>JBBELK010000481.1:0-1200000 GCA_037783545.1 Henricia sp. BOLD:AAB3569
CCGGGAAATGGCAGAGAAATTTCAGAGTTTAGGAAAAAAGGGGTTGGCGCTTCCTGGATGCTCCCGCAACCTGTGGCTGTCTGTACACACCTCTTTGGTGTACTCCTGACTCGTGCGCATGCTCAGTCCTTCGGACTGTCGTTGACACGGCCCAGTTTGGGACGGGATTTTGGTCAAAGTGTGGTCCAAACGTCGGCAAATTTGGAGGTCGAAAAATTTTCCGACGAACTTCAAATTTTGCATGCTCCAAAGACTCTATATTGCGCACTTGTCCTAAAAAATTGACAGACTTTCGCCGGGAAATGACAGAGAAATTTTAGAGTTTAGGAAAAAAAGGGGTTGGCGCTTCCTGGATGCTCCCGCAACCTGTGGCTGTCTGTACACACCTCTTTGGTGTACTCCTGACTCGTGCGCATGCTCAGTCCTTCGGACTGTCGTTGACACGGCCCAGTTTGGGACGGGATTTTGGTCAAAGTGTGGTCCAAACGTCGGCAAATTTGGAGGTCGAAAAATTTTCCGACGAACTTCAAATTTTGCATGCTCCAAAGACTCTATATTGCGCACTTGTCCTAAAAATTGACAGACTTTCGCCGGGAAATGACAGAGAAATTTCAGAGTTTAGAAAAAAAGGGGTTGGCGCTTCCTGGATGCTCCCGCATCCTGTGGCTGTCTGTACACACCTCTTTGGTGTACTCCTGACTCGTGCGCATGCTCAGTCCTTCGGACTGTCGTTGACACGGCCCAGTTTGGGACGGGATTTTGGTCAAAGTGTGGTCCAAACGTCGGCAAATTTGGAGGTCGAAAAATTTTCCGACGAACTTCAAATTTTGCATGCTCCAAAGACTCTATATTGCGCACTTGTCCTAAAAAATTGACAGACTTTCGCCGGGAAATGGCAGAGAAATTTCAGAGTTTAGGAAAAAAAGGGGTTGGCGCTTCCTGGATGCTCCCGCAACCTGTGGCTGTCTGTACACACCTCTTTGGTGTACTCCTGACTCGTGCGCATGCTCAGTCCTTCGGACTGTCGTTGACACGGCCCAGTTTGGGACGGGATTTTGGTCAAAGTGTGGTCCAAACGTCGGCAAATTTGGAGGTCAAAAAATTTTCCGACGAACTTCAAATTTTGCATGCTCCAAAGACTCTATATTGCGCACTTGTCCTAAAAAATTGACAGACTTTCGCCGGGAAATGGCAGAGAAATTTCAGAGTTTAGGAAAAAAAGGGGTTGGCGCTTCCTGGATGCTCCCGCAACCTGTGGCTGTCTGTACACACCTCTTTGGTGTACTCCTGACTCGTGCGCATGCTCAGTCCTTCGGACTGCCGTTGACACGGCCCAGTTTGGGACGGGATTTTGGTCAAAGTGTGGTCCAAACGTCGGCAAATTTGGAGGTCGAACAATTTTCAGACGAACTTCAAATTTTGCATGCTCCAAAGACTCTATATTGCGCACTTGTCCTAAAAAATTGACAGACTTTCGCCAGGAAATGGCAGAGAAATTTCAGAGTTGAGGAAAAAAAAGGGGTTGGCGCTTCCTGGATGCTCCCGCAACCTGTGGCTGTCTGTACACACCTCTTTGGTGTACTCCTGACAAGTGCGCATGCTCAGTCCTTCGGACTGTCGTTGACACGGCCCAGTTTGGGACGGGATTTTGGTCAAAGTGTGGTCCAAACGTCGGCAAATTTGGAGGTCGAAAAATTTTCCGACGAACTTCAAATTTTGCATGCTCCAAAGACTCTATATTGCGCACTTGTCCTAAAAAATTGACAGACTTTCGCCGGGAAATGGCAGAGAAATTTCAGAGTTTAGGAAAAAAAGGGGTTGGCGCTTCCTGGATGCTCCCGCAACCTGTGGCTGTCTGTACACACCTCTTTGGTGTACTCCTGACTCGTGCGCATGCTCAGTCCTTCGGACTGTCGTTGACACGGCCCAGTTTGGGACGGGATTTTGGTCAAAGTGTGGTCCAAACGTCGGCAAATTTGGAGGTCAAAAAATTTTCCGACGAACTTCAAATTTTGCATGCTCCAAAGACTCTATATTGCGCACTTGTCCTAAAAAATTGACAGACTTTCGCCGGGAAATGGCAGAGAAATTTCAGAGTTTAGGAAAAAAAGGGGTTGGCGCTTCCTGGATGCTCCCGCAACCTGTGGCTGTCTGTACACACCTCTTTGGTGTACTCCTGACTCGTGCGCATGCTCAGTCCTTCGGACTGCCGTTGACACGGCCCAGTTTGGGACGGGATTTTGGTCAAAGTGTGGTCCAAACGTCGGCAAATTTGGAGGTCGAACAATTTTCAGACGAACTTCAAATTTTGCATGCTCCAAAGACTCTATATTGCGCACTTGTCCTAAAAAATTGACAGACTTTCGCCAGGAAATGGCAGAGAAATTTCAGAGTTGAGGAAAAAAAAGGGGTTGGCGCTTCCTGGATGCTCCCGCAACCTGTGGCTGTCTGTACACACCTCTTTGGTGTACTCCTGACAAGTGCGCATGCTCAGTCCTTCGGACTGTCGTTGACACGGCCCAGTTTGGGACGGGATTTTGGTCAAAGTGTGGTCCAAACGTCGGCAAATTTGGAGGTCGAAAAATTTTCCGACGAACTTCAAATTTTGCATGCTCCAAAGACTCTATATTGCGCACTTGTCCTAAAAAATTGACAGACTTTCACCGGGAAATGACAGAGAAATTTCAGAGTTTAGAAAAAAGGGGTTGGCGCTTCCTGGATGCTCCCGCAACCTGTGGCTGTCTGTACACACCTCTTTGGTGTACTCCTGACTCGTGCGCATGCTCAGTCCTTCGGACTGTCGTTGACACGGCCCAGTTTGGGACGGGATTTTGGTCAAAGTGTGGTCCAAACGTCGGCAAATTTGGAGGTCGAAAAATTTTCCAACAAACTTCAAATTTTGCATGCTCCAAAGACTCTATATTGCGCACTTGTCCTAAAAATTTGACAGACTTTCGCCGGGAAATGGCAGAGAAATTTCAGAGTTTAGGAAAAAAAGGGGTTGGCGCTTCCTAGATGCTCCCGCAACCTGTGGCTGTCTGTACACACCTCTTTGGTGTACTCCTGACTCGTGCGCATGCTCAGTCCTTCGGACTGTCGTTGACACGGCCCAGTTTGGGACGGGATTTTGGTCAAAGTGTGGTCCAAACGTCGGCAAATTTGGAGGTCGAACAATTTTCCGACGAACTTCAAATTTTGCATGCTCCAAAGACTCTATATTGCGCACTTGTTTTAAAAAATTGACAGACTTTCGCCGGGAAATGGCAGAGAAATTTCAGAGTTTAGGAAAAAAGGGGTTGGCGCTTCCTGGATGCTCCCGCAACCTTTCGCTGTCTGTACACACCTCTTTGGTGTACTCCTGACTCGTGCGCATGCTCAGTCCTTCGGACTGTCGTTGACACGGCCCAGTTTGGGACGGGATTTTGGTCAAAGTGTGGTCCAAACGTCGGCAAATTTGGAGGTCGAAAAATTTTCCGACGAACTTCAAATTTTGCATGCTCCAAAGACTCTATATTGCGCACTTGTCCTAAAAAATTGACAGACTTTCGCCGGGAAATGGCAGAGAAATTTCAGAGTTTAGGAAAAAAAGGGGTTGGCTCTTCCTGGATGCTCCCGCAACCTGTGGCTGTCTGTACACACCTCTTTGGTGTACTCCTGACTCGTGCGCATGCTCAGTCCTTCGGACTGTCGTTGACACGGCCCAGTTTGGGACGGGATTTTGGTCAAAGTGTGATCCAAACGTCGGCAAATTTGGAGGTCGAAAAATTTTCCGACAAACTTCAAATTTTGCATGCTCCAAAGACTCTATATTGCGCACTTGTCCTAAAAATTTGACAGACTTTCGCCGGGAAATGACAGAGAAATTTCAGAGTTTAGAAAAAAGGGGTTGGCGCTTCCTGGATGCTCCCGCAACCTGTGGCTGTCTGTACACACCTCTTTGGTGTACTCCTGACTCGTGCGGATGCTCAGTCCTTCGGACTGTCGTTGAAACGGCCCAGTTTGGGACGGGATTTTGGTCAAAGTGTGGTCCAAACGTCGGCAAATTTGGAGGTCGAAAAATTTTCCGACGAACTTCAAATTTTGCATGCTCCAAAGACTCTATATTGCGCACTTGTTTTAAAAAATTGACAGACTTTCCCCGGGAAATGGCAGAGAAATTTCAGAGTTTAGGAAAAAAGGGGTTGGCGCTTCCTGGATGCTCCCGCAACCTGTGGCTGTCTGTACACACCTCTTTGGTGTACTCCTGACTCGTGCGCATGCTCAGTCCTTCGGACTGTCGTTGACACGGCCCAGTTTGGGACGGGATTTTGGTCAAAGTGTGGTCCAAACGTCGGCAAATTTGGAGGTCGAAAAATTTTCCGACGAACTTCAAATTTTGCATGCTCCAAAGACTCTATATTGCGCACTTGTCCTAAAAAATTGACAGACTTTCGCCGGGAAATGACAGAGAAATTTCAGAGTTTAGAAAAAAAGGGGTTGGCGCTTCCTGGATGCTCCCGCATCCTGTGGCTGTCTGTACACACCTCTTTGGTGTACTCCTGACTCGTGCGCATGCTCAGTCCTTCGGACTGTCGTTGACACGGGACGGGATTTTGGTCAAAGTGTGGTCCAAACGTCGGCAAATTTGGAGGTCGAAAAATTTTCCGACGAACTTCAAATTTTGCATGCTCCAAAGACTCTATATTGCGCACTTGTCCTAAAAAATTGACAGACTTTCGCCGGGACATGGCAGAGAAATTTCAGAGTTTAGGAAAAAAAGGGGTTGGCGCTTCCTGGATGCTCCCGCAACCTGTGGCTGTCTGTACACACCTCTTTGGTGTACTCCTGACTCGTGCGCATGCTCAGTCCTTCGGACTGTCGTTGACACGGCCCAGTTTGGGACGGGATTTTGGTCAAAGTGTGGTCCAAACGTCGGCAAATTTGGAGGTCAAAAAATTTTTCGACGAACTTCAAATTTTGCATGCTCCAAAGACTCTATATTGCGCACTTGTCCTAAAAAATTGACAGACTTTCGCCGGGAAATGGCAGAGAAATGTCAGAGTTTAGGAAAAAAAGGGGTTGGCGCTTCCTGGATGCTCCCGCAACCTGTGGCTGTCTGTACACACCTCTTTGGTGTACTCCTGACTCGTGCGCATGCTCAGTCTTTCGGACTGTCGTTGACACGGCCCAGTTTGGGACGGGATTTTGGTCAAAGTGTGGTCCAAACGTCGGCAAATTTGGAGGTCGAAAAATTTTCCGACGAACTTCAAATTTTGCATGCTCCAAAGACTCTATATTGCGCACTTGTCCTAAAAAATTGGCAGACTTTCGCCGGGAAATGACAGAGAAATTTCAGAGTTTAGAAAAAAAAGGGGTTGGCGCTTCCTGGATGCTCCCGCAACCTGTGGCTGTCTGTACACACCTCTTTGGTGTACTCCTGACTCGTGCGCATGCTCAGTCCTTCGGACTGTCGTTGACACGGCCCAGTTTGGGACGGGATTTTGGTCAAAGTGTGGTCCAAACGTCGGCAAATTTGGAGGTCAAAAAATTTTCCGACGAACTTCAAATGTTGCATGCTCCAAAGACTCTATATTGCGCACTTGTCCTAAAAAATTGACAGACTTTCGCCGGGAAATGGAAGAGAAATTTCAGAGTTTAGGAAAAAAAGGGGTTGGCGCTTCCTGGATGCTCCCGCAACCTGTGGCTGTCTGTACACACCTCTTTGGTGTACTCCTGACTCGTGCGCATGCTCAGTCCTTCGGACTGTCGTTGACACGGCCCAGTTTGGGACGGGATTTTGGTCAAAGTGTGGTCCAAACGTCGGCAAATTTGGAGGTCGAAAAATTTTCCGACGAACTTCAAATTTTGCATGCTCCAAAGACTCTATATTGCGCACTTGTCCTAAAAAATTGACAGACTTTCGCCGGGAAATGGCAGAGAAATTTCAGAGTTTAGGAAAAAAGGGGTTGGCGCTTCCTGGATGCTCCCGCAACCTGTGGCTGTCTGTACACACCTCTTTGGTGTACTCCTGACTCGTGCGCATGTTCAGTCCTTCGGACTGTCGTTGACACGGCCCAGTTTGGGACGGGATTTTGGTCAAAGTGTGGTCCAAACGTCGGCAAATTTGGAGGTCGAAAAATTTTCGGACGAACTTCAAATTTTGCATGCTCCAAAGACTCTATATTGCGCACTTGTCCTAAAGATTTGACAGACTTTCGCCGGGAAATGGCAGAGAAATTTCAGAGTTTAGGAAAAAAAGGGGTTGGCGCTTCCTGGATGCTCCCGCAACCTGTGGCTGTCTGTACACACCTCTTTGGTGTACTCGTGACTCGTGCGCATGCTCAGTCCTTCGGACTGTCGTTGACACGGCCTAGTTTGGGACGGGATTTTGGTCAAAGTGTGGTCCAAACGTCGGCAAATTTGGAGGTCGAAAAATTTTCCGACGAACTTCAAATTTTGCATGCTCCAAAGACTCTATATTGCGCACTTGTCCTAAAAAATTGACAGACTTTCGCCGGGAAATGGCAGAGAAATTTCAGAGTTTAGGAAAAAAGGGGTTGGCGCTTCCTGGATGCTCCCGCAACCTGTGGCTGTCTGTACACACCTCTTTGGTGTACTCCTGACAAGTGCGCATGCTCAGTCCTTCGGACTGTCGTTGACACGGCCCAGTTTGGGACGGGATTTTGGTCAAAGTGTGGTCCAAACGTCGGCAAATTTGGAGGTCGAAAAATTTTCGGACGAACTTCAAATTTTGCATGCTCCAAAGACTCTATATTGCGCACTTGTCCTAAAAATTTGACAGACTTTCGCCGGGAAATGGCAGAGAAATTTCAGAGTTTAGGAAAAAAAGGGGTTGGCGCTTCCTGGATGCTCCCGCAACCTGTGGCTGTCTGTACACACCTCTTTGGTGTACTCCTGACTCGTGCGCATGCTCAGTCCTTCGGACTGTCGTTGACACGGCCCAGTTTGGGACGGGATTTTGGTCAAAGTGTGGTCCAAACGTCGGCAAATTTAGAGGTCGAAAAATTTTCCGACGAACTTCAAAATTTGCATGCTCCAAAGACTCTATATTGCGCACTTGTCCTAAAAAATTGACAGACTTTCGCCGGGAAATGGCAGAGAAATTTCAGAGTTTAGGAAAAAAAGGGGTTGGCGCTTCCTGGATGCTCCCGCAACCTGTGGCTGTCTGTACACACCTCTTTGGTGTACTCGTGACTCGTGCGCATGCTCAGTCCTTCGGACTGTCGTTGACACGGCCTAGTTTGGGACGGGATTTTGGTCAAAGTGTGGTCCAAACGTCGGCAAATTTGGAGGTCGAAAAATTTTCCGACGAACTTCAAATTTTGCATGCTCCAAAGACTCTATATTGCGCACTTGTCCTAAAAAAATTGACAGACTTTCGCCGGGAAATGGCAGAGAAATTTCAGAGTTTAGGAAAAAAGGGGTTGGCGCTTCCTGGATGCTCCCGCAACCTGTGGCTGTCTGTACACACCTCTTTGGTGTACTCCTGACTCGTGCGCATGCTCATTGACACGGCCCAGTTTGGGACGGGATTTTGGTCAAAGTGTGGTCCAAACGTCGGCAAATTTGGAGGTCGAAAAATTTTCGGACGAACTTCAAATTTTGCATGCTCCAAAGACTCTATATTGCGCACTTGTCCTAAAAAAATTGACAGACTTTCGCCGGGAAATGGCAGAGAAATTTCAGAGTTTAGGAAACAAAGGGGTTGGCGCTTCCTGGATGCTCCCGCAACCTGTGGCTGTCTGTACACACCTCTTTGGTGTACTCCTGACTCGTGCGCATGCTCATTGACACGGCCCAGTTTGGGACGGGATTTTGGTCAAAGTGTGGTCCAAACGTCGGCAAATTTGGAGGTCGAAAAATTTTCCGACGAACTTCAAATTTTGCATGCTCCAAAGACTCTATATTGCGCACTTGTCCTAAAAAATTGACAGACTTTCGCCGGGAAATGACAGAGAAATTTCAGAGTTTAGGAAAAAAAGGGGTTGGCGCTTCCTGGATGCTCCCGCAACCTGTGGCTATCTCTACACACCTCTTTGGTGTACTCCTGACTCGTGCGCATGCTCAGTCCTTCGGACTGTCGTTGACACGGCCCAGTTTGGGACGGGATTTTGGTCAAAATGTGGTCCAAACGTCGGCAAATTTGGAAGTCGAAGAATTTTCCGACGAACTTCAAATTTTGCATGCTCCAAAGACTCTATATTGCGCACTTGTCCTAAAAAATTGACAGACTTTCGCCGGGAAATGACAGAGAAATTTCAGAGTTTAGGAAAAAAAGGGGTTGGCGCTTCCTGGATGCTCCCGCAACCTGTGGCTGTCTGTACACACCTCTTTGGTGTACTCCTGACTCGTGCGCATGCTCAGTCCTTCGGACTGTCGTTGACACGGCCCAGTTTGGGACGGGATTTTGGTCAAAGTGTGGTCCAAACGTCGGCAAATTTGGAGGTCGAAAAATTTTCCGACGAACTTCAAATTTTGCATGCTCCAAAGACTCTATATTGCGCACTTGTCCTAAAAAAATTGACAGACTTTCGCCGGGAAATGGCAGAGAAATTTCAGAGTTTAGGAAAAAAGGGGTTGGCGCTTCCTGGATGCTCCCGCAACCTGTGGCTGTCTGTACACACCTCTTTGGTGTACTCCTGACTCGTGCGCATGTTCAGTCCTTCGGACTGTCGTTGACACGGCCCAGTTTGGGACGGGATTTTGGTCAAAGTGTGGTCCAAACGTCGGCAAATTTGGAGGTCGAAAAATTTTCGGACGAACTTCAAATTTTGCATGCTCCAAAGACTCTATATTGCGCACTTGTCCTAAAGATTTGACAGACTTTCGCCGGGAAATGGCAGAGAAATTTCAGAGTTTAGGAAAAAAAGGGGTTGGCGCTTCCTGGATGCTCCCGCAACCTGTGGCTGTCTGTACACACCTCTTTGGTGTACTCGTGACTCGTGCGCATGCTCAGTCCTTCGGACTGTCGTTGACACGGCCTAGTTTGGGACGGGATTTTGGTCAAAGTGTGGTCCAAACGTCGGCAAATTTGGAGGTCGAAAAATTTTCCGACGAACTTCAAATTTTGCATGCTCCAAAGACTCTATATTGCGCACTTGTCCTAAAAAATTGACAGACTTTCGCCGGGAAATGGCAGAGAAATTTCAGAGTTTAGGAAAAAAGGGGTTGGCGCTTCCTGGATGCTCCCGCAACCTGTGGCTGTCTGTACACACCTCTTTGGTGTACTCCTGACAAGTGCGCATGCTCAGTCCTTCGGACTGTCGTTGACACGGCCCAGTTTGGGACGGGATTTTGGTCAAAGTGTGGTCCAAACGTCGGCAAATTTGGAGGTCGAAAAATTTTCGGACGAACTTCAAATTTTGCATGCTCCAAAGACTCTATATTGCGCACTTGTCCTAAAAATTTGACAGACTTTCGCCGGGAAATGGCAGAGAAATTTCAGAGTTTAGGAAAAAAGGGGTTGGCGCTTCCTGGATGCTCCCGCAACCTGTGGCTGTCTGTACACACCTCTTTGGTGTACTCCTGACTCGTGCGCATGCTCAGTCCTTCGGACTGTCGTTGACACGGCCCAGTTTGGGACGGGATTTTGGTCAAAGTGTGGTCCAAACGTCGGCAAATTTAGAGGTCGAAAAATTTTCCGACGAACTTCAAAATTTGCATGCTCCAAAGACTCTATATTGCGCACTTGTCCTAAAAAATTGACAGACTTTCGCCGGGAAATGGCAGAGAAATTTCAGAGTTTAGGAAAAAAAGGGGTTGGCGCTTCCTGGATGCTCCCGCAACCTGTGGCTGTCTGTACACACCTCTTTGGTGTACTCGTGACTTGTGCGCATGCTCAGTCCTTCGGACTGTCGTTGACACGGCCTAGTTTGGGACGGGATTTTGGTCAAAGTGTGGTCCAAACGTCGGCAAATTTGGAGGTCGAAAAATTTTCCGACGAACTTCAAATTTTGCATGCTCCAAAGACTCTATATTGCGCACTTGTCCTAAAAAAATTGACAGACTTTCGCCGGGAAATGGCAGAGAAATTTCAGAGTTTAGGAAAAAAAGGGGTTGGCGCTTCCTGGATGCTCCCGCAACCTGTGGCTGTCTGTACACACCTCTTTGGTGTACTCCTGACTCGTGCGCATGCTCATTGACACGGCCCAGTTTGGGACGGGATTTTGGTCAAAGTGTGGTCCAAACGTCGGCAAATTTGGAGGTCGAAAAATTTTCGGACGAACTTCAAATTTTGCATGCTCCAAAGACTCTATATTGCGCACTTGTCCTAAAAAAATTGACAGACTTTCGCCGGGAAATGGCAGAGAAATTTCAGAGTTTAGGAAACAAAGGGGTTGGCGCTTCCTGGATGCTCCCGCAACCTGTGGCTGTCTGTACACACCTCTTTGGTGTACTCCTGACTCGTGCGCATGCTCATTGACACGGCCCAGTTTGGGACGGGATTTTGGTCAAAGTGTGGTCCAAACGTCGGCAAATTTGGAGGTCGAAAAATTTTCCGACGAACTTCAAATTTTGCATGCTCCAAAGACTCTATATTGCGCACTTGTCCTAAAAAATTGACAGACTTTCGCCGGGAAATGACAGAGAAATTTCAGAGTTTAGGAAAAAAAGGGGTTGGCGCTTCCTGGATGCTCCCGCAACCTGTGGCTATCTCTACACACCTCTTTGGTGTACTCCTGACTCGTGCGCATGCTCAGTCCTTCGGACTGTCGTTGACACGGCCCAGTTTGGGACGGGATTTTGGTCAAAATGTGGTCCAAACGTCGGCAAATTTGGAAGTCGAAGAATTTTCCGACGAACTTCAAATTTTGCATGCTCCAAAGACTCTATATTGCGCACTTGTCCTAAAAAATTGACAGACTTTCGCCGGGAAATGACAGAGAAATTTCAGAGTTTAGGAAAAAAAGGGGTTGGCGCTTCCTGGATGCTCCCGCAACCTGTGGCTGTCTGTACACACCTCTTTGGTGTACTCCTGACTCGTGCGCATGCTCAGTCCTTCGGACTGTCGTTGACACGGCCCAGTTTGGGACGGGATTTTGGTCAAAGTGTGGTCCAAACGTCGGCAAATTTGGAGGTCGAAAAATTTTCCGACGAACTTCAAATTGTGCATGCTCCAAAGACTCTATATTGCGCACTTGTCCTAAAAAATTGACAGACTTTCGCCGGGAAATGACAGAGAAATTTCAGAGTTTAGGAAAAAAAGGGGTTGGCGCTTCCTAGATGCTCCCGCAACCTGTGGCTGTCTGTACACACCTATTTGGTGTACTCCTGACTCGTGCGCATGCTCAGTCCTTCGGACTGTCGTTGACACGGCCCAGTTTGGGACGGGATTTTGGTCAAAGTGTGGTCCAAACGTCGGCAAATTTGGAGGTCGAAAAATTTTCCGACGAACTTCAAATTTTGCATGCTCCAAAGACTCTATATTGCGCACTTGTCCTAAAAAATTGACAGACTTTCGCCGGGAAATGGCAGAGAAATTTCAGAGTTTAGGAAAAAAGGGGTTGGCGCTTCCTGGATACTCCCGCAACCTGTGGCTGTCTGTACACACCTCTTTGGTGTACTCCTGACAAGCGGCATGCTCATTGACACGGCCCAGTTTGGGACGGGATTTTGGTCAAAGTGTGGTCCAAACGTCGGCAAGTTTGGAGGTCGAAAAATTTTCCGACGAACTTCAAATTTTGCATGCTCCAAAGACTCTATATTGCGCACTTGTCCTAAAAAATTGACAGACTTTCGCCGGGAAATGACAGAGAAATTTCAGAGTTTAGGAAAAAAAGGGGTTGGCGCTTCCTGGATGCTCCCGCAACCTGTGGCTATCTCTACACACCTCTTTGGTGTACTCCTGACTCGTGCGCATGCTCAGTCCTTCGGACTGTCGTTGACACGGCCCAGTTTGGGACGGGATTTTGGTCAAAGTGTGGTCCAAACGTCGGCAAATTTGGAGGTCGAAAAATTTTCCGACGAACTTCAAATTTTGCATGCTCCAAAGACTCTATATTGCGCACTTGTCCTAAAAAATTGACAGACTTTCGCCGGGAAATGGCAGAGAAATTTCAGAGTTTAGGAAAAAAAGGGGTTGGCGCTTCCTGGATGCTCCCGCAACCTGTGGCTGTCTGTACACACCTCTTTGGTGTACTCGTGACTCGTGCGCATGCTCAGTCCTTCGGACTGTCGTTGACACGGCCTAGTTTGGGACGGGATTTTGGTCAAAGTGTGGTCCAAACGTCGGCAAATTTGGAGGTCGAAAAATTTTCCGACGAACTTCAAATTTTGCATGCTCCAAAGACTCTATATTGCGCACTTGTCCTAAAAAAATTGACAGACTTTCGCCGGGAAATGGCAGAGAAATTTCAGAGTTTAGGAAAAAAAGGGGTTGGCGCTTCCTGGATGCTCCCGCAACCTGTGGCTGTCTGTACACACCTCTTTGGTGTACTCCTGACTCGTGCGCATGCTCATTGACACGGCCCAGTTTGGGACGGGATTTTGGTCAAAGTGTGGTCCAAACGTCGGCAAATTTGGAGGTCGAAAAATTTTCCGACGAACTTCAAATTTTGCATGCTCCAAAGACTCTATATTGCGCACTTGTCCTAAAAAATTGACAGACTTTCGCCGGGAAATGACAGAGAAATTTCAGAGTTTAGGAAAAAAAGGGGTTGGCGCTTCCTGGATGCTCCCGCAACCTGTGGCTATCTCTACACACCTCTTTGGTGTACTCCTGACTCGTGCGCATGCTCAGTCCTTCGGACTGTCGTTGACACGGCCCAGTTTGGGACGGGATTTTGGTCAAAATGTGGTCCAAACGTCGGCAAATTTGGAAGTCGAAGAATTTTCCGACGAACTTCAAATTTTGCATGCTCCAAAGACTCTATATTGCGCACTTGTCCTAAAAAATTGACAGACTTTCGCCGGGAAATGACAGAGAAATTTCAGAGTTTAGGAAAAAAAGGGGTTGGCGCTTCCTGGATGCTCCCGCAACCTGTGGCTGTCTGTACACACCTCTTTGGTGTACTCCTGACTCGTGCGCATGCTCAGTCCTTCGGACTGTCGTTGACACGGCCCAGTTTGGGACGGGATTTTGGTCAAAGTGTGGTCCAAACGTCGGCAAATTTGGAGGTCGAAAAATTTTCCGACGAACTTCAAATTGTGCATGCTCCAAAGACTCTATATTGCGCACTTGTCCTAAAAAATTGACAGACTTTCGCCGGGAAATGACAGAGAAATTTCAGAGTTTAGGAAAAAAAGGGGTTGGCGCTTCCTAGATGCTCCCGCAACCTGTGGCTGTCTGTACACACCTATTTGATGTACTCCTGACTCGTGCGCATGCTCAGTCCTTCGGACTGTCGTTGACACGGCCCAGTTTGGGACGGGATTTTGGTCAAAGTGTGGTCCAAACGTCGGCAAATTTGGAGGTCGAAAAATTTTCCGACGAACTTCAAATTTTGCATGCTCCAAAGACTCTATATTGCGCACTTGTCCTAAAAAATTGACAGACTTTCGCCGGGAAATGGCAGAGAAATTTCAGAGTTTAGGAAAAAAGGGGTTGGCGCTTCCTGGATGCTCCCGCAACCTGTGGCTGTCTGTACACACCTCTTTGGTGTACTCCTGACAAGTGCGCATGCTCATTGACACGGCCCAGTTTGGGACGGGATTTTGGTCAAAGTGTGGTCCAAACGTCGGCAAATTTGGAGGTCGAAAAATTTTCCGACGAACTTCAAATTTTGCATGCTCCAAAGACTCTATATTGCGCACTTGTCCTAAAAAATTGACAGACTTTCGCCGGGAAATGACAGAGAAATTTCAGAGTTTAGGAAAAAAAGGGGTTGGCGCTTCCTGGATGCTCCCGCAACCTGTGGCTATCTCTACACACCTCTTTGGTGTACTCCTGACTCGTGCGCATGCTCAGTCCTTCGGACTGTCGTTGACACGGCCCAGTTTGGGACGGGATTTTGGTCAAAGTGTGGTCCAAACGTCGGCAAATTTGGAGGTCGAAAAATTTTCCGACGAACTTCAAATTTTGCATGCTCCAAAGACTCTATATTGCGCACTTGTCCTAAAAAATTGACAGACTTTCGCCGGGAAATGGCAGAGAAATTTCAGAGTTTAGGAAAAAAAGGGGTTGGCGCTTCCTGGATGCTCCCGCAACCTGTGGCTGTCTGTACACACCTCTTTGGGGTACTCCTGACTCGTGCGCATGCTCAGTCCTTCGGACTGTCGTTGACACGGCCCAGTTTGGGACGGGATTTTGGTCAAAGTGTGGTCCAAACGTCGGCAAATTTGGAGGTCGAAAAATTTTCCGACGAACTTCAAATTGTGCATGCTCCAAAGACTCTATATTGCGCACTTGTCCTAAAAAATTGACAGACTTTCGCCGGGAAATGACAGAGAAATTTCAGAGTTTAGGAAAAAAAGGGGTTGGCGCTTCCTAGATGCTCCCGCAACCTGTGGCTGTCTGTACACACCTATTTGGTGTACTCCTGACTCGTGCGCATGCTCTGTCCTTCGGACTGTCGTTGACACGGCCCAGTTTGGGACGGGATTTTGGTCAAAGTGTGGTCCAAACGTCGGAAAATTTGGAGGTCGAAAAATTTTCCGACGAACTTCAAATTTTGCATGCTCCAAAGACTCTATATTGCGCACTTGTCCTAAAAAATTGACAGACTTTCGCCGGGAAATGGCAGAGAAATTTCAGAGTTTAGGAAAAAAGGGGTTGGCGCTTCCTGGATGCTCCCGCAACCTGTGGCTGTCTGTACACACCTCTTTGGTGTACTCCTGACAAGTGCGCATGCTCATTGACACGGCCCAGTTTGGGACGGGATTTTGGTCAAAGTGTGGTCCAAACGTCGGCAAATTTGGAGGTCGAAAAATTTTCCGACGAACTTCAAATTTTGCATGCTCCAAAGACTCTATATTGCGCACTTGTCCTAAAAAATTGACAGACTTTCGCCGGGAAATGACAGAGAAATTTCAGAGTTTAGGAAAAAAAGGGGTTGGCGCTTCCTGGATGCTCCCGCAACCTGTGGCTATCTCTACACACCTCTTTGGTGTACTCCTGACTCGTGCGCATGCTCAGTCCTTCGGACTGTCGTTGACACGGCCCAGTTTGGGACGGGATTTTGGTCAAAGTGTGGTCCAAACGTCGGCAAATTTGGAGGTCGAAAAATTTTCCGACGAACTTCAAATTTTGCATGCTCCAAAGACTCTATATTGCGCACTTGTCCTAAAAAATTGACAGACTTTCGCCGGGAAATGGCAGAGAAATTTCAGAGTTTAGGAAAAAAAGGGGTTGGCGCTTCCTGGATGCTCCCGCAACCTGTGGCTGTCTGTACACACCTCTTTGGTGTACTCGTGACTCGTGCGCATGCTCAGTCCTTCGGACTGTCGTTGACACGGCCTAGTTTGGGACGGGATTTTGGTCAAAGTGTGGTCCAAACGTCGGCAAATTTGGAGGTCGAAAAATTTTCCGACGAACTTCAAATTTTGCATGCATCAAAGACTCTATATTGCGCACTTGTCCTAAAAAAATTGACAGACTTTCGCCGGGAAATGGCAGAGAAATTTCAGAGTTTAGGAAAAAAAGGGGTTGGCGCTTCCTGGATGCTCCCGCAACCTGTGGCTGTCTGTACACACCTCTTTGGTGTACTCCTGACTCGTGCGCATGCTCATTGACACGGCCCAGTTTGGGACGGGATTTTGGTCAAAGTGTGGTCCAAACGTCGGCAAATTTGGAGGTCGAAAAATTTTCCGACGAACTTCAAATTTTGCATGCTCCAAAGACTCTATATTGCGCACTTGTCCTAAAAAATTGACAGACTTTCGCCGGGAAATGACAGAGAAATTTCAGAGTTTAGGAAAAAAAGGGGTTGGCGCTTCCTGGATGCTCCCGCAACCTGTGGCTATCTCTACACACCTCTTTGGTGTACTCCTGACTCGTGCGCATGCTCAGTCCTTCGGACTGTCGTTGACACGGCCCAGTTTGGGACGGGATTTTGGTCAAAATGTGGTCCAAACGTCGGCAAATTTGGAAGTCGAAGAATTTTCCGACGAACTTCAAATTTTGCATGCTCCAAAGACTCTATATTGCGCACTTGTCCTAAAAAATTGACAGACTTTCGCCGGGAAATGACAGAGAAATTTCAGAGTTTAGGAAAAAAAGGGGTTGGCGCTTCCTGGATGCTCCCGCAACCTGTGGCTGTCTGTACACACCTCTTTGGTGTACTCCTGACTCGTGCGCATGCTCAGTCCTTCGGACTGTCGTTGACACGGCCCAGTTTGGGACGGGATTTTGGTCAAAGTGTGGTCCAAACGTCGGCAAATTTGGAGGTCGAAAAATTTTCCGACGAACTTCAAATTGTGCATGCTCCAAAGACTCTATATTGCGCACTTGTCCTAAAAAATTGACAGACTTTCGCCGGGAAATGACAGAGAAATTTCAGAGTTTAGGAAAAAAAGGGGTTGGCGCTTCCTAGATGCTCCCGCAACCTGTGGCTGTCTGTACACACCTATTTGGTGTACTCCTGACTCGTGCGCATGCTCAGTCCTTCGGACTGTCGTTGACACGGCCCAGTTTGGGACGGGATTTTGGTCAAAGTGTGGTCCAAACGTCGGCAAATTTGGAGGTCGAAAAATTTTCCGACGAACTTCAAATTTTGCATGCTCCAAAGACTCTATATTGCGCACTTGTCCTAAAAAATTGACAGACTTTCGCCGGGAAATGGCAGAGAAATTTCAGAGTTTAGGAAAAAAGGGGTTGGCGCTTCCTGGATGCTCCCGCAACCTGTGGCTGTCTGTACACACCTCTTTGGTGTACTCCTGACAAGTGCGCATGCTCATTGACACGGCCCAGTTTGGGACGGGATTTTGGTCAAAGTGTGGTCCAAACGTCGGCAAATTTGGAGGTCGAAAAATTTTCCGACGAACTTCAAATTTTGCATGCTCCAAAGACTCTATATTGCGCACTTGTCCTAAAAAATTGACAGACTTTCGCCGGGAAATGACAGAGAAATTTAAGAGTTTAGGAAAAAAAGGGGTTGGCGCTTCCTGGATGCTCCCGCAACCTGTGGCTATCTCTACACACCTCTTTGGTGTACTCCTGACTCGTGCGCATGCTCAGTCCTTCGAACTGTCGTTGACACGGCCCAGTTTGGGACGGGATTTTGGTCAAAGTGTGGTCCAAACGTCGGCAAATTTGGAGGTCGAAAAATTTTCCGACGAACTTCAAATTTTGCATGCTCCAAAGACTCTATATTGCGCACTTGTCCTAAAAAATTGACAGACTTTCGCCGAGAAATGACAGAGAAATTTCAGAGTTTAGGAAAAAAAGGGGTTGGCGCTTCCTGGATGCTCCCGCAACCTGTGGCTGTCTGTACACACCTCTTTGGTGTACTCCTGACTCGTGCGCATGCTCAGTCCTTCGGACTGTCGTTGACACGGCCCAGTTTGGGACGGGATTTTGGTCAAAGTGTGGTCCAAACGTCGGCAAATTTGGAGGTCGAAAATTTTTCCGACGAACTTCAAATTTTGCATGCTCCAAAGACTCTATATTGCGCACTTGTCCTAAAAAATTGACAGACTTTCGCCGGGAAATGGCAGAGAAATTTCAGAGTTTAGGAAAAAAGGGGTTGGCGCTTCCTGGATGCTCCCGCAACCTGTGGCTGTCTGTACACACCTCTTTGGTGTACTCCTGACTCGTGCGCATGCTCAGTCCTTCGGACTGTCGTTGACACGGCCCAGTTTGGGACGGGATTTTGGTCAAAGTGTGGTCCAAACGTCGGCAAATTTGGAGGTCGAAAAATTTTCCGACGAACTTCAAATTGTGCATGCTCCAAAGACTCTATATTGCGCACTTGTCCTAAAAAATTGACAGACTTTCGCCCAGAAATGACAGAGAAATTTCAGAGTTTAGGAAAAAAAGGGGTTGGCGCTTCCTAGATGCTCCCGCAACCTGTGGCTGTCTGTACACACCTATTTGGTGTACTCCTGACTCGTGCGCATGCTCAGTCCTTCGGACTGTCGTTGACACGGCCCAGTTTGGGACGGGATTTTGGTCAAAGTGTGGTCCAAACGTCGGCAAATTTGGAGGTCGAAAAATTTTCCGACGAACTTCAAATTTTGCATGCTCCAAAGACTCTATATTGCGCACTTGTCCTAAAAAATTGACAGACTTTCGCCGGGAAATGGCAGAGAAATTTCAGAGTTTAGGAAAAAAGGGGTTGGCGCTTCCTGGATGCTCCCGCAACCTGTGGCTGTCTGTACACACCTCTTTGGTGTACTCCTGACAAGTGCGCATGCTCAGTCCTTCGGACTGTCGTTGACACGGCCCAGTTTGGGACGGGATTTTGGTCAAAGTGTGGTCCAAACGTCGGCAAATTTGGAGGTCGCAAAATTTTCCGACGAACTTCAAATTTTGCATGCTCCAAAGACTCTATATTGCGCACTTGTCCTAAAAAATTGACAGACTTTCGCCGGGAAATGACAGAGAAATTTCAGAGTTTAGGAAAAAAGGGGTTGGCGCTTCCTGGATGCTCCCGCAACCTGTGGCTGTCTGTACACACCTCTTTGGTGTACTCCTGACTCGTGCGCATGCTCAGTCCTTCGGACTGTCGTTGACACGGCCCAGTTTGGGACGGGATTTTGGTCAAAGTGTGGTCCAAACGTCGGCAAATTTGGAGGTCGAAAAATTTTCCGACGAACTTCAAATTTTGCATGCTCCAAAGACTCTATATTGCGCACTTGTCCTAAAAAATTGACAGACTTTCGCCGAGAAATGACAGAGAAATTTCAGAGTTTAGGAAAAAAAGGGGTTGGCGCTTCCTGGATGCTCCCGCAACCTGTGGCTGTCTGTACACACCTCTTTGGTGTACTCCTGACTCGTGCGCATGCTCAGTCCTTCGGACTGTCGTTGACACGGCCCAGTTTGGGACGGGATTTTGGTCAAAGTGTGGTCCAAACGTCGGCAAATTTGGAGGTCGAAAATTTTTCCGACGAACTTCAAATTTTGCATGCTCCAAAGACTCTATATTGCGCACTTGTCCTAAAAAATTGACAGACTTTCGCCGGGAAATGGCAGAGAAATTTCAGAGTTTAGGAAAAAAGGGGTTGGCGCTTCCTGGATGCTCCCGCAACCTGTGGCTGTCTGTACACACCTCTTTGGTGTACTCCTGACTCGTGCGCATGCTCAGTCCTTCGGACTGTCGTTGACACGGCCCAGTTTGGGACGGGATTTTGGTCAAAGTGTGGTCCAAACGTCGGCAAATTTGGAGGTCGAAAAATTTTCCGACGAACTTCAAATTGTGCATGCTCCAAAGACTCTATATTGCGCACTTGTCCTAAAAAATTGACAGACTTTCGCCCACAAATGACAGAGAAATTTCAGAGTTTAGGAAAAAAAGGGGTTGGCGCTTCCTAGATGCTCCCGCAACCTGTGGCTGTCTGTACACACCTATTTGGTGTACTCCTGACTCGTGCGCATGCTCAGTCCTTCGGACTGTCGTTGACACGGCCCAGTTTGGGACGGGATTTTGGTCAAAGTGTGGTCCAAACGTCGGCAAATTTGGAGGTCGAAAAATTTTCCGACGAACTTCAAATTTTGCATGCTCCAAAGACTCTATATTGCGCACTTGTCCTAAAAAATTGACAGACTTTCGCCGGGAAATGGCAGAGAAATTTCAGAGTTTAGGAAAAAAGGGGTTGGCGCTTCCTGGATGCTCCCGCAACCTGTGGCTGTCTGTACACACCTCTTTGGTGTACTCCTGACAAGTGCGCATGCTCAGTCCTTCGGACTGTCGTTGACACGGCCCAGTTTGGGACGGGATTTTGGTCAAAGTGTGGTCCAAACGTCGGCAAATTTGGAGGTCGCAAAATTTTCCGACGAACTTCAAATTTTGCATGCTCCAAAGACTCTATATTGCGCACTTGTCCTAAAAAATTGACAGACTTTCGCCGGGAAATGACAGAGAAATTTCAGAGTTTAGGAAAAAAGGGGTTGGCGCTTCCTGGATGCTCCCGCAACCTGTGGCTGTCTGTACACACCTCTTTGGTGTACTCCTGACTCGTGCGCATGCTCAGTCCTTCGGACTGTCGTTGACACGGCCCAGTTTGGGACGGGATTTTGGTCAAAGTGTGGTCCAAACGTCGGCAAATTTGGAGGTCGAAAAATTTTCCGACGAACTTCAAATTTTGCATGCTCCAAAGACTCTATATTGCGCACTTGTCCTAAAAAATTGACAGACTTTCGCCGGGAAATGACAGAGAAATGTCAGAGTTTAGGAAAAAAACGGGTTGGCGCTTTCTGGATGCTCCCGCAACCTGTGGCTGTCTGTACACACCTCTTTGGTGTACTCCTGACTCGTGCGCATGCTCAGTCCTTCGGACTGTCGTTGACACGGCCCAGTTTGGGACGGGATTTTGGTCAAAGTGTGGTCCAAACGTCGGCAAATTTGGAGGTCGAAAAATTTTCCGACGAACTTCAAATTTTGCATGCTCCAAAGACTCTATATTGCGCACTTGTCCTAAAAAATTGACAGACTTTCGCCGGGAAATGGCAGAGAAATTTCAGAGTTTAGGAAAAAAGGGGTTGGCGCTTCCTGGATGCTCCCGCAACCTGTGGCTGTCTGTACACACCTCTTTGGTGTACTCCTGACAAGTGCGCATGCTCAGTCCTTCGGACTGTCGTTGACACGGCCCAGTTTGGGACGGGATTTTGGTCAAAGTGTGGTCCAAACGTCGGCAAATTTGGAGGTCGCAAAATTTTCCGACGAACTTCAAATTTTGCATGCTCCAAAGACTCTATATTGCGCACTTGTCCTAAAAAATTGACAGACTTTCGCCGGGAAATGACAGAGAAATTTCAGAGTTTAGGAAAAAAGGGGTTGGCGCTTCCTGGATGCTCCCGCAACCTGTGGCTGTCTGTACACACCTCTTTGGTGTACTCCTGACTCGTGCGCATGCTCAGTCCTTCGGACTGTCGTTGACACGGCCCAGTTTGGGACGGGATTTTGGTCAAAGTGTGGTCCAAACGTCGGCAAATTTGGAGGTCGAAAAATTTTCCGACGAACTTCAAATTTTGCATGCTCCAAAGACTCTATATTGCGCACTTGTCCTAAAAAATTGACAGACTTTCGCCGAGAAATGACAGAGAAATTTCAGAGTTTAGGAAAAAAAGGGGTTGGCGCTTCCTGGATGCTCCCGCAACCTGTGGCTGTCTGTACACACCTCTTTGGTGTACTCCTGACTCGTGCGCATGCTCAGTCCTTCGGACTGTCGTTGACACGGCCCAGTTTGGGACGGGATTTTGGTCAAAGTGTGGTCCAAACGTCGGCAAATTTGGAGGTCGAAAATTTTTCCGACGAACTTCAAATTTTGCATGCTCCAAAGACTCTATATTGCGCACTTGTCCTAAAAAATTGACAGACTTTCGCCGGGAAATGGCAGAGAAATTTCAGAGTTTAGGAAAAAAGGGGTTGGCGCTTCCTGGATGCTCCCGCAACCTGTGGCTGTCTGTACACACCTCTTTGGTGTACTCCTGACTCGTGCGCATGCTCAGTCCTTCGGACTGTCGTTGACACGGCCCAGTTTGGGACGGGATTTTGGTCAAAGTGTGGTCCAAACGTCGGCAAATTTGGAGGTCGAAAAATTTTCCGACGAACTTCAAATTGTGCATGCTCCAAAGACTCTATATTGCGCACTTGTCCTAAAAAATTGACAGACTTTCGCCCAGAAATGACAGAGAAATTTCAGAGTTTAGGAAAAAAAGGGGTTGGCGCTTCCTAGATGCTCCCGCAACCTGTGGCTGTCTGTACACACCTATTTGGTGTACTCCTGACTCGTGCGCATGCTCAGTCCTTCGGACTGTCGTTGACACGGCCCAGTTTGGGACGGGATTTTGGTCAAAGTGTGGTCCAAACGTCGGCAAATTTGGAGGTCGAAAAATTTTCCGACGAACTTCAAATTTTGCATGCTCCAAAGACTCTATATTGCGCACTTGTCCTAAAAAATTGACAGACTTTCGCCGGGAAATGGCAGAGAAATTTCAGAGTTTAGGAAAAAAGGGGTTGGCGCTTCCTGGATGCTCCCGCAACCTGTGGCTGTCTGTACACACCTCTTTGGTGTACTCCTGACAAGTGCGCATGCTCAGTCCTTCGGACTGTCGTTGACACGGCCCAGTTTGGGACGGGATTTTGGTCAAAGTGTGGTCCAAACGTCGGCAAATTTGGAGGTCGCAAAATTTTCCGACGAACTTCAAATTTTGCATGCTCCAAAGACTCTATATTGCGCACTTGTCCTAACAAATTGACAGACTTTCGCCGGGAAATGACAGAGAAATTTCAGAGTTTAGGAAAAAAGGGGTTGGCGCTTCCTGGATGCTCCCGCAACCTGTGGCTGTCTGTACACACCTCTTTGGTGTACTCCTGACTCGTGCGCATGCTCAGTCCTTCGGACTGTCGTTGACACGGCCCAGTTTGGGACGGGATTTTGGTCAAAGTGTGGTCCAAACGTCGGCAAATTTGGAGGTCGAAAAATTTTCCGACGAACTTCAAATTTTGCATGCTCCAAAGACTCTATATTGCGCACTTGTCCTAAAAAATTGACAGACTTTCGCCGGGAAATGACAGAGAAATTTCAGAGTTTAGGAAAAAAACGGGTTGGCGCTTTCTGGATGCTCCCGCAACCTGTGGCTGTCTGTACACACCTCTTTGGTGTACTCCTGACTCGTGCGCATGCTCAGTCCTTCGGACTGTCGTTGACACGGCCCAGTTTGGGACGGGATTTTGGTCAAAGTGTGGTCCAAACGTCGGCAAATTTGGAGGTGGAAAAATTTTCCGACGAACTTCAAATTTTGCATGCTCCAAAGACTCTATATTGCGCACTTGTCCTAAAAAATTGACAGACTTTCGCCGGGAAATGGCTGAGAAATTTTAGAGTTTAGGAAAAAAAGGGGTTGGCGCTTCCTGGATGCTCCCGCAACCTGTGGCTGTCTGTACACACCTCTTTGGTGTACTCCTGACTCGTGCGCATGCTCAGTCCTTCGGACTGTCGTTGACACGGCCCAGTTTGGGACGGGATTTTGGTCAAAGTGTGGTCCAAACGTCGGCAAATTTGGAGGTCGAAAAATTTTCCGACGAACTTCAAATTGTGCATGCTCCAAAGACTCTATATTGCGCACTTGTCCTAAAAAATTGACAGACTTTCGCCCGGAAATGACAGAGAAATTTCAGAGTTTAGGAAAAAAGGGGTTGGCGCTTCCTGGATGCTCCCGCAACCTGTGCCTGTCTGTACACACCTCTTTGGTGTACTCCTGACAAGTGCGCATGCTCAGTCCTTCGGACTGTCGTTGACACGGCCCAGTTTGGGACGGGATTTTGGTCAAAGTGTGGTCCAAACGTCGGCAAATTTGGAGGTCGAAAAATTTTCCGACGAACTTCAAATTTTGCATGCTCCAAAGACTCTATATTGCGCACTTGTCCTAAAAAATTGACAGACTTTCGCCGGGAAATGACAGAGAAATTTCAGAGTTTAGGAAAAAAGGGGTTGGCGCTTCCTGGATGCTCCCGCAACCTGTGGCTGTCTGTACACACCTCTTTGGTGTACTCCTGACTCGTGCGCATGCTCAGTCCTTCGGACTGTCGTTGACACGGCCCAGTTTGGGACGGGATTTTGGTCAAAGTGTGGTCCAAACGTCGGCAAATTTGGAGGTGGAAAAATTTTCCGACGAACTTCAAATTTTGCATGCTCCAAAGACTCTATATTGCGCACTTGTCCTAAAAAATTGACAGACTTTCGCCGGGAAATGGCAGAGAAATTTTAGAGTTTAGGAAAAAAAGGGGTTGGCGCTTCCTGGATGCTCCCGCAACCTGTGGCTGTCTGTACACACCTCTTTGGTGTACTCCTGACTCGTGCGCATGCTCAGTCCTTCGGACTGTCGTTGACACGGCCCAGTTTGGGACGGGATTTTGGTCAAAGTGTGGTCCAAACGTCGGCAAATTTGGAGGTCGAAAAATTTTCCGACGAACTTCAAATTGTGCATGCTCCAAAGACTCTATATTGCGCACTTGTCCTAAAAAATTGACAGACTTTCGCCCGGAAATGACAGAGAAATTTCAGAGTTTAGGAAAAAAAGGGGTTGGCGCTTCCTAGATGCTCCCGCAACCTGTGGCTGTCTGTACACACCTATTTGGTGTACTCCTGACTCGTGCGCATGCTCAGTCCTTCGGACTGTCGTTGACACGGCCCAGTTTGGGACGGGATTTTGGTCAAAGTGTGGTCCAAACGTCGGCAAATTTGGAGGTCGAAAAATTGTCCGACGAACTTCAAATTTTGCATGCTCCAAAGACTCTATATTGCGCACTTGTCCTAAAAAATTGACAGACTTTCGCCGGGAAATGGCAGAGAAATTTCAGAGTTTAGGAAAAAAGGGGTTGGCGCTTCCTGGATGCTCCCGCAACCTGTGGCTGTCTGTACACACCTCTTTGGTGTACTCCTGACAAGTGCGCATGCTCAGTCCTTCGGACTGTCGTTGACACGGCCCAGTTTGGGACGGGATTTTGGTCAAAGTGTGGTCCAAACGTCGGCAAATTTGGAGGTCGAACAATTTTCCGACGAACTTCAAATTTTGCATGCTCCAAAGACTCTATATTGCGCACTTGTCCTAAAAAATTGACAGACTTTCGCCGGGAAATGACAGAGAAATTTCAGAGTTTAGGAAAAAAGGGGTTGGCGCTTCCTGGATGCTCCCGCAACCTGTGGCTGTCTGTACACACCTCTTTGGTGTACTCCTGACTCGTGCGCATACTCAGTCCTTCGGACTGTCGTTGACACGGCCCAGTTTGGGACGGGATTTGGGTCAAAGTGTGGTCCAAACGTCGGCAAATTTGGAGGTGGAAAAATTTTCCGACGAACTTCAAATTTTGCATGCTCCAAAGACTCTATATTGCGCACTTGTCCTAAAAAATTGACAGACTTTCGCCGGGAAATGGCAGAGAAATTTCAGAGTTTAGGAAAAAAAGGGGTTGGCGCTTCCTGGATGCTCCCGCAACCTGTGGCTGTCTGTACACACCTCTTTGGTGTACTCCTGACAAGTGCGCATGCTCAGTCCTTCGGACTGTCGTTGACACGGCCCAGTTTGGGACGGGATTTTGGTCAAAGTGTGGTCCAAACGTCGGCAAATTTGGAGGTCGAAAAAATTTCCGACGAACTTCAAATTTTGCATGCTCCAAAGACTCTATATTGCGCACTTGTCTTAAAAATTGACAGACTTTCGCCGGGAAATGACAGAGAAATTTCAGAGTTTAGGAAAAAAAGGGGTTGGCGCTTCCTGGATGCTCCCGCAACCTGTGGCTGTCTGTACACACCTCTTTGGTGTACTCCTGACTCGTGCGCATGCTCAGTCCTTCGGACTGTCGTTGACACGGCCCAGTTTGGGACGGGATTTTGGTCAAAGTGTGGTCCAAACGTCGGCAAATTTGGAGGTGGAAAAATTTTCCGACGAACTTCAAATTTTGCATGCTCCAAAGACTCTATATTGCGCACTTGTCCTGAAAAAAATTGACAGACTTTCGCCGGGAAATGACAGAGAAATTTCAAAGTTTAGGAAAAAAAGGGTTTGGCGCTTCCTGGATGCTCCCGCAACCTGTGGCTGTCTGTACACACGTCTTTGGTGTACTCCTTACTCGTGCGCATGCTCAGTCCTTCGGACTGTCGTTGACACGGCCCAGTTTGGGACGGGATTTTGGTCAAAGTGTGGTCCAAACGTCGGCAAATTTGGAGGTCGAAAAATTTTCCGACGAACTTCAAATTTTGCATGCTCCAAAGACTCTATATTGCGCACTTGTGCTAAAAAAATGACAGACTTTGGCCTGGAAATGGCAGAGAAATTTCAGAGTTTAGGAAAAAAAGGGGTTGTCGCTTCCAGGATGCTCGCCGGGAAATGGCAGAGAAATTTCAGAGTTTAGGAAAAAAAGGGGTTGGCGCTTCCTGGATGCTCCCGCAACCTGTGGCTGTCTGTACACACCTCTTTGGTGTACTCCTGACTCGTGCGCATGCTCAGTCCTTCGGACTGTCGTTGACAAGGCCCTGTTTGGGACGGGATTTTGGTCAAAGTGTGGTCCAAACGTCGGCAAATTTGGAGGTCGAAAAATGTTCCGACGAACTTCAAATTTTGCATGCTCCAAAGACTCTATATTGCGCACTTGTCCTAAAAAATTTACAGACTTTCGCCAGGAAATGACAGAGAAATTTCAGAGTTTAGGAAAAAAGGGGTTGGCGCTTCCTGGATGCTCCCGCAACCTGTGGCTGTTTGTACACACCTCTTTGGTGTACTCCTGACTCGTGCGCATGCTCAGTCCTTCGGACTGTCGTTGACACGGCCCAGTTTGGGACGCGATTTTGGTCAAAGTGTGGTCCAAACGTCGGCAAATTTGGAGGTCGAAATATTTTCCGACGAACTTCAAATTTTGCATGATCCAAAGACTCTATATTGCGCACTTGTCCTAAAAAATTGACAGACTTTCGCCGGGAAATGACAGACAAATTTCAGAGTTTAGGAAAAAAAGGGGTTGGCGCTTCCGGATGCTCCCGCAACCTGTGGCTGTCTGTACACACCTCTTTGGTGTACTCCTGACTCGTGCGCATGCTCAGTCCTTCGGACTGTCGTTGACACGGCCCAGTTTGGGACGGGATTTTGGTCAAAGTGTGGTCCAAACGTCGGCAAATTTGGAGGTCGAAAAATTTTCCGACGAACTTCAAATTTTGCATGCTCCAAAGACTCTATATTGCGCACTTGTCCTAAAAAATTGACAGACTTTCGCCGGGAAATGGCAGAGAAATTTCAGAGTTTAGGGAAAAAAGGGGTTGGCGCTTCCTGGATGCTCCCGCAACCTGTGGCTGTCTGTACACACCTCTTTGGTGTACTCCTGACTCGTGCGCATGCTCAGTCCTTCGGACTGTCGTTGACACGGCCCAGTTTGGGACGGGATTTTGGTCAAAGTGTGGTCCAAACGTCGGCAAATTTGGAGGTCGAAAAATTTTCCGACGAACTTCAAATTTTGCATGCTTCAAAGACTCTATATTGCGCACTTGTCCTAAAAAATTGACAGACTTTCGCCGGGAAATGGCAGAGAAATTTCAGAGTTTAGGGAAAAAAAGGGGTTGGCGCTTCCTGGATGCTCCCGCAACCTGTGGCTGTCTGTACACACCTCTTGGGTGTACTCCTGACTCGTGCGCATGCTCAGTCCTTCGGACTGTCGTTGACACGGCCCAGTTTGGGACGGGATTTTGGTCAAAGTGTGGTCCAAACGTCGGCAAATTTGGAGGTCGAAAAATTTTCCGACGAACTTCAAATTTTGCATGCTCCAAAGACTCTATATTGCGCACTTGTCCTAAAAAATTGACAGACTTTCGCCGGGAAATGACAGAGACATTTCAGAGTTTAGGTAAAAAGGGGTTGGCGCTTCCTGGATGCTCCCGCAACCTGTGGCTGTCTGTACACACCTCTTTGGTGTACTCCTGACTCGTGCGCATGCTCAGTCCTTCGGACTGTCGTTGACACGGCCCAGTTTGGGACGGGATTTTGGTCAAAGTGTGGTCCAAACGTCGGCAAATTTGGAGGTCGAAAAATGTTCCGACGAACTTCAAATTTTGCATGCTCCAAAGACTCTATATTGCGCACTTGTCCTAAAAAATTTACAGACTTTCGCCAGGAAATGACAGAGAAATTTCAGAGTTTAGGAAAAAAAGGGGTTGGCGCTTCCTGGATGCTCCCGCAACCTGTGGCTGTTTGTACACACCTCTTTGGTGTACTCCTGACTCGTGCGCATGCTCAGTCCTTCGGACTGTCGTTGACACGGCCCAGTTTGGGACGCGATTTTGGTCAAAGTGTGGTCCAAACGTCGGCAAATTTGGAGGTCGAAAAATTTTCCGACGAACTTCATATTTTGCATGCTCCAAAGACTCTATATTGCGCACTTGTCCTAAAAAATTGACAGACTTTCGCCGGGAAATGGCAGAGAAATTTCAGAGTTTAGGAAAAAAAGGGGTTGGCGCTTCCTGGATGCTCCCGCAACCTGTGGCTGTCTGTACACACCTCTTTGGTGTACTCCTGACTCGTGCGCATGCTCAGTCCTTCGGACTGTCGTTGACACGGCCCAGTTTGGGACGGGATTTTGGTCAAAGTGTGGTCCAAACGTCGGCAAATTTGGAGGTCGAAAAATTTTCCGACGAACTTCAAATTTTGCATGCTCCAAAGACTCTATATTGCGCACTTGTCCTAAAAAATTGACATACTTTCGCCGGGAAATGACAGAGAAATTTCAGAGTTTAGGAAAAAAAGGGGTTGGCGCTTCCTGGATGCTCCCGCAACCTGTGGCTGTCTGTACACACCTCTTTGGTGTACTCCTGACTCGTGCGCATGCTCAGTCCTTCGGACTGTCGTTGACACGGCCCAGTTTGGGACGGGATTTTGGTCAAAGTGTGGTCCAAACGTCGGCAAATTTGGAGGTCGAAAAATTTTCCGACGAACTTCAAATTTTGCATGCTCCAAAGACTCTATATTGCGCACTTGTCCTGAAAAAAATTGACAGACTTTCGCCGGGAAATGACAGAGAAATTTCAGAGTTTAGGAAAAAAAGGGGTTGGCGCTTCCTGGATGCTCCCGCAACCTGTGGCTGTCTGTACACACGTCTTTGGTGTACTCCTTACTCGTGCGCATGCTCAGTCCTTCGGACTGTCGTTGACACGGCCCAGTTTGGGACGGGATTTTGGTCAAAGTGTGGTCCAAACGTCGGCAAATTTGGAGGTCGAAAAATTTTCCGACGAACTTCAAATTTTGCATGCTCCAAAGACTCTATATTGCGCACTTGTGCTAAAAAAATGACAGACTTTCGCCGGGAAATGGCAGAGAAATTTCAGAGTTTAGGAAAAAAAGGGGTTGGCGCTTCCAGGATGCTCGCCGGGAAATGGCAGAGAAATTTCAGAGTTTAGGAAAAAAAGGGGTTGGCGCTTCCTGGATGCTCCCGCAACCTGTGGCTGTCTGTACACACCTCTTTGGTGTACTCCTGACTCGTGCGCATGCTCAGTCCTTCGGACTGTCGTTGACAAGGCCCTGTTTGGGACGGGATTTTGGTCAAAGTGTGGTCCAAACGTCGGCAAATTTGGAGGTCGAAAAATGTTCCGACGAACTTCAAATTTTGCATGCTCCAAAGACTCTATATTGCGCACTTGTCCTAAAAAAATTGACAGACTTTCGCCGGGAAATGACAGACAAATTTCAGAGTTTAGGAAAAAAAGGGGTTGGCGCTTCCGGATGCTCCCGCAACCTGTGGCTGTCTGTACACACCTCTTTGGTGTACTCCTGACTCGTGCGCATGCTCAGTCCTTCGGACTGTCGTTGACACGGCCCAGTTTGGGACGGGATTTTGGTCAAAGTGTGGTCCAAACGTCGGCAAATTTGGAGGTCGAAAAAATTTTCGACGAACTTCAAATTTTGCATGCTCCAAAGACTCTATATTGCGCACTTGTCCTAAAAAATTGACAGACTTTCCCTGGGAAATGGCAGAGAAATTTCAGAGTTTAGGGAAAAAAGGGGTTGGCGCTTCCTAGATGCTCCCGCAACCTGTGGCTGTCTGTACACACCTATTTGGTGTACTCCTGACTCGTGCGCATGCTCAGTCCTTCGGACTGTCGTTGACAAGGCCCTGTTTGGGACGGGATTTTGGTCAAAGTGTGGTCCAAACGTCGGCAAATTTGGAGGTCGAAAAATGTTCCGACGAACTTCAAATTTTGCATGCTCCAAAGACTCTATATTGCGCACTTGTCCTAAAAAATTTACAGACTTTCGCCAGGAAATGACAGAGAAATTTCAGAGTTTAGGAAAAAAAGGGGTTGGCGCTTCCTGGATGCTCCCGCAACCTGTGGCTGTTTGTACACACCTCTTTGGTGTACTCCTGACTCGTGCGCATGCTCAGTCCTTCGGACTGTCGTTGACACGGCCCAGTTTGGGACGCGATTTTGGTCAAAGTGTGGTCCAAACGTCGGCAAATTTGGAGGTCGAAATATTTTCCGACGAACTTCAAATTTTGCATGATCCAAAGACTCTATATTGCGCACTTGTCCTAAAAAATTGACAGACTTTCGCCGGGAAATGACAGACAAATTTCAGAGTTTAGGAAAAAAAGGGGTTGGCGCTTCCGGATGCTCCCGCAACCTGTGGCTGTCTGTACACACCTCTTTGGTGTACTCCTGACTCGTGCGCATGCTCAGTCCTTCGGACTGTCGTTGACACGGCCCAGTTTGGGACGGGATTTTGGTCAAAGTGTGGTCCAAACGTCGGCAAATTTGGAGGTCGAAAAATTTTCCGACGAACTTCAAATTTTGCATGCTCCAAAGACTCTATATTGCGCACTTGTCCTAAAAAATTGACAGACTTTCGCCGGGAAATGGCAGAGAAATTTCAGAGTTTAGGGAAAAAAGGGGTTGGCGCTTCCTGGATGCTCCCGCAACCTGTGGCTGTCTGTACACACCTCTTTGGTGTACTCCTGACTCGTGCGCATGCTCAGTCCTTCGGACTGTCGTTGACACGGCCCAGTTTGGGACGGGATTTTGGTCAAAGTGTGGTCCAAACGTCGGCAAATTTGGAGGTCGAAAAATTTTCCGACGAACTTCAAATTTTGCATGCTTCAAAGACTCTATATTGCGCACTTGTCCTAAAAAATTGACAGACTTTCGCCGGGAAATGGCAGAGAAATTTCAGAGTTTAGGGAAAAAAAGGGGTTGGCGCTTCCGGGATGCTCCCGCAACCTGTGGCTGTCTGTACACACCTCTTGGGTGTACTCCTGACTCGTGCGCATGCTCAGTCCTTCGGACTGTCGTTGACACGGCCCAGTTTGGGACGGGATTTTGGTCAAAGTGTGGTCCAAACGTCGGCAAATTTGGAGGTCGAAAAATTTTCCGACGAACTTCAAATTTTGCATGCTCCAAAGACTCTATATTGCGCACTTGTCCTAAAAAATTGACAGACTTTCGCCGGGAAATGACAGAGACATTTCAGAGTTTAGGAAAAAAGGGGTTGGCGCTTCCTGGATGCTCCCGCAACCTGTGGCTGTCTGTACACACCTCTTTGGTGTACTCCTGACTCGTGCGCATGCTCAGTCCTTCGGACTGTCGTTGACACGGCCCAGTTTGGGACGGGATTTTGGTCAAAGTGTAGTCTTGGTGCAAGACGATACTGACCGCCGCGAGAGGGCGCCATACACTTTACTATGAGGACAGGAAACCAGTCTACGTCCGTGCCTGCAGTATCGTCTTGGGACAAATCCTGACTGTTGGTATGTGACACCATGTGACCTTTGACCTAAGCTTATACATATGCATTAAGAGGTCAATTTCACCTGGCATAATGAGACTGCCAGTCTGGCAACTTGCAAAAAAAGGTGGGAGGGTAAAGTTCTGACGACATGGTGTGACATGTAGTCTGTCTAGTGTCATCATGTGTACAATGTATGCGATCGATCGATCGATCGTTGTTGTGTCTTATCACGGAGGTAGGAAAAGATGTCTAGTGCAGTCTGTTGTGAACTGTGTAAACAAATAAACTGCCAAGTTATAATTAAAGTTTAAACAACCATGCCGCCAAGGTGCACTCCAGTTTACTCCATGTGGCCGTGAACACACGTGGACGGACGGACCTGCCCTGGATGGGAAAAAGCATTAAAATGTTGCCAAAAGATTTGCAGAACAACAATGCATTTTGGTTTATGCCAGGGGCTCTACTCCTGCCCCTGTTGTGAAGCACGTTTTTTTTAGCAATAATTTATACTCAAACATCATTGTTTTTTCCTTACAATGACTTACATGTATTAGGCATCAATAAGTGCAAATCCAATGGAAAACCAAAGGATTTTAGTGCAGCAGGGCTTATGTGATGTCCGACTTGTAAATTCTTTCGGTCAGCGAGACCGAGAATCAACAGAGAGTAGGAAACATGGGTTGGTGCGAAAGAGCAGTTTAAGAGATGATGTTTATTAGGTTTAAACGCAAGAACGTTTTCCCAGATGCACTCACAAATTTGGATAAGAATGAAGTTGACCATAAATATTTTCGCCCATAAAATGACTGATTTTTAAAGGAGCGTGACCAGAGTTTCTGGAAAATAGTTTTCGATGTAACTTACCAATATTATCAAGTAACTCCCATACACACCTCCCATGTCCCAAAAACCCGAAAACATTCGCAATTTCCAGTAAAAAATTTAACAAAACTATTGAGTATGCTTTTAGCGGATAAACGTTGATACTGGAAAATTAGTTTACAAATAATCGGTGGATTTTCGACGATATCCTCGGAAATATGCGGCCTAGAAGCGCGGGAGTTTCAGTTTCGTAATCAAAAAAAATATAACGGATGTTATGATATAAAAATCTCATGACCCATAAGGTAAGTCCCGGGGAGTTATGGGTAAAAAAAAATGATCTGGTCACACTCCTTTAAGCATTAGATTTGATAGAAAAACGCAAATATTTTCTGGTCAACTCTTCTTTCCCTAGAGAGTTCCGGTGTTTTTAAGGTTTGTCTTCATTGGCGGATCCAGCCTCATTAAAATACAGAAATACAGGAATACAAAGAAAACGCAGGGCTATAGCCCACTGAAATCCATTCTATTCCTGTATTTGAATGAGGCTGGATCCACCACTAGTCTTGATGGTCTTTGTCATTAAACGCTGGAGTGTAAAGTCCTGAATAATTTGAAATTACCACTGGTATTTCATGACGTGACCGGGTCGGCAACACTTGGAGTCAACCGCTCCCGTGACTAACATTGCCAGAACGTGTTTACCGGTACACATCCTCTGCCTGGATGTGTGGTCGTAAATCCATTTTTTTTGTTCACTAAACACTAGGAGGTTTGCATGTAAAACGTGAATGTGAAATGGCTTGAACCCAGGTTCGAATTTTGGTCACGGCAAAAGAGTTATCTTGCCACGAAAGTCACATTTGTGGATTTTTGTTTTCGTCTGTTGTAAGGTTTCCTCAAAGTAACGACCAAGTGCTCACAGCATTCCATGTTCGCATTTTACGTGCATCTAATCATTCATATTATGTCCTTGCATCACAACCCTACTTCATTTACATGGTGCTACATGTAGAACCATGGACAAAGGAAATCCACAGGCTCAACTGAGGGTGACAGTTGCAATAGGAGATTTTTGAGACGCATGTGGCAGTAAACAAACCAGTCCTTCATTATTTACGTCACATTGGAGCTATAAAGTGTGCATGCTCAATGTGACAAACAATAGAAAAGGACCGGTTTGTTTGATGCCAACATGTTTCTCAAAAGTCACCCATTCCCGAAACAACAGATATTGTGCTGAACTTGGCCCGCTGAAAATCAGATACAAGCTTCATAAAGTACATGTACATAGCAATTGCAGCTACATGTACTTTGTGTAGCATGAGCGCCACCATTTTGTTTAGAAAATTTGTAGACAGCTCCGTCGTGTACTCCTTTTGCAGAAATACGTAGTTATTGAGATTCTGAAATAATTTATCGCAGGATGACACATATTCAGTGTCTAAAGTTCAAAGTATGTTTTTTCGTTTAAAGGCACAGGCTCGTCACCAATGCATGAGCACCAAATTCGTGCCACGAAATATGCAGCTCCATGCCATGGAGCTGCGTATTTTATGGCACGAATTTGTTGAGAACCACAGACTGTATATCTTTAAACAAACAAAACTTCATACAAAACTACATAGTTTATTTTTATACAACCAGAACAGACTTTACAGTTTTAAGTGAATAATTATACCATGTGTTGGGGCATGGAGGTACGAAAAGTTATGGTTGGGGTTAGCACACTCGAGAAATAATGAGTTTGTTTGCATTTTTAACTGTACAGTATACTGGTACTTTAAGATTGGAATTAACAAGAAACTAATGGGGCCTACATTAAATACAATGTATTTATAAGTAAGTAAATATTGCATGTGAAAAACTTCTGGTCTTTATCATCCTTCGCTAAGAATGAGTAAACGGGCTCAGGTGTTTCACAAAAATTCACATGTACATGTACATGGAAATACGTATTGTGCTTATGTGCTATTTACATGTAGTTGTAAATTTCATTGTATAATACAAGCCCATGACACTACTTGATTTCCAAAGTAAACGTTTACATTCACTGACTCATACATGTAGGTGACATTTATGCAAATTGCAACAGGGAAAAAACATTGGCTGTCACACATGTTTAAATTTGACATTGGCAGATTGTAAATACATAGTTAAATGGTTAAAATTGTGTACAACAAACTGGCGTACATGTAGCATGGGTAACATCATTTCAAAACGAACACTGGCTACTTGCAAGGCAGTCATGTTTTCCGTAAAAAAGTCACAATTGTTAAAATTTCTATTTAAATTACTATTAACTATCTAAAAGTGTACATGGCATTACCTAAGTTGTATAAATCAATCACAGCAGCTATAGAGCATTGTCAATGATCGTGTACGGCATGCCTCAATACATGTATTTATATGCTTCATAAAAGATTTCCCACATCTACTAAATTCACTATTAGTAAGAAACATAAATCAAATATCGCAAACTTTATACACCTGTGAAACTTGGATCAACTACAGTACAGTACTGTAACTGTCCAATCACTCCACATAGACCTTATTGCAAATAACGCTTGGGTGAGTTTTTACAAAAGCAGCAATGTATTGTGGGAAGGTTTTCGGGGCAGACTTTGCCCCGTTTTCCTTCCCACAATACAGTTGTGCTTTTGTGCAGACTTGCCCAAGGGGTATTACTATTAGCGATAAGGTCTATTACTCCCCATTACTCACCACCACCCCCCGCCCCCCACTACACACAGACACCATTTGTTTAAAAGTAGCATTTGTACGCTAAGAAAAAACATGCATCAAGGATTTAATAAAAATGGAAACACTTCAACCCGTTTCATGTGTTTTGTATTATGTACACAAGGTCTGAAGCAGTGGTCAGCTACTTAATAATTTAATCACTACCAGTACTGCTAGATCCAAATTGTGGTTCAGCATACTCGCCACCCAAGGGGTCCTCGAAAGAATCTGATGCAGTGCTGTTGTCGCTTTCCAACTCTGACAATGGTCCCTTGTCTGGTGACTGGACACTCGAGTCATATATTTCAGTTTTCATGACTTGCCATACTTGTGATGCAATCTCTTTGCGTGCAAAAGCATATCGATCACAGAAGTCATCAAAAGGAAACACGATGTGACATTCATTGACTACTTCTGTTATTGTGGAGTCTGACAAGCCACAGGCAATACCCTCGCTTGTGTACATGTGGCTGCTGCTGTCTGCCAGTAACGTTTGTTTGTACTCCTGTAGATGTTCCTTTAATTGTGTTACCAGACTTTGTGGCACCGTCACAATTAGATATTCAGCCGATGTTGACTGTCCATGAAGCAGAGCATCTCGCATTTGCTTTTCAGCATAGGAGTGTTTACCAGAGCATTCGCTTCCATCACAAGCACATGTCTGGGCACAAACGTCGCAACAATCATGTTTTATCATTGAGGCATCAGTGTCAGTGTCGCTTCTTGCTGGTGAAGGGAAGTTTTTCTTGATAACAAGCCGTCTGCACTTGCTTCCCTCTACAAAAGCTTTCATAGCATCGCTTGTTTTCCCACCAAGCCCACCACCACGATACTTAACAAGGAGTGCCAAACTCTGGGCTCCATCACGGCCTGCCCTCCCGCTCAACTGCATCAAGTCATCTAGATGTGATGGGTGACCTACCAATATTACTGTGTGAAGACCACACACATCAATCCCTAGACCGAATGCAATCGTAGCAAACAAAATGCGCACCTCTCCATCTTCTCGTGAAAAACTGTCAATGATTTTTCGTTGTACGTCAGCTTCCGTATTTGTGTGGTACATTTCAAAGTAACGATGCAGCTCCTTCGGAAGAAGAAAACGGAAGAGAGAATGAAGTTCACTGACAACTCTGCGAGATTGACAGTATAGAATGATTCTCTCCATGGAACCGCCTCTCTCATTGATCCCCTGTGCCATCCATTTAAACATGGCTTCAAAGTTCTTGTCGTCAGACTTCAGAACAACATACTTGATGTTCAAGCGTTCAGGGCTCTCCTCTATCATGCCATAATTCCGGAGTGCCAAGCTCTCAACAATCGTTTGTCTCACTTTCACAGTTGCAGTGGCTGTCAAAGCTACAACGCGGGTAGTGGGTTTCACCAAAGATCGCAAATCTCCAAGTCGACCATAGCACTTGCGGAATACTGTGCTCTCTTTTGATGAATGACCCCTGTAAATAAAAGAAAACAAAAATTAAATGTTATCGTACAAGTAAATTAAGCTCAAACTGAATTCACACGAAGACATTCATATTCACGCTAAGACATTCATTCTTGAGTACATTGTACAATGTAACTTCAACTTGCAAGAAAAAGTGGATATATGGGAACCAGTCTATTAGTATTGGTACACCCGACCTTTGACGTGCATTGTGCGCAGAAAACTCCGAAAAGATTCATTGATGAATGTTTTCCTCTCAAAATGATTAATATACAACTAATGAATTGTTATGAATGCAATGGGAGGAATATTTTCATGAGGTGAAAGATGGAATGTTACATTCAACGAGGAGAAGCCGAGTTAAATGGAACATATTCCATCTTTCACCGAAAGAAAATGATAATCATTTTTGTGTGCTAAAACAAACAAAGTGCTTTTTTTTTACACTGAAATTTTGCACAAACATAGACAACAATCTCCCCAAACTGTCGCTGGTTTCACAACTGGACCAGAAATCTCACCGTCAAACTAACATCTTGCTGTGTTCCATTTTTAATATTAAAAAATAACGTTTTAAAAATAAATATCGTCAGAAAGCATGGAAAGTTTATCATTTATTTTCAGTATCTATTACAAAAGTTGGAATTGAACAAAGCTGTTCCCAGTGGTTTAGACCTAACCTACCATTTTGATACGCAGTGACTTTCGTCAACAAAGATTCCGCAGCATCTACTTTTCACCGACTGAAGTAGCTCCTTCCCCTTAGGTCCGCAAAGGGTCTCTGGGCTGGCAAATAATATGGAATACTTGTCTGCTTGCTCAATGACACAATCCGGAATGACCGAGGTGATGTCGGCTGCCGCTACACCGAGCCGACTTACTCGTTCTAACTGGTTCACCGCCAGAGCCTTCAGCGGGAGAACCACAATGACAAGAGCATGGTCGCCGTCGTTCGTACTAGTTTTTCCCTCAGTCTCAGGCCCGTCTTGCAAAAAATCCACAACAAATGGAGCAGCTTGAAATATCACGCTTTTCCCGAAACCGGTAGGTAGATTAATAAACAAATCACTGCCCTGTGCGAATTGCCGGAGAGCATTTATTTGGTGGCTTTTCAGTTTCTCAAATCCTAATTTCCTGGCAGCAAAGTCAATAGCGTCGTCCACGCTAGCCGACATTTTTTCTGAAGCAAGTGCAGTTAGTACATGTACATTATAGCTTTCCCTGTTTGTACCGTAGATGTGCATATTAGACGTACAGGTACCAGACTGCACAGCGCTGGGCTTAACTTATGTTAATAAGCTCCACGTCATAGGTATGCATGGCATAATGAGCAATGCGTGGAATGCGCTCGGAATTTCCCGAGCGATTCAGGATTTGTCCCAAGACGATACTGCAGGCACGGACGTAGACTGGTTTCCTGTCCTCATAGTAAAGTGTATGGCGCCCTCTCGCGGCGGTCAGTATCGTCTTGCACCAAGACTAGTCAAAGTGTGGTCCAAACGTCGGCAAATTTGGAGGTCGAAAAATGTTCCGACGAACTTCAAATTTTGCATGCTCCAAAGACTCTATATTGCGCACTTGTCCTAAAAAATTTACAGACTTTCGCCAGGAAATGACAGAGAAATTTCAGAGTTTAGGAAAAAAAGGGGTTGGCGCTTCCTGGATGCTCCCGCAACCTGTGGCTGTTTGTACACACCTCTTTGGTGTACTCCTGACTCGTGCGCATGCTCAGTCCTTCGGACTGTCGTTGACACGGCCCAGTTTGGGACGCGATTTTGGTCAAAGTGTGGTCCAAACGTCGGCAAATTTGGAGGTCGAAAAATTTTCCGACGAACTTCATATTTTGCATGCTCCAAAGACTCTATATTGCGCACTTGTCCTAAAAAATTGACAGACTTTCGCCGGGAAATGGCAGAGAAATTTCAGAGTTTAGGAAAAAAAGGGGTTGGCGCTTCCTGGATGCTCCCGCAACCTGTGGCTGTCTGTACACACCTCTTTGGTGTACTCCTGACTCGTGCGCATGCTCAGTCCTTCGGACTGTCGTTGACACGGCCCAGTTTGGGACGGGATTTTGGTCAAAGTGTGGTCCAAACGTCGGCAAATTTGGAGGTCGAAAAATTTTCCGACGAACTTCAAATTTTGCATGCTCCAAAGACTCTATATTGCGCACTTGTCCTAAAAAATTGACAGACTTTCGCCGGGAAATGACAGAGAAATTTCAGAGTTTAGGAAAAAAAGGGGTTGGCGCTTCCTGGATGCTCCCGCAACCTGTGGCTGTCTGTACACACCTCTTTGGTGTACTCCTGACTCGTGCGCATGCTCAGTCCTTCGGACTGTCGTTGACACGGCCCAGTTTGGGACGGGATTTTGGTCAAAGTGTGGTCCAAACGTCGGCAAATTTGGAGGTCGAAAAATTTTCCGACGAACTTCAAATTTTGCATGCTCCAAAGACTCTATATTGCGCACTTGTCCTAAAAAATTGACAGACTTTCGCCGGGAAATGACAGAGACATTTCAGAGTTTAGGAAAAAAGGGGTTGGCGCTTCCTGGATGCTCCCGCAACCTGTGGCTGTCTGTACACACCTCTTTGGTGTACTCCTGACTCGTGCGCATGCTCAGTCCTTCGGACTGTCGTTGACACGGCCCAGTTTGGGACGGGATTTTGGTCAAAGTGTGGTCCAAACGTCGGCAAATTTGGAGGTCGAAAAATTTTCCGACGAACTTCAAATTTTGCATGCTCCAAAGACTCTATATTGCGCACTTGTCCTAAAAAATTGACAGACTTTTGCCGGGAAATTACAGAGAAATTTCAGAGTTTAGGAAAAAAAGGGGTTGGCGCTTCCTGGATGCTCCCGCAACCTGTGGCTGTCTGTACACACCTCTTTGGTGTACTCCTGACTCGTGCGCATGCTCAGTCCTTCGGACTGTCGTTGACACGGCCCAGTTTGGGACGGGATTTTGGTCAAAGTGTGGTCCAAACGTCGGCAAATTTGGAGGTCGAACAATTTTCCGACGAACTTCAAATTTTGCATGCTCCAAAGACTCTATATTGCGCAATTGTCCTAAAAAATTGACAGACTTTCGCCGGGAAATGGCAGAGAAATTTCAGAGTTTAGGAAAAAAAGGGGTTGGCGCTTCCTGGATGCTCCCGCAACCTGTGGCTGTCTGTACACACCTCTTTGGTGTACTCCTGACTCGTGCGCATGCTCAGTCCTTCGGACTGTCGTTGACACGGCCCAGTTTGGGACGGGATTTTGGTCAAAGTGTGGTCCAAACGTCGGCAAATTTGGAGGTCGAAAAATGTTCCGACGAACTTCAAATTTTGCATGCTCCAAAGACTCTATATTGCGCACTTGTCCTAAAAAATTTACAGACTTTCGCCAGGAAATGACAGAGAAATTTCAGAGTTTAGGAAAAAAAAGGGGTTGGCGCTTCCTGGATGCTCCCGCAACCTGTGGCTGTTTGTACACACCTCTTTGGTGTACTCCTGACTCGTGCGCATGCTCAGTCCTTCGGACTGTCGTTGACACGGCCCAGTTTGAGACGCGATTTTGGTCAAAGTGTGGTCCAAACGTCGGCAAATTTGGAGGTCGAAAAATTTTCCGACGAACTTCATATTTTGCATGCTCCAAAGACTCTATATTGCGCACTTGTCCTAAAAAATTGACAGACTTTCGCCGGGAAATGGCAGATAAATTTCAGAGTTTAGGAAAAAAAGGGGTTGGCGCTTCCTGGATGCTCCCGCAACCTGTGGCTGTCTGTACACACCTCTTTGGTGTACTCCTGACTCGTGCGCATGCTCAGTCCTTCGGACTGTCGTTGACACGGCCCAGTTTGGGACGGGATTTTGGTCAAAGTGTGGTCCAAACGTCGGCAAATTTGGAGGTCGAAAAATTTTCCGACGAACTTCAAATTTTGCATGCTCCAAAGACTCTATATTGCGCACTTGTCCTAAAAAATTGACAGACTTTTGCCGGGAAATTACAGAGAAATTTCAGAGTTTAGGAAAAAAAGGGGTTGGCGCTTCCTGGATGCTCCCGCAACCTGTGGCTGTCTGTACACACCTCTTTGGTGTACTCCTGACTCGTGCGCATGCTCAGTCCTTCGGACTGTCGTTGACACGGCCCAGTTTGGGACGGGATTTTGGTCAAAGTGTGGTCCAAACGTCGGCAAATTTGGAGGTCGAACAATTTTCCGACGAACTTCAAATTTTGCATGCTCCAAAGACTCTATATTGCGCAATTGTCCTAAAAAATTGACAGACTTTCGCCGGGAAATGGCAGAGAAATTTCAGAGTTTAGGAAAAAAAGGGGTTGGCGCTTCCTGGATGCTCCCGCAACCTGTGGCTGTCTGTACACACCTCTTTGGTGTACTCCTGACTCGTGCGCATGCTCAGTCCTTCGGACTGTCGTTGACACGGCCCAGTTTGGGACGGGATTTTGGTCAAAGTGTGGTCCAAACGTCGGCAAATTTGGAGGTCGAAAAATGTTCCGACGAACTTCAAATTTTGCATGCTCCAAAGACTCTATATTGCGCACTTGTCCTAAAAAATTTACAGACTTTCGCCAGGAAATGACAGAGAAATTTCAGAGTTTAGGAAAAAAAAGGGGTTGGCGCTTCCTGGATGCTCCCGCAACCTGTGGCTGTTTGTACACACCTCTTTGGTGTACTCCTGACTCGTGCGCATGCTCAGTCCTTCGGACTGTCGTTGACACGGCCCAGTTTGAGACGCGATTTTGGTCAAAGTGTGGTCCAAACGTCGGCAAATTTGGAGGTCGAAAAATTTTCCGACGAACTTCATATTTTGCATGCTCCAAAGACTCTATATTGCGCACTTGTCCTAAAAAATTGACAGACTTTCGCCGGGAAATGGCAGATAAATTTCAGAGTTTAGGAAAAAAGGGGTTGGCGCTTCCTGGATGCTCCCGCAACCTGTGGCTGTCTGTACACACCTCTTTGGTGTACTCCTGACTCGTGCGCATGCTCAGTCCTTCGGACTGTCGTTGACACGGCCCAGTTTGGGACGGGATTTTGGTCAAAGTGTGGTCCAAACGTCGGCAAATTTGGAGGTCGAAAAATTTTCCGACGAACTTCAAATTTTGCATGCTCCAAAGACTCTATATTGCGCACTTGTCCTAAAAAATTGACAGACTTTCGCCGGGAAATGACAGAGAAATTTCAGAGTTTAGGAAAAAAAGGGGTTGGCGCTTCCTAGATGCTCCCGCAACCTGTGGCTGTCTGTACACACCTATTTGGTGTACTCCTGACTCGTGCGCATGCTCAGTCCTTCGGACTGTCGTTGACAAGGCCCTGTTTGGGACGGGATTTTGGTCAAAGTGTGGTCCAAACGTCGGCAAATTTGGAGGTCGAAAAATGTTCCGACGAACTTCAAATTTTGCATGCTCCAAAGACTCTATATTGCGCACTTGTCCTAAAAAATTTACAGACTTTCGCCAGGAAATGACAGAGAAATTTCAGAGTTTAGGAAAAAAAGGGGTTGGCGCTTCCTGGATGCTCCCGCAACCTGTGGCTGTTTGTACACACCTCTTTGGTGTACTCCTGACTCGTGCGCATGCTCAGTCCTTCGGACTGTCGTTGACACGGCCCAGTTTGGGACGCGATTTTGGTCAAAGTGTGGTCCAAACGTCGGCAAATTTGGAGGTCGAAATATTTTCCGACGAACTTCAAATTTTGCATGATCCAAAGACTCTATATTGCGCACTTGTCCTAAAAAATTGACAGACTTTCGCCGGGAAATGACAGACAAATTTCAGAGTTTAGGAAAAAAAGGGGTTGGCGCTTCCGGATGCTCCCGCAACCTGTGGCTGTCTGTACACACCTCTTTGGTGTACTCCTGACTCGTGCGCATGCTCAGTCCTTCGGACTGTCGTTGACACGGCCCAGTTTGGGACGGGATTTTGGTCAAAGTGTGGTCCAAACGTCGGCAAATTTGGAGGTCGAAAAATTTTTCGACGAACTTCAAATTTTGCATGCTCCAAAGACTCTATATTGCGCACTTGTCCTAAAAAATTGACAGACTTTCGCCGGGAAATGGCAGAGAAATTTCAGAGTTTAGGGAAAAAAGGGGTTGGCGCTTCCTGGATGCTCCCGCAACCTGTGGCTGTCTGTACACACCTCTTTGGTGTACTCCTGACTCGTGCGCATGCTCAGTCCTTCGGACTGTCGTTGACACGGCCCAGTTTGGGACGGGATTTTGGTCAAAGTGTGGTCCAAACGTCGGCAAATTTGGAGGTCGAAAAATTTTCCGACGAACTTCAAATTTTGCATGCTTCAAAGACTCTATATTGCGCACTTGTCCTAAAAAATTGACAGACTTTCGCCGGGAAATGGCAGAGAAATTTCAGAGTTTAGGGAAAAAAGGGGTTGGCGCTTCCTGGATGCTCCCGCAACCTGTGGCTGTCTGTACACACCTCTTGGGTGTACTCCTGACTCGTGCGCATGCTCAGTCCTTCGGACTGTCGTTGACACGGCCCAGTTTGGGACGGGATTTTGGTCAAAGTGTGGTCCAAACGTCGGCAAATTTGGAGGTCGAAAAATTTTCCGACGAACTTCAAATTTTGCATGCTCCAAAGACTCTATATTGCGCACTTGTGCTAAAAAAATGACAGACTTTCGCCGGGAAATGGCAGAGAAATTTCAGAGTTTAGGAAAAAAAGGGGTTGGCGCTTCCAGGATGCTCGCCGGGAAATGGCAGAGAAATTTCAGAGTTTAGGAAAAAAAGGGGTTGGCGCTTCCTGGATGCTCCCGCAACCTGTGGCTGTCTGTACACACCTCTTTGGTGTACTCCTGACTCGTGCGCATGCTCAGTCCTTCGGACTGTCGTTGACAAGGCCCTGTTTGGGACGGGATTTTGGTCAAAGTGTGGTCCAAACGTCGGCAAATTTGGAGGTCGAAAAATGTTCCGACGAACTTCAAATTTTGCATGCTCCAAAGACTCTATATTGCGCACTTGTCCTAAAAAATTTACAGACTTTCGCCAGGAAATAACAGAGAAATTTCAGAGTTTAGGAAAAAAAGGGGTTGGCGCTTCCTGGATGCTCCCGCAACCTGTGGCTGTTTGTACACACCTCTTTGGTGTACTCCTGACTCGTGCGCATGCTCAGTCCTTCGGACTGTCGTTGACACGGCCCAGTTTGGGACGCGATTTTGGTCAAAGTGTGGTCCAAACGTCGGCAAATTTGGAGGTCGAAATATTTTCCGACGAACTTCAAATTTTGCATGATCCAAAGACTCTATATTGCGCACTTGTCCTAAAAAATTGACAGACTTTCGCCGGGAAATGACAGACAAATTTCAGAGTTTAGGAAAAAAAGGGGTTGGCGCTTCCGGATGCTCCCGCAACCTGTGGCTGTCTGTACACACCTCTTTGGTGTACTCCTGACTCGTGCGCATGCTCAGTCCTTCGGACTGTCGTTGACACGGCCCAGTTTGGGACGGGATTTTGGTCAAAGTGTGGTCCAAACGTCGGCAAATTTGGAGGTCGAAAAATTTTCCGACGAACTTCAAATTTTGCATGCTCCAAAGACTCTATATTGCGCACTTGTCCTAAAAAATTGACAGACTTTCGCCGGGAAATGACAGAGAAATTTCAGAGTTTAGGAAAAAAAGGGGTTGGCGCTTCCTAGATGCTCCCGCAACCTGTGGCTGTCTGTACACACCTATTTGGTGTACTCCTGACTCGTGCGCATGCTCAGTCCTTCGGACTGTCGTTGACAAGGCCCTGTTTGGGACGGGATTTTGGTCAAAGTGTGGTCCAAACGTCGGCAAATTTGGAGGTCGAAAAATGTTCCGACGAACTTCAAATTTTGCATGCTCCAAAGACTCTATATTGCGCACTTGTCCTAAAAAAATTACAGACTTTCGCCAGGAAATGACAGAGAAATTTCAGAGTTTAGGAAAAAAAGGGGTTGGCGCTTCCTGGATGCTCCCGCAACCTGTGGCTGTTCGTACACACCTCTTTGGTGTACTCCTGACTCGTGCGCATGCTCAGTCCTTCGGACTGTCGTTGACACGGCCCAGTTTGGGACGCGATTTTGGTCAAAGTGTGGTCCAAACGTCGGCAAATTTGGAGGTCGAAATATTTTCCGACGAACTTCAAATTTTGCATGATCCAAAGACTCTATATTGCGCACTTGTCCTAAAAAATTGACAGACTTTCGCCGGGAAATGACAGACAAATTTCAGAGTTTAGGAAAAAAAGGGGTTGGCGCTTCCGGATGCTCCCGCAACCTGTGGCTGTCTGTACACACCTCTTTGGTGTACTCCTGACTCGTGCGCATGCTCAGTCCTTCGGACTGTCGTTGACACGGCCCAGTTTGGGACGGGATTTTGGTCAAAGTGTGGTCCAAACGTCGGCAAATTTGGAGGTCGAAAAATTTTCCGACGAACTTCAAATTTTGCATGCTCCAAAGACTCTATATTGCGCACTTGTCCTAAAAAATTGACAGACTTTCGCCGGGAAATGGCAGAGAAATTTCAGAGTTTAGGGAAAAAAGGGGTTGGCGCTTCCTGGATGCTCCCGCAACCTGTGGCTGTCTGTACACACCTCTTTGGTGTACTCCTGACTCGTGCGCATGCTCAGTCCTTCGGACTGTCGTTGACACGGCCCAGTTTGGGACGGGATTTTGGTCAAAGTGTGGTCCAAACGTCGGCAAATTTGGAGGTCGAAAAATTTTCCGACGAACTTCAAATTTTGCATGCTTCAAAGACTCTATATTGCGCACTTGTCCTAAAAAATTGACAGACTTTCGCCGGGAAATGGCAGAGAAATTTCAGAGTTTAGGGAAAAAAAGGGGTTGGCGCTTCCGGGATGCTCCCGCAACCTGTGGCTGTCTGTACACACCTCTTGGGTGTACTCCTGACTCGTGCGCATGCTCAGTCCTTCGGACTGTCGTTGACACGGCCCAGTTTGGGACGGGATTTTGGTCAAAGTGTGGTCCAAACGTCGGCAAATTTGGAGGTCAAAAATTTTTCCGACGAACTTCAAATTTTGCATGCTCCAAAGACTCTATATTGCGCACTTGTCCTAAAAAATTGACAGACTTTCGCCGGGAAATGACAGAGACATTTCAGAGTTTAGGAAAAAAGGGGTTGGCGCTTCCTGGATGCTCCCGCAACCTGTGGCTGTCTGTACACACCTCTTTGGTGTACTCCTGACTCGTGCGCATGCTCAGTCCTTCGGACTGTCGTTGACACGGCCCAGTTTGGGACGGGATTTTGGTCAAAGTGTGGTCCAAACGTCGGCAAATTTGGAGGTCGAAAAATGTTCCGACGAACTTCAAATTTTGCATGCTCCAAAGACTCTATATTGCGCACTTGTCCTAAAAAATTTACAGACTTTCGCCAGGAAATGACAGAGAAATTTCAGAGTTTAGGAAAAAAAGGGGTTGGCGCTTCCTGGATGCTCCCGCAACCTGTGGCTGTTTGTACACACCTCTTTGGTGTACTCCTGACTCGTGCGCATGCTCAGTCCTTCGGACTGTCGTTGACACGGCCCAGTTTGGGACGCGATTTTGGTCAAAGTGTGGTCCAAACGTCGGCAAATTTGGAGGTCGAAAAATTTTCCGACGAACTTCATATTTTGCATGCTCCAAAGACTCTATATTGCGCACTTGTCCTAAAAAATTGACAGACTTTCGCCGGGAAATGGCAGAGAAATTTCAGAGTTTAGGAAAAAAAGGGGTTGGCGCTTCCTGGATGCTCCCGCAACCTGTGGCTGTCTGTACACACCTCTTTGGTGTACTCCTGACTCGTGCGCATGCTCAGTCCTTCGGACTGTCGTTGACACGGCCCAGTTTGGGACGGGATTTTGGTCAAAGTGTGGTCCAAACGTCGGCAAATTTGGAGGTCGAAAAATTTTCCGACGAACTTCAAATTTTGCATGCTCCAAAGACTCTATATTGCGCACTTGTCCTAAAAAATTGACAGACTTTCGCCGGGAAATGACAGAGAAATTTCAGAGTTTAGGAAAAAAAGGGGTTGGCGCTTCCTGGATGCTCCCGCAACCTGTGGCTGTCTGTACACACCTCTTTGGTGTACTCCTGACTCGTGCGCATGCTCAGTCCTTCGGACTGTCGTTGACACGGCCCAGTTTGGGACGGGATTTTGGTCAAAGTGTGGTCCAAACGTCGGCAAATTTGGAGGTCGAAAAATTTTCCGACGAACTTCAAATTTTGCATGCTCCAAAGACTCTATATTGCGCACTTGTCCTAAAAAATTGACAGACTTTCGCCGGGAAATGACAGAGACATTTCAGAGTTTAGGAAAAAAGGGGTTGGCGCTTCCTGGATGCTCCCGCAACCTGTGGCTGTCTGTACACACCTCTTTGGTGTACTCCTGACTCGTGCGCATGCTCAGTCCTTCGGACTGTCGTTGACACGGCCCAGTTTGGGACGGGATTTTGGTCAAAGTGTGGTCCAAACGTCGGCAAATTTGGAGGTCGAAAAATTTTCCGACGAACTTCAAATTTTGCATGCTCCAAAGACTCTATATTGCGCACTTGTCCTAAAAAATTGACAGACTTTTGCCGGGAAATTACAGAGAAATTTCAGAGTTTAGGAAAAAAAGGGGTTGGCGCTTCCTGGATGCTCCCGCAACCTGTGGCTGTCTGTACACACCTCTTTGGTGTACTCCTGACTCGTGCGCATGCTCAGTCCTTCGGACTGTCGTTGACACGGCCCAGTTTGGGACGGGATTTTGGTCAAAGTGTGGTCCAAACGTCGGCAAATTTGGAGGTCGACAAATTTTCCGACGAACTTCAAATTTTGCATGCTCCAAAGACTCTATATTGCGCACTTGTCCTAAAAAATTGACAGACTTTCGCCGGGAAATGGCAGAGAAATTTCAGAGTTTAGGAAAAAAAGGGGTTGGCGCTTCCTGGATGCTCCCGCAACCTGTGGCTGTCTGTACACACCTCTTTGGTGTACTCCTGACTCGTGCGCATGCTCAGTCCTTCGGACTGTCGTTGACACGGCCCAGTTTGGGACGGGATTTTGGTCAAAGTGTGGTCCAAACGTCGGCAAATTTGGAGGTCGAAAAATTTTCCGACGAACTTCATATTTTGCATGCTCCAAAGACTCTATATTGCGCACTTGTCCTAAAAAATTGACAGACTTTCGCCGGGAAATGGCAGAGAAATTTCAGAGTTTAGGAAAAAAAGGGGTTGGCGCTTCCTGGATGCTCCCGCAACCTGTGGCTGTCTGTACACACCTCTTTGGTGTACTCCTGACTCGTGCGCATGCTCAGTCCTTCGGACTGTCGTTGACACGGCCCAGTTTGGGACGGGATTTTGGTCAAAGTGTGGTCCAAACGTCGGCAAATTTGGAGGTCGAAAAATTTTCCGACGAACTTCAAATTTTGCATGCTCCAAAGACTCTATATTGCGCACTTGTCCTAAAAAATTGACAGACTTTCGCCGGGAAATGACAGAGAAATTTCAGAGTTTAGGAAAAAAAGGGGTTGGCGCTTCCTGGATGCTCCCGCAACCTGTGGCTGTCTGTACACACCTCTTTGGTGTACTCCTGACTCGTGCGCATGCTCAGTCCTTCGGACTGTCGTTGACACGGCCCAGTTTGGGACGGGATTTTGGTCAAAGTGTGGTCCAAACGTCGGCAAATTTGGAGGTCGAAAAATTTTCCGACGAACTTCAAATTTTGCATGCTCCAAAGACTCTATATTGCGCACTTGTCCTAAAAAATTGACAGACTTTCGCCGGGAAATGGCAGAGAAATTTCAGAGTTTAGGAAAAAAAGGGGTTGGCGCTTCCTGGATGCTCCCGCAACCTGTGGCTGTCTGTACACACCTCTTTGGTGTACTCCTGACTCGTGCGCATGCTCAGTCCTTCGGACTGTCGTTGACACGGCCCAGTTTGGGACGGGATTTTGGTCAAAGTGTGGTCCAAACGTCGGCAAATTTGGAGGTCGAAAAATTTTCCGACGAACTTCATATTTTGCATGCTCCAAAGACTCTATATTGCGCACTTGTCCTAAAAAATTGACAGACTTTCGCCGGGAAATGGCAGAGAAATTTCAGAGTTTAGGAAAAAAAGGGGTTGGCGCTTCCTGGATGCTCCCGCAACCTGTGGCTGTCTGTACACACCTCTTTGGTGTACTCCTGACTCGTGCGCATGCTCAGTCCTTCGGACTGTCGTTGACACGGCCCAGTTTGGGACGGGATTTTGGTCAAAGTGTGGTCCAAACGTCGGCAAATTTGGAGGTCGAAAAATTTTCCGACGAACTTCAAATTTTGCATGCTCCAAAGACTCTATATTGCGCACTTGTCCTAAAAAATTGACAGACTTTCGCCGGGAAATGACAGAGAAATTTCAGAGTTTAGGAAAAAAAGGGGTTGGCGCTTCCTGGATGCTCCCGCAACCTGTGGCTGTCTGTACACACCTCTTTGGTGTACTCCTGACTCGTGCGCATGCTCAGTCCTTCGGACTGTCGTTGACACGGCCCAGTTTGGGACGGGATTTTGGTCAAAGTGTGGTCCAAACGTCGGCAAATTTGGAGGTCGAAAAATTTTCCGACGAACTTCAAATTTTGCATGCTCCAAAGACTCTATATTGCGCACTTGTCCTAAAAAATTGACAGACTTTCGCCGGGAAATGACAGAGACATTTCAGAGTTTAGGAAAAAAGGGGTTGGCGCTTCCTGGATGCTCCCGCAACCTGTGGCTGTCTGTACACACCTCTTTGGTGTACTCCTGACTCGTGCGCATGCTCAGTCCTTCGGACTGTCGTTGACACGGCCCAGTTTGGGACGGGATTTTGGTCAAAGTGTGGTCCAAACGTCGGCAAATTTGGAGGTCGAAAAATTTTCCGACGAACTTCAAATTTTGCATGCTCCAAAGACTCTATATTGCGCACTTGTCCTAAAAAATTGACAGACTTTCGCCGGGAAATTACAGAGAAATTTCAGAGTTTAGGAAAAAAAGGGGTTGGCGCTTCCTGGATGCTCCCGCAACCTGTGGCTGTCTGTACACACCTCTTTGGTGTACTCCTGACTCGTGCGCATGCTCAGTCCTTCGGACTGTCGTTGACACGGCCCAGTTTGGGACGGGATTTTGGTCAAAGTGTGGTCCAAACGTCGGCAAATTTGGAGGTCGAAAAATTTTCCGACGAACTTCAAATTTTGCATGCTCCAAAGACTCTATATTGCGCACTTGTCCTAAAAAATTGACAGACTTTCGCCGGGAAATGGCAGAGAAATTTCAGAGTTTAGGAAAAAAAGGGGTTGGCGCTTCCTGGATGCTCCCGCAACCTGTGGCTGTCTGTACACACCTCTTTGGTGTACTCCTGACTCGTGCGCATGCTCAGTCCTTCGGACTGTCGTTGACACGGCCCAGTTTGGGACGGGATTTTGGTCAAAGTGTGGTCCAAACGTCGGCAAATTTGGAGGTCGAAAAATGTTTCGACGAACTTCAAATTTTGCATGCTCCAAAGACTCTATATTGCGCACTTGTCCTAAAAAATTTACAGACTTTCGCCAGGAAATGACAGAGAAATTTCAGAGTTTAGGAAAAAAAGGGGTTGGCGCTTCCGGATGCTCCCGCAACCTGTGGCTGTCTGTACACACCTCTTTGGTGTACTCCTGACTCGTGCGCATGCTCAGTCCTTCGGACTGTCGTTGACACGGCCCAGTTTGGGACGGGATTTTGGTCAAAGTGTGGTCCAAACGTCGGCAAATTTGGAGGTCGAAAAATTTTCCGACGAACTTCAAATTTTGCATGCTCCAAAGACTCTATATTGCGCACTTGTCCTAAAAAATTGACAGACTTTCGCCGGGAAATGGCAGAGAAATTTCAGAGTTTAGGAAAAAAAGGGGTTGGCGCTTCCTGGATGCTCCCGCAACCTGTGGCTGTCTGTACACACCTCTTTGGTGTACTGCTGACTCGTGCGCATGCTCAGTCCTTCGGACTGTCGTTGACACGGCCCAGTTTGGGACGGGAATTTGGTCAAAGTGTGTTCCAAACGTCGGCAAATTTGGAGGTCGAAAAATTTTCCGACGAACTTCAAATTTTGCATGCTCCAAAGACTCTATATTGCGCACTTGTCGTAAAAAAATTGACAGACTTTCGCCGGGAAATGACAGAGAAATTTCAGAGTTTAGGAAAAAAAGGGGTTGGCGCTTCCTGGATGCTCCCGCAACCTGTGGCTGTCTGTACACACCTCTTTGGTGTACTCCTGACTCGTGCGCATGCTCAGTCCTTCGGACTGTCGTTGACACGGCCCAGTTTGGGACGGGATTTGGGTCAAAGTGTGGTCCAAACGTCGGCAAATTTGGAGGTCGAAAAAATTTCCGACGAACTTCAAATTTTGCATGCTCCAAAGACTCTATATTGCGCACTTGTCCTAAAAAATTGACAGACTTTCGCCGGGAAATGGCAGAGAAATTTCAGAGTTTTGGAAAAAAAGGGGTTGGCGCTTCCTGGATGATCCCGCAACCTGTGGCTGTCTGTACACACCTCTTTGGTGTACTCCTGACTCGTGCGCATGCTCAGTCCTTCGGACTGTCGTTGACACGGCCCAGTTTGGGACGGGATTTTGGTCAAAGTGTGGTCCAAACGTCGGCAAATTTGGAGGTCGAAAAATTTTCCGACGAACTTCAAATTTTGCATGCTCCAAAGACTCTATATTGCGCACTTGTCCTAAAAAATTGACAGACTTTCGCCGGGAAATGGCAGAGAAATTTCGGAGTTTAGGAAAAAAAGGGGTTGGCGCTTCCTGGATGCTCCCGCAACCTGTGGCTATCTGTACACACCTCTTTGGTGTACTCCTGACTCGTGCGCATGCTCAGTCCTTCGGACTGTCGTTGACACGGCCCAGTTTGGGACGGGATTTGGGTCAAAGTGTGGTCCAAACGTCGGCAAATTTGGAGGTCGAAAAAATTTCCGACGAACTTCAAATTTTGCATGCTCCAAAGACTCTATATTGCGCACTTGTCCTAAAAAATTGACAGACTTTCGCCGGGAAATGGCAGAGAAATTTCAGAGTTTTGGAAAAAAAGGGGTTGGCGCTTCCTGGATGATCCCGCAACCTGTGGCTGTCTGTACACACCTCTTTGGTGTACTCCTGACTCGTGCGCATGCTCAGTCCTTCGGACTGTCGTTGACACGGCCCAGTTTGGGACGGGATTTTGGTCAAAGTGTGGTCCAAACGTCGGCAAATTTGGAGGTCGAAAAATTTTCCGACGAACTTCAAATTTTGCATGCTCCAAAGACTCTATATTGCGCACTTGTCCTAAAAAATTGACAGACTTTCGCCGGGAAATGGCAGAGAAATTTCGGAGTTTAGGAAAAAAAGGGGTTGGCGCTTCCTGGATGCTCCCGCAACCTGTGGCTATCTGTACACACCTCTTTGGTGTACTCCTGACTCGTGCGCATGCTCAGTCCTTCGGACTGTCGTTGACACGGCCCAGTTTGGGACGGGATTTTGTTCAAAGTGTGGTCCAAACGTCGGCAAATTTGGAGGTCGAAAAATTTTCCGACGAACTTCAAATTTTGCATGCTCCAAAGACTCTATATTGCGCACTTGGCCTAAAAAATTGCCAGACTTTCGCCGGAAAATGACAGAGAAATTTCAGAGTTTAGGAAAAAAAGGGGTTGGCGCTTCCTGGATGCTCCCGCAACCTGTGGCTATCTGTACACACCTCTTTGGTGTACTCCTGACTCGTGCGCATGCTCAGTCCTTCGGACTGTCGTTGACACGGCCCAGTTTGGGACGGGATTTTGGTCAAAGTGTGGTCCAAACGTCGGCAAATTTGGAGGTCGAAAAATTTTCCGACGAACTTCAAATTTTGCATGCTCCAAAGACTCTATATTGCGCACTTGTCCTAAAAAATTGACAGACTTTCGCCGGGAAATGGCAGAGAAATTTCAGAGTTTAGGAAAAAAAAGGGGTTGGCGCTTCCTGGATGCTCCCGCAACCTGTGGCTGTCTGTACACACCTCTTTGGTGTACTCCTGACTCGTGCGCATGCTCAGTCCTTCGGACTGTCGTTGACACGGCCCAGTTTGGGACGGGATTTTGGTCAAAGTGTGGTCCAAACGTCGGCAAATTTGGAGGTCGAAAAATTTTCCGACGAACTTCAAATTTTGCATGCTCCAAAGACTCTATATTGCGCACTTGTCCTAAAAAATTGACAGACTTTCGCCGGGAAATGGCAGAGAAATTTCAGAGTTTAGGAAAAAAAAGGGGTTGGCGCTTCCTGGATGCTCCCGCAACCTGTGGCTGTCTGTACACACCTCTTTGGTGTACTCCTGACTCGTGCGCATGCTCAGTCCTTCGGACTGTCGTTGACACGGCCCAGTTTGGGACGGGATTTTGGTCAAAGTGTGGTCCAAACGTCGGCAAATTTGGAGGTCGAAAAATTTTCCGACGAACTTCAAATTTTGCATGCTCCAAAGACTCTATATTGCGCACTTGGCCTAAAAAAATTGCCAGACTTTCGCCGGGAAATGACAGAGAAATTTCAGAGTTTAGGAAAAAAAGGGGTTGGCGCTTCCGGATGCTCCCGCAACCTGTGGCTGTCTGTACACACCTCTTTGGTGTACTCCTGACTCGTGCGCATGCTCAGTCATTCGGACTGTCGTTGACACGGCCCAGTTTGGGACGGGATTTGGGTCAAAGTGTGGTCCAAACGTCGGCAAATTTGGAGGTCGAAAAATTTTCCGACGAACTTCAAATTTTGCATGCTCCAAAGACTCTATATTGCGCACTTGTCCTAAAAAATTGACAGACTTTCGCCGGGAAATGGCAGAGAAATTTCAGAGTTTAGGAAAAAAAGGGGTTGGCGCTTCCTGGATGCTGCCGCAACCTGTGGCTGTCTGTACACACCTCTTTGGTGTAGTCCTGACTCGTGCGCATGCTCAGTCCTTCGGACTGTCGTTGACACGGCCCAGTTTGGGACCGGATTTTGGTCAAAGTGTGGTCCAAACGTCGGCAAATTTGGAGGTCGAAAAATTTTCCGACGATCTTCAAATTTTGCATGCTCCAAAGACTCTATATTGCCCACTTGTCCTAAAAAATTGACAGACTTTCGCCGGGAAATGGAAGAGAAATTTCAGAGTTTAGGAAAAAAAAGGGGTTGGCGTTTCCTGGATGCTCCCGCAACCTGTGGCTGTCTGTACACACCTCTTTGGTGTACTCCTGACTCGTGCGCATGCTCAGTCCTTCGGACTGTCGTTGACACGGCCCAGTTTGGGACGGGATTTTGGTCAAAGTGTGGTCCAAACGTCGGCAAATTTGGAGGTAGAAAAATTTTTCGGCGAACTTCAAATTTTGCATGCTCCAAAGACTCTATATTGCGCACTTGTCCTAAAAAATTGACAGACTTTCGCCGGGAAATGACAGAGAAATTTCAGAGTTTAGGAAAAAAAGGGGTTGGCGCTTCCGGATGCTCCCGCAACCTGTGGCTGTCTGTACACACCTCTTTGGTGTACTCCTGACTCGTGCGCATGCTCAGTCCTTCGGACTGTCGCTGACACGGCCCAGTTTGGGACGGGATTTTGGTCAAAGTGTGGTCCAAACGTCGGCAAATTTGGAGGTCGAAAAATTTTCCGACGAACTTCAAATTTTGCATGCTCCAAAGACTCTATATTGCGCACTTGTCCTAAAAAAATGACAGACTTTCGCCGGGAAATGACAGAGAAATTTCAGAGTTTAGGGAAAAAAGGGGTTGGCGCTTCCTGGATGCTCCCGCAACCTGTGGCTGTCTGTACACACCTCTTTGGTGTACTCCTGACTCGTGCGCATGCTCAGTCCTTCGGACTGTCGTTGACACGGCCCAGTTTGGGACGGGATTTTGGTCAAAGTGTGGTCCAAACGTCGGCAAATTTGGAGGTCGAAAAATTTTCCGACGAACTTCAAATTTGGCATGATCCAAAGACTCTATATTGCGCACTTGTCCTAAAAAATTGACAGACTTTCGCCGGGAAATGACAGAGAAATTTCAGAGTTTAGGAAAAAAAGGGGTTGGCGCTTCCGGATGCTCCCGCAACCTGTGGCTGTCTGTACACACCTCTTTGGTGTACTCCTGACTCGTGCGCATGCTCAGTCCTTCGGACTGTCGTTGACACGGCCCAGTTTGGGACGGGATTTTTGTCAAAGTGTGGTCCAAACGTCGGCAAATTTGGAGGTCGAAAAATTTTCCGACGAACTTCAAATTTTGCATGCTCCAAAGACTCTATATTGCGCACTTGTCCTAAAAAATTGACAGACTTTCGCCGGGAAATGGCAGAGAAATTTCAGAGTTTAGGGAAAAAAGGGGTTGGCACTTCCTGGATGCTCCCGCAACCTGTGGCTGTCTGTACACACCTCTTTGGTGTACTCCTGACTCGTGCGCATGCTCAGTCCTTCGGACTGTCGTTGACACGGCCCAGTTTGGGACCGGATTTTGGTCAAAGTGTGGTCCAAACGTCGGCAAATTTGGAGGTCGAAAAATTTTCCGACGAACTTCAAATTTTGCATGCTCCAAAGACTCTATATTGCCCACTTGTCCTAAAAAAATGACAGACTTTCGCCGGGAAATGGAAGAGAAATTTCAGAGTTTAGGAAAAAAAGGGGTTGGCGTTTCCTGGATGCTCCCGCAACCTGTGGCTGTCTGTACACACCTCTTTGGTGTACTCCTGACTCGTGCGCATGCTCAGTCCTTCGGACTGTCGTTGACACGGCCCAGTTTGGGACGGGATTTTGGTCAAAGTGTGGTCCAAACGTCGGCAAATTTGGAGGTACAAAAATTTTCCGGCGAACTTCAAATTTTGCATGCTCCAAAGACTCTATATTGCGCACTTCTCCTAAAAAATTGACAGACTTTCGCCGGGAAATGACAGAGAAATTTCAGAGTTTAGGAAAAAAAGGGGTTGGCGCTTCCGGATGCTCCCGCAACCTGTGGCTGTCTGTACACACCTCTTTGGTGTACTCCTGACTCGTGCGCATGCTCAGTCCTTCGGACTGTCGCTGACACGGCCCAGTTTGGGACGGGATTTTGGTCAAAGTGTGGTCCAAACGTCGGCAAATTTGGAGGTCGAAAAATTTTCCGACGAACTTCAAATTTTGCATGCTCCAAAGACTCTATATTGCGCACTTGTCCTAAAAAATTGACAGACTTTCGCCGGGAAATGACAGAGAAATTTCAGAGTTTAGGGAAAAAAGGGGTTGGCGCTTCCTGGATGCTCCCGCAACCTGTGGCTGTCTGTACACACCTCTTTGGTGTACTCCTGACTCGTGCGCATGCTCAGTCCTTCGGACTGTCGTTGACACGGCCCAGTTTGGGACGGGATTTTGGTCAAAGTGTGGTCCAAACGTCGGCAAATTTGGAGGTCGAAAAATTTTCCGACGAACTTCAAATTTTGCATGATCCAAAGACTCTATATTGCGCACTTGTCCTAAAAAATTGACAGACTTTCGCCGGGAAATGACAGAGAAATTTCAGAGTTTAGGAAAAAAAGGGGTTGGCGCTTCCGGATGCTCCCGCAACCTGTGGCTGTCTGTACACACCTCTTTGGTGTACTCCTGACTCGTGCGCATGCTCAGTCCTTCGGACTGTCGTTGACACGGCCCAGTTTGGGACGGGATTTTGGTCAAAGTGTGGTCCAAACGTCGGCAAATTTGGAGGTCGAAAAATTTTCCGACGAACTTCATATTCTGCATGCTCCAAAGACTCTATATTGCGCACTTGTCCTAAAAAATTGACAGACTTTCGCCGGGAAATGGCAGAGAAATTTCAGAGTTTAGGAAAAAAAGGGGTTGGCGCTTCCTGGATGCTCCCGCAACCTGTGGCTGTCTGTACACACCTCTTTGGTGTACTCCTGACTCGTGCGCATGCTCAGTCCTTCGGACTGTCGTTGACACGGCCCAGTTTGGGACGGGATTTTGGTCAAAGTGTGGTCCAAACGTCGGCAAATTTGGAGGTCGAAAAATTTTCCGACGAACTTCAAATTTTGCATGCTCCAAAGACTCTATATTGCGCACTTGTCCTAAAAAATTGACAGACTTTCGCTGGGAAATGACAGAGACATTTCAGAGTTTAGGAAAAAAGGGGTTGGCGCTTCCTGGATGCTCCCGCAACCTGTGGCTGTCTGTACACACCTCTTTGGTGTACTCCTGACTCGTGCGCATGCTCAGTCCTTCGGACTGTCGTTGACACGGCCCAGTTTGGGACGGGATTTTGGTCAAAGTGTGGTCCAAACGTCGGCAAATTTGGAGGTCGAAAAATTTTCCGACGAACTTCAAATTTTGCATGCTCCAAAGACTCTATATTGCGCACTTGTCCTAAAAAATTGACAGACTTTCGCCGGGAAATGACAGAGACATTTCAGAGTTTAGGAAAAAAGGGGTTGGCGCTTCCTGGATGCTCCCGCAACCTGTGGCTGTCTGTACACACCTCTTTGGTGTACTCCTGACTCGTGCGCATGCTCAGTCCTTCGGACTGTCGTTGACACGGCCCAGTTTGGGACGGGATTTTGGTCAAAGTGTGGTCCAAACGTCGGCAAATGTGGAGGTCGAAAAAATTTCCGACGAACTTCAAATTTTGCATGCTCCAAAGACTCTATATTGCGCACTTGTCCTAAAAATTTGACAGACTTTCGCCGGGAAATGACAGAGAAATTTCAGAGTTTAGGAAAAAAACGGGTTGGCGCTTCCTAGATACTCCCGCAACCTGTGGCTGTCTGTACACACCTCTTCGGTGTACTCCTGACTCGTGCGCATGCTCAGTCCTTCGGACTGTCGTTGACACGGCCCAGTTTGGGACGGGATTTTGGTCAAAGTGTGGTCCAAACGTCGGCAAATTTGGAGGTCGAAAAATTTTCCGACGAACTTCAAATTTTGCATGCTCCAAAGACTCTATATTGCGCACTTGTCCTAAGAAATTGACAGACTTTCGCCGGGAAATGGCAGAGAAATTTCAGAGTTTAGGAAATAAGGGGTTGGCGCTTCCTGGATGCTCCCGCAACCTGTGGCTGTCTGTACACACCTCTTTGGTGTACTCCTGACTCGTGCGCATGCTCAGTCCTTCGGACTGTCGTTGACACGGCCCAGTTTGGGACGGGATTTTGGTCAAAGTGTGGTCCAAACGTCGGCAAATTTGGAGGTCGAAAAATTTTTCGACGAACTTCAAATTTTGCATGCTCCAAAGACTCTATATTGCGCACTTGTCCTAAAAAATTGACAGACTTTCGCCGGGAAATGACAGAGAAATTTCAGAGTTTAGGAAAAAAAAGGGGTTGGCGCTTCCTGGATGCTCCCGCAACCTGTGGCTGTCTGTACACACCTCTTTGGTGTACTCCTGACTCGTGGATGCTCCCGCAACCTGTAGCTGTCTGTACACACCTATTTGGTGTACTCCTGACTCGTGCGCATGCTCAGTCCTTCGGACTGTCGTTGACACGGCCCAGTTTGGGACGGGATTTTGGTCAAAGTGTGGTCCAAACGTCGGCAAATTTGGAGGTCGAATAATTTTCCAACGAACTTCAAATTTTGCATGCTCCAAAGACTCTATATTGCGCACTTGTCCTAAAAAAATTACAGACTTTCGCCGGGAAATGACAGAGAAATTTCAGAGTTTAGGAAAAAAAGGGGTTGGCGCTTCCTGGATGCTCCCGCAACCTGTGGCTGTTTGTACACACCTCTTTGGTGTACTCCTGACTCGTGCGCATGCTCAGTCCTTCGGACTGTCGTTGACACGGCCCAGTTTGGGACGCGATTTTGGTCAAAGTGTGGTCCAAACGTCGGCAAATTTGGAGGTCGAAAAATTTTCCGACGAACTTCATATTTTGCATGCTCCAAAGACTCTATATTGCGCACTTGTCCTAAAAAATTGACAGACTTTCGCCGGGAAATGGCAGAGAAATTTCAGAGTTTAGGGAAAAAAAGGGGTTGGCGCTTCCTGGATGCTCCTGCAACCTGTGGCTGTCTGTACACACCTCTTTGGTGTACTCCTGACTCGTGCGCATGCTCAGTTCTTCGGACTGTCGTTGACACGGCCCAGTTTGGGACGGGATTTTGGTCAAAGTGTGGTCCAAACGTCGGCAAATTTGGAGGTCGAAAAATTTTCCGACGAACTTCAAATTTTGCATGCTCCAAAGACTCTATATTGCGCACTTGTCCTAAAAAATTGACAGACTTTCGCCGGGAAATGACAGAGACATTTCAGAGTTTAGGAAAAAAGGGGTTGGCGCTTCCTGGATGCTCCCGCAACCTGTGGCTGTCTGTACACACCTCTTTGGTGTACTCCTGACTCGTGCGCATGCTCAGTCCTTCGGACTGTCGTTGACACGGCCCAGTTTGGGACGGGATTTTGGTCAAAGTGTGGTCCAAACGTCGGCAAATTTGGAGGTCGAAAAATTTTCCGACGAACTTCAAATTTTGCATGCTCCAAAGACTCTATATTGCGCACTTGTCCTAAGAAATTGACAGACTTTCGCCGGGAAATGGCAGAGAAATTTCAGAGTTTAGGAAAAAAAGGGGTTGGCGCTTCCTGGATGCTCCCGCAACCTGTGGCTGTCTGTACACACCTCTTTGGTGTACTCCTGACTCGTGCGCATGCTCAGTCCTTCGGACTGTCGTTGAAACGGCCCAGTTTGGGACGGGATTTTGGTCAAAGTGTGGTCCAAACGTCGGCAAATTTGGAGGTCGAAAAATTTTTCGACGAACTTCAAATTTTGCATGCTCCAAAGACTCTATATTGCGCACTTGTCCTAAAAAATTGACAGACTTTCGCCGGGAAATGACAGAGAAATTTCAGAGTTTAGGAAAAAAAAGGGGTTGGCGCTTCCTGGATGCTCCCGCAACCTGTGGCTGTCTGTACACACCTCTTTGGTGTACTCCTGACTCGTGGATGCTCCCGCAACCTGTAGCTGTCTGTACACACCTATTTGGTGTACTCCTGACTCGTGCGCATGCTCAGTCCTTCGGACTGTCGTTGACACGGCCCAGTTTGGGACGGGATTTTGGTCAAAGTGTGGTCCAAACGTCGGCAAATTTGGAGGTCGAATAATTTTCCAACGAACTTCAAATTTTGCATGCTCCAAAGACTCTATATTGCGCACTTGTCCTAAAAAAATTACAGACTTTCGCCGGGAAATGACAGAGAAATTTCAGAGTTTAGGAAAAAAAGGGGTTGGCGCTTCCTGGATGCTCCCGCAACCTGTGGCTGTTTGTACACACCTCTTTGGTGTACTCCTGACTCGTGCGCATGCTCAGTCCTTCGGACTGTCGTTGACACGGCCCAGTTTGGGACGCGATTTTGGTCAAAGTGTGGTCCAAACGTCGGCAAATTTGGAGGTCGAAAAATTTTCCGACGAACTTCATATTTTGCATGCTCCAAAGACTCTATATTGCGCACTTGTCCTAAAAAATTGACAGACTTTCGCCGGGAAATGGCAGAGAAATTTCAGAGTTTAGGGGAAAAAAGCGGTTGGCGCTTCCTGGATGCTCCTGCAACCTGTGGCTGTCTGTACACACCTCTTTGGTGTACTCCTGACTCATGCGCATGCTCAGTTCTTCGGACTGTCGTTGACACGGCCCAGTTTGGGACGGGATTTTGGTCAAAGTGTGGTCCAAACGTCGGCAAATTTGGAGGTCGAAAAATTTTCCGACGAACTTCAAATTTTGCATGCTCCAAAGACTCTATATTGCGCACTTGTCCTAAAAAATTGACAGACTTTCGCCGGGAAATGACAGAGACATTTCAGAGTTTAGGAAAAAAGGGGTTGGCGCTTCCTGGATGCTCCCGCAACCTGTGGCTGTCTGTACACACCTCTTTGGTGTACTCCTGACTCGTGCGCATGCTCAGTCCTTCGGACTGTCGTTGACACGGCCCAGTTTGGGACGGGATTTTGGTCAAAGTGTGGTCCAAACGTCGGCAAATGTGGAGGTCGAAAAAATTTCCAACGAACTTCAAATTTTGCATGCTCCAAAGACTCTATATTGCGCACTTGTCCTAAAAAATTGACAGACTTTCGCCGGGAAATGACAGAGAAATTTCAGAGTTTAGGAAAAAAACGGGTTGGCGCTTCCTAGATACTCCCGCAACCTGTGGCTGTCTGTACACACCTCTTTGGTGTACTCCTGACTCGTGCGCATGCTCAGTCCTTCGGACTGTCGTTGACACGGCCCAGTTTGGGACGGGATTTTGGTCAAAGTGTGGTCCAAACGTCGGCAAATTTGGAGGTCGAAAAATTTTCCGACGAACTTTAAATTTTGCATGCTCCAAAGACTCTATATTGCGCACTTGTCCTAAGAAATTGACAGACTTTCGCCGGGAAATGGCAGAGAAATTTCAGAGTTTAGGAAAAAAAGGGGTTGGCGCTTCCTGGATGCTCCCGCAACCTGTGGCTGTCTGTACACACCTCTTTGGTGTACTCCTGACTCGTGCGCATGCTCAGTCCTTCGGACTGTCGTTGACACGGCCCAGTTTGGGACGGGATTTTGGTCAAAGTGTGGTCCAAACGTCGGCAAATTTGGAGGTCGAAAAATTTTTCGACGAACTTCAAATTTTGCATGCTCCAAAGACTCTATATTGCGCACTTGTCCTAAAAAATTGACAGACTTTCGCCGGGAAATGACAGAGAAATTTCAGAGTTTAGGAAAAAAAGGGGTTGGCGCTTCCTGGATGCTCCCGCAACCTGTGGCTGTCTGTACACACCTCTTTGGTGTACTCCTGACTCGTGCGCATGCTCAGTCCTTCGGACTGTCGTTGACACGGCCCAGTTTGGGACGGGATTTTGGTCAAAGTGTGGTCCAAACGTCGGCAAATTTGGAGGTCGAAACATTTTCCGACGAACTTCAAATTTTGCATGCTCCAAAGACTCTATATTGCGCACTTGTCCTAAAAAAATTACAGACTTTCGGCGGGAAATGGCAGAGAAATTTCAGAGTTTAGGGAAAAAAAGGGGTTGGCGCTTCCTGGATGCTCCCGCAACCTGTGGCTGTCTGTACACACCTCTTTGGTGTACTCCTGACTCGTGCGCATGCTCAGTCCTTCGGACTGTCGTTGACACGGCCCAGTTTGGGACGGGATTTTGGTCAAAGTGTGGTCCAAACGTCGGCAAATTTGGAGGTCGAAAAATTTTCCGACGAACTTCAAATTTTGCATGCTCCAAAGACTCTATATTGCGCACTTGTCCTAAAAAATTGACAGACTTTCGCCGGGAAATGACAGAGACATTTCAGAGTTTAGGAAAAAAGGGGTTGGCGCTTCCTGGATGCTCCCGCAACCTGTGGCTGTCTGTACACACCTCTTTGGTGTACTCCTGACTCGTGCGCATGCTCAGTCCTTCGGACTGTCGTTGACACGGCCCAGTTTGGGACGGGATTTTGGTCAAAGTGTGGTCCAAACGTCGGCAAATTTGGAGGTCGAAAAAATTTCCAACGAACTTCAAATTTTGCATGCTCCAAAGACTCTATATTGCGCACTTGTCCTAAAAAATTGACAGACTTTCGCCGGGAAATGACAGAGAAATTTCAGAGTTTAGGAAAAAAACGGGTTGGCGCTTCCTAGATACTCCCGCAACCTGTGGCTGTCTGTACACACCTCTTTGGTGTACTCCTGACTCGTGCGCATGCTCAGTCCTTCGGACTGTCGTTGACACGGCCCAGTTTGGGACGGGATTTTGGTCAAAGTGTGGTCCAAACGTCGGCAAATTTGGAGGTCGAAAAATTTTCCGACGAACTTTAAATTTTGCATGCTCCAAAGACTCTATATTGCGCACTTGTCCTAAGAAATTGACAGACTTTCGCCGGGAAATGGCAGAGAAATTTCAGAGTTTAGGAAAAAAAGGGGTTGGCGCTTCCTGGATGCTCCCGCAACCTGTGGCTGTCTGTACACACCTCTTTGGTGTACTCCTGACTCGTGCGCATGCTCAGTCCTTCGGACTGTCGTTGACACGGCCCAGTTTGGGACGGGATTTTGGTCAAAGTGTGGTCCAAACGTCGGCAAATTTGGAGGTCGAAAAATTTTTCGACGAACTTCAAATTTTGCATGCTCCAAAGACTCTATATTGCGCACTTGTCCTAAAAAATTGACAGACTTTCGCCGGGAAATGACAGAGAAATTTCAGAGTTTAGGAAAAAAAGGGGTTGGCGCTTCCTGGATGCTCCCGCAACCTGTGGCTGTCTGTACACACCTCTTTGGTGTACTCCTGACTCGTGCGCATGCTCAGTCCTTCGGACTGTCGTTGACACGGCCCAGTTTGGGACGGGATTTTGGTCAAAGTGTGGTCCAAACGTCGGCAAATTTGGAGGTCGAAACATTTTCCGACGAACTTCAAATTTTGCATGCTCCAAAGACTCTATATTGCGCACTTGTCCTAAAAAAATTACAGACTTTCGGCGGGAAATGGCAGAGAAATTTCAGAGTTTAGGGAAAAAAAGGGGTTGGCGCTTCCTGGATGCTCCCGCAACCTGTGGCTGTCTGTACACACCTCTTTGGTGTACTCCTGACTCGTGCGCATGCTCAGTCCTTCGGACTGTCGTTGACACGGCCCAGTTTGGGACGGGATTTTGGTCAAAGTGTGGTCCAAACGTCGGCAAATTTGGAGGTCGAAAAATTTTCCGACGAACTTCAAATTTTGCATGCTCCAAAGACTCTATATTGCGCACTTGTCCTAAAAAATTGACAGACTTTCGCCGGGAAATGACAGAGACATTTCAGAGTTTAGGAAAAAAGGGGTTGGCGCTTCCTGGATGCTCCCGCAACCTGTGGCTGTCTGTACACACCTCTTTGGTGTACTCCTGACTCGTGCGCATGCTCAGTCCTTCGGACTGTCGTTGACACGGCCCAGTTTGGGACGGGATTTTGGTCAAAGTGTGGTCCAAACGTCGGCAAATTTGGAGGTCGAAAAATTTTCCGACGAACTTCAAATTTTGCATGCTCCAAAGACTCTATATTGCGCACTTGTCCTAAAAAATTGACAGACTTTCGCCGGGAAATGGCAGAGAAATTTCAGAGTTTAGGAAAAAAAGGGGTTGGCGCTTCCTGGATGCTCCCGCAACCTGTGGCTGTCTGTACACACCTCTTTGGTGTACTCCTGACTCGTGCGCATGCTCAGTCCTTCGGACTGTCGTTGACACGGCCCAGTTTGGGACGGGATTTTGGTCAAAGTGTGGTCCAAACGTCGGCAAATTTGGAGGTCGAAAAATGTTCCGACGAACTTCAAATTGTGCATGCTCCAAAGACTCTATATTGCGCACTTGTCCTAAAAAATTTGCAGACTTTCGCCGGGAAATGACAGAGAAATTTCAGAGTTTAGGAAAAAAAGGGGTTGGCGCTTCCTGGATGCTCCCGCAACCTGTGGCTGTTTGTACACACCTCTTTGGTGTACTCCTGACTCGTGCGCATGCTCAGTCCTTCGGACTGTCGTTGACACGGCCCAGTTTGGGACGCGATTTTGGTCAAAGTGTGGTCCAAACGTCGGCAAATTTGGAGGTCGAAAAATTTTCCGACGAACTTCATATTTTGCATGCTCCAAAGACTCTATATTGCGCACTTGTCCTAAAAAATTGACAGACTTTCGCCGGGAAATGGCAGAGAAATTTCAGAGTTTAGGAAAAAAAGGGGTTGGCGCTTCCTGGATGCTCCCGCAACCTGTGGCTGTCTGTACACACCTCTTTGGTGTACTCCTGACTCGTGCGCATGCTCAGTCCTTCGGACTGTCGTTGACACGGCCCAGTTTGGGACGGGATTTTGGTCAAAGTGTGGTCCAAACGTCGGCAAATTTGGAGGTCGAAAAATTTTCCGACGAACTTCAAATTTTGCATGCTCCAAAGACTCTATATTGCGCACTTGTCCTAAAAAATTGACAGACTTTCGCCGGGAAATGACAGAGAAATTTCAGAGTTTAGGAAAAAAGGGGTTGGCGCTTCCTGGATGCTCCCGCAACCTGTGGCTGTCTGTACACACCTCTTTGGTGTACTCCTGACTCGTGCGCATGCTCAGTCCTACGGACTGTCGTTGACACGGCCCAGTTTGGGACGGGATTTTGGTCAAAGTGTGGTCCAAACGTCGGCAAATTTGGAGGTCGAAAAATTTTCCGACGAACTTCAAATTTTGCATGCTCCAAAGACTCTATATTGCGCACTTGTCCTAAAAAAATTGACAGACTTTCGCCGGGAAATGACAGAGACATTTCAGAGTTTAGGAAAAAAGGGGTTGGCGCTTCCTGGATGCTCCCGCAACCTGTGGCTGTCTGTACACACCTCTTTGGTGTACTCCTGTCTCGTGCGCATGCTCAGTCCTTCGGACTGTCGTTGACACGGCCCAGTTTGGGACGGGATTTTGGTCAAAGTGTGGTCCAAACGTCGGCAAATTTGGAGGTCGAAAAATTTTCCGACGAACTTCAAATTTTGCATGCTCCAAAGACTCTATATTGCGCACTTGTCCTAAAAAATTGACAGACTTTCGCCGGGAAATTACAGAGAAATTTCAGAGTTTAGGAAAAAAAGGGGTTGGCGCTTCCTGGATGCTCCCGCAACCTGTGGCTGTCTGTACACACCTCTTTGGTGTACTCCTGACTCGTGCGCATGCTCAGTCCTTCGGACTGTCGTTGACACGGCCCAGTTTGGGACGGGATTTTGGTCAAAGTCTGGTCCAAACGTCGGCAAATTTGGAGATCGAAAAATTTTCCAACGAACTTCAAATTTTGCATGCTCCAAAGACTCTATATTGCGCACTTGTCCTAAAAAATTGACAGACTTTCGCCGGGAAATGGCAGAGAAATTTCAGAGTTTAGGAAAAAAAGGGGTTGGCGCTTCCTGGATGCTCCCGCAACCTGTGGCTGTTTGTACACACCTCTTTGGTGTACTCCTGACTCGTGCGCATGCTCAGTCCTTCGGACTGTCGTTGACACGGCCCAGTTTGGGACGGGATTTTGGTCAAAGTGTGGTCCAAACGTCGGCAAATTTGGAGGTCGAAAAATTTCCCGACGAACTTCAAATTTTGCATGCTCCAAAGACTCTATATTGCGCACTTGTCCTAAAAAATTGACAGACTTTCGCCGGGAAATGACAGAGACATTTCAGAGTTTAGGAAAAAAAGGGGTTGGCGCTTCCTGGATGCTCCCGCAACCTGTGGCTGTCTGTACACACCTCTTTGGTGTACTCCTGTCTCGTGCGCATGCTCAGTCCTTCGGACTGTCGTTGACACGGCCCAGTTTGGGACGGGATTTTGGTCAAAGTGTGGTCCAAACGTCGGCAAATTTGGAGGTCGAAAAATTTTCCGACGAACTTCAAATTTTGCATGCTCCAAAGACTCTATATTGCGCACTTGTCCTAAAAAATTGACAGACTTTCGCCGGGAAATTACAGAGAAATTTCAGAGTTTAGGAAAAAAAGGGGTTGGCGCTTCCTGGATGCTCCCGCAACCTGTGGCTGTCTGTACACACCTCTTTGGTGTACTCCTGACTCGTGCGCATGCTCAGTCCTTCGGACTGTCGTTGACACGGCCCAGTTTGGGACGGGATTTTGGTCAAAGTCTGGTCCAAACGTCGGCAAATTTGGAGGTCGAAAAATTTTCCAACGAACTTCAAATTTTGCATGCTCCAAAGACTCTATATTGCGCACTTGTCCTAAAAAATTGACAGACTTTCGCCGGGAAATGGCAGAGAAATTTCAGAGTTTAGGAAAAAAAGGGGTTGGCGCTTCCTGGATGCTCCCGCAACCTGTGGCTGTCTGTACACACCTCTTTGGTGTACTCCTGACTCGTGCGCATGCTCAGTCCTTCGGACTGTCGTTGACACGGCCCAGTTTGGGACGGGATTTTGGTCAAAGTGTGGTCCAAACGTCGGCAAATTTGGAGGTCGAAAAATTTTCCGACGAACTTCAAATTTTGCATGCTCCAAAGACTCTATATTGCGCACTTGTCCTAAAAAATTGACAGACTTTCGCCGGGAAATGGCAGAGAAATTTCAGAGTTTAGGAAAAAAAGGGGTTGGCGCTTCCTGGATGCTCCCGCAACCTGTGGCTGTCTGTACACACCTCTTTGGTGTACTCCTGACTCGTGCGCATGCTCAGTCCTTCGGACTGTCGTTGACACGGCCCAGTTTGGGACGGGATTTTGGTCAAAGTGTGGTCCAAACGTCGGCAAATTTGGAGGTCGAAAAATGTTCCGACGAACTTCAAATTTTGCATGCTCCAAAGACTCTATATTGCGCACTTGTCCTAAAAAATTTGCAGACTTTCGCCGGGAAATGACAGAGAAATTTCAGAGTTTAGGAAAAAAAGGGGTTGGCGCTTCCTGGATGCTCCCGCAACCTGTGGCTGTTTGTACACACCTCTTTGGTGTACTCCTGACTCGTGCGCATGCTCAGTCCTTCGGACTGTCGTTGACACGGCCCAGTTTGGGACGGGATTTTGGTCAAAGTGTGGTCCAAACGTCGGCAAATTTGGAGGTCGAAAAATTTTCCGACGAACTTCAAATTTTGCATGCTCCAAAGACTCTATATTGCGCACTTGTCCTAAAAAATTGACAGACTTTCGCCGGGAAATGGCAGAGAAATTTCAGAGTTTAGGAAAAAAAGGGGTTGGCGCTTCCTGGATGCTCCCGCAACCTGTGGCTGTCTGTACACACCTCTTTGGTGTACTCCTGACTCGTGCGCATGCTCAGTCCTTCGGACTGTCGTTGACACGGCCCAGTTTGGGACGGGATTTTGGTCAAAGTGTGGTCCAAACGTCGGCAAATTTGGAGGTCGAAAAATGTTCCGACGAACTTCAAATTTTGCATGCTCCAAAGACTCTATATTGCGCACTTGTCCTAAAAAATTTGCAGACTTTCGCCGGGAAATGACAGAGAAATTTCAGAGTTTAGGAAAAAAAGGGGTTGGCGCTTCCTGGATGCTCCCGCAACCTGTGGCTGTTTGTACACACCTCTTTGGTGTACTCCTGACTCGTGCGCATGCTCAGTCCTTCGGACTGTCGTTGACACGGCCCAGTTTGGGACGGGATTTTGGTCAAAGTGTGGTCCAAACGTCGGCAAATTTGGAGGTCGAAAAATTTTCCGACGAACTTCAAATTTTGCATGCTCCAAAGACTCTATATTGCGCACTTGTCCTAAAAAATTGACAGACTTTCGCCGGGAAATGGCAGAGAAATTTCAGAGTTTAGGAAAAAAAGGGGTTGGCGCTTCCTGGATGCTCCCGCAACCTGTGGCTGTCTGTACACACCTCTTTGGTGTACTCCTGACTCGTGCGCATGCTCAGTCCTTCGGACTGTCGTTGACACGGCCCAGTTTGGGACGGGATTTTGGTCAAAGTGTGGTCCAAACGTCGGCAAATTTGGAGGTCGAAAAATGTTCCGACGAACTTCAAATTTTGCATGCTCCAAAGACTCTATATTGCGCACTTGTCCTAAAAAATTTGCAGACTTTCGCCGGGAAATGACAGAGAAATTTCAGAGTTTAGGAAAAAAAGGGGTTGGCGCTTCCTGGATGCTCCCGCAACCTGTGGCTGTTTGTACACACCTCTTTGGTGTACTCCTGACTCGTGCGCATGCTCAGTCCTTCGGACTGTCGTTGACACGGCCCAGTTTGGGACGGGATTTTGGTCAAAGTGTGGTCCAAACGTCGGCAAATTTGGAGGTCGAAAAATTTTCCGACGAACTTCAAATTTTGCATGCTCCAAAGACTCTATATTGCGCACTTGTCCTACAAAATTGACAGACTTTCGCCGGGAAATGACAGAGAAATTTCAGAGTTTAGGAAAAAAAGGGGTTGGCGCTTCCTGGATGCTCCCGCAACCTGTGGCTGTCTGTACACACCTCTTTGGTGTACTCCTGACTCGTGCGCATGCTCAGTCCTACGGACTGTCGTTGACACGGCCCAGTTTGGGACGGGATTTTGGTCAAAGTGTGGTCCAAACGTCGGCAAATTTGGAGGTCAAAAAATTTTCCGACGAACTTCAAATTTTGCATGATCCAAATACTCTATATTGCGCACTTGTCCTAAAAAATTGACAGACTTTCGCCGGGAAATGACAGAGACATTTCAGAGTTTAGGAAAAAAGGGGTTGGCGCTTCCTGGATGCTCCCGCAACCTGTGGCTGTCTGTACACACCTCTTTGGTGTACTCCTGACTCGTGCGCATGCTCAGTCCTTCGGACTGTCGTTGACACGGCCCAGACTTTCGCCGGGAAATGACAGAGACATTTCAGAGTTTAGGAAAAAAGGGGTTGGCGCTTCCTGGATGCTCCCGCAACCTGTGGCTGTCTGTACACACCTCTTTGGTGTACTCCTGACTCGTGCGCATGCTCAGTCCTTCGGACTGTCGTTGACACGGCCCAGTTTGGGACGGGATTTTGGTCAAAGTGTGGTCCAAACGTCGGCAAATTTGGAGGTCGAAAAATTTTCCGACGAACTTCAAATTTTGCATGCTCCAAAGACTCTATATTGCGCACTTGTCCTAAAAAATTGACAGACTTTCGCCGGGAAATTACAGAGAAATTTCAGAGTTTAGGAAAAAAAGGGGTTGGCGCTTCCTGGATGCTCCCGCAACCTGTGGCTGTCTGTACACACCTCTTTGGTGTACTCCTGACTCGTGCGCATGCTCAGTCCTTCGGACTGTCGTTGACACGGCCCAGTTTGGGACGGGATTTTGGTCAAAGTGTGGTCCAAACGTCGGCAAATTTGGAGGTCGAAAAATTTTCCGACGAACTTCAAATTTTGCATGCTCCAAAGACTCTATATTGCGCACTTGTCCTAAAAAATTTACAGACTTTCGCCAGGAAATGACAGAGAAATTTCAGAGTTTAGGAAAAAAAGGGGTTGGCGCTTCCTGGATGCTCCCGCAACCTGTGGCTGTTTGTACACACCTCTTTGGTGTACTCCTGACTCGTGCGCATGCTCAGTCCTTCGGACTGTCGTTGACACGGCCCAGTTTGGGACGCGATTTTGGTCAAAGTGTGGTCCAAACGTCGGCAAATTTGGAGGTCGAAATATTTTCCGACGAACTTCAAATTTTGCATGATCCAAAGACTCTATATTGCGCACTTGTCCTAAAAAATTGACAGACTTTCGCCGGGAAATGACAGAGAAATGTCAGAGTTTAGGAAAAAAAGGGGTTGGTGCTTCCGGATGCTCCCGCAACCTGTGGCTGTCTGTACACACCTCTTTGGTGTACTCCTGACTCGTGCGCATGCTCAGTCCTTCGGACTGTCGTTGACACGGCCCAGTTTGGGACGGGATTTTGGTCAAAGTGTGGTCCAAACGTCGGCAAATTTGGAGGTCGAAAAATTTTCCGACGAACTTCAAATTTTGCATGCTCCAAAGACTCTATATTGCGCACTTGTCCTAAAAAATTGACAGACTTTCGCCGGGAAATGGCAGAGAAATTTCAGAGTTTAGGGAAAAAAGGGGTTGGCGCTTCCTGGATGCTCCCGCAACCTGTGGCTGTCTGTACACACCTCTTTGGTGTACTCCTGACTCGTGCGCATGCTCAGTCCTTCGGACTGTCGTTGACACGGCCCAGTTTGGGACGGGATTTTGGTCAAAGTGTGGTCCAAACGTCGGCAAATTTGGAGGTCGAAAAATTTTGCATGCTCCAAAGACTCTATATTGCGCACTTGTCCTAAAAAATTTACAGACTTTCGCCGGGAAATGGCAGAGAAATTTCAGAGTTTAGGGGAAAAAAGGGGTTGGCGCTTCCTGGATGCTCCCGCAACCTGTGGCTGTCTGTACACACCTCTTTGGTGTACTCCTGACTCGTGCGCATGCTCAGTCCTTCGGACTGTCGTTGACACGGCCCAGTTTGGGACGGGATTTTGGTCAAAGTGTGGTCCAAACGTCGGCAAATTTGGAGGTCGAAAAATTTTCCGACGAACTTCAAATTTTGCATGCTCCAAAGACTCTATATTGCGCACTTGTCCTAAAAAATTGACAGACTTTCGCCGGGAAATGACAGAGACATTTCAGAGTTTAGGAAAAAAGGGGTTGGCGCTTCCTGGATGCTCCCGCAACCTGTGGCTGGCTGTACACACCTCTTTGGTGTACTCCTGACTCGTGCGCATGCTCAGTCCTTCGGACTGTCGTTGACACGGCCCAGTTTGGGACGGGATTTTGGTCAAAGTGTGGTCCAAACGTCGGCAAATTTGGAGGTCGAAAAATTTTCCGACGAACTTCAAATTTTGCATGCTCCAAAGACTCTATATTGCGCACTTGTCCTAAAAAATTGACAGACTTTCGCCGGGAAATGGCAGAGAAATTTCAGAGTTTAGGAAAAAAAGGGGTTGGCGCTTCCTGGATGCTCCCGCAACCTGTGGCTGTCTGTACACACCTCTTTGGTGTACTCCTGACTCGTGCGCATGCTCAGTCCTTCGGACTGTCGTTGACACGGCCCAGTTTGGGACGGGATTTTGGTCAAAGTGTGGTCCAAACGTCGGCAAATTTGGAGGTCGAAAAATGTTCCGACGAACTTCAAATTTTGCATGCTCCAAAGACTCTATATTGCGCACTTGTCCTAAAAAATGTACAGACTTTCGCCGGGAAATGACAGAGAAATTTCAGAGTTTAGGAAAAAAAGGGGTTGGCGCTTCCTGGATGCTCCCGCAACCTGTGGCTGTCTGTACACACCTCTTTGGTGTACTCCTGACTCGTGCGCATGCTCAGTCCTTCGGACTGTCGTTGACACGGCCCAGTTTGGGACGGGATTTTGGTCAAAGTGTGGTCCAAACGTCGGCAAATTTGGAGGTCGAAAAAATTTCCGACGAACTTCAAATTTTGCATGCTCCAAAGACTCTATATTGCGCACTTGTCCTAAAAAATTGACAGACTTTCGCCGGGAAATTACAGAGAAATTTCAGAGTTTAGGGAAAAAAGGGGTTGGCGCTTCCTGGATGCTCCCGCAACCTGTGGCTGTTTGTACACACCTCTTTGGTGTACTCCTGACTCGTGCGCATGCTCAGTCCTTCGGACTGTCGTTGACACGGCCCAGTTTGGGACGCGATTTTGGTCAAAGTGTGGTCCAAACGTCGGCAAATTTGGAGGTCGAAATATTTTCCGACGAACTTCAAATTTTGCATGATCCAAAGACTCTATATTGCGCACTTGTCCTAAAAAATTGACAGACTTTCGCCGGGAAATGACAGAGAAATTTCAGAGTTTAGGAAAAAAAGGGGTTGGTGCTTCCGGATGCTCCCGCAACCTGTGGCTGTCTGTACACACCTCTTTGGTGTACTCCTGACTCGTGCGCATGCTCAGTCCTTCGGACTGTCGTTGACACGGCCCAGTTTGGGACGGGATTTTGGTCAAAGTGTGGTCCAAACGTCGGCAAATTTGGAGGTCGAAAAATTTTTCGACGAACTTCAAATTTTGCATGCTCCAAAGACTCTATATTGCGCACTTGTCCTAAAAAATTGACAGACTTTCGCCGGGAAATGGCAGAGAAATTTCAGAGTTTAGGGAAAAAAGGGGTTGGCGCTTCCTGGATGCTCCCGCAACCTGTGGCTGTCTGTACACACCTCTTTGGTGTACTCCTGACTCGTGCCCATGCTCAGTCCTTCGGACTGTCGTTGACACGGCCCAGTTTGGGACGGGATTTTGGTCAAAGTGTGGTCCAAACGTCGGCAAATTTGGAGGTCGAAAAATTGTGCATGCTCCAAAGACTCTATATTGCGCACTTGTCCTAAAAAATTTACAGACTTTCGCCGGGAAATGGCAGAGAAATTTCAGAGTTTAGGGGAAAAAAGGGGTTGGCGCTTCCTGGATGCTCCCGCAACCTGTGGCTGTCTGTACACACCTCTTTGGTGTACTCCTGACTCGTGCGCATGCTCAGTCCTTCGGACTGTCGTTGACACGGCCCAGTTTGGGACGGGATTTTGGTCAAAGTGTGGTCCAAACGTCGGCAAATTTGGAGGTCGAAAAATTTTCCGACGAACTTCAAATTTTGCATGCTCCAAAGACTCTATATTGCGCACTTGTCCTAAAAAATTGACAGACTTTCGCCGGGAAATGACAGAGACATTTCAGAGTTTAGGAAAAAAGGGGTTGGCGCTTCCTGGATGCTCCCGCAACCTGTGGCTGGCTGTAGACACCTCTTTGGTGTACTCCTGACTCGTGCGCATGCTCAGTCCTTCGGACTGTCGTTGACACGGCCCAGTTTGGGACGGGATTTTGGTCAAAGTGTGGTCCAAACGTCGGCAAATTTGGAGGTCGAAAAATTTTCCGACGAACTTCAAATTTTGCATGCTCCAAAGACTCTATATTGCGCACTTGTCCTAAAAAATTGACAGACTTTCGCCGGGAAATGGCAGAGAAATTTCAGAGTTTAGGAAAAAAAGGGGTTGGCGCTTCCTGGATGCTCCCGCAACCTGTGGCTGTCTGTACACACCTCTTTGTTGTACTCCTGACTCGTGCGCATGCTCAGTCCTTCGGACTGTCGTTGACACGGCCCAGTTTGGGACGGGATTTTGGTCAAAGTGTGGTCCAAACGTCGGCAAATTTGGAGGTCGAAAAATGTTCCGACGAACTTCAAATTTTGCATGCTCCAAAGACTCTATATTGCGCACTTGTCCTAAAAAATGTACAGACTTTCGCCGGGAAATGACAGAGAAATTTCAGAGTTTAGGAAAAAAAGGGGTTGGCGCTTCCTGGATGCTCCCGCAACCTGTGGCTGTTTGTACACACCTCTTTGGTGTACTCCTGACTCGTGCGCATGCTCAGTCCTTCGGACTGTCGTTGACACGGCCCAGTTTGGGACGCGATTTTGGTCAAAGTGTGGTCCAAACGTCGGCAAATTTGGAGGTCGAAAAATTTTCCGACGAACTTCATATTTTGCATGCTCCAAAGACTCTATATTGCGCACTTGTCCTAAAAAATTGACAGACTTTCGCCGGGAAATGGCAGAGAAATTTCAGAGTTTAGGAAAAAAAGGGGTTGGCGCTTCCTGGATGCTCCCGCAACCTGTGGCTGTCTGTACACACCTCTTTGGTGTACTCCTGACTCGTGCGCATGCTCAGTCCTTCGGACTGTCGTTGACACGGCCCAGTTTGGGACGGGATTTTTGTCAAAGTGTGGTCCAAACGTCGGCAAATTTGGAGGTCGAAAAATTTTCCGACGAACTTCAAATTTTGCATGCTCCAAAGACTCTATATTGCGCACTTGTCCTAAAAAATTGACAGACTTTCGCCGGGAAATGACAGAGAAATTTCAGAGTTTAGGAAAAAAAAGGGGTTGGCGCTTCCTGGATGCTCCCGCAACCTGTGGCTGTCTGTACACACCTCTTTGGTGTACTCCTGACTCGTGCGCATGCTCAGTCCTTCGGACTGTCGTTGACACGGCCCAGTTTGGGACGGGATTTTGGTCAAAGTGTGGTCCAAACGTCGGCAAATTTGGAGGTCGAAAAATTTTCCGACGAACTTCAAATTTTGCATGCTCCAAAGACTCTATATTGCGCACTTGTCCTAAAAAATTGACAGACTTTCGCCGGGAAATTACAGAGAAATTTCAGAGTTTAGGGAAAAAAGGGGTTGGCGCTTCCTGGATGCTCCCGCAACCTGTGGCTGTCTGTACACACCTCTTTGGTGTACTCCTGACTCGTGCGCATGCTCAGTCCTTCGGACTGTCGTTGACACGGCCCAGTTTGGGACGGGATTTTGGTCAAAGTGTGGTCCAAACGTCGGCAAATTTGGAGGTCGAAAAATGTTCCGACGAACTTCAAATTTTGCATGCTCCAAAGACTCTATATTGCGCACTTGTCCTAAAAAATTTACAGACTTTCGCCAGGAAATGACAGAGAAATTTCAGAGTTTAGGAAAAAAAGGGGTTGGCGCTTCCGGATGCTCCCGCAACCTGTGGCTGTCTGTACACACCTCTTTGGTGTACTCCTGACTCGTGCGCATGCTCAGTCCTTCGGACTGTCGTTGACACGGCCCAGTTTGGGACGGGATTTTGGTCAAAGTGTGGTCCAAACGTCGGCAAATTTGGAGGTCGAAAAATTTTCCGACGAACTTCAAATTTTGCATGCTCCAAAGACTCTATATTGCGCACTTGTCCTAAAAAATTGACAGACTTTCGCCGGGAAATGGCAGAGAAATTTCGGAGTTTAGGAAAAAAAGGGGTTGGCGCTTCCTGGATGCTCCCGCAACCTGTGGCTATCTGTACACACCTCTTTGGTGTACTCCTGACTCGTGCGCATGCTCAGTCCTTCGGACTGTCGTTGACACGGCCCAGTTTGGGACGGGATTTTGGTCAAAGTGTGGTCCAAACGTCGGCAAATTTGGAGGTCGAAAAAATTTCCGACGAACTTCAAATTTTGCATGCTCCAAAGACTCTATATTGCGCACTTGTCCTAAAAAATTGACAGACTTTCGCCGGGAAATGGCAGAGAAATTTCAGAGTTTAGGAAAAAAAAGGGGTTGGCGCTTCCTGGATGCTCCCGCAACCTGTGGCTGTCTGTACACACCTCTTTGGTGTACTCCTGACTCGTGCGCATGCTCAGTCCTTCGGACTGTCGTTGACACGGCCCAGTTTGGGACGGGATTTTGGTCAAAGTGTGGTCCAAACGTTGGCAAATTTGGAGGTCGAAAAATTTTCCGACGAACTTCAAATTTTGCATGCTCCAAAGACTCTATATTGCGCACTTGGCCTAAAAAATTGCCAGACTTTCGCCGGGAAATGACAGAGAAATTTCAGAGTTTAGGAAAAAAAGGGGTTGGCGCTTCCTGGATGCTCCCGCAACCTGTGGCTGTCTGTACACACCTCTTTGGTGTACTCCTGACTCGTGCGCATGCTCAGTCATTCGGACTGTCGTTGACACGGCCCAGTTTGGGACGGGATTTGGGTCAAAGTGTGGTCCAAACGTCGGCAAATTTGGAGGTCGAAAAATTTTCCGACGAACTTCAAATTTTGCATGCTCCAAAGACTCTATATTGCGCACTTGTCCTAAAAAATTGACAGACTTTCGCCGGGAAATGACAGAGAAATTTCAGAGTTTAGGAAAAAAAGGGGTTGGCGCTTCCTGGATGCTCCCGCAACCTGTGGCTGTCTGTACACACCTCTTTGGTGTACTCCTGACTCGTGCGCATGCTCAGTCCTTCGGACTGTCGTTGACACGGCCCAGTTTGAGACGGGATTTTGGTCAAAGTGTGGTCCAAACGTCGGCAAATTTGGAGGTCGAAACATTTTCCGACGAACTTCAAATTTTGCATGCTCCAAAGACTCTATATTGCGCACTTGTCCTAAAAAATTGACAGACTTTCGCCGGGAAATGACATAGAAATTTCAGAGTTTAGGAAAAAAAGGGGTTGGCTCTTCCTGGATGCTCCCGCAACCTGTGGCTGTCTGTACACACCTCTTTGGTGTACTCCTGACTCGTGCGCATGCTCAGTCCTTCGGACTGTCGTTGACACGGCCCAGTTTGGGACGGGATTTTGGTCAAAGTGTGGTCCAAACGTCGGCAAATTTGGAGGTAGAACAATTTTCCGGCGAACTTCAAATTTTGCATGCTCCAAAGACTCTATATTGCGCACTTGTCCTAAAAAATTGACAGACTTTCGCCGGGAAATGACAGAGAAATTTCAGAGTTTAGGAAAAAAAGGGGTTGGCGCTTCCGGATGCTCCCGCAACCTGTGGCTGTCTGTACACACCTCTTTGGTGTACTCCTGACTCGTGCGCATGCTCAGTCCTTCGGACTGTCGTTGACACGGCCCAGTTTGGGACGGGATTTTGGTCAAAGTGTGGTCCAAACGTCGGCAAATTTGGAGGTCGAAAAATTTTCCGACGAACTTCAAATTTTGCATGCTCCAAAGACTCTATATTGCGCACTTGTCCTAAAAAATTGACAGACTTTCGCCGGGAAATGACAGAGAAATTTCAGAGTTTAGGGAAAAAAGGGGTTGGCGCTTCCTGGATGCTCCCGCAACCTGTGGCTGTCTGTACACACCTCTTTGGTGTACTCCTGACTCGTGCGCATGCTCAGTCCTTCGGACTGTCGTTGACACGGCCCAGTTTGGGACGGGATTTTGGTCAAAGTGTGGTCCAAACGTCGGCAAATTTGGAGGTCGAATAATTTTCCGACGAACTTCAAATTTTGCATGCTCCAAAGACTCTATATTGCGCACTTGTCCTAAAAAATTTACAGACTTTCGCCGGGAAATGACAGAGAAATTTCAGAGTTTAGGAAAAAAAGGGGTTGGCGCTTCCTGGATGCTCCCGCAACCTGTGGCTGTCTGTTCACACCTCTTTGGTGTACTCCTGACTCGTGCGCATGCTCAGTCCTTCGGACTGTCGTTGACACGGCCCAGTTTGGGACGCGATTTTGGTCAAAGTGTGGTCCAAACGTCGGCAAATTTGGAGGTCGAAAAATTTTCCGACGAACTTCATATTTTGCATGCTCCAAAGACTCTATATTGCGCACTTGTCCTAAAAAATTGACAGACTTTCGCCGGGAAATGGCAGAGAAATTTCAGAGTTTAGGGAAAAAAAGGGGTTGGCGCTTCCTGGATGCTCCTGCAACCTGTGGCTGTCTGTACACACCTCTTTGGTGTACTCCTGACTCGTGCGCATGCTCAGTCCTTCGGACTGTCGTTGACACGGCCCAGTTTGGGACGGGATTTTGGTCAAAGTGTGGTCCAAACGTCGGCAAATTTGGAGGTCGAAAAATTTTCAGACGAACTTCAAATTTTGCATGCTCCAAAGACTCTATATTGCGCACTTGTCCTAAAAAATTGACAGACTTTCGCCAGGAAATGGCAGAGAAATTTCAGAGTTTAGGAAAAAAAGGGGTTGGCGCTTCCTGGATGCTCCCGCAACCTGTGGCTGTCTGTACACACCTCTTTGGTGTACTCCTGACTCGTGCGCATGCTCAGTCCTTCGGACTGTCGTTGACACGGCCCAGTTTGGGACGGGATTTTGGTCAAAGTGTGGTCCAAACGTCGGCAAATTTGGAGGTCGAAAATTTTTTAGACGAACTTCAAATTTTGCATGCTCCAAAGACTCTATATTGCGCACTTGTCCTAAAAAATTGACAGACTTTCGCCGGGAAATGACAGAGAAATTTCAGAGTTTAGGAAAAAAAAGGGGTTGGCGCTTCCTGGATGCTCCCGCAACCTGTGGCTGTCTGTACACACCTCTTTGGTGTACTCCTGACTCGTGGATGCTCCCGCAACCTGTAGCTGTCTGTACACACCTCTTTGGTGTACTCCTGACTCGTGCGCATGCTCAGTCCTTCGGACTGTCGTTGACACGGCCCAGTTTGGGACGGGATTTTGGTCAAAGTGTGGTCCAAACGTCGGCAAATTTGGAGGTCGAAAAATTTTCCGACGAACTTCAAATTTTGCATGATCCAAAGACTCTATATTGCGCACTTGTCCTAAAAAATTGACAGACTTTCGCCGGGAAATGACAGAGAAATTTCAGAGTTTAGGAAAAAAAGGGGTTGGCGCTTCCGGATGCTCCCGCAACCTGTGGTTGTCTGTACACACCTCTTTGGTGTACTCCTGACTCGTGCGCATGCTCAGTCCTTCGGACTGTCGTTGACACGGCCCAGTTTGGGACGGGATTTTGGTCAAAGTGTGGTCCAAACGTCGGCAAATTTGGAGGTCGAAAAATTTTCCGACGAACTTCATATTTTGCATGCTCCAAAGACTCTATATTGCGCACTTGTCCTAAAAAATTGACAGACTTTCGCCGGGAAATGGCAGAGAAATTTCAGAGTTTAGGAAAAAAAGGGGTTGGCGCTTCCTGGATGCTCCCGCAACCTGTGGCTGTCTGTACACACCTCTTTGGTGTACTCCTGACTCGTGCGCATGCTCAGTCCTCCGGACTGTCGTTGACACGGCCCAGTTTGGGACGGGATTTTGGTCAAAGTGTGGTCCAAACGTCGGCAAATTTGGAGGTCGAAAAATTTTCCGACGAACTTCAAATTTTGCATGCTCCAAAGACTCTATATTGCGCACTTGTCCTAAAAAATTGACAGACTTTCGCCGGGAAATGACAGAGAAATTTCAGAGTTTAGGGAAAAAAGGGGTTGGCGCTTCCTGGATGCTCCCGCAACCTGTGGCTGTCTGTACACACCTCTTTGGTGTACTCCTGACTCGTGCGCATGCTCAGTCCTTCGGACTGTCGTTGACACGGCCCAGTTTGGGACGGGATTTTGGTCAAAGTGTGGTCCAAACGTCGGCAAATTTGGAGGTCGAATAATTTTCCGACGAACTTCAAATTTTGCATGCTCCAAAGACTCTATATTGCGCACTTGTCCTAAAAAATTTACAGACTTTCGCCGGGAAATGACAGAGAAATTTCAGAGTTTAGGAAAAAAAGGGGTTGGCGCTTCCTGGATGCTCCCGCAACCTGTGGCTGTCTGTTCACACCTCTTTGGTGTACTCCTGACTCGTGCGCATGCTCAGTCCTTCGGACTGTCGTTGACACGGCCCAGTTTGGGACGCGATTTTGGTCAAAGTGTGGTCCAAACGTCGGCAAATTTGGAGGTCGAAAAATTTTCCGACGAACTTCATATTTTGCATGCTCCAAAGACTCTATATTGCGCACTTGTCCTAAAAAATTGACAGACTTTCGCCGGGAAATGGCAGAGAAATTTCAGAGGTTAGGAAAAAAAAGGGGTTGGCGCTTCCTGGATGCTCCTGCAACCTGTGGCTGTCTGTACACACCTCTTTGGTGTACTCCTGACTCGTGCGCATGCTCAGTCCTTCGGACTGTCGTTGACACGGCCCAGTTTGGGACGGGATTTTGGTCAAAGTGTGGTCCAAACGTCGGCAAATTTGGAGGTCGAAAAATTTTCCGACGAACTTCATATTTTGCATGCTCCAAAGACTCTATATTGCGCACTTGTCCTAAAAAATTGACAGACTTTCGCCGGGAAATGGCAGAGAAATTTCAGAGTTTAGGAAAAAAAGGGGTTGGCGCTTCCTGGATGCTCCCGCAACCTGTGGCTGTCTGTACACACCTCTTTGGTGTACTCCTGACTCGTGCGCATGCTCAGTCCTCCGGACTGTCGTTGACACGGCCCAGTTTGGGACGGGATTTTGGTCAAAGTGTGGTCCAAACGTCGGCAAATTTGGAGGTCGAAAAATTTTCCGACGAACTTCAAATTTTGCATGCTCCAAAGACTCTATATTGCGCACTTGTCCTAAAAAATTGACAGACTTTCGCCGGGAAATGACAGAGAAATTTCAGAGTTTAGGGAAAAAAGGGGTTGGCGCTTCCTGGATGCTCCCGCAACCTGTGGCTGTCTGTACACACCTCTTTGGTGTACTCCTGACTCGTGCGCATGCTCAGTCCTTCGGACTGTCGTTGACACGGCCCAGTTTGGGACGGGATTTTGGTCAAAGTGTGGTCCAAACGTCGGCAAATTTGGAGGTCGAATAATTTTCCGACGAACTTCAAATTTTGCATGCTCCAAAGACTCTATATTGCGCACTTGTCCTAAAAAATTTACAGACTTTCGCCGGGAAATGACAGAGAAATTTCAGAGTTTAGGAAAAAAAGGGGTTGGCGCTTCCTGGATGCTCCCGCAACCTGTGGCTGTCTGTTCACACCTCTTTGGTGTACTCCTGACTCGTGCGCATGCTCAGTCCTTCGGACTGTCGTTGACACGGCCCAGTTTGGGACGCGATTTTGGTCAAAGTGTGGTCCAAACGTCGGCAAATTTGGAGGTCGAAAAATTTTCCGACGAACTTCATATTTTGCATGCTCCAAAGACTCTATATTGCGCACTTGTCCTAAAAAATTGACAGACTTTCGCCGGGAAATGGCAGAGAAATTTCAGAGGTTAGGAAAAAAAAGGGGTTGGCGCTTCCTGGATGCTCCTGCAACCTGTGGCTGTCTGTACACACCTCTTTGGTGTACTCCTGACTCGTGCGCATGCTCAGTCCTTCGGACTGTCGTTGACACGGCCCAGTTTGGGACGGGATTTTGGTCAAAGTGTGGTCCAAACGTCGGCAAATTTGGAGGTCGAAAAATTTTCAGACGAACTTCAAATTTTGCATGCTCCAAAGACTCTATATTGCGCACTTGTCCTAAAAAATTGACAGACTTTCGCCAGGAAATGGCAGAGAAATTTCAGAGTTTAGGAAAAAAAGGGGTTGGCGCTTCCTGGATGCTCCCGCAACCTGTGGCTGTCTGTACACACCTCTTTGGTGTACTCCTGACTCGTGCGCATGCTCAGTCCTTCGGACTGTCGTTGACACGGCCCAGTTTGGGACGGGATTTTGGTCAAAGTGTGGTCCAAACGTCGGCAAATTTGGAGGTCGAAAATTTTTAAGACGAACTTCAAATTGTGCATGCTCCAAAGACTCTATATTGCGCACTTGTCCTAAAAAATTGACAGACTTTCGCCGGGAAATGACAGAGAAATTTCAGAGTTTAGGAAAAAAAAGGGGTTGGCGCTTCCTGGATGCTCCCGCAACCTGTGGCTGTCTGTACACACCTCTTTGGTGTACTCCTGACTCGTGGATGCTCCCGCAACCTGTAGCTGTCTGTACACACCTATTTGGTGTACTCCTGACTCGTGCGCATGCTCAGTCCTTCGGACTGTCGTTGACACGGCCCAGTTTGGGACGGGATTTTGGTCAAAGTGTGGTCCAAACGTCGGCAAATTTGGAGGTCGAAAAATTTTCCGACGAACTTCAAATTTTGCATGCTCCAAAGACTCTATATTGCGCACTTGTCCTAAAAAATTGACAGACTTTCTCAGGGAAATGACAGATAAATTTCAGAGTTTAGGAAAAAAAGGGGTTGGCGCTTCCTGGATGCTCCCGCAACCTGTGGCTGTCTGTACACACCTCTTTGGTGTACTCCTGACTCGTGCGCATGCTCAGTCCTTCGGACTGTCGTTGACACGGCCCAGTTTGGGACGGGATTTTGTTCAAAGTGTGGTCCAAACGTCGGCAAATTTGGAGGTCGAAAATTTTTCCGACGAACTTCAAATTTTGCATGCTCCAAAGACTCTATATTGCGCACTTGTCCTAAAAAATTGACAGACTTTCGCCGGGAAATGACAGAGAAATTTCAGAGTTTAGGAAAAAAAAGGGGTTGGCGCTTCCTGGATGCTCCCGCAACCTGTGGCTGTCTGTACACACCTCTTTGGTGTACTCCTGACTCGTGCGCATGCTCAGTCCTTCGGACTGTCGTTGACACGGCCCAGTTTGGGACGGGATTTTGGTCAAAGTGTGGTCCAAACGTCGGCAAATTTGGAGGTCGAACAATTTTCCGACGAACTTCAAATTTTGCATGTTCCAAAGACTCTATATTGCGCACTTGTCCTAAAAAAATTGACAGACTTTCGCCGGGAAATGGCAGAGAAATTTCAGAGTTTAGGAAAAAAAGGGGTTGGCGCTTCCTGGATGCTCCCGCAACCTGTGGCTGTCTGTACACACCTCTTTGGTGTACTCCTGACTCGTGCGCATGCTCAGTCCTTCGGAATGTCGTTGACACGGCCCAGTTTGGGACGGGATTTTGGTCAAAGTGTGGTCCAAACGTCGGCAAATTTGTAGGTCGAAAAATGTTCCGACGAACTTCAAATTTTGCATGCTCCAAAGACTCTATATTGCGCACTTGTCCTAAAAAATTGACAGACTTTCGCCGGGAAATGATAGAGAAATTTCAGAGTTTAGGAAAAAAAGGGGTTGGCGCTTCCTGGATGCTCCCGCAACCTGTGGCTGTCTGTACACACCTCTTTGGTGTACTCCTGACTCGTGCGCATGCTCAGTCCTTCGGACTGTCGTTGACACGGCCCAGTTTGGGACGGGATTTTGGTCAAAGTGTGGTCCAAACGTCGGCAAATTCGGAGGTCGAAAAATTTTCCGACGAACTTCAAATTTTGCATGCTCCAAAGACTCTATATTGCGCACTTGTGCTAAAAAATTGACAGACTTTCCCCGGGAAATGGCAGAGAAATTTCAGAGTTTAGGAAAAAAAGGGGTTGGCGCTTCCTGGATGCTCCCGCAACCTGTGGCTGTCTGTACACACCTCTTTGGTGTACTCCTGACTCGTGCGCATGCTCAGTCCTTCGGACTGTCGTTGACACGGCCCAGTTTGGGACGGGATTTTGGTCAAAGTGTGGTCCAAACGTCGGCAAATTTGGAGGTCGAAAAATTTTCCGACGAACTTCAAATTTTGCGTGCTCCAAACACTCTATATTGCGCACTTGTCCTAAAAAATTGCCAGACTTTCGCCGGGAAATGACAGAGAAATTTCAGAGTTTAGGGAAAACTGGGTTGGAGCTTCCTGGCTGCTCCCGCAACCTGTGGCTATCTGTACTCACCTCTTTGGTGTACTCCTGACTCGTGCGCATGCTCAGTCCTTCGGACTGTCGTTGACACGGACCAGTTTGGGACGGGATTTTGCTCAAAGTGTGGTCCAAACGTCGGCAAATTTGGAGGACGAAAAATTTTCCGACGAACTTCAAATTTTGCATGCTCCAAACACTCTATATTGCGCACTTGTCTTAAACAATTGACAGACTTTCGCCGGGAGATGGCAGAGAAATTTCAGAGTTTAGGGAAAACTGGGTTGGAGCTTTCTGGCTGCTCCCGCAACCTGTGGCTGTCTGTACACACCTCTTTGGTGTACTCCTGACTCGTGCGCATGCTCAGTCCTTCGGACTGTCGTTGACACGGCCCAGTTTGGGACGGGATTTTGGTCAAAGTGTGGTCCAAACGTCGGCAAATTTGGAGGTCGAAAAATTTTCCGACGAACTTCAAATTTTGCGTGCTCCAAACACTCTATATTGCGCACTTGTCCTAAAAAATTGCCAGACTTTCGCCTGGAAATGGCAGAGAAATTTCAGAGTTTAGGGAAAACTGGGTTGGAGCTTCCTGGCTGCTCCCGCAACCTGTGGCTATCTGTACTCACCTCTTTGGTGTACTCCTGACTCGTGCGCATGCTCAGTCCTTCGGACTGTCGTTGACACGGACCAGTTTGGGACGGGATTTTGCTCAAAGTGTGGTCCAAACGTCGGCAAATTTGGAGGACGAAAAATTTTCCGACGAACTTTAAATTTTGCATGCTCCAAACACTCTATATTGCGCACTTGTCCTAAAAAATTGACAGACTTTCGCCGAGAAATGGCCGAGAAATTTCAGAGTTTAGGGAAAACTGGGTTGTGGCTTCCTGACTGCTCCGCTAACCGTGGCTGTCTGTACTATCTTCTTTGGTGTACTCCTGACTCGTGCGCATGCTCAAGCCGTTGAACGGTCGTTGACACACCCCAGTTTGGGACAGGAATTTGGTCAAAGTGTGGTCCAAACGTCAGCAAATTTGGAAGTCAAGAAATTTTCCGACGAACTTCAAATTTTGCATGCTCCAATCAGTCTATATTCCGCACTTGTCCTGCAAAATTGGCAGACTTTGGCTTGTAAATGGCCCAGACATCTAAGGAAGGGGCGGTCGGGTTGGCGTACGGGTTCTTTCCTCGCCTTTCACTTCTGGGGTCCCGTGCTCGAATCCGGGGCGTGTATGTGGATTTGGTTTGCAGTCCCTACTTGACCGCGTGGGTTTTCCCCTGGGGCATTTCTCTAGGGGTTTTCCTCCCACTTCTAAAACTGCAACTCCTTTTTCGTCATCTCAAGTTGATAATATAGTATAGTTAAAGGTAAAACCGTATAGTTTATGGCATTAAGGGCCTTAGTTGCCGAAGATGCCATAAAATATACAACAACAACAACATCTAAGGATCAAGGTTAAATGGTGCTTGGGCGTCCTGCCTACTCCCCTAACCGTGGCTGCAATGACACCATGCGCGGGTGTAGTTCTGAATTGTGCCCATGCTCGGACTTATTGCCCACCCCGGTTTGTGACGGGAATTTGGCCAAAATGTGGTCCAAATGTCGGCAAATTTAGAAGGCAGGGAATTTTCTTACGAACTTCAATTGTTGCATGATTGAAACTGTATATATTCCGCACTTGTCCTGTAAATTTGACCGACTTTCACCGGAAATTGGCCCAGAAATTTAAGGATGTAGGGAAACGCTGCTCAGGCTACCTGTATACCTACTCCCCTAACCGTGGTTGTTGTTGTTGTTGTTGTTGTATATTTTATGGCATCTTCGGCAACTAAGGCCCTTTATGCCATCAACTATACGGTTTTAGCTTTAACTATACTATATTATCAACTTGAGATGACGAAGAAGGAGTTGCAGTTTTAGAAGTGGGAGGAAAACCCCCAGAGAAATGCCCCAGAGGAAAACCCACGCGGTCAAGTAGGGACTGCAAACCCAATCCACATACACGCCCCGGAATCGAACCCGGGACGCCAGAGGTGAAAGGCTTTTTCTAAAATGTTTTATTCGTCCGAATAAAACACGCTAACCAGTCCAACGTTGTTACCGATAGAACCAGTGCTTCAGCCGTTGTCGTTGCCAGTCCAGGTCATTTATCCACTAAGCGTTCGCCGTTATTGCCAAATTTCCTCATTCGTAGTCGTTGCCAGTCCAGGTCATTTATCCACCAATTGTTCGCCGTTATTGCCAAATTTCCTCATTCGTTGTCGTTGCCAGTCCAGGTCATTTATCCACCAAATTTCCTCATTCGTTGTCGTTGCCAATCCAGGTCATTATCCGGCGAGTATTCTCCATCACAATCATCACCAATCTTGGTCGATCGTGTCCGAGTATCAGGTCATATCCTTCGAGAAGCACCACAGGTACATCCTCATAAAACCACAATCGTCACCAGTCCAGGTCTGGAAGAATCAAGACCGCAGACTCGGATCCAATCGTGTTCCAAAATTGTATCGGCGTTCCCCGTGACGTACGTACTGGTCACTCCATCATTGAGCAACGTTCCAGGACATCACGGGATTCCGCGAAAAACTCCTCCAAACTACCTATGTGCAAGGGTAGTCCTTTGGAAAGCGGTCATCACAGGCCAGCGAGGAAAGAACCCGTACGCCAACCCGACCGACCACCGTAGTTAATGGGACACCCTGCTCTTATGTACTCCTGACTTCTGCGCATGCTCAGGCTTTTAGATGGCAGTTTACCCATCCCGGTTTGCACGGCACTTCTGACGTGATTTGGCCAAAGTGCGGTCCAAATGTCGGATAATTTGGAAGTCAAACTTTAAATTTGGTATGCTCGAAACTGTCTATATTCCGCACTTGTCCTGAAAAATTGAAAGACGTTCGCCGAAAAATGGCCGATATATTTAAGGTTGAAGGGAAAACGTGGCTCGGGCTTCCCACCTACTCCCGTAACCTAAGGTGTTGGGGTGTTGCAACGTCGGTGGTAGGGGTGTGGGGATTGTTGTTGTTGTTGTTGTTGTATATTTTATGGCATCTTCGGCAACGAAGGCCCTTTATGCCATCAACTATACGGTTTTAGCTTTAACTATACTACATGTATATTATCAACTTGAGATGACGAAGAAGGAGTTGCAGTTTTAGAAGTGGGTGGAAAACCCCCAGAGATGTGGGGATTGCGTGGACTTCCGTGCTTTTAGCACCTCCGTTATAACAGAAAAGATGCAAACATGTAATAAAACAAAATGGTCGTTAGTCTATTTATGGTATATCGGGTACAATGTGAGGGCGCACTTTAATATAGTTGTGAATTCGAAGTGCAAAATAACCGAAGCATTTGTTTTACTTTGCATGTATTTCATTTATACTTCTGTGTTTACATACTTACAATACGTAAATCTGGTACACATATTTATAAATAAATATATTATTTAAATAAAATAAAAACAACAACAAAAAAGCTTCAAGCAGGCTTACGGAAGCCAATGGACCAGACGTGTTTTAAGCCAATATTTCCCACTTGAGTATTTTAGTAGGCCTACACTTACAATACTGCGGAGCGGTTTTTACGGGGAAAAACGTGCAAAACCACTGCGTTTGAAGTGTAGCCTACACTACTCAAAATAATTGTTCATTATATATGACTGATCCGCGCATTTGTTTGTTCAATGTGAATTACACAATACCAATAATTTTCCAAACTAAAGTTAACTCGTAGTAGCGCAAGAATGTTGTACACAATGCGTGGAATGTTTGAGATGTGGGCAGTGTGAAAGATAATCTGTCAAAGATACATTATTTTTGTTTGCGAGACGCGCAACATTCCAATTTCGGCAGGTGAGCAGGCTGGTTTCTGTAAGCACATTACCGATCAACACACGTGGCTTGGCAGGAAGAAGGATGCAAAACCGATAGGGCGTGTCCAACATACAACCGAGAGGAATGTCGTTGGTAGTTTTATGGAAACTAAAGCCCTTTATGTCCTGGACGGATCTGGTTGTGTCAGCTTTGTTCGGCGCTTGCTGTGGTGTGTTTTGTGGGTGTGGTGCGTTACGTTTGAAGCCACGGATAGACATTTTGCCAGGCTCGTTTAGCTGCCGACTTGTGCACCTTTATATTCGTTGCTGTGTTGTGGGCCTATTTGGGTCGTGCATAGATGCGAGCCTTGCCAGCAATTCTACCTGAATGGAGAATATTTCTCGCCAAGGATATTTGGAGCATTGCGAACAAAAACAGAAGAAACGTTCGTCACTTTTACGTCGGATTCCTAGCTTCAAGTTCCCGCCTTTGCGTCAGCCCTGGTAATTATCCATGAATAATGAATGACATCCCGACAATTTTTCTTTTTCAGGTGAGAGTTGAGAAGTTGATCATATTTTTTTTTTAATTCAGAATGACTAATCGAGCATCGGTAAGTGCTGATTTGATGGGAAAAAAATGAGTACCAAAAAAATGAGATTTTGTGAGGAAACACTGAAATTGTTCAGCCTCGCTCATGTGTTTTGCACACAAGGTCTGTAGCCCTGGTCAAACTACTCAACTATTTCCTTTTTTCGTTAGTGTCAACATGCGAATGTTATAAATTAAACTATTAGAATTCGGCATGTACCAAAGCATGACGTCACGGCCATTATTGTGCCGAATACATTTTGTGACCCTTTTTTGGTTTTGCGAATTGTATCATCTTCAAAAACTCACTTAAAAAGACATTTAAATTGCCTAAAAAGTGGCCTTATAGCTCTGAAAAGAATGACAACAATTTAAATTTATTCTGGGTTTATTTTTGTTTTGATCCGGCCCGTCTATCGAACATTGTGTCGAGTGTAGCGTTAGCCGGAAGAAATCACCTCAAATTTAAGCGCATTTTCTCATCAAAGATAACCTAGCCCAGATTTGAAACTTCGCTGCCCATAAAGAAAATATACTAAAGTATCATCGTGTAAAGTTGAGGTAAATTATGGCTGTTCTTCATATAATAGTTTGCGACGCTAGGGTCGGTAAAGAACTTAAATTTAGCGGGGCGACAGTGCTCCATTAAACGGCTAGATAAGATACCAGCATGCCAGGGCGCGCGGCAATCTTTAATTTAGAGCGAGGCGAATCTTGTAGCAACGGTAAACAAATCGGTGACAAATCGTGCACAAAGTTAATTGTCAGCAGCCAATTTCTTGGTAGATTAGCAAAATATCACGTGGACAGTTGGAAGAGTACGTTCGCTTGCAAAAAACTGTGCGGAGAACTTTAGGTGGGGTTATTTAGAGGGATTTCGAGATGATCGGTGAGTACTCCGCTCAAAAAAACCATAAAGGCTGGCGAGTGGAGACTCCATGCAAGTCTATGGAGCCTGACACAAAAATCCAGTGTTTTGAAAGAAAAAAATGATTTTCTCGCTGCTAAAATCATGTTTTCTAAACAGATTTAGGCCAACACAAGAATGTTTTTTGGTATGTCATCACTCATGAATGTTCAAAGCTAGATTGTACTTATTAAAGTTAGTGTTTTCATTTTATTTTCTAGACTTGGAAATCCACGGTTCCACAGACATGACAGAAGCTTTAAAAAATGACTTTTGGCTGATTGTCTCTTAAAGAGCTAGAATCCCCCTTGAAAGGAAACCCAGCATTTAGGCTTTTTTCGATAGTCCCAACATCCCAGCTTTTGCCGACGTGGATAGCTGGTTTTTTTTTTAATTGTCGGTTGTAAGTGGATAAATTGCACGCAAAAGTACACTTTTCGAAAATGAGATTTTCGCGATTTCTGAAACGCTCACGATATGCTCGTAACCCCGTGACGCAATCCTGAGAAAGAGAAGTCAACACGATTGTCAGCTCCATACGTTTACACGCAAAAACTTCGTAAACCGGCTCTGTTGGATGTTTAGATGTTTTTTGAAGAATTTGTTTCGTCCAAAAGGCCAGAGATATGCCCAGCAGTTGCGTGGTTTATATGTTTTACCAGACACTATGGAACAAAAAGAGCAGAAACATTTTCTTCCTTATTTTCAAGAATGAGTCGCGCAAAGGAGTTACGCAAAACTGTTACCGAGTTGGCTGCCGTGTGTTGGGTTATGTGTACGGCTAGGCTTCCGTGTGGTGAATTTGCTCAACGTGTCAACTCAATAACTGAAACAATAACTCACTAAGGTTTGTTTTAGACGGCATCAAGGGTTCTCACGACTTACGGCCTGTATTTCCTCAGTTTCTTGTGAGCAATGAAACGGCATTTTTTTGTGCAGTGACGGCAAGAGACGTCCATCTTCACATATTGCCATTCGCGCACGCGGACTGCGGACTCGCCGTTCGCGTGATGTGACCCGAGTGCAATGCGCACGCATTACTCCCGAGTAACGAGAACTGCACGCCCGAACGCAGCCGAAAAGTGTGTACCCCCGCTCCCCCGTTCAATGCTAGTATGCTGACGCCGACTGGTGCAGATTTCGGTGGCGCGCACCCCAGCGACCCAACATTGCGCGGGGGCGCTGGCGTTGCACGGGGCTTTACCCAAAGTGTCCCAAGCTATTTTGTCCAAGATTGTCTGAAAATGGGGGAAAACAATTAAAATCCAGGGATTTGTTAAAAATCAGGTACATTTCGCATATTTAACCAAATTTTACATAATTATAACGAGGTACACATTGCAAACTTAAACGCCGCCAATTCCGCCATTTCGAAACAGGAGGAATTCCTCCTTTTTCCGAAGGTTACCGAAGTTACCCGAATGCAAGTCCGGTCGTCCTGACGTTACCGTTAATCGTCGGGTACAGTTCGTCATTGTTTCGAGAATTTGAATTGACGTCGCGTGCACGTACCGCTGCGTGTGTGTTTATGGTGATGCCACGGATTTAAAACCACGCAGTGGCTACCAGTGGCTATAGTTACGTTAACCGTATGAATGGCTATATATATAGTTACGGGATTGCAACAGCAGATTAAAACTACATGTACAATATGGAGCTCACTGGGTGATCCAGACAAGGTTTGAATTTTCTTTTTGATGCTATATAGCCTACATGTATATTAAAATAGGCATATTTAATATTTTAAGGTTAATATATTAAATTTGTGTTGGTCAAATATGGAATAACCCCTTTCAAATTTGTGTACACTCATGCCATATAGCGCGCAGCGCGCTTTGAAAATTAACGGTTATGTGCTTCTAAAAATAGATGCAGACGTATTGCTTAAAGTGCTATTTTAAACACGACAGTAGCCGGTCCTCATATTCAGTCGTTGTATGTGGAGTATGTGGAACGGGAACCAGTCTACGTGGCCTTTTGCACGTGCTATTTTTTGCTCCTCCCACTCTTTACTCCCTCCTTTTTTTCCGTGTAAGGGCGCCATCAACTGGCATTGATTTGTGCTATTGCAACGGCCAGATGTACATGTACACGTATACTGGCATGAGAGCTTTGTTATGCTTGTGCAGTGCGCGTGGAATGTCGGCAGGTAGCATGTCCCGAGAACGGGGAAAAACGCCCCGAATAAAGAATAATTTAGAGCTTGTATGGTCCCAAAACAAAGAGGTACATAGCTTTTCCTGTCTCATAGCTGTACTAACTCAAGATAAAACAATTTGTTCAGTTGTAATTAACAGAGAGCTGGAGCTCGTCTCCCCGTTGGGTTTACTTAAACTTGCACAGAAAAACCAATACGTCAAAAAAATGGGACTCAGATATTCGCTGCAGAAACTCAGACATGTCTGAAAATGGGGAAACAAATTAAAATCCAGGGATTTGTTAAAAATTCGGTACTTTTCGGCATCTTTAACAAAATTTTACATAATTATGACGTGTATACATTGCAAACTTAAACGGCGCCATGGTTTGTTAAAGAAAACAAATTCCACGTTGGGATTCGAACACTCTCCATCATTCCTAGTCGTACAGTAATGTATCCACTCGGCCATTTCTGATACCTGCTGAAGCTGGGATTTTTAGTCCTATAAGTTCAATTTTATAACGATTCACCGCATAAACAATAAAAGCTACTAAGTGAATGTTCTTTTATTGTTACAGGGTAAATCGTTTGAGAACACGTCGATTCTAAAATATATTTGCTACCAAAGCGTGACAAATTAACGACCCTCCAGCAATTGCCATGTACTATGGATTGCGTCTGAAATTGTTTTTCAAGTTGTGACACTTCTTAATGTTCTGAGGTATTGAAGCAGTAAAAGAGCAAGTTGTGCAATGTGGCCCCTTGCACGTGGTATTTTTTGCCCCTCCCACTCTTTACTCCCTCTTCTTTTTTCCGTGTAAGGGCGCCCTCAACTGGCATTGATTTGTGCTATTGCAACGGCCAGATGTACACGTACACTGGCATGAGAGCTCTGTTATGCTTATGCAGTGTGCGTGGAATTTCGGCAGGTAGCGTGTCCCGAGGACGGGAAAACGCCCCGAGTAAAGAATAATTTAGTGCTTGACTATGTATGGTCCCAAAACAAAGATATACATAACTTTTCCTGTCTCATAGCTGTACTAATTCAAGATAAAACAATTTGTTCAGTTGTAATTAACAGAGAGCTGGGGCTCGTCTCCCCGTTGGGTTTACTTAAACTTGCACAGAAAAACCAATACGTCAAAAAAATGAGACTCGGATATTCGCTGCAAAAACTCGGACAATCCTGGACAAAATAGTTGGGACAGTTGAAGTGTGTACCCCCGCTCCCCGTTCAATGTTGACGCCGACTGGTGCAGATTTCGGTGGCGCGCACCCCAGCGACCCAACATTGCGCGTGGGCGCGGGGGGTTGCACGGGGCTTAGCCAGAGTGTCCCAAGCTATTTTGTCCAAGATTGTAGCTAGGGACCGAAACGGACTGTGTGCATGCCATCGGACGATTCCGCACGTAAATTGGACGCTTTTTAACAAGCATCAAACAGCAACCACTTGATGAATGTTTGCAACAAAGATATGTTTGAAATATGTTGTATACCTGTTGTGTGAAAGTGGTTTTAACTCAAAATATATATTATGATTGTTTCCCAAGTCGCTAACGACGGTCGAGTTGGTTCAACTTCGAGTGAGTTGGCAAATGGTTAAGTTGACACCTGCACCCATGGCACAACTGTAAACAATTCCAAGATTTCTGGACCGTACCGTTTGCCAACTGCCGCTGTGGCACTCATGTGTTTTGCTTCAATATTAAAATATAACTTTGTCTCAGTCGTCTTTTTTTTCCATCAAACTCTCACTGTTTCATGGTTTACAGCTCATAACAAGGTGTGAAATTCAACTTCTAAATTCATACCCAATGAATATTTTTATTTTTTTTCAATTTCAAGACGGCCGTTCGTGTTAAAACCAACGGCCGCGATGCACTGAAATTTACTTTAAAAGAGCAGCATTGTGAACCACAATTTCATTTTTTTTCCCACAAAAAGATAAAAATAAATTGTTACATAAAGTATTTTTCACGTTTGTAATTTGACTTTTAAGGGATGATGAACATACACTTATATTTTCCATTCAATACTACACAGGTCGTTTTGTGTTCTTCTCAGGATGACGTCCCAACCCTGTTTGTAAACAAACCAAGTGACCTCGAGCGTTTCAGAATTTCGGGTGAAGAGGGTCGGAACTGAATTGCGTTTTAAACAAAAGACTCGGTTTGGGCGGAAAACACGTTGTAATCGCGTTGTAGAAACATATGTAAAGCTCCATTATAAACAGGAACACTTTAAAAATGTGGATGGGGGGATCTACTAGCTGTTTAAACTCTCCACCATACAGTGAAACAGTTAATATGGAACTGTCTAAGATACGCTGGAGTTGGTGCTATGGCAACAAATCACAAAGCTGTGTATTTACACAAACTAACCGTGTTCATGCTGCCATGTTGCTTGACTAGCCTGTAGCCATTTCCTTTAATGACATAAACATGTTAAAGGGAGAGACAAATTTAACAAAAAATATAACCTACATATTGTCCAGTGCTGGTAATTTATTTTTTCAGCCAACGTGGCTACTATTACTATGTGCTGTGCCATGTTTAACACTGAAAACATGGCGACTTTACATGAAGCGTATTTAGATGGAAATTAAAAGTGATCTTTTATTTCAAATTGTTATTATTAGTAGTGCATATTCAGAACATTTATTCTTTGGCTATACGTAAATTAGGCAGTTTTAACATTGTATTTTTGTTGTCGCAGACTGTGCAGGGGTGGTCTTAGAAGACGCAAACAGACACTAAGTTATGCAACAAATTAAATGAATCAAAACCATTGGATTCTGAAAAGGTTCTCCCTTTAATTCACCCAGTAAAAATAATAAGGTGTTCCATTGACAGGTCATATTTAGTGGCCTTTGAATGAAATAAGGCAGATAACTCAACAATCAAATAGGGGCCTGTCAGGACTTTTGATCAATGTTAGGGTTTTAAAATGGCCCCCTTTGTTGTTGGAGTATTTCTACGATCAATATCTTATTCAATTTCCAAACATTACAGATTTCGACAACGACTGTCCTAGGACTGTCCTACAACTACGATTATCATACACATTTTGGGTTTTTCCGATATTATTGTACGCATGTCGTAAGACGGTCTTACTGTTATCGCAGGATTGTCGTGGGATATGGGATTATCGCAGGATTATCCTGCAATAATCCTGCGAACGTCGCAAGACAAAAATATCCCTGTGCAACAGTCACAAAACAGTCGTGAGATTGCAAGACGTCTACAATATACCTCCCTGGCTATAAATGCAAAGATTTTCTGTATCCGGACAAATCGCTCCTTGAATGCATCGTTCGAACCTCCCCACGGCTACGGTACCTGTGCCCTTGGGCAAGGCACTCAACCACACTTGCTCCGTCCTTCGGAAGGGATGTAAAGCCGTTGGTCCAGTGTGTTAGGTAATGGAAACGCACTCTAAAGATCCCAGAGCATTCTTTCGTGAAGAGCAAGGGGGATCATCCCCGGTGTCTCTGGCCATTTCTAATTCTAATTCTTCATGGGTTTCCTCACGCTTGCGAGTGACAGTGCAATGAGCACTATTGAGGAATCCTTGGTATGAATACCAGAAAGAAATAATAATAATAATAATAATGAAGAGTAGGCTACGCATTGCTTCAAGTTGCTGTCATGTTGCTGACGTAAAATGCACGGTAGCCATTGTTCCGGAGAGGATACGAGAGAATACCGTCTTATGATGGACGTACGATGGTCCTGCGATACTCGTATGATGGTTGTTTTGTCTTGCGACAATCACACGACGAAAACAAATCATAGTACGACAAACGTAGGACAATCGCAGGACATTCATACGATTTACCTACGATAAAGTGCCAATCCTTTCCCACGACGGACAAACAACATTATTTTCCTTTTGTGACTGTGGCTAAGATTGTAGCCTAGGATGCATCATATAAGAACCCACCCCAACATCGTGACCCAATAATTGTGTACGATGAGAAATATCCTGCGACGTATGTGACAGTAGGGATGGGGCGTTTAACTGGTTAAAGCGATAGGATTATGAACCAGTTTATACATGTGAAAATGTCGCTATACCAAAAATACATGAATTATGCTAATTATATTGTGTGCGAACCCTCCCCCGGGTCTATTCCATTTAGATCATGGTGCCATGGGTATTTGTTGCTATTTGTGTGTCCTAAACATCCTTATTTTGAACAATCAAGAACACTTAAATATACACTGCAACTTACTCAAGATGCTCGCAAAATATGATTATGATGCACGAGTGGTATAGACCCCTTGCACGGCGGTCATGACAGAGGGCAGGTTTTCATATTTAAATGATGTGACACACGGGGCTTTATGGCTTGACGGGCATACATAAGTCTAGTTCCCCGAAGAAAAGGACCTGACTATTTGCAGACGGCAGTTCGTTTTGTCGCCAGCAGACGACGCTAGCGGTTCAAAAAATAAAACTGGACCAAGAATTCAAATTAAATTTTGGGTTCTAGATGAGGCCTTTTTGGGTACAAATCCTGCTTGGGGAACATGTATGAGACATGGTTAGACATCTCAGGGCCCATTTTGGCGAACATTATTCACAAATTTTAGACTAAACTGCAATTTTTTGTACATGTAGGTCATGTTGTGGATTTGCAAAGTGCACAAAATACTTTGTTTTCATCAAAATGTTCAGAGAAATTTTTTAAAAACCATCATTTTCCCTGACATACCGATATACATGTATGTCGAATAAAGCCAGATTCCCGAACAAAATAGACACTACAAACTTTTTCGGGCAATAAACATATTTGGACTATAATTTGAATTTTAAAAACACGCATCGCAACTAGCCCTACAAATATGGCTGTAAATAGCTCGCTTTTCAAATCTGACTTATTACAGTCGCAATTCACAGCCCTACTACAAGGGCGTACGTAGATGCTGAGTTTTAAACTGCTGAAATACGAGAAAGTTCCACTTTGACATACACCATTGTAATCATGAGAGTCTAGTGTTTCATAAAATAACGGTAACGCTTATGCACCTATCAATTGTTTCCCCCCACCCCCCCCCCCCCCCCCCCCCCCCGGGCTACCCCACCTAAGAGGTGGGGATTGACAAAATCCCCACCCCTGGGGCAACATTTAGGTGACAAAAATCCCCACCCTCGGGTGCAAAACATGCGCGAAAATGCACAAAAATGCACAGATAATGGGCCAAATGCCCCACCCTGGGGCATGAAAAATGTGACCAAACCCCCACCTATGGGGTGGGGTAGCGCGGGGGGAGAGGGGTGGGGGAAACAATTGATAGGTGCATTACGGAATCGTCAATTTTGCCATCTACGGCGTCTTGAAACATTGGACAAAATTCGGACAACGTTCTGACGTGCATGCCCTGGGCGTAGACTGGTTCCCGCTCCACATATTCCACATACAACGACTGAATATGAGGAAAGGCTACTGTCGTGTTTAAAATAGCACTTTAAGCATTACGTCATGCATTTATTTTTAGGAGCACATAACCGTTTATTTTCAAAGCGCGCTGCGCGTGGCATGAGTGTACAGCAATTTAAAAGGGGTTATTCCATATTTGACCAATACAAATTTAATATATTAACCTTAAAATATTAAATATGCCCATTTTAATATACATTATTGTAGGCTAGCATCAAAAAGAAAATTCAAACCTTGTCTGCATCACCCAATGAGCTCCATATTGTACAAGTAGTTTTAATCTGCTGTTGCAATCCCGTAACTATAGCCATGCATTCATACGGTTACCGTAACTATAGCCACTGCGTAGTTGTAAATCCGTGGCATTACCATAAATACACACGCAACGGCACGCGTACGTGCACGCAACGTCAAATCAAATTCTCGAAACAATGACGAATTGTACCCGACGATTAACGGTAACGTCCGGACGACCGGACGTGCATTCGGGTAACTTCGGGAACATTCGGAAAAAGGAGGAATTCCTCCTGTTTCAAAATGGCGGAATTGGCGGCTGCCGGACCTTAAATTCAGTCTAGTCAAAGAATTTTTGGTCCGGGTACCAGACTAGCCCTGGGCGCTGCCATCTTAGCTGATATGCTGGACGATGGTGGCGCTTCTCGATCAAGGATCCCGGCTGTGCAATACACAGACATAAAGAACCTATAGACGCACAAGAGGGGGCGCGCGACTGTAATTTCAATGGAACCCAAAAACATGGGCAAATTTCGCGAGAGGGCGCGCTCGCCCATTCATTACACGTAAACCTACGCTTTGCCACTCTCGTATGATCGTGACTAGATTCTATCGGATCTTGAAGAAATAAAAGCCGCAAACAGGGATAGGCTAGTTTGATATAGTATCATAACTACTGTTACTAGAATTATTGATTGATGGTTGATATCAGAAACAAGTAATTTGTCGAATTTTACGACCCGAAGCATGCCAGAAACCGAGAATTTCACAGACGCAGCTGGGCTAGGTCTTCCCGCGCCATTGCAAATAAATGCTTGTTCGGTTGTCATGGTTGTTGGGTGCGTAGGCTAGGCCTATATACTCTTTGTCTATAGCCTTGACTTGTGCCAACCCTGGCCCTGATGTCAGATGACCACCGGATATGATCATGCTGTCCCAACCAACATTGAGAAAGGTCAGTACTATGGTTTTTCAAAAATTTAGGACTAGGTTCGAACTTCAAACAACCCAACTTCAAGCAGAAAACTTGAGAAAACCTTTTTGTCCCCTCATTTCAGTCACACCAAAACTGTTTTCTCTCTAGAAATGACTGAACAAGTATCAATATGTGCAGATTTAATGGAGCAAAGTGAAAACAAAGGTTAAGGAAAAAAACTTCACTACATGTATTTTCAAAGTATTTTCAACTATTTTCCAAACAAAATGGTGGCACTCATAAAGTAATTGACATTTTGTGAATTTCGTATTTGCTTTCCGTGAGTCACATACGTGTACATATACTTTGTATAAGACAATGCAGTTGTCTGCACTCAAATGTACTTTGTTTCTTGGGGAAACTTTACCCCATATTAAAGTAACGCTGGGTTACTCAAGCTTTAATAAATGATGTACATGTACATTGTACATGTATGTAATCCAATGTAGAGAGAACAGGACTTCCTTGTATTGCATCTAGTCTGAAGACTCTTTTCCTTTCTTTTGTTTTGGGACAGAAATTAAAGTGATGTAGAAATGCCTCGAACCTGCAGTGTTATTTATCACGTGACTTCAGGGGCAACAGACAGCCGAAGTAAGACAGGGATTGCCATGGTAATCGGCTGTAAACATCATGGCTGTTGGAAAAAGTACCATTGCAAGAGCACAGGGAAACGGTTCAGTGATTTTTTGTGTAGAGCCAATGTCTTTGTTAAAGCCAAGGCCTGCAAACTTTTCTCTGCAACTACTGAAGTCAGACCTGGGTCGGGTCACGATTAAACCTTTTATTTCATCAATAACTGTTGTCTATTTCATCAGTAGTGCTATGTCTAAAAGCCAAAGGCAGGCAAAGGCTAGATAATAGACAGTTGTTTTCCCCATGATTTTAGCTGTCACCATTATGGGTAATGTGTACTGTTAATAGTTTTGGCAATGAAGACTTCCTAAATAACATGTTTTGCATTGAGTCATTTGGTAACTAAAGAATGCATTTTTATAAATTTCACTTTACACCTGGTCATGGAAGTCTTTGAAGATGTATTTTTTTTAATTAAAAGGGACAACAACTTGTTTGAAGTTATCGAAGAATTGAATCAAAAATGTTAGTGAGGTATTGCCCGGTGCATAAACCTTCATGAGAATCAGAAAATCTTGTTTTCAACGTCGGCAACACAATTAATTTTGATGATAAACTCTGTAACTAATGCAACTATGTGCTGCGCCATATTTGAAATTGTGAAAGGGATGATGACGTCAACCATGCAATGATTGCATGGATGACGTCAAGATTTATGCCTTGTTTCCCGACTTCCATCATCCTCTTGCAACAGTGCCCCTTTAACGCACTCCCTAACTCCTGCGTACAGTGGCCCTGTTGAAAAAGGCCCTATTTCGCGGTGGGACTAGCGACAGAAATCTTGTCGCCTCTGCTGGACCAATCAGGACGCTTGGCAGTGCATTGCAGCATGATTGCAGGCATTCAAATGTAACGCGCGCAGATTGTAAACACCGTGCATGCATGTGATACATGTACTCGGTAATGCTGGCCGTTGTCCGCGTCGACGATTGGCTGCTATTTAAAGCATACTGGGGAATCCGTTTCATTACATTCGTCAGCATGCATCCCTGTTATTAATTTGAAAAACTGCGGAGTAAATTAAGATCGTCGTTTGAAAGTTTGGTAGGAATGGGACAGTCAAAAGGAACGGAACCCAATAAAATTTCTGAAAAGTATAGAAATTGTTTCTTTTCGGCATAACATGACCGAATTGATTATATTACATCAAAATTACTCGGGCGTGAGTTGGCTCAAGACAACAGTCGGCTCACTCCACAGATTTGCGTGCGTTTCCTCAGGGTATTGTTACGTCGCTTTGCAGAGTGGAAATTCCCTGATATCTCAGGAAGGACTTCCATATGCTGTGAAGTATGTAAAAATCTGTTGTATCCTGAACCCACTCCCTCTCAAGTCCGAGCGCCGAACTGCAAAAGATGGCAACTTACATAAAGCGTACAGACTTAGGCAAGTGTTGTCCCTTCCTTTAAATACCTGTACATGCTTTTACACTACCACAGAAAGCAGTGCTGAATTGATTTGACTATTGGACAGCAATGCTACATTCATAAACATTTTGTTGCATCTTTTATATTTGCATGTACACATGTCCATGCATATACATGTGATTGCACAACTGTGTATTTTATTTTAAAAAATACATGTTGTAAATTTAATAAATGCAAAATTTGTCAGTTATTTGTTACGGTACATGTACATGTAATTGCATCGTAGCAGTTTGTAAGCAAGTTCTCCAAAAGATACCGATAGTCAATGAAAATGCATTCACCCTTAAAGGAGCGTCACCAGGGTTTCTAGAAAATAGTTTTCGATGTAACTTACCAATATTATCAAGTAACTCCCATACACACCTCCCATGTCCAAAAAACCCGAAAACATTCGCGATTTCTAATAAAAAATTGAACAAAACTATCGAGTCGGCTTTCAGCGGATAAACTTTGCATGAAGCCCGCCCTCTACAGTCTGAATACGCTCAGTATCAGGCTGAAGTCTTGACTCATGCATATGTATGTTCACCTTCGTAGTACTTTTAGTCTTGATATTTAATTTGTTTACATTAAATAATTTATTTAACAAAATGTGTAACGTATAAATTGTACTTGTGCTTAAAAATATTTTTCTTGATCAGCTAAGCAACACAAAATGAAGAAAAATTAATTATATGTACGCGTTTATGAAGATAACACACGCACGCGGATATCAAACATGGCGCCCACGACTGCGCGACGTTGTCATGGTTGTTGCGTTAGCCTACGTGCTTAAAAATGTTGATATTTTCTCACCCACAACCAAAATGACACTTATAAATCTTACATTTATAAAAAAGTTTATAGACAAAATAAATTATTTATTTCAATAAAAGTGATAAACTTAACTGAAAATGTGTACGTTATTTTTATCAATAAGATAAATTCTTATTCAGATGATTGAGGGCGCTAGTCATGTAAATCGAAATCGCATTATGGACGAAACCGGGCCGTTGATACTGGAAAATTAGTTTACAAATAATCGGTGGATTTTCGACGATATCCTCGGAAATATGCGGCCTAGAAGCGCGGGAGTTTCAGTTTCGTAATCAGAAAAATATAACGGATGTTACGATATAAAAATCTCATGACCTATAAGGTAAGTCCCGGGGAGTTATGGGTAACAAAAAGTGATCTGGTCACACTCCTTTAAGATTTGAAATGTGAACAAAAAACGTGTAAACAAAAAATAGAAAACACAAAGTCATTGAAATGTCATATTCACTGATCTGAGTACTCGCACTATTGTGTGTAGACTGAATAAAGCTGAATGCATTACACATTACAAATTGCCGACACATATTTCAAAAATAAGGGTGATGCGTTTTCATTGACTGTCTGTGTAATTTAATTTTCCATTTTAAAAATGGAAAAGAGTTACAATTAACATTAAATAAACAGTCAACATATTTTGTTGTATGATTAAAAGAGATGTTTTATGTTGTGTTTAGCTTTTGTGTAAAATTATCCTATGAAAATATTGAAGTTCTTTTTGAAAATTAAACATTTGAGGCTTTCTCAACCTTGCGAGAAAATGCAATTTGGCTTGCGTCAGGAAGAATAAATATAAATTTGTCTTGCCCTACTTGACGCGACTCCCGATGTGACTTTATTAGCACTTTATACTCGTTGTTTCCCCGAGACTGAGAAAACCTCATAGCAATTAGCATATTCAGTTGGGACATGAACCCACGACCTCCTTACCACTGAGCTGGTTGGTGTTGAGTACATGTAGCTGGTTCGAATCATACAGCAGCGAGTACTGCAACTGATAAAAGTGATTTGGCTTGCATCAACATCATTTAGGGGTTTTGTTTTCTCAGGTACAAAACTAAACAACTTTACAAGAATGAAAAAGCATTTTAATTTTCTGTGGCATAAACAAATATTTAAAAGTTAAATTGCTATTTTTTCTAGATTAGAAAAAGTTATCAACTTTCATTTGGTACCAAGAACTTAAAAATCCGTCAAGGATTAATGCCACTCGATGAAAAACAAGAAATATCAAAAGGCAGGCCCTGTTTTAAGACATTTTTTATATTTTTCGGTATTTGTACATTGAACAAATATTTGAATAAAATTACCTCCTGGAATCAACAAATCATCCAATTTTAAGATATACTTCCCACTTGCATTTCTGAGATAAATGATAAAATTACTGCATAAAGTAATGCACAAAATTACAGCGCGAGCAGTCCGTGCGTGGGAAGTATATCTTTAAATTCAATTATCTGTTGATTCCAGGAGGTAATTTCCTTCAAATCTTTGTTCAATGTATGGGAAAAAATACCTATTTTTCGTTACAGAAACACGTAAGCTTTATAAATTTGTTTTCTTGTGTAAATTAATTTTTATTCCTTTCACCCAAACATGGACAGTAAAAGCTTGCGGCCATTCAAACATTTTTGGAATTGGACTACGATTCCATTTTCAAAACAAAAGTCGTCTCTAAAATCTTGCAAATTTGATAGTTTGTAAGTTCTGCGTCCATTAACATTAAAAATGGTTGAGTACTCCCTGGAAACGCCAAAATAATGAAATTAATTCATTAAAAAAAATTGAATTATGATTCTAATTCTCAAATTGGAATCGCAACGGCTTCTAATCGACTTTAGAGAGGATTCATCCCCAGAAAGATTACCATGCAGCACGGACACCGGGTTCATTACAGTGCACGGACACCCAGGATTTGCCTTTTTTTTATAATCTATTAAAAAAACTTGTAAAAAATGTTAGTTTGATGATAAAAACACAAAATTGAGAGGACAAAATGTCATGATTGTACTAAGGAAACGCCTAGAATTGTTCAGAGTTGTCTCATATAGGTGAAAACGTTAATATGGTGTTGTAGAAACATACTATGCCTCCATGATAAACAGGAAAATAAATGTGGATGGGGGAATGCTAGCTGTTTAAAGTAAGCTGCAATGACCCACTTATGTATCTCGATGTTAATGTGGAATATTAGCTTCGTAAAACCCATTAAATTGTGCAGTGCATGTGAACATATGGAAAATGGAAATGTAATCATGACCATGATGATAATTTGTGATTATATGCACGCAGCACGCCACAGAAAAATGCACATTCATATATTACAGAGCTCCACATCATTACATGTAAAATGTTGCGCATTTACCAAAAAGGCAAGTAGTATATCGGGAGTTAACTGTACCCCATTTGTGGTATGCCCCACCAGTAAGGTGGCTTCACTCATTGTTTTAAAACGATAAACTTAAACATGTACTTACACTATGTATAAATTACAAAATTTTGTGCAATCCTATCATTACGTACATACACTAAGATTAGTGCAATTTTGTATAGTAATCCGTTACCACGTTTTACCTGCATTGGCGCGGTTGTACTGTTGCCAAAGTTATTCCAGGCGAATGCAAGTTAGGCCATTTTTCTTAGAAGATTGAGGTACCGGTGTCGGACGGGTAGAGACCTGTATGAAAATACAAAATTCATTTTAAATTACCAAGGAAAATCCACGCCTCGGGAATAACAGTGTGAATCATGTATTGTAAGTACGTCAGTTTGTCATGATTTTAATGTGCCATTTAAACCTCAAAAGATAGGGCGTGCGACTAAACCTTCACACAAAATCACGCATTTTGACCTCTGACCTCGTAGTAAACTAAAACAGCACCTGGTCGAGATTCTTGTTACCGGGTCCTTTGGCTGTCTCACAATAATTAGCTCATATAGGTTTGTGTACAACTTTTACAATCCTTTGAGTTTAGCTGGCCGAGTGCCAAGTTGCAGTCAATGAAGTGCAGATTAACTTGGCACATGTACAAAGTGAAAACAGGTTTGCAAGCAGCGCGTGTGTCTACACGGAGGCCGGTCCCTGGAGGGAAATGTGGAGGGTTCGAACCCTCGAGGGAAAACCTAATCTTGGCTTCAAGACCTTTGTCGTTTGTTTGTTCTCGTACTTGCGCGCCCTCTGTCGTGTGGTTGACGATACTTCCACAAAGGTCTTGGCTATTTGCGATGTGGATGCCATACAGCTAGATGTAGAAAACTAGAGTGTGCACTGGCTATTCAGTCCACGTGTGTGGACTGTGCAGACGTGGGCGGCGCCATGTTTGCTTAACGATATAAGTGCAAAATGGGCAACACACCTTTACTTTGCCCACCGTGCACCCATAGCTACCACACCGTGGAATGCAGTGCGTGGATTACCGTGATTGGTTCGTGCTATGGCGACAGCGTCAACACGCCTTGAATCGTGAATATTGTCGCGCAATCAGATTTCTCAAGTCGGTATACTGGTCGAAACCAAAACATATACTGCACATTAAATCGGCTGTCGATCGGGCGCGGTTAAATGGCGTTTGACGGACCAAACACGACCGTAAACCGAATTGATTTCAAGTCGAGTTGCAACACTGCAACAGCGCGAGGTCAAATTTGCATACGACTGTCCGTCATGACTCACGTGAGTAAGTCGTTAGCGCGGTCTGGTTCCGACCACAACTAGACAGAATAGCACAGACCAGGGAAAACCTGGAAGGTTCGGACCGTGTGGAGGCACTTTTTTTATAGCCAAAACTCAGAAACCCTCAGGGGTTGTGAACACCGTCGGAACACGGCTAATGTGTATTTCTTTGTGTGACCACAAATTCACACGCCTCGCATTTCCGTTATGGTAAGTGCCTCGAGAAATACAACAATACATGTGTACCTCATTGTCACAAAGCCCTGGGGCATGAGCCTCGACTCCAACTTCAGCTATCATCAGAATCGCCTGTCTTGGCTGTACGCCAGGGTTCGTAGGGTCTATGTCCACGGTTACGTAGCGGGCCATTCTGGGCGGACCGCAGCGGAATGCAATAGTCGACCCGATCACAAGAGCTTGGTCTCTGGTTGCCGGCAAACCACATGCCGCGTTATGGGCGTAGCTAGAACTGTGACCGGCTCTTACTAAAGCACCGGTGAAACGACCTTTACCTGTACTCGGAAAAGAGAAATAGCAACATATATTAAAATTTCACAAGCAACGTCCGGGCTGAAGAAAAAATAAAATTATTGATGGTTTTTGGAACACCTCCTCAAAAAATGAACAAAGGTATAAAAAAAAAACCGTGGCTTGTCATCCAATCAAGTGAAAGAGGCTTGAAAAGGTCGAACATTTGTTCGTAAAAGCTTTTATAAAAAGGATCTGCCGAACCCGTTTTATTTGCATCATGTCCTCAAACAAGCAAATTTACATGCGTTCTCCTCTGATATTTCAAACACACAATTACAATTCTTACAAACATTTCCTAACCCTCGACAGCAAAATATAAATCGTAAGTGCTATTTGGCCGAGCATCTGTTCTGATTGGTCAGTGCTGGTGAAGTATGAATAGGAGACTTTTTAGACGTTGGTGGCAGCATAGAAACCGGTCCTTTTCCATTGTTTACATCACGTTTGAGCTAAAGTGTGCATGCTCAATATGACGTAGACAATGAAGAAGGACCGGTTTCTTTGCTGCCACCAAGCCTCTCAAAATTCTCCCATTGTCAGAAACAGATCCGTCTTCGATACATGTATTGACCAGTCCGAGAACAAACACGGCTAAATAGTGCTTATGGTTATTTTGCCGTCGCCGGCTAAGTATCAAGTAAATTGATACAGATATTAATACAGATGCAAGCTCCATCGACTTACCGCGGCAGCAATTGTGACGCAGTGTAACGCTAACTCGTCCAAGGCAGTGTTCCATGCCAAGATCCAACACCCACCAAGGATGAAGATCGCCATCAACTACATACAATGTATAAAATAACATACACTACACAGACAAGCTTTATATTAAAGGAGTTGTTCAGATTTTTCTAGAAAATGGATTTCATTCTAACCCAACAATCATATAAAATGCCTCCCCAAAATACTATCAATGGAAAGAAAACGGGTAATTTGCAATCTCCAATTTGGACATGAAATCAAAAAGGTTGGTGTGATCACTGCACTGCTTTGTGGAGCAGATAAATTAGTTCACTAAACATCGGTGTTTTTTGACGATATCCTTGAAAATATACCGATTGAAAGCGTGAAATTTCAGAATGGTAATTAGACAAATATGACACCATAATATGAGGTCAAAATCTCAACACCCATGGGAAAAAATGAGGGCTCAAAAATGTGATCTGGACACGCTCCATTAAATCACTTCAAGTTTTCTTCAGATTATCTGAGGGTGTCTGGAAACATAATGAGCTCGAGCTCGGCGCGAACGATACGATTTGTCCGCTGTATAGTGCACCAGTCTCCGTTTGTGAGAATCATACCTGAGTGAAAGAACGTGTCCAGGCGACCGTCCACAGCCAATTTTCCCGGGTACCTGCCATAGTAGTCGCTGCTACTCCATGTTGATTTCCCAACGACTGGTATTGTTTCTACCAGCTCCGATTCTGTTTATTGAGGTAATGGGGTTTATTAGATTTCTCACAATATAGAACCATGTTTCAGACAATAGACCGTGTAAGTTGACCTCGTGAGCGTGCGGGACTCCGCGAGACTCGTCGACTTCCGAGGACCTCGTATATAAGTGTCAACACATGCAGCGACCGTTTTTTCGGTACCATTTCCGCACGAAGTAAAAATTAGTAGTTTCACCTACCGATTCGGTGTCCATTGTAAGAAATCTTAAAATCCCATTTATTACCTGTGCGAAAGGTTAAATTGAGCAAAAAGTTTACAAATTTTTTATTTGACCTTTTATTTCCGTCACCGAGATAAACTGGTAACCCTACACGCCATAGAAAAACCACACAGCCATGACAGCGCGTCGCTGGTAGTACGCAAGAGGCGCGAATATTTTGGCGCCGTGTAGTTTGCGCGGTTACGTTGCATTATAGCCGTTTCTTAAAAGTTATTGACTCGGCTTCAGACGGTCTTTGCGATTTCTGTCTTGTACGATTTGTGCCTATGTATACTTTAATTTTTCGGGGGATTGTTGGTGGTTTCATCTACTCTCAACAGATGCGAACGTTCAAGTTGACGTTCAAACCAGATATTTGATTCAGCAACACTAATATTTCTGAGATGCACCAAGCCAGTGAGCCTGCTATTCGTAAAGGTACTTGCAAACCGGAAACAAAATTTGTATGTGTTTGTGACAAACTCGGACAATATTTTCTTCATTTTATTTATTAAATCGATAGATTTTAAGGTGCCTCTTCCATGTATTGGCGTTTGGGCGTTTAAAAACGCGGTACGATACGGTAAAGTGATAATTCAAAGAAGATCGTCATGCACAACGTTAAAACCCCATTGCCATTCCCTGACTGGTCCCCGGAAGTGTGACTCGCCGCGAGACTTACACGGTCTATTGGCAATGGCCAAATTTATTAAAAAGTAGTTTATAAACGATAGATGTCTCTCGAAAAAAATTTTCCAGACTTGTGATTGGTTGTTCACTTTTGAAAGTGCATTTTTGAAATTGAGGCCTGCTTCAAACGTCGTGCTTCTGCCGTCTCGAACTCAATAACTTAAGTTAGAAAATGTTCAATTACGTGCAAGAGCGCGGCAGGAGCACGACGTTTGACGCAAATGTTTTTATTAAGTTCGACTCTGCCGTGCTACACAACGTTGCGTCAAACGTCGTGCTATCGTCGTGTCGAATAAAAATAAATTCGTACTTCGGCTTGACGTATTTGAAATGCGCATGCGCAAGCACATACTCGAGGATTAAAACGGCAAACAAACATGTCTTCAAATCCAAAATGGCGACGGCGCGGAGCGCAGCGCATTTTGTCAGGAAGATGCACCAGGGTGCCGCGGTGTGTACCGGTGCAAACGAAAGCGTTTCGTTGGCTAATTCGTCGACGGAAAATGCTTATCCGTTGGGAAATGTTTGGGAAGTCGATATTTACTCACGGAGATTATTAACTTGATTTGAAAAGTTTTTGGTCGAAAGTTGAAACTTTGTAATTGTAATGCTAATCATGTTTTAATTGTTTCCCCTCTTCCTGCAGGATCCTGCAGGATCCCCCATAGTTGTTTTATGCCCCGCTATAGGGTGGGGATTTTGAGACAGAACTCGAATCTGTAGTGCAGCTGAGAGCATAATGCGCATGTTTTGCACTCCTGGGTGAGGATTTTGTCACCACCTACATTTTACCCCAGGGATGGAAATTTTGTTACTTGAAAAGGGTTGAAAAGGGACAATTATCCACCTCTTTTTAAGGTTTATTTTCATTATTACAGCTTTTTAAAGTCACTTTTTTTCAAATTCGCGTTCACTCAAAGTTTATTGCACCCAGTTTCGTTGTCGCGCACTTTTCATTCACGTGTATTCCTTTTTAAAGGAATTCAAGACTATCCATTCCTAAGCTGAATTTCTAACTTTTTTTCAAATATATATTTTTCGTTTATGAATATATCAATTTCAACATTTGAACCCGCAAATTTAAATGCAAATTTGATTAATTCGCATACTTTTCTTTGATTGGAACTTGTTCAATGAATTATTGAGTTTGTCAATAGACTACTAAAGTCAGTGGCCATGGTAATTGGGGCTAAACATTCGCTGGTAATCTGTGTAAACTAATGAAACCGAATGGCTCTTTTTGAGGTAAGCACTTTTGTCGAACCACCAAAATTACATCGCACTTAATAGAGCTTCTGCACCGGCGGCCATGACATGGGTAGGTTTTCCTATTTAAATGATGTAACAATAGAACCACAGAGCACCTACTCATGCATGATACACGGTGACAATATGACTGCCCCCTGTCATGGCCGCCGTGCAAAGGCTCTATTGATATGAATGATCAACCCGTAACGTCATGTGAATTTGCATAAACGACTGGCGGTACAGTTTTGTTCTGTTTTTTTCACAATGCCTGCACGTGTTGTGAATAATTGTGTACATAATCCCAACAATCTCAGTGCGAGGCGCGTACAAAAATTATCTTGGATCTTGTACGAGTTTTCTTATTACATGTAGTTATTTAATCACGAAATTATGACGTAATATATAATTTTTGCTATCCTAACTGCACGAAAGGGCGAACGTTGCGCCGCTAAAATGCACCTCGTGGCAGTGGGTGGCGCGCATGCCGAAGCTTCTAAATATTCACTATTGAATATTCATGCTATGACGATGTCATTTTGGTGGTATGACATCAGTGCCTACTCTTTTTGAATGCTGATGTAAGGCCTGCGTCAAACGTCGTTTTTCTACCCTCTCGAATGCAATTCATTTAGGTGCGACAAAAGCGCGAAGGTGTTTGCACTTGCGTCAAACGTCAAATTTAATTGTCAAATGTCAGTCTTATTTAATTGTGGAAGAAAATGTATGCCCGGCCAATTTAGGGATACATATCATTCAATTTAAACATCCAACTCATTTTATTTCAGTTGAAAATGGATGTTCCCTTACATCAGCATTCAAAAAGAGTTATTCGATTTCATTAGTTTTTACAGATTAGCAGCGAATGTTTAGCCCCAATTACCATGGCCATTGACTTTAGTAGGCCTAGTCTATTGACAAACTCAATAATTCATTGCGAACAAGTTCCAATGAAAGAAAAGTATACAAATTAATCAACTAGGCAAAATTTGCATTTAAATTTTAATTGCGGGTTCAAATGTTAAAATTTATTATTCATAAACAAAACAAATCAATTTAGAAATTCAGCTTAGGAATGGATAGTCTTGTATGCCTTTAAAAATGAATAATCGTGAATGAAAAGAATAAGTGAATGCACGAAAACGAAACTGGGTGCAATAAACTTTGACGCGAATTTGAAAAAGAGTGAATTTGAAAACCTGTTATTAAATGAAAATGAACCTTAGAAAGAGGTGGAATTGTCCCTTTTCAAGTAACAAGATTTCCATCCCTGGGGTAAAATGTATAGGTGGTGACAAAATCCTCACCCAGGACTAGGAGTGCAAAACATGCGCATTTTGCTCTCAGTTGCAATACAGATTTGAGTTCTGTCTCAAAATCCCCATCCTATAGGCCTAGCGGGGCATGCATAAAAAACTAAAACGACATTTATCCTTTTAACACAATCAACGATCACACCAATAGAATAATTGGGAAGAACACGGCTTGCAGCTGTGACCTGGTTTATTGAGCTACCTCATATGTCTTACCATGTACAATACAGTCACTTTGATCAAAAAGTTGTCTAAAAGCGACAATCGTCAATTACGACAACACTTGATGATTGTTACGATGCAAAGTAAACTTGTCTGTTAAGCAAAACCCCTTAACAAACCGGAGATCATCGCCGAGTGTGTTCAGACTGCTAAAAATTTGCACATTTTAACAGTTGCTGTGTTGGTTGCCAGATACGAAAAACCACATTTACTTAACATTTACTCTGTTATTTACCTACTGTTCGGTAATACATAATAACAAGCACAATTCAACGTGACAAAGGGTGTTCGTTTACGTACGTCGACGGCACACGCCCTGGGTACACGCATCGTCGTTGGTGGTGGCGAAAAATACTAAGATTTGTTTTATTTTACGATCCCGAGACAACAGGCTAACACCGACTCCCCTACTTTCAAATAAACACTGGCAGCCTCGTTTCAGATGCTGAGCCATTAATACGTCGTGTGTCTTTTCATTTGAAAATGTTATCACAAACGAAAGCACTGAGACCCTCAATTTCGATAACAATTTGAAATTCCTCAAGAGTAAAAAACACTTCCATAGTCGGTCCTCATAAAGTCATCATCGTGTCGGTGTGTGGAATATGTGGACGGGAAACCAGTCTAAGCGAAACCTCGCTCAGGAATATTTAAACTATGACGCGTTTTATTATATTTTAGTAACTGATAAACAACACAAAATGCGTGCTAATTGAGTTTTATACAATTTTCGTTTAAAGCACAACTTATATTGCGTGTATAAAAGTATGTGTATGAATTAATTAGTTGTTATTTTAGAAAGTTATTAACGAAATACCTTCTGGGCATGCGCGCTTAATGTCAAGTCTCGCTCGAATGGGGCTGGATTTTTGAACAAAAAACGCCGATTTCTCGCAGGAGCCTGATAGTTTAGTTGTGGCCTCTGTTGAAATGTTATATTTATGGTACGTTCTATTAAACCATGGTGATTTGGCATCCCCCGGAGAGGTATTGCCGTGACGGGGGTAAAACAGCGGACTAATACGGATACGTCATGACTCTAGGCGCTTCTCGTGACGCGTAACCGTTTAGTACACATGTTTTCATACGCGTGAATAACGGGTATCGACCTCCATACGCATAGCATAAAAACAGATACTGGTTATGCAGATTTTTCGCTTTTTTCATGATGGATTAATAAGTTGTATGCATTTTGTTTCTTTGTGATGTATCGTCCATGAATACCGATCGAATTTAATGAGTCATGCCCACGAGAAAGTGAGCAAAATCAGCTGGAAACAACTAAGCCAAGCGCAGAGCAGATTTAGCAGATCGTATTCACAAGTACAGCCTAGTGCGAAACCCAGTTATTCAGTGCAGACATCAACATGAACGGTTACCGTTATCATATCCGTATTCGGAACCGTATTCGTCACCTTGCAAAACCTCCCTATTATTTTAAGTGTATCTTCCACATTAGTTGTTTTAACATATGAATCCCTAAATTGATAGAATCCCGACAACATTCTAGGTATTCAATGGTCCAGTAAAACCATGGAGGAAGAAACGCTTGTTTCTTCCTCCATGGTAAAACTGACCAAGATTTACTCGTATTTTTGTCTGACATGACCGCCATGATTTAGACTTGTTACCAGTCTACTCAAAGTTACACCACAGATCGTCGATCATCTTCATTGCATCTGATGAAGTAGTACATGTAGTTGTTAATTGCTATGAAGGCTCATTATTATTTTACTTAGTCTTTTAAGTGCTACCTTTTGAATTATTTTGTTAACCTTCAGACTAACTACTGTTTTATTCACAGAAAATATTCGCTCGTGCGCAGCCGGCCCTTACAGGGGCGCTGGTACGGGCTAATGTGCCTGCACAACGTAATATATCCAATGCAAAAAATCAAATTTACCAATAAAATAAGTGTACTGCATGTGTGCGAGATGGCCTTGTCTGTCAAGAGATAGAGGCGATATGACATAATTTAGGTGGATTTCTAATCACGTTGCAACAGAGTCCAATCCGAGTCTGAGTCTCCTGTCATTAGCCTCCAGTCGAGTCCGAGGCGGAGTCACGAGTCAGGGGAGGATCCAGGATTTTCCAAACGGGGTTTCGTGAAATATTTAAGCATGAAATGGTGAAGACAATCAAATTGCGAGCGCGTAGGGCGAAGCCATAACGGCATGGGGTCCGGGGCACGCTTTTAAAAGGCTCCAAACAATGTTGGATCTGTGGTGCGATCTCAGGCAATATTTAACCACTTTAAGCAGGCAAAGGTGTGATATCATATGAGGCAGATACCCCAACAGTTTTGTTTTTTTTGGAAAAGGGGGCGGGGGGCGTGTTTTTTTTTTACACCGCAGCGAGGGGTACACCCCAATTGTTCAACCCGAATAGAGTCTAAGTTTCCAATGACTGACACTTCTCGAGTGGCAATCTTGGAAATAGTGACAACTCTTACTCTCACTATTAGAGAAAAAGAAGAAACTGAGAAATTTCGGAAAATCCCAAACATGCATAGATTCGAACCAGGGACCTTATGATTACAAGTCGAGCTCTCTTCTAACCAGACCACGAAGCTGGTTGCAAACCGACCGCATTCAAAACCCTAAATTCCTTTAAAATAACCAACCCTAAACCCTAACCCTGAACCCTAACCTATTATATAGTCTCCTCTCAAGACGCTAAAAAGGTACAAACCCCATTGTTCTCCCCTCGCAGTGATGTAAAAAAAAATTACGCGGGCGGGGGCGTGCGCCCCTGCATGCTTTCCTCGAGTCCGAGTCAGACTTGTTCGCCAAAATGAAACTGAATCTGCTATAGTTTCGTACACACAATATGTGAAATGATGATGTGCTCGTGCGCTTCTGCCGGCCTGGCGAGGCAGTGTACATAAGTATTAGCTGGAGGAGTCGTGACGTCACATTTCGGGCGCTGCACCGTAACTATGGTTACCGGTTCACGCTCACGTTTTACATCCATTGTGTTTGCGCACAGTGTATTTTACCATAATAGGATAATAATAAGCGCGACGTTTGAAGCGGGCCTTAGGCCCGCTTAAAACGCCCGCATAGAACTTAATTGCAAACTCCCAGTCGAGCTTGAATACATCCAACATGGCGGATGGGTATTGTGCACGTCATGACGTTGTACACGTGCGTTTTCCATTCTGTCCGTTGTACGTCGCCATTCTATTATTATGATGCACTTGTTTGTTGGTTATTTCTTTACTCACATACGCGCTGCGAGCATGCGCATTCCTAGTTGTGAACAAAATTGCGGACCACCTTCGAACTGGAATTAAATTCGACACGGCAGAAGCACGACGTTTGAAGCCAAGGCGTGCTTGTGCCGCACTAAATAGAGTTAGCACGGCAGATCTTGTCGAGCTAATCTCTTCTGCCGTGTCGAACTCATTTTGCCGAGCCAAATGACTCCGAACGTCGTGATTGTGCCGTGTCGAATTAAAAACAAAATCAAGTTTAAATTAATTCGACACGGCATAAGCGCGACGTTTGAAGCGGGCCTAAGCGAAACATGGCTTAACGATGACACAACGTCGTGCAACTGCCGTGTAGCACGGCAGAGTCAAACATAATAAAAACATTTGCGTCAAACGTTATTGAGTTCGACACGGCAGAAGCACGACGTTTGACGCAGGCCTAAGGAAACATCCATTTTGAACTGAAATCAAATGAGTTGGGTGTTTAAATTGAATTATCTGTTTCCTAAAATTGGCCGGGCATACATTTACTTCCACAATTAAATACGACTGACATTTGACAATTAAATTCGACGTTTGACGCAAGTGCAAACACCGTCGCGCTGTTGTCGCACATAAATGAATTGCATTCGACACGGCATAAGCACGACGTTTGACGCAGGCCTAATTTGTAGTTCTCTTTGATCAAATCAACATTTTTCTTTCGTAATTACGGCTCTCGCAAAAATTTTGATGTAAATGCGAGAAATGTTTCGAAAATCACTCAACTACGCGCATCGCTATGCGCACATTTCGACATGAAAGGTTACTTGAAAATATGGGCGAGCTATATAGGAGATTAGATTGGTTCTCGATCCCTATAGATTGGTTCGCTTATTGCGAAAATATAGGGATCGGTAAAGGGCAGCCATGACAGGCAGAATTCTGCCCGTCACGTGGTTATTATTATTTGTTTTGTTTTAGTAAGTGCGCAGATTTTGCATTGACATTTGTAACTTGGCAGTGCGTGTCGAACATATCCAATTATGTAAATCAAGTACATTGCCTAAAGCAAAGGGCTTGGCCAATTATTAAATATAAAAAACACAATGCGCACGCGCAAAGACGACCAATTACAGATCAAGATGAAGCGCCCTTTACCTGTCCTTATATTCTCCTGTGTGGAATATGTGGACGGGAACCAGTCTATATAGGAGATCACAATCTCAATCTTTACTTTGTGTCTAGAGAGGGCGTATTTGCGTTTGGGTAGCCAGCAGCCGAACGAAACTTACGCAGTAAGTTTCGTGAAATCGAAATTGCGTCCACTTGCGCAACATTTTATTGCGTAAGTTGCGCAACATTCTTCCGAAGATATCACGCAAGCTATGGGGCTTGCGCCATTTGTCAAAAGTTGCGCAAGCTGCGCAATGTTTCGTGAAATCGGCTGCTGCTGGTCTATGTCTCCGAGAGTATTATCTCGGCACGACCCAGGAATGCTAAACGAACGCAACTCTTTCCGTTCAGCAATATCACTCTTATCCACGAACGCAAAACTTCACTTTCGCTCGTTCCCAGCCACCCATACTGGGCGCTGCGACAATCGATATATAATCACTGGATGCAGAAACGACGTATACAATTAAAGCCATCTTTTTCTTGTTAACGGCATCGATATATATACACTGGATGAATATGCAATAGCAGTTGGCTATACAAGAATTGAAGCCACGCGCCGGCCGCCATTGTACCCCACGAATAATACTTGGCCTAGACTCCCCCCGGTCCATGCGATCGCTTGCATTCCACTTAACACATGTAGACCAGGATGTAGACTAGTGAAGACAGTATGACCAGTCTAGGCAAAGCATTGTATTTGGTGGGGTACAATGGCGGACGGTGGCTTCAATTTTAGATTTCGTTGCTTCATCCAGTGTATATATATATCGATGGTCAACGCACGTAAAAACAATATTTCCAACAGGGTTGGGCTTAGGATTAGTGGTTTAGGGTTGGTTAGTTTTAATGCGGTCGGTTTGTAACCAGCTTCGTGGTCTGGTTAGAAGAGAGTTCGACTTGCAATCATAGGTCCCTGGTTCGAATCTCAGTCTTTAGGATTTTTGAAATTTCTGTAATAATAGTGAGAGTAACAATTATGACTATTTCGAAGATTATCAATTAAGAAGTATCAGTCATTGGAAACTTAGTAAATTCTATTCAGGTATAAAACATTAGGTTGTACCCACGCTGTGGTGTAAAATAAACAAATAAACAAAACACGCAGCCCGTACTATGTCCCAGCGCCCAGTATGGGCGGCTGGGAACGAGCAAAAAGCATGTATGATATTCTGGCCTACAATAATGGTCCTGGACCATTTTTCATTGTTATTACAGAGCATATGAGAATTTATTTGAACGTCTTGAGAAGAGACATACATTATCGGTTTTTACAAATTTTCGCTTTGGCGTACCATAGTATAGACACAGTAATGGTGGATAGCAACCGGTTGTCAAGAAAGTGAAACCCAAGAATTCGCGACATAAACAAATCTGACTGACAACAAACCCCCTCCCAACCACCCCTCCCTCCCCCTTGAAAAATTCCTGGATTTGCCCCAGGCCCAAGTATATGAGTTAAAGCGATTGGGTTGGCGTAGTGGTTCTTTCCCCGCCTTTCACCTCTGGCGTCCTAGGTTTAATTCTTGTTTCACTCTCTTGACAACCGGTTGCTATCCGCCATTACTGTGTCCATACTATGGCACGCCAAAGCGAAATGTTGCGCAAGAAAAAAAAAGGTTGGCATGACTTTTAAATGTTGATAGACACTTTGAAACCGGCATACTGTGATTTTGTTGGCAAGTTTTTAAAAATGTTGAGACGTGTTTTTGAGGAATTATTTACGCTTTGGCGTGCCATACGCGTGACGTCAACAACTATCACATCCGCTAGACTGGTTCCTGTCCACATATTCTACATTGATCTGTGATCAGTCGTCTTTGCGCGTGCGCATTGCGCGTTTTATATTTAAAAATTGGCGAAGCCCTTTGCTTTAGGCAATGTACTTTATTTACATTTGGGTCTTCCCACAGTAATGGGGTTTATTTAAAAAATATATAAAGAATTCCTTTCAGATGTCTTTAGTTTATCCCAAAATTAAAGAAATTTCCTTGTACTGTTCTCAGGAGATAACTTTTACCCAAAAAGGTAAGAAATTGCTGCCACAACATACAGTTTTGAAAAGCTTGTGTACAAATTTTCCTATTACGTATGTAACGTGGACAGACCATTTTATGACTTTTTTCTGTCTTTGTTACATACGTAATAGGAACATTTGTGCACGGGGTTTTCACAAATGCATGTAGGACTATTTTTCTTACTCCTTGGTGCAAAAGTTATTTCCTCAGTTTAGGTGCATAATTTAAAGATAAAATTAAGACATTTGAAGTGAACTGGGACCTAAGATCTTGAATGTGACAGAAATGTACCCCATTACTGTGGAAAGACACATTTGGATATGTTCGACACGCACGGCTGGGTTACAAATGTTAATGCAAAATATACGCACTTATTAAAAAACATCAAAATAATAATAACCACGTGACCGGGCAGAATTCTGCCCGTCATGGCTGCCCTTTACCGATCCCTATATTTTCGCAATAAGTGATACGATCGGGAACCAATCTAATATTCACCATTACTGTGCCACACTATGGTACGCCAAAGCGAAAATAATAGTTCTACCATCAATACTCAAAAACAAGTCTCGCATTTTTTGTTTAAACTTGCCGGTTTCAATCGGTCTATCAACAAAAGTCATGCCAACCTGTTTTTTTCTTCCGCAACATTTGCGAAAGTATGTGCGTGTAGGTTGATTGTGTTTGCAGTCCCTACTTGACCGCGTGGATTATACGCAGGAGATTTTTCTGTGGGTTTCCCCTAGCTCCTACTAATAAAAATTGTATATCCTTCTTAATAATCTGATAAGTACGTAATAAAAGTAAAGTTAAAGCAATTAACCGAGAATGGGGCATTTGGGAGACATTTTCGGGAACCATTTGTTGAATGAGTTATTGGTAAAATACTTTCAAATGAACACTAACTTACTTTAGGCCTACCTCAAGCTATACACAAGATGGTTCTCGACCTAATAAAAATGGTTAGTAACCTAATAAAAATGCTTTTTAACCTAATTGGAAATAGGGAGACATCACCATGTCTCCCTATTTGCACATGTCTCCCTAATATACCTTTTTTGTACACCTACAATGGCTCCCTATTATGAAATTAAGGAAAATAATAATAATAATAATAATCGAGAATGGCGCATTTGGGGGACATTTTCGGGAACCATTTCCTGAATTACCACTAAGTTATCGGTAACAATTTCTCTAATGAAAACTAACTTATTTTACCTAAAGCTACCAACAAAAAAAAGGTATCGCCCTAATAAACATGATTGAAATAACCTAATTAAAAATAGGGAGACATCCAGATGTCTCCCTAATATACCTTTTTTGCACTTACGATGTCTCCCTAATATGAAATTAATGAAAATAAATAAATTTAAAAAAATACAAATACAAAAACACTTTAATTAAAGGCAGTATACATGATTGGTATCTCGAAAATCAGAAATGTTCACAGATTTACGTCTAACTTACACAATATAAACATGATGACCGTAGAAAACTTCCCCTGAAATGGTTTTGTCTAAAGTGCTATAGTCTTTGAGAAATGAGTAAAACAATTAGTTTTCGTCTCATGAGACGAACATTCAATTCGCCCCAAAACCATTTCGCCCGAGTGCCATTTCGCCCCCAAACCACTTCGCCCGAGTGCCATTTCGCCCCAAATCACTTCGTCCAAACACTACATCGCCCAAACACTACATCGCCCAAACACTACATCGCCCAAACACTACATCGCCCAAATGCAACTTCGCCCGAAACCACTTTGTGCACAGGCCGTGGTTCAGGGCGAAATGGTTCAGGGCGAAGTGGTTTTGGGGCGAAATTACTGCAAACCCTTTTTTGACTGTTTTCTCAAAAGTTAGACGAAGTACGGAGCTGGTTTTTGCTCAGGTTGGCTTTAATCATGCATATCTTCAACCACACAGGGGGATAAAACTATTCGTAACTGTTTACCAATCATGTATACTATCTTTAACTTAATTTTGACCATGGAACGTCAGGTCGCGTCCATATTTGGGTTTTAACCAAATCGGAAATTACTTACGACTCCCTAAACTGAAATAACCAAATTTGATGGAAGCCAGTTAATGACAAATTTAGTTTGTTACCATCACTTAAGTAGTACTCACCTTCAGATCGGCACAAAGCGCTTCTTAGACTAAAACACCACACTGCCAAAACGAAGAAAAAGGCAGCTGCAGCCATTACTACAGTCTGTCATATTAGAAATGATGCTAAGTTACAAGATCCCACGCAAATCATAAATCCAGTAAGGCTGCAGGCAGGCAAGGAAAAATACGCGTTTCCATGACAACCATATATTTTTAAAATAAACACGGCATACATATACATGTAGGCTAACTCACTGAAGCGTAAACACAGCATTTTAATAAAATGGCCCTTGTGTTTGTTGGGGGAGGTATGCAAGGTATGAATATTTAAAATTTGTCTTGAGCCAATCAAGAGCTTCATGAGTAGCGTACTTAATGACGCAATAATGCATTATGCATGCATGTCATGGCGTCCTCATGTTACGAGAACCATGGCATGATCGATGTACGAAAACAACGAATATTCTCGGGGTCGTAGCATTTATTGTGCTTGTCCGCTAAAGATACAACTGAACAAATGCGCTTACAAGCTACGGAATCTGTTGCACGTATTGGCTCACAACGCGCCGCACTACGACGATGCACACACGCAGGTACATGTATCGTTACGGTCCTAAACCCAACGCCTTGATGGTTCTGCATTCAGCCAGCGAAACTCATTACAGTAATAGGGAAACCACCCCATCAGCGTGAGCTCAAATTTCATTGGTCGATCCCCAGTTTGTTCATCCGAGGCACACCAATCATTCAGGAAAGCTGTCATATATTACGACCGTTGTCCCCCATACGTAATCAAATACGTAAACAGACAAGCACAATAAATGCTACGAACCCGATAATATTTGTTGTTTTCGTCCATCGATCATGCCACGGTTCTCGTAACATGAGGACGCCATTACGTGTTACTCATGAAGCTCTTGATTGGCTCAAGACAAATGTTAAATATTCATACCTTGCATACCCGCATATCCAAAGCCCGCTCATTTTCGGCCAAAACGGGCCGAACAAATTAAGAAAAACATTAAACCCGAAAGTGCAGACTCGACAAGGCTGTCTTTCGAGCTAGCTAGGCCAGGACGTACGCAGCTAGTACGCAGTGTGTACGCAGTCAGTGTGTTGCCGTTCGGGTTTACTACGTAAGTCGTTATCTCACAGTGGCTCGTTTTGATGCCGTGTGCAGTTTGCATACGCTAGACCCAATATTCTCTCGTTCAGCAAAAAAACCTGGAGACGGCCTTGGACAAGGCTAGGACTGTACCGATACATGTACGTGCCTGTGTGCATAGTCTGTGAGCCAATACGTGCAACAGATGCAGTAGCTGGTAAAGCGGCACTTTGTTTTTATCTTCAGCGGGTCGTCGAGAAGACCAGCCCAACGCATTGATCAAGGCTAGCTGTATCGCCGTTAAAGCCAATACATCATTTGCAGTTACCCAAAATTTTACTTCACGAGTTGACAAGAAAACCTGACTAAAAGTGTTGATAGCAATTGAAACAAATTAAACCCCACATGCCTTTTTTGCGTGTAAAATGGTACCTTTGTGGGAGAAACTGCCAACTGAAGGTGTTTCTTTATTAAATTGTCTGCAGACAATTGTTTTTTCATAACACACACACAAAAAAATGCATGGATTTTTTGGTTTTTCTGAAGTACTCTGTGGCTGAAACTTCTACAACCCAGCTAACCAAATAACGTTCGCAAAACGTTGGAACGTTATTGTGTGTAGTTTTTTGGACGTCCTCCGAACATTACAAAATGACGTTTAGGGGACCTAAAATTAGACTGGTTTCTGCTCCACATATTCCACATACAACGACTGAATATGAGAACCGGCTACCGTAGTGTTTAAAATAGCACTAAACATTACGTCATGCATGTATTTATTTTAAGGAGCGCATAATCGTTAATTTTCAAAGCGCGCTGCGTGCTACGGCACGATTATATAACAATTTGAAATGGGTAATTATTCCATATTTGGCCAATAAAAATTTAATATATTACCCTTAAAATATTACACATGCCAATTATGGCATCAAAAATCAAATTCAAACCTTGTCTGCATCATCATAAATAAGCATGCGGCGGCACACGGCGTCAACTGAAAGGCGTGAAATGTTTAAGCATGAAAATAATTGTGAAGACAATCAAGTGGCGAGCGCGTTGCGCGAAGCCTTGAGGGCGTGTGGTTTGGGGCCCGCTTAAGCTCTAGGGCCCTGTAGAATTTTGGATTGTATTTAACCACTTTAAGCAAGCAAAAGTGTGATGTCATATAAGGCAGATACCCCAACGGTTGCGAAAGTTGTCGAATTTTTATAGAGCTTAAGACAATGCAATTTTTCTCCGCGCGATCTACGTTGTTAACAACGTTCTCGGAACGTTCTTAGAACGTTAGCTTCAAACGTCCGCAGAACGTCCCGTCGACGTTCGAACAGAACATGACCAAAAAAACGAACCTTCTGCGAACGTTCGGAGGAGAACGTTCTTAGAACGTTACAGTGCCACATTAGATGCAAACGTCTGCAGAACGTCCCGTCGACGTTTAAATAGTTTTAAGGTCCAGTAAACCCGACCAGGATTTACTGGTATATTTTCTCTGAGCGCCATGATTTACTAGACTTGTTGCCAGTCTACTCAAAGTTACACCACAGTTCGTCCCGTCTTTATTGCATCTGATGAAAAAGTTGTTGCTATAAGAAAGCCTATGCTTATGAATTATTTTGTTAATATCACGGCTGTTCTTCTGTTTTATTCACAAGAATAAAGAGTAGGCTATACGTGTCATTTTCCCCAAATGACACACAGTTACCCTTTCAATGGGTCACAATTCTGTGTGTGTTGCATGTTAGTGTTACAGATCTGTTAACAGATCTGTTATCTTAATCAGAATTGTGACCGTCGCCGTGTTAACATGGCGTGTTAGTGTGTGCTGAAAGTCGTGCGCACAGCTGCAAATTGCAGTGAGTGAGGGCGCAGTTCTGTGCTACGTGTATTAGTGTAACAGATCTAACAGATCTGTTACACGGCGTCTCGGGAAACCGTGTTAGCGTTAGTGTAACAGATCTGTTAACTCGGCATCTAGCTTGGGAAATGTCAAGTCGGTATATGGTTCTGTACGACTTTCCACACTAACACTAACACAGAATTGTGACCTCCGGTCTGTGTTACACGAGCTTAACCACAAAGTGATTTAAATTTTCACGGAGCCAAAAACAAAACCCCAAAACAATCGTGGGTTGAATGCAAGATCCAACACATTTATCAGTTGTGTTGAAAATAAAACTCAATTTATTCAGAATCACGAAAGTTCCAAAATAATCAAAATTAACACCACCCACTTCGTTCACATTAACATAACAGATATGTTAACATATATGTTACACTAACACGATGTGTAACATGAGGTGTTCAACTAACATGATATGTAACACTAGAGGTCACAATTCTGATTAACAGATCTGTTACACTAACCCTAACACGCAACCAAGAGTTGTGACTTCGCCCTATGTACAGTGCAGAGAATAATTATCATGGTGTTAACACCGTGTCAACAGATCTGTTAACATGGTGTTAACCTGGACGTTCAGTTAGAGGTCGAGATTAATGCCGTGTTAACAGATAACACACACAGAATTGTGACCTCACCCACTGTATCATTTTTAAAACACGAATCAAACTTTATAATAAAAAAATAATACAAATTAACCTGTAGACTGGTTCCAACTCCACATATTCCACATACAACGACTGAATATGAGGACCGGCTACTGTGGTGTTTAAAATAGCACTAAGCGTACGTCATGCATTTATTTTTAGGAGCGCATCATGCATAGCGCGGCACGAGTGTGTAACAATTTGAAAAGGGTTATTCCATATTTGCCAAATAAAACATAGCATTAAAAATCAAATCCAAACCTTGTCTGCATCATTGTAAAATAAACACGCGGCGAAACACTGATCAATTGTTTACCCCCGCCCCCTCCCTCCCATCCCCCTCACTTCCACCCACCCCCGGATTTCCCCACCTAAGAGGTGGGATTGTCACTTTTCGCGTGACAAAATCCCCACCCCTGGGGCACAATTTCGGTGACAAAAATACCCACCCTCGGGCGCAAAACGTGCATTTATGCACAATTTTTTATTTCAATGGGTCAAAATCCCCACCCTGCGGGCACGAAAAATGTGACCAAACTCCCACCTAAGGGGTGGGACTGCGGGGGGCGGGGGGAATTGAGAGCTGCATAACGCCCGAACGTGCATTCGGTTAACTTCGGAAACCTTCGGAAAAAAGAGGAATTCCTCCTGACTGTTTCAATATGGCGGACAAACATGTATACTAGCGGATGCCGGACCTTAAAATCAGTCTAGTGATCGATTTTTTTTGGTCCAGGAATAATAGTTTGGGCGGTGGGTTATATACTGTTTTATTCTTGGATGGCTGCAGTCACCTACGCCCACTTCAAGTACAATGGGTCGTATTAATAAAAAGTAGTATTTGCTTTTACTTCAATATGTGTAGTATTTACTACCATCCGTATGAATAAAAATGAGTAAAAGCGTTTACTTGAAAGTATTTTCTAAATGTTAAAAGTATTTACTTGTACCTGAAAAGCATTTGCTTTTCTTTTTAGCGTTTACTTAACTCCGTATGAATAAAAGGGGGCAGATACTACAAATTGCAAGTAATAACTTGTCCTTTTTCAAGGTAGCTCCAGAGCTACCTTAGGAATAGAGAAGTAAGGACTCAACGGGATCGAGAAATGGCAGCGTTTATGAATGTTGTCCCTCGCCGGGGAAAGGTTTATGTTCCAATTTTGTTAACAGCACACTATTATGTGTCAATAATTTCACGAAAACGTCTTGCTTTGATTCTTGAGAACAAGAAGCGTGTCCTTCATCATGATGGTCAGAATCAACATCACTCATGGCTAACTTGTAGATTTTAGATTTAACTCTAACTTCTAACCTAATACTGCTTGTGTGACTGTATGCGCGTGTGTGGAGTGTACGTGAATGGTTTTACAACACAAAGGAAAAAGTTTGATTTCTTCAAAGTCATTCGGCCATGCACGCAGCATGATTTGCAGAAGCATTTACTACAAAGAATTAAGTGAGTGCTTTGCAGTAAAAGAATAAGATTATTCATACGGAATGTAGAAGATGCTTGTACTGAATGCTTCTACTTTGAAGTAAATTCTTTTACTTTTTGCTAATACTTCTTAGTATATTTACTACTTTTTATTCATACGACCCAATGTCATGTGATTTGTACTAAACACAACACAAAAAGTAAGTCTCCCCCCCCCCCCCCCCGCCCCTAAATAACTCTTCATAATTTCTTAAGTAAGAACTTTTAAAGATCACGACTAGTAAGGAATACTGTTGTTGGGTAACTGTTGTGTGAGAATCAGAGGCATCCATTACTTCATAGCTGACTGAGCACAAATTACCCAATTTCAAAATTCTCAAGAGTATGCATTTACTCCAGTTTATTGGGAAACGGTTATGTTCATCAATGTTCAGTAATGTGTGTATCCACCACGCTTGTCAATGACCTCCAGACATCGTCTTCTCATGGTGTTCATGAGTCTATATAGTCACCCGCTGCTGAGGGATAGCCATCCATTCTTCCTGCAAAATCTCAATTTCCATGGGAAAAATGGGTGGCTCAAAAATGTGATCTGGCGCTCCTTTAAAGGAGCGTGTCCAGATCACATTTTTGAGCAGATGCACCCCCCCCCCCCTTACAATTTTTCCAATAGGGGTTGAAATGTCGATACCATATAATTTTTCATAGTTTTCTCATGACCATTCTGAAATTTCGCGTTCTTAATCCGTATATATTGCCGGAAAAAGACCGATGTTTTGCACAATAATTGTTCTTTAGAAAAGTGCAGTAATTAAAATTAACCTTTTTGCTTCCACATCCACAAAGGTCTGTGGCTACCATGAGCAATTTCATAAAGCTTCCACATCCCGAAACTGGGGATTGCATTGAAATTTTTTCCTCGTCGATATTATTTTTGGACACTATTTTCATTGCTAAGTTAAAACATGGGTTAAAATACACAAACAAAACCCATTTTTCTCTTTACGTCTCTGAATAAACAAATAATAATGAATATTTGTAATGCGCCGGTATCCATCAAAAAGATGCTCAGGGCGCAGCAACACACAAAGGAGAAACAAAGGAGAAACGGTTATCATCGCGCACGTGTTTCTCATCACGTGATACACATCACGTGATTAATAGCTGGGTGCTACCTAGTCTGGTACTCGGACCAAAAATGTTTTGACTAGACTGAATTATTCAGTCGTTGTATGTTGAATATGTGGACCGGGAACCAGTCTAGCATGTACATTGAAATATCTACACTGGTTCCCGTCCACATATTCCACACTTAGGGATCGGGAACCAATCTATGAAAGATCATACCCACATATCACGAACACCGCGACCCCACACATTGAAATATCCCACATATACACTCGGCAAAAGAAGTTATTGGACACTTGTAAAAGTTCAAATAATTTTTAAAAATAATTCATAAAAAGCACATTATTGTATATCAATATGACCACACAATAGTTCTCTACCAGCATGATATGGAGTTAACGCGTGAGCAATCATGCATGGCTGGTTACACGCATTAAACAATAGCAAGTACAGTAACAGAAAATTGCAAGAAATGGAGCATTCAGTTATTCAATTGTCAAACAGTTTATGTGGCATAATCCGATAGTTGGTGCAGTGACAAATCGCCTTCCCAGTGCAAGCATCATAATCCTCCTGTCTTCTGCAGGGGTGGTGACCCTAGGTCGACCAGTCCTAGGGCGGTCGCTAACATCATCAGTAGCCAAATAGCGCTGGTTCAAATTTGAAATTGTTGATGGTGCAACTTGAAAAAAACGAGCCACTTGTCTAAATGACTGTCCAGATTGCAACATTCCTATTGCTCTTGCCCGCTCTTGGTTGGAAAGCTTCATCTTGAAAGTGTATGTCCAAATGATGCATCTCATGATGCATCTGTAAGCATTTAATTCCAATCATAAACACCTGTTGCAATTGTGGAATGTATGCCTGCAGGATGGACATGATTATTAGCATTTGAATGCTCCATTTCTTGCAATTTTCTGTTATTGTACTTGCTATTGTTTAATGCGTGTAACCAGCCATGCATGATTGCTCACGCGTTAACTCCATATCATGCTGGTAGAGAACTATTGTGTGGTCATATTGATATACAATAATGTGCTTTTTATGAATTATTTTTAAAAATTATTTGAACTTTTACAAGTGTCCAAGAACTTTTTTTGCCGAGTGTATGTCGAAATATCGCACATATATTTTTAACATTGCATATATATGTCAAATTATTGCACATATATTTTTAACATCGCATACATATGAAAAAAAACATTGCATATATATGTCAAACTATTGCACATATATTTTTAACATTGCATACATATGAAAAAACATTGTATATATATGTCAACTAATTATTGCACATATATTTTCAATATCGCATACATATGAAAACAAACATCGCACATATATATCAAACATCGCACATATATATTCAACATCGCACATCAAACATCGCACATATATTTGTGCATTATCGAATAGTGCAACGTTCCACACGCCATACTGCAGCGCGTTTGCCAGGTGCAGCTGAACAGTGTATATTATACATAAATCTTACTGCAGCGTTTGAGGTGGTATTCAGGCAGACCAATGTTCTTTATTGGCCCAACGCAACAAAGACAGAGACCCAAAAGTATACTAAGATAAAATTAAAATTTATTAATTGGACTGCCACAACCAAGAAGGCTCATGGAATCCTTCATATTGCCCTGGCATTATATAAGGCGCGGAGGTCGTTGTATTCTCAGCCTCACATACACAAATCTGCCTTTGAAAAACTTGGTCAAGTCTAAATTGTGTCTTTTGCAGCGCCCTCGTGCGAGATTTAACATCGACCGTCTATTGGTGGCGCTATTCACAGCAGCCGGATCGCGGACAATGCAAACTTTTGTTTTTCCCGTTTGATGGAACTCTACAAAATGTAGGCCTACCTCCATAATTTGGTGGATGTTAAATCTCAAACGCTGCAGTAATGTTTTCAAAATTCAAGAAATATCCGAAGAAAAAGTGGAATGAGGGCGGCACACATTTTGCTTCTAAATTAGACTTCACCTAGTCCTTTGGCATAAAATGGTACAATAGTACGCCTGCCATTAGCCTTCAGCGAGACAAATAATTAGCGATTCGGCTTGCATCAATGGAAAATAATTTGGGTTTTGTGTTTGTTTTGGCTGTATACGACCATATAGCTCCATGATACGACTTGCATTTACTTGGCTTGGGGGGTGTGGGGTGGGGTTGGTGCTGGGTGTGGGGTGGGGTTGGTGCTGGGGTTGGGGTGGGGTTGGGGCTGGGGTGGGGTTGGGGCTGGGGTGGGGTTGGCCAGGGCAGGGGTGGGGTTGGGGCAGGGGTGGGCCGGGACAGGGTTGGGGCGGTCGAAGGGAGGGGAGGGGGAAGGGAGATAGGAGTCAAAGGCTGTATTAATAATTTTGAAGCAAGTACACCGTTCAGCGCGAAATCCACCTCAAACGCTGCAGTAATATTTCTGCGTGAAGCCTATTGGTCTCCCTGAAAACCACCTCAAACGCTGCAGTAATATTTCTGTATAAAGTACACTGGTCTGCCTGAAAACCACCTCAAACGCTGCAGTAATATTTCTGCGTGAAGCCTATTGGTCTCCCTGAAATCCACCTCAAACGCTGCAGTAATATTTTTATTTATAAAGTACACTGGTCTGCCTGAAAACCACCTCAAACGCTGCAGTAATATTTCTGTATAAAGTACACTGGTCAGCGCGAAATGCACCTCAAACGCTGCAGTAATTTTTTTATTTATAAAGTACACTGGTCTGCCTGAAAACCACCTCAAACGCTGCAGTAATATTTCTGTATAAAGTACACTGGTCAGCGCGAAATGCACCTCAAACGCTGCAGTAATTTTTTTTAAATAAAGTATATTGGTCTGCCTGAAAACCACCCCAAACGCTGCAGTAATATTTATGTATAAAGTACACTGGTCTGCCTGAAAACCACCTCAAACGCTGCAGTAATATTTCTGTATAAAGTACACTGGTCAGCGCGAAAACCACCTCAAACGCTGCAGTAATTTTTCTGTATAAAGTACACTGGTCAGCGCGAAATCCACCTCAAACGCTGCAGTAATATTTCTGCGTGAAGCCTATTGGTCTCCCTGAAAACCACCTCAAACGCTGCAGTAATATTTCTGTATAAAGTACACTGGTCTGCCTGAAAACCACCTCAAACGCTGCAGTAATATTTCTGCGTGAAGCCTATTGGTCTCCCTGAAATCCACCTCAAACGCTGCAGTAATATTTTTATTTATAAAGTACACTGGTCTGCCTGAAAACCACCTCAAACGCTGCAGTAATATTTCTGTATAAAGTACACTGGTCAGCGCGAAATGCACCTCAAACGCTGCAGTAATTTTTTTATTTATAAAGTACACTGGTCTGCCTGAAAACCACCTCAAACGCTGCAGTAATATTTCTGTATAAAGTACACTGGTCAGCGCGAAATGCACCTCAAACGCTGCAGTAATTTTTTTTAAATAAAGTATATTGGTCTGCCTGAAAACCACCCCAAACGCTGCAGTAATATTTATGTATAAAGTACACTGGTCTGCCTGAAAACCACCTCAAACGCTGCAGTAATATTTCTGTATAAAGTACACTGGTCAGCGCGAAAACCACCTCAAACGCTGCAGTAATTTTTCTGTATAAAGTACACTGGTCAGCGCGAAATCCACCTCAAACGCTGCAGTAATATTTCTGCGTGAAGCCTATTGGTCTCCCTGAAAACCACCTCAAACGCTGCAGTAATATTTCTGTATAAAGTACACTGGTCTGCCTGAAAACCACCTCAAACGCTGCAGTAATATTTCTGCGTGAAGCCTATTGGTCTCCCTGAAATCCACCTCAAACGCTGCAGTAATTTTTTTATTTATAAAGTACACTGGTCTGCCTGAAAACCACCTCAAACGCTGCAGTAATATTTCTGTATAAAGTACACTGGTCAGCGCGAAATGCACCTCAAACGCTGCAGTAATTTTTTTAAAATAAAGTATATTGGTCTGCCTGAAAACCACCTCAAACGCTGCAGTAATATTTCTGTATAAAGTACACTGGTCAGCGCGAAATCCACCTCAAACGCTGCAGTAATATTTCTGTATAAAGTACACTGGTCTGCCTGAAAACCACCTCAAACGCTGCAGTAATATTTCTGTATAAAGTACACTGGTCAGCGCGAAAACCACCTCAAACGCTGCAGTAATATTTATGTTTAAAGTACACTGGTCAGCGCGAAAACCACCTCAAACGCTGCAGTAATTTTTCTGTATAAAGTACACTGGTCAGCGCGAAATCCACCTCAAACGCTGCAGTAATATTTCTGCGTGAAGCCTATTGGTCTCCCTGAAAACCACCTCAAACGCTGCAGTAATATTTCTGTATAAAGTACACTGGTCTGCCTGAAAACCACCTCAAACGCTGCAGTAATATTTCTGCGTGAAGCCTATTGGTCTCCCTGAAATCCACCTCAAACGCTGCAGTAATGTTTTTTTTATAAAGTATATTGGTCTGCCTGAAAACCACCTCAAACGCTGCAGTAATATTTCTGTATAAAGTACACTGGTCAGCGCGAAATCCAACTCAAACGCTGCAGTAAGATTTCTTTATAAAGTGCAATGGTCAGCCTGAAATCCACCTCAAACACTGCAGTAAGATTCCTGCGTAAAGGACATAATGACTTGGCGAGAAAAACGCGGCAGTGTAAGGTTTGTGTGGATAGTATACTGTCCATCGCGTATGAATACTGTAGTTCGGGGAGAGATGTGTCCCCGGCGTTTGAACCGTCGCTCTCATCGCGTCGTGGAAATTTGCATAGTTTTTGTTAATTCTGCTGAAACTGGAGAAGATTAAAATCAATATGTTTTGCAAATTCATTCACTGTAATTCGTTCTATATAACTTGTATTTCAAGAACAATTAGGGAGACACTTGAAATGTAAATGAATGTGACTTTCGGAAAACTGTTATTGTCAGTGTAAAACATTCTTTCATGTTTAGACTCCTTGCAACGTCGTTACTTATATCCTTTGTTTGAGGTACTTACTATTGGAGCGGTCCTTACCAACCTATAAGAGGTCAGTGTTAGGTTCAACTCTGCTACCCGCTTACTTCTTTAGTATAGTCACCATGGAGAATTTGGCTGGAAATAAATAAATTTAGTGAAATAACCAATTGTGACTATAGCGGTTTGTCGTTTTCATTCCGGCCTAAACATAATACAAAGATTTAAAAGGCAGAAAGGCGCTTTCTTGTTAACACATTTCTTTGAAAATTAATTTTCTGTTAACTCAGCAGCATCAATACTCTTTCTAGAGCTAAGACGGCGGTACAGTTAAAACTCAATTAATTGAATGTGGTTGTTTTTAACGTTAAGTATTTTAATAGGGAAGCCATCATTAGATTAATCAACACACTTAATGGGGGTTCCGCCCCTGGTCCTGATGGTATAACAGCAGAGCATTTAAAACATTGTGTTAATTCTGGTCTTCCAGACATTTTAGCTAACATTTGTAATATCTGTATTAAATTTGGTTTTGTGCCCGGGAAGTTTCAAATGGGCACACTAAGTCACTTGTGCCTATTCTTAAGAAACCTACGATCGACCTGTCTGATACCTGAAAGTTATCGTCCTGTTATAGTTTATAATACACTGTCTAAATTGTTTGATTTATGTTTGCTTGAATCTTCTAATGTTAAGTTTTATAATTTACAGTATGGGTTTTTTAATGGTAGGGGCACAGCCATGGCTGCTGCCTCTGTTCACGATGTCATCAAATATTGCAATTACCGTGGATCTTCTGTTTTTGCATACTCATTAGATGCTGAGGGTGCCTTCGACGCCATCCCACATGACATCATTTTTTATAAATTAATTGATAATATTAGAGATGGTTGGTGGAGATGTCTTTATTTTTGGTATTATAATATTTCCGTTAAGGTTAAATGGGCTAACAGTCTGGGTAAACGAGTTAATATTTGTAAGGGCACGAGGCAAGGAGGACATTCCTCTCCTTTGATTTTTAACTTGTTTTATAAAGATTTGGTGAATGGCCTAAATAATCTCAATTGTGGTATTGTTACAGCTCGTTATAATTTAAATGTTTTTTTGTTATGCAGATGATTTACTACTTCTTAGCATGACCTCATCTGGCCTTCAGTTGTTGATTGATTATGCAAATGATTATATTGTGGAACATGGTTTACGTTTTAATCCCTCTAAGACATTTTGCTGCACTTTTGGGAAGAATCATTTTGTTAATGAACCTGCTTGGTTTTTAAATGATTCGATCATATCACTAACCTAGGGGTCACTTTGTCTTCTGATTTAAATTGTAAGAGTCACATGGAAGAAAGAATGAGGAAATGTCAAATGGCATTCTTCTCCCTACAGGGGGCGGGCTTTGTAAGGGTGGTTCCAGTTCGGATGTCAAAGTTTGTGGAATTCCGTTTTAATCCCCATATTGACTTATGGATGTCAGAGTGTTGATTTAAAGGGCCCATGAAATGCTCAATAACTTCATGCACAGTTTTTGCTGCATATGAAGGATTACTTGTGTAGAAAGACAATACTACTGTTCATTTTGATGCCCCATGAGTAAAAAGTGTCATTTTTCAACTTTGAAAATATCTTTACATAAACGCACAGACAGAGGGCGCTGTTTGGGGCATGTCACTTTAGGAACACACTGCAAAAAAGCAAAGAAAAAACATAAGACTTCAAACTAGAATTGTGAAAAAAAATGCTGCAGTTTCCAGCCTTAGTTTTTTCATGGTTTGAAACAGGCAACATGTAAAACAAACCTAAACCATCATGGGTTACAAACGTTTCAGCAAGTTGGAGAAAATTGTGGAAACTTTTGTTGAATGAGATTTTCCTGTGTTTTCCATCACTTTGCTCATGCATATGTAAATTTTCATTAGCATAAAAATCGAAAACCTTGATTTTAACCCCCCAAACAACTTTCAAGTTGGGTTTTTATGATTGTAAATTAATGGACTAGTTCCATAGCACAGATTTGTCATCGTACACCCTTATTGCATGCTATTGGAGTGCCTAAAGTGAGTGGCATTATTAAGGGTTTACAGTTGGGTCTTATGTCTCAAGTTTTAAGTTTAATAATGATTCTGCATCCAGAGCATTTTATTCTCAATTGTTAAATTGTCATAACACATGCGATAAGTCGACTACTATATGTAATGGTACTTTGGTGTCACGTGTTGAGAATTGCAAAAATAAGTTTTATCTGGTAAATTCAATTTTTGATGCAAAGTAAAATTCTTTTAAGGATATTTTATGTGTTAATCATGGTATATGTGATAGCATCAAGTTTCTTTTGTTCAAGAATGACTTTGATGGTATTAAACAATTATTATCTCCATTTTAATTTTAGTATCTTGATGTCGTGGGGTATTTTACTTCTCCCTCGGGAGGTTGTGTGGAAATAAATAAAAATAAAGAAATAAAATACAACTGATCGTGTAAATTTACATCTTCCCGTTTTTAAAGGAACGTGTTAAGATTTTTCCAGAAAATTGATTATGTTTTAACCTAGGCTAGCAATCATATAAAATATCTCTCCAACATACTTTTTTATACAGGCAAACAGGAAATTTTCAATTTCCAATTTGGATGTGGAAGCAAAAAGGTCGGAGTAATCACGGTATTGCTTTATGTAACCATTGCTGACCATATCCCTGGAAATATACGAATTGGGGCCGCGAAAAACTATGACACATCATATGGAATCAAAATCTCAACACCCATGGGAAAAAATTGGAGGCTCAAAATGTGATCTCATCATCTGCTCACGCTCCTTTAAACGAAAACAGTAAACACACAGATAATAACAGTTACTGGTTTTGAAGTTACTGTACAGTTTAATTACGTTAAAATACCTTTTTTACGTAAATAACGGCGTGGAGCAGTTAAGTCACGGGAGAAAATACAGCTTTTATTTCCCTCTTTATAAGCAACGAACCATAATTGCCCACCAACGGAGACGACATAAACAAACAACGTAGTCATCATAACATTTATGGACAGCTGTTCGTGGCCATTCAGCTTCAATTAACTGTTTACTGTAGTTGATATGTGCATTCATGCTCAAAGACCATGCAGCGTTACATAATGTGAATACACAGAAATCTTACTGCAGCGTTTGAGGCGGTTTTTAGGCTGACCATGTACCAATGCACTTCAAAATAAAGAAATATTACTGCAGCGTTTGAGGTTGATTTCGCGCTGACCAGTGTACTTTATACAGAAATATTACTGCAGCGTTTGAGGTGGTTTTTCAGGGAGACCAACAGGCTTTATGCAGAAATATTACTGCAGCGTTTGAGGTGGATTTCGCGCTGACCAGTGTACTTTATACAGAAATATTACTGCAGCGTTTGAGGTGGTTTTCAGGCAGACCAATATACTTTATTTAAAAAAACATTACTGCAGCGTTTGAGGTGGATTTCAGGGAGACCAATAGGCTTTACGCAGAAAAATTACTGCAGCGTTTGAGGTGGATTTCGCGCTGACCAGTGTACTTTATACAGAAAAATTACTGCAGCGTTTGAGGTGGTTTTCAGGGAGACCAATAGGCTTTACGCACAAATATTACTGCAGCGTTTGAGGTGGTTTTCAGGCAGACCAATATGCTTCACGCAGAAATATTACTGCAGCGTTTGAGGTGGTTTTCAGGCAGACCAATATGCTTCACGCAGAAATATTACTGCAGCGTTTGAGGTGGTTTTCATGCAGACCAATATACTTTATAAAAAAAACATTACTGCAGCGTTTGAGGTGGATTTCGCGCTGACCAGTGTACTTTATACAAAAAAATTACTGCAGCGTTTGAGGTGGTTTTCGCGCTGACCAGTGTACTTTATACAGAAATATTACTGCAGCGTTTGAGGTGGTTTTCAGGCAGACCAATATACTTTATTTAAAAAAACATTACTGCAGCGTTTGAGGTGGATTTCAGGGAGACCAATAGGCTTTACGCAGAAAAATTACTGCAGCGTTTGAGGTGGATTTCGCGCTGACCAGTGTACTTTATACAGAAAAATTACTGCAGCGTTTGAGGTGGTTTTCGCGCTGACCAGTGTACTTTATACAGAAATATTACTGCAGCGTTTGAGGTGGTTTTCAGGCAGACCAATATACTTTATAAAAAAAACATTACTGCAGCGTTTGAGGTGGATTTCAGGGAGACCAATAGGCTTTACGCAGAAAAATTACTGCAGCGTTTGAGGTGGATTTCGCGCTGACCAGTGTACTTTATACAGAAAAATTACTGCAGCGTTTGAGGTGGTTTTCAGGGAGACCAACAGGCTTTATGCAGAAATATTACTGCAGCGTTTGAGGTGGATTTCGCGCTGACCAGTGTACTTTATACAGAAAAATTACTGCAGCGTTTGAGGTGGTTTTCGCGCTGACCAGTGTACTTTATACAGAAATATTATGCAGCGTTTGAGGTGGTTTTCGCGCTGACCAGTGTACTTTATACATAAATATTACTGCAGCGTTTGAGGTGGTTTTCGCGCTGACCAGTGTACTTTATACAGAAATATTACTGCAGCGTTTGAGGTGGTTTTCAGGCAGACCAATATGCTTCACGCAGAAATATTACTGCAGCGTTTGAGGTGGTTTTTAGGCAGACCAATATACTTTATACAGAAAAATTACTGCAACGTTTGAGGTGGATTTCACGCCGACCATTGTACTTTATACAGACATATTACTGCAGCGTTTGAGGTGGATTTCGCGCCGACCGGTGTACTTTATACAGAAATATTACTGCAGCGTTTGAGGTGGATTTCGCGCCGACCGGTGTACTTTATACAGAAATATTACTGCAGCGTTTGAGGTTGAATTCAGGCAGACCAGGGTACTTTATTGGCCCAACGCAACAAAGACAGAGACCCACTAAGACACAATTGAAATTTATTTATTGGACTGCCACAACCAAGAAGGCTCATGGAATCATTCATAATGCCCTGGCACTATAAGGCGCGGAGGTCGTTGTAATCACAGCCTCACATACACAAATCTGCCTTTGAAAGACTTGGTCAAGTCTAAATTGTGTCTTTTGCAGCGCCCTCGTGCGGCCCAATTAGTTTTTTCTTCGGATATTTCTTGAATTTTGCAAACATTACTGCAGCGTTTGAGATTTAACATCGACCCCATAATTTGGTTCATATGGCGTTCAGCACTTTCAACGTAATTTTTTAGTAAGATTGATAAGTTGAACATACATGTAGCTACATGTTACCCCTAGAACTATGGGGGATACTTATCCCCCATAGGTCATGTGGTTTTTTCCCAATATGGCAGCGCCTGAAGTTTAAGATCGGACAGACACTTTTCTTGCTAGCGCAATAATCCGCTGCCCAATCGCCACCAAACTCCGTCTGATAGTTCTTGAGACACTCACCTTGCGTGTATCTACGGAATTTCGGTACCATTTGTCCATAAAATTGTCCAGAAATTATGTTTCAAAATCAACGGGTACACATGGTACATGTGCGATCCATCCACATGTGCGTGTTTCAGGCGCCTGAACCACGCATGTGGTAGCCCCGCGAGCAGTGCTTCGGTTTTCAAAACCTTAGCCCTGTGTTCTGCTATACACCAAATCTGTGGCAAACTCACGCAAATGAAATTTGGCCCACGGCTCTGATATTTGCTCAATAGGTGCACTCACCCCAGTTTATAAATATTCCGAAGAGTACGCATCGATCCGATGTCTAGTTTCGGTGAAATCGTGGGGAAAGTTTGAGACTTTCGTGCGTGAAATTCCGACTTTCACCATGCCCGAGAGCGGAGAGGTCAACACTAGACTGGTTCCACATCCTCAATTTACTTCCGTTCGTCGTAAGATGAAGGGAAGTAAATATGAGGACAGCGAACCAGTCTAGATTGTGTTGACCTCTCCGCTCTCGCGCATGGTGAAAGTCGGAATTTCACGCACGAAAGTCTCAAACTTTCCCCACGATTTCACCGAAACTAGACATCGGATCGATGCGTACTCTTCGGAATATTTATAAACTGGGGTGAGTGCACCTATTGAGCAAATATCAGAGCCGTGGGCCAAATTTCATTTGCGTGAGTTTGCCACAGATTTGGTGTATAGCAGAACACAGGGCTAAGGTTTTGAAAACCGAAGCACTGCTCGCGGGGCTACGCATGTGGATGATCGCACATGTACCCGTTGATTTTGAAACATAATTTTTGGACAATTTAATGGACAAATAGTACTGAAATTCCGTAGATACACGCAAGGTGAGTGTCTCAAGAACTATCAGACGGAGTTTGGTGGCGATTGGGCAGCGGATTATTGCGCTAGCAAGAAAGGTTTTTCCGATCTTAAACTTCAGGCGCCGCCATATTGGAAAAAAACCACATGACCTATATGGGGGATAAGTATCCCCCATAGTTCTAGGGGTAGCTACATGTATGGAGTAACTATAGAATACAGGGGACGTTGGTAAAACGCGGAACGGTGGAACGGAATGGTGGAACAGAAGGGTGGAAGGGCATGAGGGGTGGAACATCCGCCAATTGACCCCCTTTCGAACACGTGCGAATATGCCATTTTGGGAGTCAAATAATGCTGAGTCATTGTGGAAGCGATGTGCGTGCGCGTTGTGTGTCTCTCTGGTTGGCGTAACGCGGTTTAGTTCGCCAATGGGAGCCTCAGCATAGCGCGTTACGCGCGCTATGGATACACACAACGCGCACGCACATTGCTTCCACAACGCGTACGACGCGGCATTGATTGTTTTACTCCCAAAATGACGTCACTGGCACGAGCTCAATAAGCCATTTCGACATTTTCTCGGCCATTTTGAAAGAGGTGCAAAGAGCGCCCTCAAGCGCCGCATGTGCGTGCACAAAACATCTAAAGGCGGCTTCGCGCACTGGATACAACTTTGCAATTAATTATTTTGACTAATTAAATCAATGGCTTTGACTAGTATAAAGCTGGTTGATTGTGATTCTATATGAATTGTTCTTATGCTTCAGTTGAAAAATCAAAATTAAAAGTGCCTTCTTGTCTGAATAAATCGCATTTTAAGACCCCTTCTTATTTCCCAATTTCTCTAAGATTAAGGCGGCTTGATTCCCGCACTCGATACAACTTCGCAATTAATTTGTTTGACTAATTAAATCGATTGCTATGACGATAAAGCTGATTGATGATGATTCTACATGAATATTTCTTATATTACAGCTGAAAAATCGAAACTAAAAGTGCCTTCTTGTCTGAATACATTTGATTTTAAGACCCCTTCTTATTTCCTAATTTCTCTAAACTAAGGCGGCTTAATTCAAGCACTAGATACAACTTGGCAATTAATTTGTGACTAATTAAATCGATGGCTATGACAAAAAGCTAATTGATGTTGATTCTGCACGAATATTTCTTATATTACATTTGAAAAATCGTAACAAAAAGTGCCTATGATACTCGTATGAATAAATCGATTTGAAGACCCCTTCTTATTTCATAATTTCTCTAATCTAAGGCGGCTTAATTGGCTCACTGGATAAAACTTAGCAATTAATTTTTTTGACTTATTAAATCGATGCCTATGACAATAAAGCTGATTGATGAATATTTCTTATAAAACAGTTGAAAAATCCAGACAAATAGTTCCAATGTCTGAATACATCGATTTTTAAGGCTTCTTTTCTCATTTCACTTTTCTTACAATAAAGTTTTTTGGAATGGATCCAGGTGACATCGCTTAAATCGTCGTCAGATTTCAGTCCTTGGCACTGGAAATGGAACCAAACGTCACACAGGTCACATTGGATGCTCTCCAGTGTATTTCGACCTCTTTTATCTCAGTGGCGTCTAGCAAAAGTTTATCACAAGTGCCGCAAAAATATAGGTTTTTATTGATACAGGGCACAGGTTTTGAAGAACACTGTTGCTCTCGTTGCAACTTTTTTATAATGTTGTTTGTCAAAGGTATTTTTTTACGAACGTGTCCTGTTAAGTCCAGACAGCAAAATAAGACTGTTTTGCCTCTGCTAGAGCCATCTGGATGTTGATCTGTGTGAAATAATTTTGGCTTTGCCTTAATTTCACCTCTCCGTCGATCTCGTGGAGAAAGTCGCATTTCTTTACTCCTTCTTTCACCGTGCTTGATAATAAAAGGACACTTAATTTCAATGACAATTTTAAAATCTTTATCATTTGCTCCAATAATCATGATCGGTTTAACAGAAACAATACGGTCTGCCAATGGAAATTTCCCAGGAAAAGATCATATTTTATCATGGTATTAATTAATAGCCTAAAAGTGTAATAAGTTACCAGAAATGTTGACAATTTTATTTTGTTAAAATAATTATTGAAAGGGTTATGTTTATCCTTTCTTGCTGCGAACTATCCTTTCAAGTCTGTTCACACTTTTTTTATATAACATACTTCGGTGATACATGTGTAAGTGGTCAGAGAAACTTCATTTTCCGAAGATATTTACTTTAAAAAAACAGTAGCAAGGAGAAACTGGGAGATCAAAAAGGGGGCCTTAAAGATCGATTTATTCTGACGATTAGGCACTTTTTGTTACGATTTTTCAGCTGTAATATAAAAAATATTCATGTAGAATCATCATCAATCAGCTTTATCGTCATAGCAATCGATTTAATTAGTCAAAAAAATTAATTGCGAAGTTGTATCAAGTGCGCGAAGCCGCCTTATATACCCAGGCGCAGATCCAGAGGGGGGGTTTTGGGGGTCAAAACCCTCCCCCTGCTCCGACACCAAAGAATATAATGTAATGCATTTTTTGCGTGTCCGCCTGTCCGAAACAAGCAGACATAAAAATCTGATGGGAAAAACCCCTCCCTGGTGGCAAAACCCCCTCCTGGAAAAATTCCTGGATCCGCCCCTGATACCGGTATGTTTTGTGCACGCACATGCGTCGCTTGAGGGCGCTCTTTGCACCTCCTTCAAAATGACCGCGAAAATGCATCAAATGGCGGATTAAACTGGTTCCCCTGTCCACATATTTACTTCTCCTTCGTCGTATATGAGAGAGCAGCGTAGCCCACATGGACAGGGAACCAGTCTAACGGCGGATCAGACCGTTTTGTAGATTGGTTCCCGATCCCTATAGATTGGTTCGCTTATTGCGAAAATATAGGGATCGGTAAAGGGTACACTTCCAAACACTGAAAGGCGCACAGGCTTCTGCTTGGCCTGGGTGACTTTCAAGATCAGCACTTTTATTCCCCCCATCAAAATCGTTGCTAAAAATGGAATCTTTAGGCAAGTCTTACAGGAAATTGCCATTTTTTGATAAAATCAAAATCTCTACACGTTCTACATACCTCCCTGGCCGTAATTAATACATGTACCGGTACTCTCAAAAATTGCGTACACAGCTTCATTTTTCTCAAATTCACAAACTCACCTCGCGTGCATGTGCAAAACCGTCATACATGGCCGCCGGCTGCCGCATTGAATTATGGGATGACACCATCCCATAATTGATTTTCATTGTCCGTCCATAGCTAGGGACTTGGAAAAAAAAGTCAAAGTTCGATTTTGATTGAAAATATCATCTCACATTACAGATTATTTTATGTTAATTCTAAAACAGCATTTATCGCATAAATTGAGCAAGCGGTAGCCGAGATATGCGTCTTAGGAATCGGCCTTTTTCCCGCGAAATCGTGCGTGTAAACTTATTAGGGAGAGAGCTCGAAGAATGCGATGCAGTATGAAGCGCCCCCACAGTGACATATTGCGCCAAGCCAACGAAGATATCTTCAACTTCAAGTCTGATTAGTCTTAATTCAACACGGTTTCTCGTTTTGCGTTAAACTGAGTAATAAGCAATAAAGTGCCAATGCGCCCTCACGTGGCAATTGCGCGCCAAAATAACACTCATCCACAATGTACGTTTTTTGCGTGTTGGCAGTACACGCGTACCGAAGCGTAGAAGGGACAGGAATAAAAAAGTCACACATGTAATAGGTTAAAAGTGGGGGTATTCGACCGGATAAGGTTCATTTTAGCATAACAGTTGCGTCTGAGGAGAAGCAAGGCAAAAGTTTTCGACAATCGCAAGTCTAGGTAACTGTCTTTCATTTGCATCAAGCCCGAAACTGGAGGATCGATGAATGATGTGCAGTTTGACCACCAAAATGAGGTGTAGATGATGTGGAATTCGACTACTGTGTTGGGTTATTCGTCCAGTGCCATTTGTACTGAATACATAGTATTGATGGGACTTTGTTTGTTCGAAAATAAACGTACTTGAGTGGTAATGTTATTTTAATCGGCGCAATTTCATAGCGTGCTACTTGTGTGTGCATGCATTAGAAACACTTTTGGCCATCTATTGAAACATACAAATGATATTCAGAGGATAATTTTCCTGCATGCCAAGAAAATAAGAAATGAAAAATATTGGACCGTTCGGATCCGTTTGCGCGAGGCGCATGAAATAAAATTGTCAGTGCTTTGAAATTTTGAATTCTTTTCCGAGACGTGTGGGGACGTCCGCGATTGTCAGTGAGTTCACACCTGTCTGTGTGGTTTAGTGTGTGTGTTCGTTTGTAGTAGGCCTAACAAGTGTTATTTCCTCGATTCCCGCACTTAAACGCCAGAAAGGGACACAGTCACAGGATTTCCGACTTCACAAGAAAGACAAAGTCGAGTTATCATTCAATATATTCTCCAGCTAACATACCGCAACACAACAACGAAGTCCCGGGCCGTGTGCATCATAAGCACACCGCACAGGAAGCAAGACTAATACAAAGAATTGGTAATACATGTACAATGTTATACAATGTAATACATAACCCCGGGCGGCACGTGGCCAGACTCTTCTGGCACGCGCCAAAAGGATTGGCGCGTGCTAGCTCTATACGCAAACTAGGTCAATGCTTGGCAGAAGTTCCGTTCTGCCTCCAGAGTCTGATTAAAGGCACAGTCTCGTCAGCAATGCGCGCGCGGCATATTCGTGCCGTAGCTCGACGAAATACGCCGCGCAATATATGACTGCTTCAGCTGATGTCTAGTCAAAAGCGGTCCCGGTTTTCTGGCAGGCCTAGCTTGTTCGCACAATGGTGTCTGTTGCGAAACTTTATTGCAATGCGGCGGTGCTCGGCCCGGTCACAAGTGCAGATACGTATTTTAACCATTATATTTTGACAAAAATATCCAGCAATGACTGGTCACAATTATTTTAACCAAAATGAGTCTTATTTTAAGGCAAACCCTATGCAAAATAATAGAAAACGCATGACGAATGAAAAACGAACCAAAGGAAAGGCGCCTTATCCTTTTTTTCATCCGTCTTGCGTGCGCGTTTTGCTCCACCCGTTTGTCTGTATCGGGCCATAGAGCGATTGAGATGCAAATAGATAAAAAAACGCAGGATGGATAAAATAAACTTATCGACCTGTAAAGGAAAGGCGCCTTTATTTGGTGTAAACCGACACGCAAAAAATTGAACAATCGCAAACACCTAAATTCACCAACCAAATTGATTTTGCCAATTTTCAGTATTGTTTCACTCTGGACAAAAACATATATTCGTGCCGCGTTCCCGTAAAGTGACGCACAAAAATGCACGCACAACAATCGCTTAAAAACGATACAGTGTGAATGAGCGTTAGTAAACTCATCCATAAAGTTTGCAAATTTGTTTTGATAGAATTAATGTGCACCCACCACCAAACTGAAAAGAAAAGACAAGAAATCATGCGTCTTGTAGCACCCAAATTAAGTTGTCCGCCTACACCTATATAACTTTATGGCAATGAGTACAGTGACAAGAACTGTCAGCAATATCGATAAATTATTGGCTTGGCGGTCGATTATTTTATCTAACAATTTCGAAATGGTGTTACCAGCGTCAACTATTACGTGGACGTTTCAGAAGTGTAAAATAACAAAAGATATACTCAACGTACGTAATGCTTCTCGTGTGTGTTTTGCTCAGCTCCGCATATGCGGTTGTTTAGATGCGTCGATAGTGTGAACCACTAGTGAAGACGTTAGTGTGTTTGGTGATGATTCATGATACACCACAAAGAAACAAAATGCATACAAATTATTCATCCATCACGAAAAAAGCGACAAATCCCCATAACCGGTATCCGTTTTTATGCTACGCGTATGGAGGCCGACATCCGTTATTTACGCGTATGAAAACGTGTGTACTTCGGTTACGCATCACGAGAAGCGCATAGAGTCTTGACGTATCCGTATCGGTATCCGTGACGGTGCGAAACCTCCCTAATATGCACACGTGAGGGCGCGCGACGTCTTTGTCTATGTGTAAGCTCACATTTATGCCTGGAATGAAGACTACGCACTCGACAAAGTGTGCAAGACGGAGCCGTTAATCGTTTTTGTGTTCTAAAAATAACAAGCAAGGGGAATGTTTTCTTCAATGAAATTTGGCACAAACATAAACAACTATCTCCCCAAACTGTGTGTTGGTTTCACAAGTCTGTTTAGCAACATGAACTACCTTTTTTTGGGTCATAAATCTCACTATCAAACAAACATATTGCTGCGCCCCACTATAAATCTTTTACAAATCGTTTTAACAAATGCATATCGTCAGAAAAGTATGCCTTTTTCCACGCATCTATTAAAAAAATTAATTGAACAACGTTGTGAGATTTTAGAGCGCATTTTTCATGATGCCCACTTCAGAGACGGCAAAAATCCGCTGTGAAACTAACCATTACTAGTGTACCCAGTGCGCGCGCGATGACGTCACTGATTTCCAAGTCCCTACCATAGCCACAGCCATAGCCACTAATTTACAAAAAATGGCAATTTCCTGTAAAAAGACTTAAAGGCACAGGCTCGTCAGCAATGCGCGCCCACTAAATTCGTGCTCGAAACACGCAGCTCCATGCCTTTGCTATGGAGCTGCGTATTGTGTGGCACACATTTGGCGGGCGCGCATTGCTGACGAGCCTGTGCCTTTAACTAAAGATTCCATTTTGAGCAACGATTTTGATGGGGAAAATAAAGTGCTGATCTTAAAAGTCACCCAGGCCAAGCAGAAGCAGCATAGCATATATCAGGCCTGTGTGCCTTTCAGTATTTGAAGTAGGTAAAGGGCAGCCATGACGGGCAGAATTCTGCCCGTCACGTGATTATTATTATTATTTTTTTTAGTAAGTGCGCAGATTTTGCATTGACATTTGTAACTTCACCGTGCGTGTCAAACATATTCAATTATATAAATAAAGTACATTGCCTAAAGCAAAGGGCTTGCCCAATTTTTAATATAAAAAACACAATGCGCACGCGCAAAGACGACCAATTACAGATCAAGATGAAGCGCCCTTTACCTGTCCTTATATTCTCCTGTGTGGAATATGTGGACGGGAACCAGTCTAACAGTTTTGGGCATGCGACTTGCGCCGTGGAAGGGTTGAAGTAGACTGGTTCCCGCTCCACATTCCACACACTGACTTTATTATACTGATTCCACATACAACGGAGATCCATTTACCGGATAATGCCAGAAAAGACGGAAAATGTGCTCAGTAGAAACAGGTCTTATCCGCTATTTTCCGGTGAATAGTGGGGACAATTTTCCCTGGCAATTTTCCTTCTAGTCGAGGAAGGAAAATGCCGGGGAATTTTTCCGGTAACCGCTAATAGAAACACAAATTTCGAGCAAGAACATGTTTCAGCGTGTGCGTGCGCGTACTTTATGGAGTTTAATATGCAGAAGCATTTTTTCCAACGAAGATGGCATCTGTGAACGTGATCAATAGAAACATGCTGTATGAGTCACAATTTTTTGGTCTGGGAACCAGACTAGGGTTTAAATGTGAATGAAAAATATACTGGAGTTTTTTTCCCAGATTTGATAGAAAAATTCAAATTGAAGAGTAGGAAAATTTGAAAAAATCAAAGATTTTCTTAGACATGTATTGGTATAAAAAAAAACACTTTTCCAGTCGCATTTGTTTTGGAAAAAATCGGGTCAACTCGCCCCTTTTAACAAGGTAGAACGATTATTTTCCTTCCTCCAGATCAAAAGACAATAGAATGGAGACAGTGCAACAGCGAAGTATAGCTCTGAAAGAGCTGTTGTTGAAAGCGTGGCGTGAGCGATGGTCGGATGTCCAATGGAGCACTCGTATGAAGGAGATATTGCCCCCTGGTGTGTCAGGGGACGCTTACAAATTGACAGGTTAGCAGTAAAAAATGCATGTCAGTTTGCTGTCCTAGCAAAATGGGAAAAAAATGGTTCATTTTTATTTTAAAAAACAAAAGCCGATACTTTTATTGTATTTTTCTTTTGTCAAGAGCTGTAATGTACAGCAATTTGCTTAAGTACTAAACATAAAACTCTTGCTTAAAGGGCCTGTGACATGCTAAACAACTTTGTGCCTAAGCTTTGCTTCATAATGACGGATTACTTGTTCAGCAAGACATACATGTACTATTGTTCGTTTGGATGTAAAATCAATAAAAGGTGGCCTTTTTCAACTTTGAAGATTTCACTGCAATAAATCACAGACAGAGGGCGCTGTTTGGAGTGCATCACATAAGGAAGACTTCAAGTTGGACTTGTGGCAAATTGCTACAGTTTCTACCCCCAGTTTTGTCATGGCTTACAGCAGGCAACATGTAAAACAAACTCAAACAGCCATGGATTACAAAAGTTTCAGGAAAATTGAGAAAAAAGTGGAATCTTTTGTGCACAGTTGAATGTGATTTTCCTGTGTTTGCCTCTTGTGACATAGTGACCTTGGTCATGAATATGCATATTTTCATTAGCATAAAAACTAAAAACCTTTGTTTTAACCCCAAAAGCAAGCTCCAAATAGGATTATTATGACTTTAACTGAGTAGAGTGGTTTTAAAGCATAGATTTCATTGATAAAAATCCTAAATAAGGGGCCCTTTAAAGGTACACACCGGCCTACTGTTTACATGATTTAGTGATGTAGCAACATTGAAAATACTTTTTTGATAGTCGTTGTGAAAACAAATCATCAAAATATCCCGTTATTTACTAATCACGTCATCACCACTCTTCAGCCTTATATTTACATCGATAGCGTACCCACGCCATTTCTTGCGTTTTGCTCTGATAAGTGCAAGTCGAAAAGCTCAAGCATGTCTTTGTCGTTACTTAATTCTATTTTCCGAAATACGTATTTGTTAATTTGTTTCCATCATTTTTCTTTCTTACACAGATATAATTTTAACACAGGCCTTTATTGGACCTAACCCAAACAATCTAATGCTTTCGTATCTAAAGCACATCATTGTGTCGCAGGTAAGCTATCGGTAATTGAAAGAAGGGTGTCCAGTCACATTTTTAACCCACCCCCTCCCATTTCTCCCATTGGTGTTGAGACATTTCTGTACACATGTACATGTACTTTCAAGTGATTTTTTTAAAACTGATTTATCCGGTTCTATAAAGCAGTGCAGTGATTGCACCAACGTTTTTGTTTTCACATCCAAATTGGAGATTGCAAATTTCCTGGTTTTTTATTCTTGAATAGTATTTTGGGAAGGCATTTTATACGATTGTTGGGCTAGCACGAAATCCATTTTCTGAAAAAATCTGAACAAGCTTCCTTAAAGGCAGTATACATCATTGGTAATCTCGAAAATCAGAAATGTTCACAGATTTACGCCTAACTTACACAATATAAACATGATGACCATAGAAAACCTCCCCTGAAATGGTTTTGTCTAAAGTGCTATAGTCTTTGAGAAATTAGTAAAACAATTAGTTTTCGTCTCATGAGACGAAAATTCAATTCGCCCCAAAACCATTTCGCCCAAGTGCCATTTCGCCCCCAAACCACTTCGCCCGAGTGCCATTTCGCCCCTAATTACTTCGTCCAAACACTACATCGCCAAATTGCCACTTCGCCCCAAAACCACTTTGTGCACAGGCCGTGGTTTAGGGCTAAGTGGTTCAGGGCGAAGTGGTTTTGGGACGAAATGACTACAAACCCTTTTTTGACTGTTTTCTTAAAAGTTGGACGAATTACGGAGCTGCGTTTTGCTCAGGTTGGTTTTAATCTTCAATCACACAGGGGGATAAAACTATTTGTAACAGTTTACCAATCATGTATACTATCTTTAAGGTACATGACGTATTTAGCATAAACAACCCAGTCATTACACACAAATTACATTTTCGGAATGTTTGAGTAAAAATGTAGCGCAAAATACCGGTAATCAACAGTTGTAAGTTTTGAACTATAGACCGTATCGAATATCCGCCATTTCGTGAGGCACCTTTTGTTACTTAAACCGTTCAACAATGGAAGCACAGTATGTGCAACCATGCATGTCCTCAAGGAGCAAAGAAACTGCCCCATGAAATGGCGGCTATTCGATACGGTCTATACATGTACCAAGCAAGAAAAGAAATGCTTGAAATTTTTTTGTAATTAAGTTGACATTAGATTCGTGAACAGGGCTTCGGAAAACCTCCGCCCTGTTGCTGTTTCCCACCCAAAATCTGTGGCAAACTCACAAAAATTGAATTTGTCCCTTTTTTTTGTCAATAGGTGCAAACATTTAAATATTCCGAAGGGTACGCATCGATCCGATGTCTAGTTTCAGTGAAATCGTGTGGCAAATTTTGATTCTCAATGTGATAAAATACAAGGCAGTTTGCTCCAAAATCAAATGTGTGCATGCGCAAAAGTGGAGGTCAAGTACGAAAGGTCAATGCAAGGGCTTTGTTCGAGCGTGTACTCCACGTGTTAACATGAGTATACTCCTGCGCACGTGAATGACACTCGGGTCAGTGAGAGAGAATTGTGAGAGAGATTGGTACGCTTGAACGCAGCCTGTTGACCTCTCAGCTCTTGCACATGCGCATTTTTTATTTTAGAGCAAACTGCCTCGTATTTTATCACACGGAGAGTCAAAATTTTGTCGCACGATTTCACCAAAACTAGACATCGGATCGATGCGTACTCTTTGGAATATTTACACGCTTGGGTGAGTGCACCTATTGAGCAGATATCAGACTCAAGGGACAAATTTAATTTTCGTGAGTTTGCCACAGATTTTGGGAGGGAAACGGCGACAGGGCGGAGGTTTTCCGAAGCCCTGTTCACGGGTCTAAGTTGAAATAGCTTCATTATGCTTCTATTAAAGCTTCTATGTGCTAAAAATTCCCACTCTCAGATTGACCGCATTTTTTCCATCAGAAAGTGGAGACAATTATTGGGTTTCTTTCGTTGCTCGGTATATTTCCTGCCCGTTGTTGTTTCTGCAGGTTGTATCGCACACAGCAGTGTTGAACACCGTCATTGAGTACGATACAATATGCATCACCAGACCTTACTGCATGAGAAGCCTACTAGAAGTACTGTCTGTATTTATAAACAGAATAAGGTATGTCTAGGCCTTACTATAACTGATCAGGGGTGAGATTTTTCAGGATTTCTGGAATTTTACCAATTTGTAGCGGAGTTGTGTGCTCCGCGGCCGTGATCCATATTGTATTTTCTATTTTTTATTTTGTTTGCCCTTTTAGCAGGCTATACTTTTTTAACGAGCGCCCTCAATTGATTCAGTAATTTTGCGAAGAAAACTTGTGCGAGTCTACATGTAGTTGTCACGCAAATGCAATGACATACAGCGTTTTAACGTGTACATGTACATGTATGTACTGTGCCGCTCGGCGAAGCGGACGTGTTTTTGAAAACCGCACTTTTGCCTGCGATTTATCCACTTAAAACGAACAATTTGAAATAAACAGCGGTAAGTCGGCTGGAGGGATATGTGGACTATCAAAAAAATTTCAAATGCTGGATTTTTCATCAAGGGGGATTCTAGCTCTTTAATATTATCCACATTTGTAGGCCTATAAACAAGGTAGATATTTCAAACAAAACTGGTTCTTGTGATGCCTAATTAAAATGTTTTTGACATTGCATTTTGCACGATGCCGATGGTACGGTGGTGTTTAAAACGATCCTCAGAAAAGTTGAAATTTGCATGGTCTCTACGTCTCGCTCCCACCCCCCTCCAGGAAGCCACGCCCCTTCCAGAATTTTGTTTTCCACCAAACTCACCCCTGAAATAACTCGTTCAAGACGTTTTTAAAACGCTCTTCTTAAAAGCCCCAATACATCATTTGCAGTCACCCAAAAAAAATTAACGACTTGACAACAAAAAACTTAATAAAAGTGTTGATAGCAATGGTAACAAACACCACATGATTTTTTTTACCCCCAAATATGTCTGCAGAAAACCATCCACGGATTTTTTTTCCCAGGTTTTTTGAAGTAATACTGCATCTATGTGGCTGAAATTTCCACAAGGCAGTTTATCAACATTATTCTTTAGTTATGTAATGCTGTTGTTCCTGTTTTAAAGTTTTCCAATCATGTAATCTGTCTCGAAGTCGCTTTTATTGCAACCTAGACTCCCACCTTCACGCTATGGCGCTCGCATGAGAGTGAGTCAAGCACCAGACTACCTGGCAAACGGGCCGTTTCCAGGGGGTGCAAGCTGGTCCATAGTAACCGGCGCGAAAGTCTGTGCAGTACCTGGAATACCTCGCACATTACTCTATGCATTTTTAAGCTGGACCATCCATGTTGAAACATGTAGTCATTGTGAATTTTCGTCAAAATAACGAAATAGAACATGGTTTTTTACTTGAAATCGATGTCAACTTTGAAAGCTGGAACGTTTCCAAATTGCAATGATGCATTCACAAAAAGAAGACAAACTAGACCTGTGTTCATTCTTGACAACGAACACATGGCTGTTCCCCTCCTTTTTATAAACATATATGGTGTTCGGGATGACCTTTGTTAGTGATCGTATATGAAGAAATCACGATCGTATGTCAAACGGTCGAGTTTTTATCGATTTTTAAATATCGAATTTTATTACATGCCCCTTTAATCTGACATGTAGGGAAGGTCAAAGGTGTTGATATATGTTTGGATACCCCACCCTAGTCGAAGTGTAACACAGTTGACCCCATCGTGATATATTGTACCCCTTTCAAATGGCAAGGCAAAATCTGTTTGACCAATAGGAAACGAGGTCAAAGGTCAAGCCATGTGCGCATCTTAAAGACATTTGTTAGTGATCGTATATGCAGAAGGAATCAAATTTGTAGGTCAAACGGTAGATTTTTTATTGATTTTTGAATATTTAATTACGTAATCATCTTGTCGCTAGAGGGCGCTATTTCGTACGATGACGTCATCACTTATATTTTTGGAAAGCTTAAGGGCCTCTGGTAATAACACCATTGACCCTATCTCAATACCTCCTTTCACTTTCAAACTAAGGGCCACTTCCGGTTTCGACCGGAAGTGAGCAAGGTCAAAGGTCACGGCCATATTTTTTGGATACACCACCCTAGGTCCAAGTGTAATACAGTTGACCACATCCAGATATCTTGTACCACTTTCAAATGGCAAGGCAAAATCTGTTAGACCAATAGGAAACGAGGTCAAAGGTCAAGCCCTGTGCGCATCTTAAAGACATTTGTTAGTGATCGTATATGCCACAGGAATCAAGATCGTAGGTCAAACAGTTGATTTTTTATTGATTTTAGATTATTTAATTACGTAATCATCTTGTCGGTAGAGGGCGCTATTTCGTACGATGACGTCATCACTTATATTTTTGGAAAGCTTAAGGGCCTCTGGTAATAACACCATTGACCCCATCTCAATACCTCCTACCACTTTCAAACTAAGGGCCACTTCCGGTTTCGACCGGAAGTGAGCAAGGTCAAAGGTCACCAACATATTTTTTAGATACCCCACCCTAGTCGAAGTGTAACACAAGTGACTTTGTCCAAATATCTTGCACCACTTTAAAATGGCAAGGCAAAATCTGTTTGACCAATAGGAAACGAGGTCAAAGGTCAAGGCGTGTGCGCATCTTAAAGACTTTTGTTAGTCATCGTATATGGCGAAGGAATCAAGATCGTAGGTCAAACGGTTGAATTTTTATTGATTTTTGAATATTTAATTTATTAAACTTCATACCCCTTTAATCTGACACGTTATGACGTCATCATGACGTCATTAGTACTGTGCACAACTTCACATAGTGACCAATGTCCATGTGAAGTTTGAAGTCGATCATCAATGTGCAAGTGTCCGAAATAGCGTCTGAAAAAAGTGGAAAAAGTAAAAGAATCGGAACAGCCAATGATTTTAGGTTATGTGACTGGTTTGAAGTTGCTGAGAAATACATAGAGTAATGTGCGAGGTATTCCATGTATCGCATGGTTACCATGTGCCAGTGTGCACCCCCTGGAAACGGGACCAATTTGCCAGTTATAGCATGGTGCTTGACTAACTTGTACGCGAGCGCCATATAGCGCGAAGGCGGTACTCTAGCATTTATGTAAATATAAGGCGTGACTCCAGGACTTATGCTAATTTATGACCGCGTTCTCGACGAAGATTCAACGATGATTCAACAAGATTTTCTGATGTAAATGCACGCCTCTTCATTCGATGATGATTAGAATCGCATCATTCGATGAAGCAAATTAGCTTTATTCGACGAAGAGGTCGCTTCATTCGACGAAGCATGGTTACCATGCACCATCGTGCACCCCCTGGAAACGGGACCGATTTGCCAGTTATAGCATGGTGCTTGACTAACTTGTACGCGAGCGCCATATAGCGCAAAGGCGGTACTCTAGCATTTATGTAAATATAAGGCCTGACTCCAGGACTTATGCTAATTTATGACCGCGTTCTCGACGAAGATTCAACGATGATTCGACAAGATTTTCTGATGTAAATGCACGCCTCTTAATTTTATGATGATTAGAATCGCATCATTCGATGAAGCAAATTAGCTTTATTCGACGAAGAGGTCGCTTCATTCGACGAAGCAAATTTCTAATGCGAACTCTCCCTTCGTTCGACGGAGTGATGTGACCTCCTTAATACGTATTTCCGGTATATACGGGGTCATGATCACAATTTTAGTAGACTGGTTCCCTGTCCTCATATTTACTTCCCCTTTGTCGTTTAGCGAGAGCAGTGTATCGCACATGGACAGGCGACCAGTCTTCAATTTAACACCGGAAGTGTAAAAATAAATCAACAGAGGGCGTCGCACAGCTTCATTCGATCTTCGTTTAGCAGTCGCTTATAATGTGTACAGTACCGCTCTTCATTCGCTCTTCGTTCAATCTTCGTTAAGTGATATGAGGACACACGCTTCATTAACTAATGATGATTAACTGATCATCGTCGAACGAAGCGATTTCAAAGTAAGAACAGGGTCTATCACGCAACTGGTCTCTGGTCATGCTCAAACTCATTTCTTTCTCCAGTTGTCAGGGTTCGACGGAGGAATGCCTAACCCTAAGCCAGTCTTTCCTTCAAACAATCCACTGGCTACTGCAGTGCATCTCCCTCATGCTAGACAAGATGGCCGACATGCGAGACCTTCAAACCGTAGCTTCCAACCTGGAAATAATCAGCGAGATACTCCGCGTTACTTGCAGCGGAAAGGTCAACCGAACGTTGCTTGTTATTGCAAAACTGGAGGATGAATGTGAGATTTCAGTTTTATAATAATCTTTTATGAATAGGTGGGTTTTTTAGGTATAAAAAATGACTGCAAATGACGTATTAGGCTTTAAAGATAGATTATAGTAGGGTTGTAACAAGTCTTCCTCTGCTCGAGTCCCGAGTCAAACCGCCCTCGAAGTAATTGTGACCGGCTCCAGCAAAACCCAACACTTGTGATGAAAATTCAAAATTTAAGTTTTGGTATCATCTTAGTGTGCATACAAAAAGGTATCTTTTAAAACATGTTTGAGGAAATTCTGATAATTTTTGGCGAAGTTATGACCAATTAAAGTATGACAGATCAGAAAAAGTGAATTGGAGCTATTGGTCTTTAAAGTTTGACAAACTAGTTGATTATTTAATTTTTTGTCAATAATATGAGGAGTTTTGACACAGTTCAAACAACAAAACAAATCTTGAATGTATCCCGATGTTGATTCTGCCAAAATTTCAAGTTGGTCCCAAAGGCCATTTGTTAAGGTTGCGGGCCCATATCACGTAATGGGAAATGCCGAGAAGCGTCGGGTTTTGCCAGAGTCGGTCACAATTGTTCAAGCTAATTTCAAAATGAGTCTAAACCTTGAATCTTGCATTCGTGTATAGGGTATTTTTGTTGTTCTGGCCATTGTTAATCTCGAAAATCAGAAATGTTCACAGATTTACGCCTAACTTACACAATATAAACACGATGACCGTAGAAAACTTCCCCTGAAATGGTTTTGTCTGAAGTGCTATAGTCTTTGAGAAATGAGTAAAACAATTAGTTTTCATTTCATGAGACGAAAATTCAATTCGCCCCAAAACCGTTTCGCCCAAGTGCCATTTCGCCCCAAATTACTTCGTCCAAACACTACATCGCCCAAATGCCACTTCGCCCCAAAACCACTTCGTGCACAGGCCGTGGTTCAGGGCGAAATGGTTCAGGGCGAAGTGGTTTTGGGGCGAAATTACTGCAAACTCTTTTTTGACTGTTTTCTCAAAAGTTAGACGAAGTACGGAGCTGGTTTTTGCTCAGGTTGGTTTTAATCATGCATATCTTCAATCACACAGGGGGATAAAACTATTTGTAACACTTTACCAATCATGTATACAGTAAACTCCGGTTAAGTCGACATCGTACAAGTTGGCAAATCGCCTAAGTCGGCCGTCCGCGAAAGTCCCGATCGTCTACAATACATTTCCATTGAAATGTATGTTTCTAAGTCGGCATTTGTAAGTCGCCATTTCGCCCAAGTCGGCATGTTATTCTCGGTCCATTTCAACAAAATGCAATACAAAATCCTTTGTGTAAGTCGGCACTAAAAAAAACCACACAATATGGCAACGATTTCCTTCCCTGCGGTTTTCAAGAAGTGTCGAGTGAAAAGACAAACACTGCTTAACTGACGTCTGTTTATTGGCACGCACGGACCGTGGTCGTCAGTGTATCGGTGTCGTCATGTTACAGCCAGGGCTGCGTTCGAAACACGCGAACATTGCAAACGTATGCATCGTTCGCCAACAACTGGTACCCGGCTTTCCATAGACCAGTGCACAAAAGCACTGTACCAGTGGCAAACGTTGGCAATGTTCGCGTATGTGGAAAGCAGCCCTGGCCATGACTGAGATTGCGTGCACTCAAAAAGGGGTTTCCCCTGTACGCATGCGCACTTTCCATTTCGGGAGTCGTCGCATGATGCATGTACATGTACATCCATTACATGTAGAACTTCACACGTGCTCGCTCACACACGCGCGTATTTAGCGTGTCCATAAAAACACGATGTTGACATGAATCAATTAAGGATTTCATTGCTGGAATCGACCCCAAAAACAAGGAGATTAAACCAAGGTAAATCAAAGCCTCCATGCTGCAATTAACCATATGCATAGGCCGTTCGTGTAACGTTGTGTAAGTCGGCAAAATGACGACTTACGGCGTATGTCGGCATTCGCGTAAGTCGGCAGAAATTGTCGGGTCCCAAGAGTGCCGACTTGGCCGGAGTTTACTGTACTATCTTTAAGAAAGCTTTAGTTCTAGTCTGAAAAACAACAAAAAGACAAAAAATGCATACATTGTAGAAGTTCCATTTCGTTTTTGGCAGACCCACCACCCAAGTCAAAAAATCACCAGGTCTGAGTCAAGTCAAGTCATTTGAGGTTCGAGACTCAAGTCAAGTCGGTGAAAATCGAGTCCCGAGTCATTACAACCCTGTATTATAGGATTGGAAAACTGTTACAAACGGCGTTATCTCCATGTGTGATTGAGGATGTTTACGATAAAAACCAACCTGTGTATAAGTCAGCTCAGTACCTCATCCGTGTTCTGAGTAAACCTTGTGTCCATTCTTTCAAGAAATTATGTGAAGCTACAGTCTTTTCCATTTGAATTGTGTTCATTTGTTTCCTTGCAGCCATATGGATGGAAATTGATGAGACGATATCTTGCATTAAGGCAACTCTGAGTACAAGTCATAGCCAGATGGGCCAGGCAGGACAGCAGACTCGAGGTATGAACACTGGCTGTGGCTGGAAGCTACACACAGTGAACGATTTCATTCTGAAATATTGGATAGCAGATTTGCTATGCAATTGTTTTTGTGTAGCAATTTTTGTGTAGCAATCCAGTATTTTTGTATAGCAAATTTCAAAAAATGCGTGATTTCTTAGTAAAAACGGTGTCTACTGGCTACAAGAAACCACTCATTGTGTGTGTAAGACATTGGTGTACACATCGCCTTTTGAATGACGACAATCAATAAAATAGTTTTTGAGTTACATCATGGAGCTAGCTCCATGGTTACATCGAGACAGGAACTAACTTTTTGTGATGGGTGTATAATGCACGTGGGTCCGGAAGCACAGCAGGAAAACAATATGCATCAACTGGTACCCATCTCCATAGGCATTATAGGCAGATTACCAGTTGCACAAGTTATTTTTCCCACTAACTGTCCGGACAGAGTGGTTCGCGTCGCATTTTTTTCCCTGAAAATGTACCAATTACAATGCAGAAATCTCAACAGAAATCTAAGTTTTAAGCAATACCTACCGACTTAGGGGATATAAAGGAATACTGCTGCTTATGCTGCAGGGAAATGAGATTGATTTTTCTGCACCTATGGCCAGGAAAACTGGGACAACTCTGAGAAATTTTTTCCATGGAATACATTGCACCCATGTGCACTTGTATACTTGCAGTAAGCCGTCGCGGTACGTTATTCTGGTCATTTGTCAATTTTTCACTAACATTAAAAAAACTAACCTGGAAGTGCGAGAATAAGGACTAGATGTTGAAAAAAATGTGTCGCAAATTGCATCGCTAAATCAAGTCAAAAACTGCGATGCACTTTGAAAAGTGGCATCGCAGATTGTCAAAAACGCGTCGCATTTTGCGATGCGATACAGGGGAAATCGTTCACTGACACATGAGCCAATGGTAGCTGGCTAACGTTGGATGTTAATATTAATTCTTTCTGGTATTGAAACCAAGGATTCCTCAAAAGTGCCTGAGGCACTGTAGCTCGTAAGCCTGAAGAAACTTGTGAAGAGAAGACGATGAAGAAATGCTCAGTTTTAGAGGTTGGAGGAAAACCCCAGGCGCGGATCCAGAAGGGGGGTTTTGGGGGTCAAAACCCCTCCCTGCTCAGACACCAACAAATATAATGTAATGCATTTTTTGCGTGTCCGCCTGTCCGAAACAAGCAGACATAAAAATCTGATGGGCAAAACCCCTCCCTGGTGGCAAAACCCCCTCCTGGAAAAATTCCTGGATCCGGCCCTGAACCCCTACACAATTCTGTATCGGGGAAACCCACAGAATCAAGCAGGGACTGAGAACCCAATGCACATACTGCAGGTTGGCATAGCAGTACTAACCCGGCCTTACACCTCTGGGCCCTGGTTCGAATCCCGTCCAGGTCAGTATCTGGATTGGGTTCTCAGTCCCTGTTTGATTCTGTGGGTTTCCCCTATTGATTGCTTTCCGTGATTGCTTTCCGGGAATGTTTGGTGGTCAACAGTCACGCGCGTGCCACTAGACGCACATGGGCACGCGTAAAATATATTCACCAGCGTACTTTTATTCGAAGATGCCGCACACGCGCGTTGCAATACGTTTTTCTGGATTTCTAGAATTTTACCAATTTGTAGCGGAATTTTATTTTGTTGTGTGCTCCGTGGCTGCGATCCATATTGTATTTTCTAATTTTTGTTTGCCAATGGTACGGTCGTGTTTAGCACGATCCCCCAAAAAGTAGAAGTTTGTGTGGTCTCTACGTCTCGCCCCGCCCCCCAAGTAAGCCAAGCCCCTTCCGGAATTTTTGTTTCCCTCCAATCTCACCCCTGAAGGGTACAATTCAAAAATTTACCACAAAATTTAAATTTGTCTGGTACCCTTGCACTTTGCCTTGATTTGTAGGGGGCAGTGCTCAAGTTGACCAGGTCTTGAATGCATCGAGAACTACGCACTCCGTTCAAGGTGCCAACAAGAAAGAAAAGGGAGACAGGGCTGCCACAGAGACACTGAGAGAACGGCTGGAGAGGAGTCTAGCAGATGTGCTCAGGTAAGTACCTAATGCATCTAGTTCTGAGATTGCCCAATTGACCCTGCCCCCTTAGATATTGTTGCTATGGCTCACAAGCCAACGCAAAAATGGCGACACATAACGCACAAAGCAATGGGTAGTGGAGAACACTGAAAAAACAGGTAGTGGAGAATAATGCTGGGACATTGTAAACGTTTAAATGTTTAAACGACCGAAATGTAACTATCCGTTTAGAAAAATGCTAAACAGATATCCGAAACCAACTTGTGAAAAAACGATCCTCTTTTTCAAAGATCTAATGGCAGTTTGCGCCGCTGAAAATGTCTAAACTCTAAAGTGTCAGTTTTTTTCTGAAAGAATATGCCCACTACGCACACACCGAAAGCAACTGATCCGTTGAGTTGCTTCCGGTTGCAAGGTTGATGTACGCTAGTCTTGACCGAGTTGCCGTGTCGATGTGCCCACTACGAACACACAGAAAGCAACTGATTAGTTGAGTTGCTTCCAGTTGCAAGGTCGATGTACGCTAGTCTTGACCGAGTTGCCGTGTCGATGTGCCCACTACGCACACACAGAAAGCAACTGATCAGTTGAGTTGCTTCCGGTTGCAAGGTTGATGTACGCTAGTCTTGACCAAGTTGCCGTGTCGATGTGCCCACTACGCACACACCGAAAGCAACTGATTAATTAAGTTGCTTCCGGTTGCAAGGTCGATGTACGCTAGGGTCAACAAAGTCTGTTTGATCATATAATACAGGATTGCACAGTTGGAGACTAGTGCAAGTACGTGCAGTAACACGCTTGAGCTGAAGACTATGAGTAGCTGCCTAGGGGTCATGACCTTTATGGAAGCTGCGCTCAATGTGACTAGCGATCTGCAACCTTTTATTGATCAACTACTCCTTGTGGAACAACTACAGGTCAGTTGGAAATATAAGCTAGTGGAATATGAAATAAAATAAAGCATCTACCTCTCGTATGAGCAATTCCATGGTTAGTAATAATAACCACTTGATGCCGGAAGACGTGTAAACGCGTTCTGGCAATTGACGAGTTGACGAGCTAAAACGTCAGCTTTGCCGCTGTCTTCCACAGTTGATGTGTAAAAATCCATTGTCCACCATTCATTTGTACACACCATGTTTTGAGCTTGAACTTGACTGTGGATGGCCTGTCAGTGTAGCAAATCTCGCTCCTTGGCGGCCGCTTCAGAGTGTTGCAAAGTATGATCTTTTGGTGAGAAGATCCATGCATACAATGAATGTAGAAATGACTCTTGGTATTTGTGGTGCTTGACCTGGTCTTAACTTTTAGCCAATCACATTTGCCTTTTTAAAAAATTGGTATTTGTTGCAAAAAATAATCCGGACGTAAATTGGTTAAATTGTTAGCAATTTACTACAGTTCCGGTCCATGGTCTGCTATATAAACTTTGCATGCCTGTCAGTTCTGTCAGTTCATTGTGGTATCATCAATGCATCTTACAAACACTTTAATACCAGACTGTAATAAGTAACATTATTATATAAAATGAAGCTTTTGCGGACACCGTGCATTTCTGTTACTGTGCAGCACAGAGCCCAGATTCGATGTGCGTGCACATTGGGCGCACCACGAATACACGCGTACGCGCGCGTCATGGATCGAGGGAATGGATTGCATGCGTGTGCAACACGCGCCAGAGTACAGTAACAAAAAATACTGTACAACAGTAACAAAAGCGCATGCATTTGTAAACTGACGTTTTCAACACCAAACAGACAAAAATCTCGCGGAAATCTATCAAAACAAAGATACATTTTATATAACAATAATAATATTGGATGTCTTTTCGGGTGATATGAGAATATACCGCAATCGTCATGAAAATACCGAACTCGCCTTCGGCTCGTTCGGTATTTTTATGACTCGTGTGGTATATTCTCATATCACCCTCAAAGCCATCCAATATTATATAAATATTTAGCCCCATTTTGTGAGTTGTAACTTCAGTCTTGGACCCCGTTCTCACTAGAGAAATCGCTTCGTTCAACGAAGATTAGTTAATCATTGTTAGTTAATGAAGCGTGCGTTCACATATCACTTAACGAAGATCGAATGAAGAGCGTTCTTACTAGAGAAATCGCTTCGTTCCACGAAGATTAGTTAATCATCGTTAGTTAATGAAGCGTGCGTTCACATCTCACTCAACGAAGATCAAACGAAGATAAAATGAAGAGCGGAACCGTACACATTAAAAGCGACCGCTAACAAAGATCGAATGAAGCTGTGGGAGGTCGTACAGGCGCGTCACGCATCTAGACGCGCTGTGTGGTTTTCCAGTGGCGCGTCAAAAACAACGCTTGATGGCCGCTTGACACACAACGCGCTTGTGCAACCAAGCCTGCCAAATTGCTTCGTCGAATAAAGGGAGCATTCTCATTACAAATTTGCTTCATCAATGAAGTGATTTCTTCGTCGAATGAAGCGATTCCAATTATCGTTGAATGAAGAGGCGTGCATTCACATCAGGAAAACTCTTAGTCAAATCATTGTTGAATTATCGTCGAACGAAGCAATTTCTCTAGTGAGAACGGGGTCAATGTTAGTCATGTTACAAAAAGGACATGAAAAAATATTTATTTGCCAATTTTTTATCAGGCTTATTGACCAGATTTGCATTGATATACCGGGTAATGATTTCATGGCGGAGTAAATGTGGTGTCTCATCATTGACGTGTTTTTATTTATTTAATTTTTTTTCAGAACCTTCCTAGAGCTAGCGTGTACCTAGAGCTATGTCATGCTAGCTTGTTGGGACTGATCGATTTGCCGGACACATCAGAAGAACTCAAATGGTTGGCGTTTACTTTTATCAAGGTATGATATACAGTAAACTCCGGCTAAGTCGACATCGTACAAGTCGGCAAATTGCCTAAGTCGGCCGTCCGACGAAAGTCCCGATCGTCTATAATGCATTTACATTGACATGTTTGTTTTTAAGTCGGCATTTGTAAGTCGCCATTTCGCCCAAGTCGGCATGTTATTCTCGGTCCATTTCAACAAAATGCAATACAAAATCCTTTGTGTAAGTCGGCACTTTAAAAAACCACACAATATGGCATCGATTTCCTTCCCTGCGGTTTTCAATAAGTGTCGAGTGAAAAGACAAACACTGCTTAAAGTTGCACTGCCCGTGTTTGGGCCGATTTGGGCGTACAATTTTTTTTAAAAAGTTAAATAGGTATTTTTCTAGAATAAAAAAGGTTATCAGCTTTCATTTGGTACCAAGAACGTAAAAATCCGTCAAGGATTAATGCCAGTCGATTAAAAACAAGAAATGATTAAAAGGCTGGCAGGTCATTTAATCGACAGGGTTATGACGTAAATGTACATGTGCGCGTACATGTGTACATTGTACACATACTATGTACATATGAGCGTACGCGCACATGTACAACATGTGAAGCACGTTTCAAGAAAAAGGCTTGTATCTCCAATTCTCGACGTCGGAAATTTAAGTTTTTGATATTTTTCGTTACAGAGACACGTAAGCTTTCTAAATTCGTTCGCTTGTGTAAATTAATTTTTTTAATCCTTTCACCGAAACACGGGCAATGCAACTTTAACTGACGTCTGTTTATTGGCACGCACGGACCGTGATCGCCAGTGTATCAGTGTCATGTTACAGCCAGGGCTGTGTTCGAAACACGCGAACATTGCAAACGTTTGTATCGTTCGCCAACAACTGGGCTGCGTTCCAAACACACGAACGGTTTGTTAACGTTGGCGCCAACGTTTGCTCATGTGGAATGGATTGTTTGCCAAAATACATTGTCAAGATGGCGGCGCCCACAGTCACAACTATCGTACCGACGTTGTAATGTGGCTTTCCGCTGCTTTCCTTTTTTTTTTTTTGGAGGAAATGTGACACGTTGCTATTGATTGTGTATCGCCAGCGATAAGGCAGACAACTACGAAAGGTGCAATTTATTTGTTATTTTTCAATTTGCAAACCATCGTCAGTCGTCTTTCATGCCGCGTGCGCCATTTTGAAATGCCTCGCGAACATGGCGAACAACTTAAAAGTTTGTTGGCCAACGTTGGCGAACGTTGGTAGCGCACAATACGTTCCACTCAAATTGTTGGCCAACGTTGCCAACGTTTGCAAACGTTCGCGTATTTGGAACGCAGCCCAGGTACCCGGCTTTCCATAGACCAGTGCACAAAAGCACTGTACCAGTGGCCAACTGTTGGCAACGTTCGCGTATGTGGAACGCAGCCCTGGCTATGTGTGAGATTGCGTGCACTCAAAAAGTGGTTTCCCAGTACGCATGCGCACTTTCCATTTTGGGGGTCGTCATGTGCATGTACATGTAGAACTTCACACGTGCTCGCTCACGCGCGAGCGTATTTAGCGTGTCCATAAAACCACGATGTTGACATAAATCAATTAAAGGGCCCCTTATTTAGGATTTTTATCAATTAAATCTATGCTTTAAAACCACTCTACTCAGTTAAAGTCATAAAAATCCTTGCTTTTGGAGCTTGCTTTGGGGGTTAAAACGAAGGTTTTTTGTTTTTATGCTAATAAAATATGCATATTCATGACCAAGGTCACTATGTCACAAGAGGCAAACACAGGAAAATCACATTCAACTGTGCACAAAAGATTCCACTTTTTTCTCAATTTTCCTGAAACTTTTGTAATCCATGGCTGTTTGAGTTTGTTTTACATGTTGCCTGCTGTAAGCCATGACAAAACTGGGGGTAGAAACTGCAGCAATTTGCCACAAGTCCAACTTGAAGTCTTATGTTTTTTCTTAACTTTTCCCTTCTGTCTTCCTTATGTGATGCACTCAAAACAGCGCCCTCTGTCTGTGATTTATTGCAGTGAAATCTTCAAAGTTGAAAAAGGCCACCTTTTATTGATTTTACATCCAAACGAACAATAGTATGTCTTGCTGAACAAGTAATCCGTCATTATGAAGCAAAGCTTAGGCACAAAGTTGTTTAGCATGTCACAGGCCCTTTAAGGATTTCGTTGCTGGAATCGTGTACATGTATTTTAAAAATGCTATTCATGAGTCCGAGTACCGTTAACTACTCGCAATTAATCGAGCTATTCGCCCAGCCCTAATATACATGTACCAGAAATATCCACGATTAAAATTATAATGATGCACAGAACAGTTTCTAAATTTTGTTTTTATATCGGGTGTTTCAAAATAACATAAAATTTCTGCCAACTAGAGGGTCAAACTTATTTGGGTTATTCCATGAAAACAGGACACAGTGTCCCCCTTACGTCGTGACACTTTCGGAGTTGATTTATATCATTACCAGATTTGAGAGAATGATTACCCTCCGCATATAAAGAATATATAACCTCATGAATTGAACACCACTTTTATCTGTTGATACTACCCAAAACATAACGAGAACGATTCAATAAACTAGTGCGATCTTCTAAATGCAAGTGTGACATTTTGAAACTTTCGCTCAAAATGTAACCAATTTTACTCAATGTAATTTGAATCGATAATGGCCAGGTTCTACAGCTTGGTAAAATCAGCATCTACCTTTTTCAGGAAGAAACTGGTCAAAAAGACTCGAAATGTAATCGCAAGAGTTGAAAAATGCCTTGGAGTGCCCCCTTGTCGTGAAACAATTTTCCTGAATATTTTCAAGACTGTGATACCAAGACATGTCTAACCATTTGTAAATTATTTTAATTATTCTACAATATTTAGAAATTGCACAGAAATTTCTTTAAACAATTTTGCAATTGGGCTAATTCACAATAAGTGTACACTTTCAGTCTCACTGGCAAATGGGGGTCAAATTTCAAACTTGTCCGACTCACAAAAACTCTGTTGATCTAAAATCTTCAGGATGTATACTAATAATTCCTAAAATATCAGAGCGTGGTATTGTGATTAACATGTCTATTTTTTCCAATGAAATAGTAATTTGTAATAGGTTGTCTGGAGAGGACATTTTGTTAAACACAGAATATCACCATATATTGGCCAGACTAAATGTTGAAATGGTAATGCCATGCAATGTCCTGTTAGAAGGAATGGTACTGTTCATTTTACAAACATAACATAAAATATTTGAATCATGGTTGACATGTTATATTACAATTAACTGCTGTCCTGGAGAGGACAAATTTTTAACGGATTTTCCACAACCCTGAATATGATCTTGATAATATTTACTCAAATCTCTCCCACGATCAAATTGTCATATTTACTCCATCAAATGTGTCCTGTAGATGATACAGACATACTTGTGAGTACATATTTCCAAACTATTCCATTGTCATGAATACCTTGTCCTGGAGAGGACATTACCATATTTTATTTAACGGGAAATCCACTTTATTTTGAAATGTTCATAAAATTACCATTTTTCGACAGAATTACACCAACCCAAGTTTCACAATATTGTTGAACACTATATATCCATGATTGATCACCAAATTCACCACAATAATGCATCATCAACAAATGATTCCACTTAAAATAATGTAAAACTTGAAATGAGACTCCAAAATGGTGTAAATAGAGAAATTCAAAACGAATAACTCGTAGAATTATGTAAAAATAGTTCTGTAGCTTGTCCTTCATATTCACTTATCATATAAAATCACTCATAACATGTATTTGCACTGATAAAGTTATCCAGGATGGGTTATACTGTAATTTACTCAAATGACCACTTATTGTGAAATAGCCCAATTGCAACATTTCTGTTTCGGGATATGTCTGTCAGTATGTTTGATATGTATCAAAGAAAAAAGTAGTGAGGTTGATTCTCAAACTCTTATTGTTTTTCGTGAAAAAGATGCCGAGATGATAGCCCCCACTGTATGCACACGGCATTCGTACACTGACGGATAGTGCGCCTGCCCATGTGTGGGAGCTCGTTTATTCACTCTCAATCTCGGAAGCCCTTGCATGCACGAGATATCGAAAAGGCTTAATATTAGCTAGAACAAATCTACTGTCGTGACTACTTGACTTGATCAACATGCCTGACTTGACTTGACTTGGGACTCGAAGGCAGTTTGACTTGACTTGGGATTTGAAGGCAGTTTGACTTGACTTGGGTCTCGAAGGCAGTTTGACTTGACTTGACTTGGGACTTGAAGGCAGTTTGACTTGACTTGGGACTTGAAGGCAGTTTGACTTGACTTGGGACTTGAAGGCAGTTTGACTTGACTTGGGACTTGAAGGCAGTTTGACTCGACTTGGGACTCGAAGGCAGTTTGACTTGACTTGGGACTCAGGGCAACTTGACTTGGGACTCGAAGGCAGTTTGACTTGACTTGACTTGGGGCTCGAAGGCAGTTTGACTTGGGGCTCGAAGGAAGTTTGACTTGACTTGACTTGAGGCTCGAAGGCAGTTTGACTTGACTTGACTTGGGGCTCGAAGGCAGTTTGACTTGACTTGACTTATGACTCGAAGGCAGTTTGACTTGACTTGACTTAGGGCTCAAAGGCAGTTTGACTTGACTTGACTTGACACTCGAAGGCAGTTTGACTTGACTTGGGACTCGAAGGCAGTTTGACTTGACTTGACTTGAGACTCGAAGGCAGCTTGACTTGACTTGACTTGGGACTTGTGCAAAGCGAGACTCATTCCAACCTTCAGCAATTGTAAGTAAAAGGTGAGTGCGTATCTATTTTTATTCCATCTATAGTTACCACAGATCCTTGCCCGTTTGAAGCAAAGTCCAACCTTGAGAGATTTGACAGACAATAACACCCACTTTATGAGTTGCTTTGAACAGTTGCTACGGTTTAGTGTGCTCATAGATCAAGCGGATTCTAAACACAAGTAAGTCCATGTAACTTTGGTCCTGTCTTCAGTCCTGTTAAGCCGTCCTCGGGTCGACCTTGCGACGACACAAACCAGTCGGCGACTGGCTTTTTATGACCAAGCTGTGCCTGAGCTACGCCCGTCGGCATTAAATTACAGTAAACTCTTGTTATAACACCCCCTGATATAAAGCTCCTCTCGATATAAGCTCCCTTTTCTAAGTCCCGGCCATTATTCTCTGCATTGTGCATGCATTGTGTATAGCGCTCTCTCGATATAAAGCTCAAATTATTTCCGTCCCTTGAAGAGTGCTATAATGAGAGTTTACTGTAGTCGGCGATTATTTTAAGATGGGTGTGTAGCTCCAACGACATCACGACAATCGGGATCAGGCGGCGCTAAAAGAGTAGAACATGTTAAACTTTTGTGACGTGATGCCGATCGTCACGACCAAATTCTATCAAAGAAAACCAGATGCGGGCATGCCGCACGCGTGGTACGCGCATCCTGTTTTTCTTCAGCCATTCAGCGTGTGGAAAAATCACGCCATCATGCGTGACTTGAGCATAGTTGTGATTACTTCGAGTCGGGTTTCCGCTTGTTCTAGTTTGTGACCCGAGTGTTACTTTTTTGCTCAATGCCGAGTGTTCCGTCGCGGCGCAAGACAGTCGCAGGTTGACCTGACGGCGGCTTTTAGGGTGCATACATTTGATGCGTGTCGTTTTTAGAAGAAAAAAAACAGCCTGGAGGGAATTCGGAGTAAAGGAATGCGCTAAAAATAACAGAATCACAAAGTTGATTCTATGATTTTCAGTGCGTTGTTTCACTCCAAATTTCATCCACGCCGCTCCTTCTCAAGGAGACGCGCGTCTTAAAATTGAATTTTAGAAAATTCAGTTTTGATTTTACATATCAAAAACCAAAAAAAAAACCAGAAAATATCTTCTATTTTCAGCTTAACACAAATTGATACTAGTATTGCTGCTAACAAAATATACTAAAAAAAAAAAAAAACGCACACCTACTGTCATCCGAAATTTTATGACATATTCGTAAACAGTAACACATACTTGGCAGACCCAACAAGGTCACAAGCCTAAACAATGCATAGTTCCGACCTGTCAATCAACCGAACCCGCCGACCAATCACAACAGAGCTAGCAGATATCACCGACATAGGTCAAAGTGCACTGTCACACAACAACATCACGCGATGTTCTGCCCCGTACAATTTGTACAGTGTTGTATGTGATGATCTGGGTGATTTTTTGGTTTCAAGGCCGGTCGTTTCGTTGTTCAAAGGTACGAAAGCATGTATTTCATGATATGTCATCCCTGTATTACTGGCCCTTTACTCGGTGTGTTCTAAGATAACTGTCGACCGTGAAACATTAATACAGTACCTTTGAGTGTTCTCCAATGAATCTGTGCTTTCCGTTGAAAGTCCCATTGCTTTGTGCGTTGTGTGTCGCCATTTTGACGATAGCGTGTGAGCCATGGCAACAATATCCAAGGGGGTGGGGTTAACCGGGCAAAATCGGAACTATGCATTGGTGCAGATGAAATTTACAATGCTTTGAATGGTGTGAAATTTTGCTGCTCCGTGGTGGCTAATTTGCAAAATATTGGCAGTTGCAAAAATGTGCATTTAATTTTTTTGTTTTTTTAGTCTAAAATGTGACAAACAGAATTCAAGAACAAGAACAAAGAAACTATTATATCCCATAATTAAATAGTGAGCTTTTCATGTAAAGCATTTTCATTTTGTTTGGGGTGTTATGTCCGAGCGGGTCTAGTGCGTCAAACTTAAGTTCCTGTGGTAGTACTAGAATGTAGGTTCGAATCCTGGCCGTGACGGGTTGTGGCACCTGTGCCCTTGAGCAAGGCACTCAACCACACTTGCTCCCATTCCTGTAATTGGCGGTCCCTCCGCTGTTGGATGTGGTATATAAATAAATAAATAAAAATAAATAAATAAATCTACCGAAAACTTCCGTGTCACTTTGTGAAAACAAAAATCTTTGCACTTCGAGTTAGTGTTCGAAGAGTGCGCGCGCACACGTGTGTGTTAGTTCATGAAAATGTGTGGAACTCGCTGTGCGTTTCCACGAAGTGTATCTAAACTGCTCTTGGGTATCCGTTTGTGGTGTCGGCGACGAATTGTCTACCTTTGTTTGGAAATTGTCGACCATTGTGCACCATTTCTTTTGTTTTTTTTTACAGCTGCGACTGCATACAGCAGTTGCTATCCCAGTGCAATAAACTGGGGCTTATCACAGACGTTCAACTTCGAGAACTATTGGCAACAAGGTAAACAAAAAACAACCAGCAAATCCATCAAGATAGATTGCAGGATTGGAAAACTGTTACAAACGGCGTTATCTCCATGTGTGATTGAGGATGTGTATGATAAAAACCAACCTGTGTATAAGTCAGCTCAGTACCTCATCCACGCTCCAAGAAAACGATAAAAAACTGTGTTCATGCTTTCAAGAAATTGTGTGAAGGCACTGTCCTATTTAGTCTGGTTCCCGGGCTATACTGAATGGAAAACACAGCCACAATACCATGGTAGTCAGGGACCTAGTTTATTTCACATGAGGACGCCCTTAGAAAATGAGTGTGCACACGCATTTGTATGAATTCATATAAAAATATATCATGTCAAGCAGAATCATTGCATTTAACAGTTGAAACCACTTCTGTCTTTGTTTTGAGTAAATTTTCATGTCAAATGGTTGATTCAGATTTTGGGACGTTGAAGATCCTGTCTCCCTCTGCTCGAGTCCCAAGTCAAGTCACGTCAAATGGCCTTTGAGTGTCAAGTCAAGTCAAGTCAAACATGTTGGTCAAGTCGGTTCAAGACAAGTAGTCATAACAGTAAATTTTTTCAAGCTAGTTTCAAAATGAGTCTAAATGCTGAAACTTGCATTCGTGTAGGGTATTTTTGTTATTCTGACAAAAAATGCATAAAAGTTCTATTCCATTTTTGGCAGACCCAGGTCAAAAATGTACAAGTCCGAGTCCAGTCAATTCAAGTCATTTGAAGTTAGAGTCTCAAGTCAAGTCATTTGAGGTTAGAGTCTCAAGTCAAGTCAGTGAAAATTGGGACTCGAGTCAACTCGAGTCTGGAGTCCGAGTCATTACAACCCTGGGCTTTAATAATGTCACAAGTAAAATGAGTCTGAAGTAAGACTGGGTCATTTTGAGTTTTCTACAATCAAACGAGCGTGTCCAGATCACATTTTTGAACCCCTCATTTTCCCATGGGTGTTGAGATTTTGATACCATATCATTTGTCATATTTTTTTCATTACCATTCTAAATTTTGCACACTCAATCCGTATATTTTTAAGGATATCATAAAAAAAAACACTGTTTTGTAAACTAATTTATCTGGTTACATAAAGCAGTGCAGTAAGTACATCAACCTTTTTGCTTCCACATCCAAATTGGAGATTGCAAATTTTGTATTTTGGGAAGGTATACTGAAACGCAAAAGAAACTTACCACTTTTTAAACCTGTAAATAGCAACAATAACAATGCGTGTAGTAATGTGTGAACTTATTTGTGGACAATAGTGGAGGAGTCAGGTCCTCACTGTCAGACCAAATGGTGACTGAAGGTCAAGTACGTCAATGGTACGTCACTTCATGGCACAGCTGTTTTGTGGGGTGTTATGGCCGAGCGGTCTAGTGCGTCGAACTTAAGTTTCTGTGCTAGTACTAGAATGTAGGTTCGATTCCTGGCCGTGACGGGTTGTGGCACCTGTGCCCTTGAGCAAGGCACTCAACCACACTTGCACATTCCTGTAATTGGCGGTCCCTCCGCTGTTGGATGTGGTATATAAATATAAATAATTTTTTTGACTGTCAGTGATTATAGCCAAGGGGTATGGGATGATTGTAATGAGCTGCACGTGATGTCTTGATGTTGGCTTTAAAAAGGCCAGTGCAAAATGGGCATTTCAAGCAACATGCAACGATTGTCGGGGGCAGCCTGCCCTGGGCATGCTGCAAGGCGGACTGAGCTACCGTGAGGTGGCACGTCGTCTTGGCTGTTTACACCAGACGATATCGGCCCTGGTGGACAGAGAAACCCTCCACAACTTGACATGTCATCAATAAAATGCCAATGTTTCAATTAGCAATTGTTGGTTTGTTTTATTTTGAACTGTTACAATTTCATTACATTTTAAACAAGTGGTAAGTTTCTTTTGCGTTTCAGTATATTATATATGATTGTTTGGTTAGAACAAAATCCATTTTCTGGAAAAATCTAAAAAAGTTCCTTTAAATTAAAAAAGCAATTCAGTATTTTTTAAAAATGTTTAAGAAAAATCTACTTGACATGGCTGGTTTCTGTTTTTACAGGTCAGCCACTCGCAAAGCTCTAGTGCTGCAGAGTCGAGTTGGCAGCCACGTATCCCACGAAACACCGGCACAACTACCAAACTCTACGCTTGTCATCCGCGCTGAAACAACTTCAACCAGTATGCTAAAAGTACGACACAAATAAATGCTCATTGAAATGTGCCTGTAAAATAGTGAAATGAAAATTAAAACATAAAAAGTAAAGAAAACAAAAAATAATAATAAAAACAACCACACACCCCAAAAACAAACAAACAAAAACCCTAAAAAATTATTTAACCCTTCCATGTGAGGGTGCTGTATTTGTACAGCAGTGCATCAGAATGCATGCAGTTGCACGTACAGGTCTACGTGCACCTTACGCGATTATAGGGGCATTCGAGATACTTACACCGTGTAACACCAACTTACACCGGAGCGTTCTTTTAGCCATCATGTGATACACGAGTCTGCCCCGGTAGCAGCCACCAGTGCCCGAGCACGGGACAGGGTCTCTGGTGTAAGGCTCGGTGTAATGACGTCACCTAAACTGGGCTCAAAAAGAAAATTTTTCACATGGTCATATCTTAAAGTCCTGTCCATCAAAATGAACCAAAATGACACACCGGATTACTTCAATACTCTACTCTAAACACATGTCAGTAACCAAGCAGTTGCCCAACTGACAGAACTGAAAAATGCACTGGCATGGAACCGCTTGCTGTATCACATGTCACAGCCCAACAATTTCATCCAACAATTTTCAAAGCTGTTCAAGAATCAAAGCAGAACATTGAACTCTTACCATGGTGCTCTTGTTCCCCGGATCTCAATCCGATTGAACAACTGTGGGATGAGCTCGGGCGACGTTTTTCGGCAAGGGACAATACGCCTGTTAATGCACAAACACTCAGAGCAGCTCTACAGGAAGAGTGGAACAATCTCCCCCAAGCCTGCATCAGAAACCTGGTGGACAGCATGCGTAGCAGATGCACTGAATGCTTCCAAGCACATGGTGGACACACACACTATTGATGTATGTGTTTGGGTAACTGACATTTGTTTTGACTTCTTCACGTGCCTTAAACTCTGTTGCCGAAATTTCCAGGCCGTGACATGTGATACAGCAAGCGATTCCATGCCAGTGCATTTTTCAGTTCTGTCAGTTGGGCAACTGCTTGGTTACTGACATGTGTTTAGAGTAGAGTATTGAAGTAATCCGGTGTGTCAGTTTGGTTCATTTTAATGGACAGGATTTTAAGATATGACCATGTGAAAAATCATACATGTAAGTTACTTTTTGAGCCCAGTTTAGTAACCACGAGTAGTAAAACATGGCGGACACTTTGGAATCACGACACGAGTATGAAGAAAAACACAGATTTATGACACAAAATAGGAGGGAATAGGACTGTAAATACATTTTGCTTAATCAGTATATGTCTGTGGGCATTGACGTTTATTACGGTACCTTTCTCCGGCTTTATTTTTCTCGCGAGTTGACCGATAACAGTGTTTATAAAGCCCCGCCTGTGTTTCCAGAATTAAAAGCGAAACCATGATGTATCGTTCGTTTTGCATCTTTTGGAAGCTTCTCCCGGTGTAAACCCCATGTTACACGGTGTAAGCATCTTGAACGCCCCTACTATTTACGAACTGGTGTGATGACACTATTCCAAATTTTTGAAAAATCTTTTGTAGCATGCACTTGCAAAAAACATTCTGCAGTGCGCCCATGTGATCACAAAGATGGCGACGCTTTGAACCGTTCAAAGATATACATGTATGAAGGTCCATGGCGTGTCGGCTTAATTTGCACATGGTGATTAGGGACCATACCGAATACGTGTGTCTTGTTTGTTACTTTGAGATAAATTAGGTACTTTATAAAACCTGACACAATTTGTTTAATAGCACTGTGTGTCAGGTCTTGGGGGAAAACCTGAGGGAGTATACCACTGTATGTGCCCCATAGCTCAGCTGGTAGAGCATCTGCCTGGTGTGTCGGAAGTCTTGGGGAAAAACCTGAGGGAGTATATAACCACTGTATGTGCCTCATACATGTAGCTCATCTGGTAGAGCATCTGAATGGTGTGTCAGAGGTCTTGCGGAAACCTGGGGGAGTATACCACTGTCTTATAACTTAGCTGGTAGAGCGTCTGCCAGAGGTCTTGGGGAAACCTGAGGGAGTATACCACTGTGCCTTATACATGTAGCTCAGCTGGTACAACATCTGCTGGTGTGCCGGAGGTCTCGGGGAAAACCTGAGGGATTATACCACTGTGCCTCATACATTGTAGCTCAGCTGGTAGAACATTTGCCTGGTGTGTCAGAGGTCTTGGGGAAACCCGAAGGAGTATACCACTGTTCCTCATAGCACAGCTGGTAGAACATCTGCTGGCGTGTCAGAGGTCTTGAGGAAACCTGGGGGAGTATACCACTGTGTCCTATAACTCAGCTGGTAGAGCATCTGCTGGCGTGTCAGAGGTCTTGAGGAAACCTGGGGGAGTATACCACTGTGTCCTATAACTCAGCTGGTAGAGCATCTGCCCAGTGTGCCAGAAGTCTTGGGGAAACCTGAGGGAGTATACGGCTGTGCCTTATAGCTCAGCTGGTAGAACATCTGCCCGGTGTGTCAGAGGTCTTGGGGAAACCCGAGGGAGTACACCACTGTACCACATAGCTCAGCTGGTAGAACATTTGCCTGGTGTGTCAGAGGTCTTGGGGAAACCCGAGGGAGTATACCACCGTGCCGCATAGCCCAGCTGGTAGAGCATTTGCCCAGTATGCCAGAGGTCTCGGGTTCGAATCCCGATGAGGACCATTTGAATTTTCAGTCAACCCTTATTACAAAAGGTCTAAAACAGCTTTACTGCACCTTTCCAAAAGTCATTCGTTTTGTTAAATGGACGTAATTCGCCCAGACACGACGCGGTATAAGCCCTACATACTAAGTGCGTTTCCCCAAAACACACTAAAAACTCACAGCGTACTCTCGTGGGATTCGAACCCACGACCTACATTTTTGTCGTCGGCAGAATATGGAAATGGATTACACCAAGAATCCGGACGAACTGCTGGGGGTCCTGGGTCACATGATGTCGGGGAAGAGTTTTGAGTTGATAATCGCTGCCCAAGCTACAACGGGAAAACTCAAGAAGTTTACAGCAAAACTGATCAAGTAAGTTCTAGTCCCAAGGTTTTATAGTTGATGAAATTGTACAGTCCGTTTTAGTAAAATTTCATGAGTTTCCAGTAAAATGAAAATGCTTTCAAGAAATTGTGTGAAGCGTCCGTCCTATTTAGGCTGGTTCCCTGGCTATACTGCATTGAAAACACTACTATAATTATTTGGTAGTCGGGGGCCTAGTTTTGGGCACATGAAGGTGCCCTTGTCAAACGGTGCATGGTGTTCATACATATTTATATAAATAAATTCACCATCTTAATTTATCGTTTTCTTACAAAAATATATCTTAAGTGGAATCATTGCATTGGACAGTTGGAACCACTTCTATCTTCCATTTGAATTTGTTTCCGGTCAAATGGTTGATTACAAATTTCGGATATTGCAAATCCTGTATAGAGTGCTTTCAACCCCGTGCAACATTTGGGAATGATTGGGTCTCACCGGTCACGCTTGCCAATAGACGCACGTGAACATGCGTATACCAACCAGCTTATTTTCAATCGAAAATGCCACACGCGCACGTTGCGATACGTTCAAATTATTGAGCATGTACTCGGCTTGTTTTTACTTGATCACGATTTAGCCTGAAGAAAGACATTTTTATCTTTCTCGATACAACAGCCATGGCGCAACAACATAAAGCAAGGTTAAGCAACAGAGGTAAATGCAACCAATTGCGCTTTTCTTGTTCTTTTTGTTGGTTAGCACTCGGGCCACGTTGGTCATGATTGTCAAATGACACCCAAAATGGTGGAAGGCGTGACGTCACCGTAAAGCAGTCTATACAGGCTTTTAAAGACACAATCTGCAAATAATACACTGGGCCTTTAATGGTGTTAAAGTCCCAATACATCATTTGCAGTGACCTAAAATTTTACTTCACGAGTTGACGATAAAAACCTGGCTAAAAGTGTTGATAGCAATGGTAACAAACGTAACACCACACCATTTGTTCCCGTGTAAAATGGTACCTTTGTGGGGGAAATTGCCAACTTTTTTGTAAGAAAAAAGTCTGCAGAAATTTGTTTTTACCATTCATTCAACACAAATCATGCATTGATTTTTCAGGTTTTCCCAGAGTATTACTGCATCTATAGTGGTGTTCCCATTGGACTAATTTTGGTAAAACTCCCGTGGTTGTGCGGGAGAGTAAAAAATTTTAGTCCAATGGGGACGCACGGAGAATTAGCGTCCCTGTAAAGCTACCGCGACCACGATGTAAAACTTACAGGGTGAGAGAGGCCGCGGAAACTTTCCGCTCAGCCGCGGGAGTTTTACAGGGCCATCGAAAAGTCCAATGGGAACAGTTTCGCCCTGTAAAATGAACACGACCCTGCAGTAAACTATGGGCCTGCACGGCAAAAGTTTACTGCAAGGTCGCGGTAGCTTTCCGCATGGGCACTGAAAACAATTGCAAATGGGAACGCATGGAAAGATTACACGAAGGAATGTTACTGAAGGTCGCGGTAACTTCCCGCGAGGCAGCGGAAAAGAAAGTCCAATGGGAACATGCCTTATGTGGCTGAAATTTCCACAAGACAGTTTATCAACATTATTCTTTAGTTATGTAATGCTGTTGTTGCTGTTTTTAAACGTTTTCCAATCCTGTAATCTGTCTTTAATTTAACAGGTTCAATGAACAAGCATGTAAGCAAACACAGGCAGAGGTTAGCAAAGGGTCACAGGTCAGGGCTGCTCTCTTTGACATTTCATTCCTCATGCTGTGTCACATCGCTCAACTCTACGGCACAGAGGTACGTTTCTAACGTAAAATTACACAGGGACTCAAAGGGAAGACTCGGGAAGCGCTGTACCCTGGAGCTATACAGCTATTGGTTGCAAACAGCTGTTGTTTACATTGTGTTACTGGCCAGAAGTAGGACGATTGATAGAGCTCTTCTATACCGAGCAAAAACAGAAACGTAAATTTCCAGTTTAATCAAAATTTGAAAATCTCCTTTTGTAATTAAGTTGACATCGAAATATTCATATAACAGCTTCATTATGCATTACTGCATTTAAAGCTTCTGTGTGCTGAAAATTCCCACTCTCAGATGGACAGCTTTCTTCAATCAAAAAAATAGAGAAACCTTTTGCGTTTTTTTGTTGCTCAGTATATTATGCAGGGTACACATATAAATGGGGCTTGGCTTGAGCCCAGATTTCTCAGTGTCGGTTAAGCCCGCCGCACACGTGGCCGTTTGCTCAGCACTTGGCTCACGTGTGCGGTGACTATTTTGCTGCATTTTTTGCCACGCGAGGCCGTGAGACAAAAATCTAACATGTTTGATTTCTTTTGCCTCGCGTGGCCAAAATCTCACGTGTGCGGGGGTGCTGAGCCAAGTGCTCAGCTAAAATAAATGTAGCTGGCCAATCAAAAACCATCCTCTATTCACGTGATATGAATACAGTGCGCGCCGGCACCGCTAAGGTCACCAAACTTTTGCTAAAGTATGGTGACCTTGGCGGGGTTAGCAGGCGCGCGCAGTTTTTGGATCGCGCGCGTGAATAGGGAATGGTTTTTAATTGGCCAGCTACATTTATTTTGGCTCAGCACCCCCGCACACGTGAGATTTTGGCCACGCGAGGCAAAAGAAATCAAACACGTTAGATTTTTGTGTCACAGCCTCGCGAGGCAAAAAACGCAGCAAAATTTCACCGCACACGTGAGCCAAGTGCTGAGCAAACGGCCACGAATGACCGTTTGCTCAGCAAACGACCTCACGTGTGCGCCAGGCTTTAGACTGGTGAGTGCACTCAACATTAGAGGTGACTATACAAGCTCCAAAAGGGGTTTGATTGAGTAACAATTTTCCATATTTTTTAAATAAATAATTCAGAAGGTTACACTTTTAGAAAACAAAATTGGACCTTTTTTTTTCACCAGATGGTGACGTCTAACGGTGGCGATTCATTCTTTGAGACTTGGGTACAGCAGTGTCTTCCGGATGACAATGGTGCTAAGCCACTAGGGTCTTTCCCCGCCATCGAACCCTCGAAGGGCGACGTACTGCTCAGTCAGTACCATTCGGGAATGGACATAAAGACAATGTGAGTGTTTACAGCAGAAAGGCACAGGCTCGTCAGCAATGTGCGCACGCCAAATTCGTGCCACGAAATACGCAGCTCTATGCCTTTGCTGTGGAGCTGCGTATTTCGTGGCACGAATTTGGCGCGCATTGTTGACGAGCCTCTGCCTTTAAATGTGAAGTAGGGTGTTTTAAAGGCACATTACATGATTGGAAAACTTTTAAAAACGGGAACAATAGCATTACAGTAACTAAAGAATAATTTTTATAAACTGCCTTGTAGAAATGTCTGCCACATAGATGCAGTAATACTTAAACAGCTAGAATCCCCCCGTCCACATTTTTTTAGTTTTTCTGTTTATCATGGAGGTGTATGAGTCTACAACACCATGACAACTTGTTTTTCACAAAAAATCAACAGGCTTTTGCTTAAAACGTAAAGCAGTTCCGACCCTCTTCACCCAAATTCTGAAACGCTCGTGGTCACTTGGCTTGTTTATCAACAGGGTTTTCACGTCATCCTGAGAAACATACAAAACGGCCTGTGCAGTATTGAATGGAAAATACACGAAGTGAATGTTTATCATGCCTGTTTTGTCCTTGTAATTCAAAATACATACGTGAAAAACACTTCATGTAATATGACAACAATCTACTATTGCCTGTTGTGGCCCACAGTGAAGCTCTTTTAAAGTAAATACTGGTGCATTCACAGCGGTCTGTGTACAGCATGGTACGGTCCCCTGCGCGTATATGCGGGCGTAGTTCCCACGTGTTTGAACATCGGCCGTACAAGTTATAGAATGAGCGACTCATTTTTCTCTCTCTTGGTAATATAAAGGAAAATCTTTCTGCTCTTTTTTTAGTAGTGTCTGGTAAAACATACAACCACGCAGCTACTGGGCATATCTCTGGCTTTTTGGACCAACAAAATTCTTCAAAAAACACCATCTAATTGAGACGGTTTTCCAAGTTTTTTGCGTGTAAACGTATGGAGCTAACAATCAGGATTGCGTCAAGGGGTCACGCGCATATCATGAATACCTAATGAGCGTTTCAGAAATCGCGAAAATCTCATTTTCGAAAAGCGCACTTTTGCTTGCAATTTATCCACTTAAAACCGACAATTAAAAAATAATAAAAATCCACGTCGGCAAGAGGGATGTTTGGACTATCGAAAAAAGCCTAAATGCTAGATTTTCGTCAAGGGGGATTCTTCCTCTTTAAGAAAACCTAAAAAAGTCCATGCATGGTTTTTGTGTTGAATGAATAGTAAAAGAATTGTGAGCAGATGATTTCTCCCACAAAGGTACCATTTTACATGGGAGAAAAATCATGTGGTGTTTGTTACCATTGCTATCAACACTTTTAGTTAGATATTTTTTGTCAAATTTTGGTTAACTGCAAATGTTGTATTGCAGGCAGGCCCGTTGGAATGAAGTGCTGGACACCATGCCGTATATCATGCAAGAAGTGTTGTTTGCGTGGGAGAATGGCGCCATTAGTGTTGAACAAATACAGGTAAACCATACTGCTATGCCTGAGTGAAGCCGCCATCCGCCACCTTACTCCAGGCAAAACAATACCTTGCCTGGACTGGTTATACTACTAAAGTACTTGTGTTACGTGGAATGCAAGTGATTGTCTGGACTCTGGATCAGTCTTGGCAAATTTGGGCCACAATTAAAGATGTATTTTCCGTGCGTTTTGGGTGTGGCACCAGTTTATTTTAAATAATATCTTTCTAGAAACATAAAAAGTTACTCGCTTTAAAATGAGACATCAACGAAAAAAAGCGACCAACGTTTAGTTATCGAACAATTACTGCCAATATACAAGTCCAGAGGGCGTGCTGTTGGCTATGCATTATAGACTAAACACGGAAGTCAGACTTGGACAAGTCTAGGCAAGGCGTAAAAACGGCCGTATAAAAACAGGGTTTTTCAGAGGGTTGCCGAAGTAAATGCTTTAAAAATTCGTTCGGACAATATGTGACCGACTCTGGCAAAACCCGACGCTTCTCGGCATTTCCCATTACGTGATATGGGCCCACAACCTTAAAAAATGGCCTCTGGGACCAACTTGAAAATTTGGCAGAATCAACATCGGGATACATTCAGGATTTGTTTTGTTGTTTGAACTGTCTCAAAATTCCTCATATATTGACAAAAAATTTAATAATAAACTAGTTTGTCAAACTTTAAAGACCAATAGCTCCATTTCACTTTCTGATCTGTCATACTTTAATTGGTCATAACTTCGCAAAAAATTATCAGAATTTCCTCAAACATGTTTTAAAAGCTGATACTAAAACTAAAATTTAGAATTTTCATCACAAGTGTTGGGTTTTGCTGGAGCCGGTCACATATAACTTTATAACGTTGACACGCTGTTTTGCAAGCACTTACACCACTGGACACTATTAAACTGATTAGACCAGATGATCACATTTTTTAGTCCCCCATTTTTCCCCCATGGGTTTTGAGATTTTGATACCGTATCATTTGTCCTATTTTTCTCATTTACCATTCTGAAATTTCACATTCTCAATTTGTATAAATTTTAGGGATATCGTAAAAAAAAAACACCAATGTTTCGTAAACTAATTTATCCGGTTCCATTGCCCAGTGCAGTGATTACACCAACCGTTTTGCTTCCACATCCAAATTGGAGATTGCAAATTTCCTGTTTTCTTCCCATGGATAGTATTTTGGGGAGGTATTTTATACGATTTTCGGGTTAGAACGAAATCCATTTTCTGTAAAAATCTGAACACACCCTTTAAGACTATGGCCCGGACACCAATCAGACTGATTTAAATTGATTTTGATTGACAGAAACTGATTGACAATGTGACAAGTAAGCTATGCTGCTTACCTATTTGCTGCGTGGCATGGCTGTGTAGTCACATCACTGTCTTGGCTTCCAAGGAACGTAACAGACCCCTCAGCCTACTGCAGATAATCTGCTCGCAGACAACGTCCAATCAACTTGGAGTACCGCTGCAAATCTACGATAATGAAAGGTAATAAAGGCTTGTTACATTTGCAGATGAATTTTTTTTTTTTTTTTTTTTTTACAAATTCCACGAATAACATCATTATATTACTAAAGAATAATGTTGATAAACTGCCTTGTAGAAATTTCAGCCACATAGACGCAGTAATACTTCAGAAAACCTTTAAAAATCCATGCATGGTTTTTGTGTTGAGTGAAAGGTAAAAACAAATTTTGGATTTAAAAAAAAAAAAAAAACACCTTCAGTTGGCAATTTCTCCCACAAAGGTACAATTTTTTATGGGGAAAAAATCATGTGGTTTTTTTTTGGTCGGGTTTTTCTTGTCTTGATGTATTGGACCTTTAAAGAGACACTCGGGGATGCCAGTGGCCCTTGCCTTCAGGGCCAAGAAAAAAAATATACGGCTATTATCATAACTGCATATATACTCTCCAACAAGAGAAAATGTGCATGGTAAAAATTGCTGTATTTTTTCAAGAAGGTGGAAAATAAACACCAAATTCACAGACAATATTCTCTGACATTGTTAGAAAAAGGTTATGCACTAAAAACCTGCTCATGGCATAGTGCAGGACTTAGACATGCCTGGGTGTTGATTTCACAATAGGGGGCCTACAGGTTGTTATGTAACAGAATTCCATAAAGTTCAGGTCTCGTTAGCAAGCCCTATAAAAGGACTACCCAAAAGTCAATATTCTCTTTCATGCGCGTGTCATTGGCTCCAGTGATTAATGCACAAGGGGGACACACTCGATACTGACTTTGTGACTTCAATATTGGCAAGTCAGTTTTCATCAACCTCTGAGAACACGAAGAACACATTTTGTACATTTCAAGTTCGGTTAACCATTTGAAAGATTTCATGGACTTTCATTAACAGTTTATTCCAGCGAGTTATCTGCCATGGCTGAAAAAATACAGCAATTTTTATCATGCACAGTTTCTTTTGTTGGAGAGTATATGTGTGCACATGGACTGGCCAGCACAGTACGCTCTACAGTATGTACATTGACAGTATGTGTGCAATGCAATGGATATGTCAGTATGTATGTGATCTAACCACCGCTGTATGGATACATTGCCCTCTATGTACTTCGGATCGAAAGTCTGGTTTTGCAGTACTTTAGCCGCGAATGATTACGGCCGGAATACAGACATACTGCATGTGTGCAAATCATTGGGAAAACCTGCTACGTGCGTGTACATACATGTACATTGGCTGTACATGACATACATGGCATATCCAGACATTGTTATAAGTGAGACAATTTTTCACGTTATTTGGGACTTGAAGAGTTGCAAATATATTATCCTTATATTTCCGACCGTTTACTTTTACAGCCTGGAAAAAAAAGGCTTTGCCAGATTTCTTTTTCCAAAATAAGAAAAAGCCGGAATGCATAGTTCCGAGATTGCCCAATTAACCCCGCCCCCTTGGATATTGGTGCTATGCCTCGCACGCTATCGTCAAAATGTCCACACACACTGCACAGACCAATGGGACTTTCAACGGAAAGTCAAAGGTATTCATTTATTGGAGAAAACTCAAAGGTATTCATGTTTCAGGGTCGACAGTTACCGTAGCACGCACTTAGTAAAAGGCCAGTGATACAGAAATGTCATATATTCATAACAATTCGCTTTCTTACCTTTGTACAGCGAATTGCCCGGCCTTGAAACCAAAAATTCACCCCGAACACCACATACAACGTATGGGCAGAATATCCCGTGATGTTGGTTTGTGAGGCAATGCACTTTGACCTATGCTAGCTCTGTTGTGATTGGTCAGCGGGTTCGGTTGATTGACAGGTCGGAACTATGCATTCGGGCTATAGCCGGAAGACTGGCATTCCTGGACACTGTTTCTGCCCAAACACCTCATGTTTGTTTGTTTCTCTTTTTTCTTACAGAAATTCCATGATGCAAATTATCATCAAGAAAATGTGCACCACAAGTCCCGTAACCTGCGATGTGGCAAAAATTACCAGAAATGTCCCCTCCCTCCCACTTAACACCCCCGCAACCCAAGTGTTGTCATCTGTTTTTTGTGAAATCATGGACAAGGGCTGTGTTGATAGGAGGACTCTGTCCCTGGTGGACCAGTTGATTAATTGTGGAGGTGTGCTGTGGTTCTGCCGAGGGGTTGTGCTGGAGATTTGCTCTCTGCATTGCAAGAATGAGCTCACAATGGCTGGTAATTTTTCTTGGTTGATATTTCTTTGCTTTTTAGTTTTATTAGAATCTTACAAAGGTATGCCCTCTTAAAGATAGTATACATGATTGGTAAACTGTTACAAATAGTTTTATCCCCCTGTGTGATTGAAGATATGCATGATTAAAACCAACCTGAGCAAAAACCAGCTCCGTACTTCGTTAAACTTTTGAGAAAACAGTCAAAAAAGAGTTTGCAGTCATTTCGCCCTAAAACCACTTCGCCCTGAACTATTTCACCCTTAACCACGGCCTGTGCACGAAGTGGTTTTGGGCGATGTAGTGTTTAGACGAAGTAATTTGGGGCGAAATGGCACTCGGGCGAAGTGGTTTGGGGGGAAATAGCACTTGGGCGAAATGGTTTTGGGGCGAATTGAATTTTCGTCTCATGAGACGAAAACTAATTGTTTTACTAATTTCTCAAAGACTATAGCACTTCAGACAAAACCATTTCAGGGGTTCTACGGTCATCATGTTTATATTGTGTAAGTTAGGCGTAAATCTGTGAACATTTCTGATTTTCGAGATTACCAATGATGTATACTGCCTTTAAATGTGTTTTTGTTTAATGTTAGTATCACCAATGGCAATAGACTACGTCAGTTGCTTGGGTAATCGGGTCATTATTCACTGGTAATCTTAAAAGCCCATTGCTAAAGCACATGGAAACAGTTCATTGGTTTTGTATTTATTTTTTGTGAGAGCAGCAAATTTAGTCATTTGTCATCTTGTTTTTGTTTTTTTACAGTTTTAGGAAGCACTAATATTCAGTTTTTATGTCGGGTAAGGGCAAAACAGAACCATATTTTATGTTCTCCGGCTAACTTACAATTTTAGAATCCAAGTGTCAATGAATAATTCACAAATTTTACAATTTTTTACCCAAAAAGTGTTTTTTGTGGGTTTTTCGCTCTTTCCGTAAATTGCGTAAATTTCAGTGTCACGTACGTGTACATTGTTTCTTGTTGTGCTGTTGCACTTTTAAGTTTGTGCTTGCTAATACGATTGTGAAACTTATTTAAATATATTTTACTGTTTGGGGCCGTCCATAAAGTACGTACGGAGGGGAGGGGAGTGGAGGAGGAGTGATGTGGGGTCAGAGATGATGCATACACCCAACGTTAAAGTATATGGATGACGTCACAAATTTTGCATACAGGGGGCGGAAGGTCTAAAAAGTCGGCATTTCATGCGTACGTACTTTATGGATGGCACCTTTTTATGAGTGTTTGTAGGGCCCCATAGAAAAACCAGGTCTAGTGAACTGTTTGGGCACACCCTGGGTAAATAAATGGAATAAATAAATAAACAAAAATTGATATAAAAACACATCTTTTGCAGTTGAGGTGGCCTTCGCCCTATTTCAAGTCGACATCGAGCAGTTGACCTTGACTCTGACCCGCAAGGTCCTGCCTCGTATTCTTGCCGATCCGCTCAACTTTGAGAAGCTGAGTAACCCACGAGGTCACGCACTCGCAAGGCTTACATCATGGTGTATTGCGGCCACATTGACAACCCACACAAGCTCTAGAGGTATTGGACTCATTTCCTGCTTAAACCCCAATACAGTAAACCTTGGATAAGTCGGATCCAACAGGACCAAGCGATTTTATCCGACTTAAGCGAAAATACGACTTACGCGAATATGAAAAAATGTATAGGGATTCATTGATCTCAAACCACCCAACGGTCGACAGTAAAAAAAAGCATGAATTCAAACACTAAAACATTTTATTTTTACACTACATTTACATACATGGCAGAAAATCGTAAGCATCATTTGCCGGGTGCGATAATACTTTTTATACCTTGAGCGTCGCCATCATCTGATCGTGGCCATGCAGTATATGTACACATGTGTACTGCTCAGCCCACCCACCTTAGCCAATGAAAAATGCAGCCTGTGATAACGTGTGCACATAGAAACTGCTGCTGATAAGTGATAATGCACATGTGTGCAAGTGTACACACACACGCATCGTACAGTAAATCAAGTTCGGGAAGCTGCATGCTATGGGGCACCATAAAACCGGGAAATTCCTCAACTCCCCGCGGTAAACTGGAGTGAAAATAATATACGAACACGTCAACTTTCGTCAATCCGACTTAAAAGAGGTAAAACACAAAGGATGAGTCCGAGATAAGCAAAAATCTGACTTACTGGATCTGACTTAAAGACAGTATACATGATTGGTATCTCGAAAATCAGAAATGTTCACAGATTTACGCCTAACTTACACAATATAAACATGACGACCGTAGAAAACTTCCTCTGAAATGGTTTTGTCTGAAGTGCTATATATAGTCTTTGAGAAATGAGTAAAACAATTATTGTTCGTCTAATGAGACGAAAATTCAATTCGCCCCAAAACCATTTCGCCCCCAAACCACTTCGCCCGAGTGCCATTTCGCCCCAAATCACTTCGTCCAAACACTACATCGCCCAAATGCTACTTCGCCTCAAAACCACTTCGTGCACAGGCCGTGGTTCTGGGCGAAATGGTTCTGGGCGAAGTGGTTTTGGGGCGAAATGACAACAAACCCTTTTTTTACTGTTTTCTTAAAAGTTAGACGAAGTACGGAGCTGGTTTTTGCTCAGGTTGGTTTTAATCATGCATATCTTCAATCACACAGGGGGATAAAACTATTTGTAACAGTTTACCAATCATGTACACTATCTTTAAGTGATGATTTTTATAAGGAATAACATACGAAATCAAACGTTCCAAGCGATTTTGTCCAAGATAAGTGAAACGTCTGACATAAACGTATCTGACTTATGCAAGGTTTACTGTACACCATTTGCAGTTACCCAAAATTTTACTTCATGAGTTGACAAGAAAAACCGGACTAAAAGTGTTGATAGCAATGGTAACAAACACCACCTGATTTTTTCCCCGTGTATAAAAATGGTATCTTTGTGTGAGTAATTGCCAACTGATCTTTTGAATGTGCTTTTAAAAATCCTAGTTTGCAATGAATTTGTTTACCATTAAGTATTTATATAATATTGGATGGCTTTGAGGGTGATATGAGAATATACCGCACGAGTCATGAAAAACTGAACGAGCCGAAGGCGAGTTTGGTATTTTCATGACTCGTGCGGTATATTCTCATATCACCCGAAAAGACATCCAATATTATTGTTATATAAAATGAAGCTTTGTTTTGAAAGATTTCCGCGAGATTTGTCTGTTTGGTGTTGCAACTCCAGTTTACAAATGCATGCGCTTTTGTTACTGTTGTACAGTATTTTTTGTTACTGTACTCTGGCGCGCGTTGCACACGCACGCAATCCATTCCCTCGATCCATGACGCGCGCACGCACATCGAATCTGGGCTCTGTGCTGCACAGTAACAGAAACGCACGGTGTCCGCAAAAGCTTCATTTTATATAATAATAATGCATCTTGTGTGTCTGAAATTTCTACAAGGCATTTTATCAACATTATTCTTTAGTTGTTCTTGTTTTTAAGTTTTCCAATCATGTAATATTTCTTATACGGAGCCCAGGAGGGGACGGGGTGAGAAATATTTGTTTTCTCATTTCCAGGACAATTCTCTAGTGGGAACGAGATAATAATCTCGTGGAAACGACTTATTATGTTGTGGCCACAAGATAATTATCTCATTCCCACAACTTCTTATCTGGTGGCTACGACTTATTATCTGGTGCAGTGTTTCCCCTAAAGCGTTATAGAGTAGTGGTGCCACTATATACATGTACCCTTTCGCAAATGACCAGTGCTATACTCTTTAGCAATCAGCCACTACACTTTCACATTCACAGCTTCCAACAATATTTTTGGAGAATTGTTCTTTCTGACCTCAGAGATTAAAATTGATACAAAAAGACAATCAAACTAATAAATGTACAATAAAGTTAGTGGGTACTCTCCAGCATGTCCAGAAACCACTGTTTGTATCATGGAAGATTGGATGGTGACATTGAACAAACAACATATGTCATCTCAAATATATTTTACCACTATGCTTTAACAATTTTCTGGTGGCCACGAGATACAGTAAACTCTCGTTACAACGCGCCCTGATAGTACGCTCTTTCCGATATAACGCTCAACTTTTTCAAGTCCGGCCGTTCCCCTATTAAATTGTGTACATTTTCTTTGGTTACTGCGCTCTCGGTTACAGCGCTATTACAGATACAGCGCTCAAAATTTCAAGTCCCTGGAACGATACATTATGTGTAAAATGACTCCTGTTATAACACTCCTAACCTCATAACAACACAAGCAGTCCAAGAACTCTTCTCTGTGATACAAATACATGACAGTAAAAATCTCATGATTGTCTGATGCACGTCATACGTTCGATGTTTTTACTACATGTACAAAGTAATATGCATACATGTACTGTACATGTACCGTGCATTACGTGTACATATACTGTATGTACATGTACATGTATATGCATCGCTTACTGCGCTATCTGGATATAGCGCTCACAAAAGTTCGGTCCCTCGAAGAGCGCTGTAACGAGAGTTTACTGTAATTATCTAGTGGCCACGAGATAATAAGTCGTTCCCACAAGAAAACGAGATAAGTCGTGGGAACAATATATTAGGGAGTTTTCGATTTGCCTGACGGATGAATCTACGACGGATGAATTGCTGTCCCGACTCATCCGCGCATGCGTCGACTTTGCCACGTCGTCGTCATCTGATTTCTAGGACTGTAGTTGGGGTAAATCAACGTCGTGGTGACAACGGCAACATTTAGTTAACATTTGACCTTCAACAACACATTTTTTGATCACATGACAGATCACAAGTCGTCGTGAAAAACGAAATGGATTCAAAGTAGGACGGGAAGTTTTGTGCAACGACGTGGTCGTGGACAGATTTTTCACCGTCGTGTTTCTCTCCGTCGTCCAATCGAAAGCTCTGTAATATCTCGCAGCGACGACATAATAAAATTATAAGTCCTGGGAACAAGATACATTTTTTTCTCACCCTGTCCCTTCCCGGGCCCAGTAATCTTAAATCTTCATTGCGGTGGTTCTACGCATTAGTCAGCCATATCCAAAATTCTCATTTGTTATGGTCTTTTTTTATTGTTTAGATTCCAAGTCCAAGGAGAGTCCCTTCAGGCTATTACGAGGGCGTAAGCGACCCCGCGGTGACCTTGACAGAGAGGTACATGTATGAACCATTTATAACCCGACCATGTGAGAACGTACGGTCATCGGTCCTTTGCATCCTCAGCACCAGCCATATGGAATTCACTTCTGCAACACATCAGACTTACTCCTACGGAAAATCAATTCAAAAATGAACTCAAAACCCACCTTTTTAAGTAATTAATTAACTAAAGGCTTTTCTTTGTGAAGCGCTTCGAGACATCTGTGGGAAGCGCTATATAAATGCAGTTTATTATTATTATTATTAGATGAGTTAGATTCACACACAATCTGGGGCGGATTTGTGCAACCATAACCAGAAATCAACAGTGGATACAACATATGGGGGCCTGCCAGACAGTCTGGGTTTGCCCTGGAAATATCTAGGTCTTGGTTTCACCTGGAGCCAATTTCATAAAACATGTTCTACTTAAAGGAGCGTGACCAGAGTTTCTGGAAAATAGTTTTCGATGTAACTTACCAATATTATCAAGTAACTCCCATACACACCTCCCATGTCCCCAAAACCCGAAAACATTCGCAATTTCCAGTAAAAAATTGAACAAAACTATCGAGTATGCTTTCAGCGGATAAACGTTGATACTGGAAAATTAGTTTTCAAATAATCGGTGGATTTTCGACGATATCCTCGGAAATATGCGGCCTAGGAGCGCGGGAGTTTCAGTTTCGTAATCAGAAAAATATAACGGATGTTATGATATAAAAATCTCATGACCCATAAGGTAAGTCCCGGGGAGTTATGGGTACAAAAAAGTGATCTGGTCACACTCCTTTAATCAAAAATGTTGGATTATGCATAGCACGAATATTCGCTCAAGCAAGGGCGTACGTATTTCATGAAACCTTTTTGTTCTAAACACGTGAAGAGAGTTCGCACGCAACGCTGTCATCTGTTTTGTTCGAACGCGTTCGTCGTCCGCTTTACTTATGTCACTGTCAAAATTTTCAAGTACCACCATTGGTAATGTTTTCAATTTGGGATGATTATCACTACCACAGAAGACCCTTGCCTGTCACTGAGTGGAATATTTCAACAGCTGAAAGTTGTGTACTGTTTGAATATGTGTCTCGATTTTTGCCGTATATGGCGACGAAATAGATGGCGTTGTGTTTAAACAGTTTTATGAAATGGAGAGAGCGCTGCTTAATCAGAAAACTGGTGCTAACGGGCTTTATGAAATTGGCCCCTGGGCATATACCATGTTTTTTGGCTCTGTCTGAAAGGAGAACTTGTGGGATTGTTTTTTTAAATGGACTTTGAACAGTACTTTTATGCATTAGAGGGTTAAAAATTACAGTCATTTAGAAACATTGTCATAATTTTTCACCATTCTGTAAAAATAACTATGCATTAATTTTTCAGGTTTTCTGAAGTATTACTGCATCTATATGGCTGAAATTTCTACAAGGCAGTTTATCTTTAGTTATGTAATGCTGTTGTTCCTGTTTTTAAAAGTTTTCCAATCATGTATCTTTGTTGACCTTTTTGGCAGGATTCCAGTGTGTTAAAGGACGAAACGAGGCCATCTAAGATTCGCAGATTAATTAGTCTCGGTGACGATGACAATTCAGCCAGCGCATTGTCGGGTCAGTTTTTGTCTTTTTATTTGTTATAAAATCAACTTATCTTTTAGTGCCCGGTTGTAAGCTGTTATGTTAACAGTGTTGTATTGAATCTGACTCGAGTCTCAAGACTCCAGTCCTGATTTTCACTGACTTGACTTGAACATTGTTTGACTCGAGTCTGCCAAAAATAAAATCAAAGTTTTATGCAATGTTTTTTCCTGTCATTTTGAGGACCGGATTGTATTTCAGCACTACAGAAACCTAAGACTAATAAGCTTTGTTTAAACATTGATCATTCTTGGCCAGAACAACAAAATAGGGCCATCCAAAATTGTCAACATTTTCATTTTCATTTTCACAGTTCTCCCCCGAAATACTACTTATCAACATTTTTCTGTCGGTACCATGAAATGTCAAAATTGTACAGTGCATGTAAAGTCCTACGTTGCCTTCGACCCCCCCTCCCCTGCCCTTCCTACTCTTTGTAGAACCGTAAAAATGTTGACAACTTTGGATGGCCCCTACACAAATGTAAGTCTTACCGTTTAAAATAAATTTAAAATGAGCTTGAACAATTTTCTTTGTATACAGGATCGGTCAGTTACAGCACTGGATTCCTAGTTGCCCAGACACAACAACAGCTAAATGAGCCATTCCCAAAGGCTTTAGGTAAGACTAAAGACATATTACATGATTGGGAAACTTTAAAAAAACAGGAAGAACAGCATTACAGAACTGAAGAATAATGTTGATAAACCTACATGTAGATGCAGTAATACCGTACTTCAGAAAACCTGAAAAATCCATTTTCTGCAGATGGTTTTTTTAACAGCACCTTCCATTGGCAATTTCTCCCACAAAGATACCATTTTACACGGGGAAAAAAATGTGGTGTTTGTTACCATTGCTGTCAACTTGTGAAGTAAAATTTTTGGTAAATGTATTGGGGCTTAAAATTCTCGATGTGATCTTATTTTCAAGTATAAATTTAGAGTAAACCTTGGATAAGTCGGATCCACCGGGACTGACTTAAAGGAGCGTGTTCAAATTTTTCCAGAAAATGGATTACGTTCCAACCTAAGAATCATATAAAATACCTCCCCAAAAAACCATACATGGGAAGAAAACAGGAAATTTTCAATCTCCAATTTGGATGCAAAGCAAAAAGGTTGGTGTGATCAACGCACTGCTTTATGGAACAGGAAAATTAGTTTTTAATAACCTTGAAAATATACGGAGTGAGAGAGCAGAATGGTAATGGGGAAAAATGACACATGATATAGTATCAAAATCTCAACACCCATGAGAAAAATGGAGGGTCAAAAATGTGATCTGGACATGCTCCTTTAAAGAGCTAGTATCCCCCTTGACGAAAAATCCAGCATTTGCACCTCTTTTGATAGTCCACATGTCCCGCCAGCTGACTTATATCGCTGTTTATTTCAAATTGTGTGTTTTAGGTGGATAAATCGCAAGCGAAAGTGCGGTTTTCGATTTCTTAAACGCTTATTAGGTATTAATGACATGCGCATTACCCCGTGACGCAATCCTGAGAAACACGAGTAAACACGGTCGGCAGTTCCATACGTTTACACACAAAAACCGTCTCTGTTCAATGGTGTTTTTCGCAAAAAAATGTTCTTGTGCAAAAAGCCACAGATGTGCCCAGTAGTTGTGTGGTTGTATACTTTACCAGACACCATGAAAAAATAAAGAGCAGAAAGATTTTCTGTTTTATTACCAAGAGAGAAAAATTAGTAGCTCGTTCTTACTTCTTCAACTTGTGATGGTGTTGTAGACACATACACCTCCATGATAAACATGAAAACTTTAAAAATGTAGACGGGGGGGATACTAGCTCTTTAAACAAGGTAAAGCACATAGGATTTAAACATAGTACAGGTTGTCCGAGATACATGTAAGCGAACCTTTTTATTGAATTAATCAAATGTTCCAAGCAATTTTGTATAAGATAAGTGAACATCTGACTTATTTGAGGTTTACTGTATAAAAGAGAAGTCCATTTTGGTTATCTGTATTGTCTATAGTCCCAATGTAACGACAAAGTTCCACTTTTTTCTTCAGTGTCGTTACTTCAGCTGCTGGCGTCTCTTATTTCAAGCAGCATGATCGGACCACGGACGGAGTTTGTAACGTCGTTCATGAGCGAGATTGTTCACTGTGGGGAGCCTGTTGCCTCAGCTGTGCTGCAATTTGCCCCTATTGCAATGGTAACAAATTCTCTACGTTCAGATTTTATTCACATTTTAACTCGAAACTAAAGTCACTAAGAAACTAAAGGGGCTGTATCACAATCTGCGCATGCCTAGCAAAACTGAAGAAGTTGGCCCAACTTTTTGAAGTTTTGACAATGCATATCTTGTTCAATCTTTGCCATCCTTTGTAATACGTCAGTAATTCAGACTATGGTGTAGTTTAAGTGTGTGGTTGTTATCCCGAATGCATTAATTACTTTCGAACTTGCACTATTTGTTGTATATAGAGAAATAATCCGTTAACTTGAGACTCCTTCCAAAGCGAGGAGCCATCCATTGCATGAACTGTGTGTTTTGTAATTGTTAAATCGAACAGCACGCATCCATGACGCGTGCAACGCGCCCGTATAATATATGCGTAACTAACAACGTCTGAGTGCACACACACACACGGTACGCTAAAACATCGCAAAGATTTGGCGCATGCGCAAACCATGACACAGCCCCTCAAAATCTCAGGCGCGAGCTTTAAGAGTTGGCGAATATTGGAAACTCCTAGTAAAACCTTTGGCGTCACAATGTCTACGAGTAGTCTACAAGTTGGTTTAGACAGTTACGTATTTACATTTACGTTTAGTCAGTTACGTATTTGCTTTGAGCCTGGTACGAATTGTCTATAGAGTGTACTAACTAGTTTTACAATGTTATTATGAATTAGGCAGGAGTTTCCTACAAGCACGAGTTTACTACAAGCTTTCCGAGCTTACTGCGAGTCAGTTACGGGTGTGGCACGAGTTACGCGGCATTTTGCATGGGATTTGGCGCCAAATCATCTAGAATTTCACTGGCTCTTGCAACTCGTACCAGACTTACGTGATACACTGCTATACAAGTTTGCCACGAGTGGCCTATGAGTTATATACGAGTTTCATGAGTTTGCAAAGAGTTGTACGAGTTGCTCACAAGTTGGCAACTCGTGGCCGAAATTTTAAACATGTTTGAAATTTTCGCCACGAGTCATGTGCTGCTACAAGTTGTCCTCGAGTTACATGAATCTTCCCGAGTTTCCCAAATTTGCCAACTTTTAAAGCTCTTGCCGGAGAGTTTTGTGTGAGAGAGAGCGCCTTTATATCCAGAGAATGTAATAACCAATGCATACACAATGAATAGAGTATAAACGAGAAAGAGCTTTATATCAGGGACTGTTAAAATGAGAGTTTATTGTACAAAGGGAACAAAGTTTCAACTATTGGTCTCTAAACAGTCCAAGAAAAACAATTTTTTTAGCACTTCTCTAAACAAGTGAAATTTAACAGCAAAATGAATACACTTACCCACTTTTTCTTTCATTCAAATTGGGCTTCTAACTGGCACCTCTCCTAACAAGGATATATAAAGTGCTGGTATATTAAATATGATGCTCGGCCAAATTGCTTTGTCGACTTTAAAATCAATTGAAAATGCTCCATGCCAGTTGACGCCGGGATTATTTTTGGCAAACAATTTTTATTGTTTAAAAGGCAAAAGTTAAGACCAGGTCAAGCACCACAAATACTGACTCTTGAGAGTCATTTCTACATTCATTGTATGAATCTTCTCACCAAAAGATCATACTTTGCAACACTCCGAGGCAGCCGCCACGTTCAAGTTCAAAACACAGTTATACAGATGGACAACGGACGTGTTTACACGTCAACCGTGGAAGACAGCGGCAAAGCTGACATTTTAACTCATCAACTGCCCATGTGACTATACATTGCCAGAACGTGTTCACGTGTCCTCCAGCGTCAAGTGGTTAATACACCGTTATTTTATTTTGCACAGATGACCCAGCTATTGAATACTGCCAGTGGCCAGTTTCTGTTGGACCTATCCCTGGCTGTAGGTCGCGTTGACAGCGTTGTTGCAAGACGACTGGCTGCTAAGGCGCTTTGTCAGACTGCTAAAAGTGGACGGACGTGAATGGAACTCATAGCATCTGAACTACAGGGTTGATAATTGTGATCAGTTGCTTAGGGATATGAGCTATTTTTAACCACTATGGAGCATGGATGAAAATGTACGAAAGGTCCCAGCATTATTTAAAAAGAAAAGCTACTGGACTTATCTTACTTAAGAAAATTTAGTTTTGTTTGGCACATCGACCAAATTCCTTTACATTCTATGAGATCCTTTCCCTCCACCATTTACATATCAATTGACTAATTCTGCATTTAAGAAGCATTATGGCGTGTTTCGCCACTTCAGGCTCATGCACTCTCGCTGAATGTCCATTGCTCCGTGTTTGTATACACTGTACACATACATTATGTATGTTACGTTATTCCCAGTATACTTGGCAGTCTCGACTTATCTGCAAGAACTCTGGTTTTGAAAAATTCAAGGGTATTTTGATCAACGTTTTAATGCTCTATATATTGTGTAACATTATATACATTTTCCATTAATGAACTGGAAAATAAAAAATAAAAAATAAGGATCTATAGCCAGACCGGGCAACGTCGTTTATGTCGATTTTTCGTGACAAACCAGTTATAGACCACTCGCTGCGGCCTTAACGCAGAGATCAACCCCCCGTGCGGCCCTCCAACTACGGTTTGCAGGACGCCCCAGGGAGTTACACGAACGGAAACGCAAGATCTGCATTGCCGTCGATAGCGAAACGGGCTGGGCAACGGTTTAATATATGGACACGAATTAAAACCGGGCTTTTCTTGGGATCAACTTCAAATCAAAGAAAGAGGCCTTTCACAATTAGAACGGAAACGTAAAAGGCAAGATATAGCGCCGACACCTCTTCAATGGATCATTCCGACCTTCATCATTTTCCAGGTTCACACAATTTATACTTTGTTTTCTTCAGCATGTCTCATTGTGTATGCAGGCCCACGACCCCATGCTGTCTCAATAAATATTTCTCGCAACGAAGGAGCATGAAAATTTAGTTTTGTTTGGCACATAGACCAAATGCTTTTACATTCTTCCCTTGCATTCCTTTCCCTCCACTCATTTACATATCAATTGACTACTGCATTTAAGAGGGCATTCTGGCGTGTTTCGCCACTTCATCAGGCTTATGCACTCTTGCTGAATGTACATTGCTCCGTTTTTGTATACACTGTACTATGTACACATACGGTTTCCCACCCAGGTACGCGCATTGCTATACACACACGCACACATCAGCTTCTGCATCTGTTGAGTATTGTGCAACCTCCCTCAAGGGATATCCCGCACAGGGTACAGACGTGGTGCTGGCAGCTTCTAGTCAAGGACCCCCGCGTAATTTCAAGAAGATTAATTTTGTCAATTTGTGATTTAATAAAGTCCTCCAGGCTCTGAGAGTCTCTAGCAGCTGGAGGCAGAGAGTTCCACTAAGCCACAGTTCTTGGTAGAAATGAGAATTTGTAGCAATCTTTGTTTACTTGGGGACGTATGAATGATAATCCTGAGTTTTGCCTAGTGTGTATACGCCGATGATTGACAGGAAACGTTTGGAGGTCAATTAAGGCGAAATAATGATGAGCTTTGTACAGATCAGTGTCAGTCTAGCTCCAAGCCTTCTTTCCTCAAGTCGTTTCCACTCAAGATCCTGCACCATAGCAGAAACACTATTATCCCGGGAGAAATCTTTCTTAACGAATCTGGCAGCTCTGTTTTGGACAGCTTTTAGAGCATTAATGTAGTTCTGATGATGGGGATCCCAGATAGTTGAGCAGTATTCAATCTGAGGTCTTACAAGGGTATTGTATGCTGTTGACTTTACGTGTTGATTCCCATGGTAGAAATTACGTCTTAAAAGACCAAGAGTCTTGTTGGCTTTGTAAATGACGTTGTTAATATGTGTAAAAACGGCAAAATTATGTCGTTTCTTTTCAGGATATGTTCAGTTTATTTCAGAAGGGCATTTAGAATCTCGTATGGGTCAATTTCGAGCCTAAAATAGCCCAACAAAGCCGGTGTGTACCTTTAAACTTCATCAGCCATCTATCTTGCCAGGCACACATGGTGTCAACATCCCTATGTAGGATCAATGAATCAACAGTGGCGATATTCCGATACATTATGCAATCATCGGCTAAAAGTCTCAAAGTGGACTGGATATTATCTGGGAGGTCGTTGATATATAGGAGAAACATTGCTCGTCCCAGGACTGTACCTTGAGGTACTCCAGAGCAAACATGGACTTTCTCTGATGTAATTCCGTCAATGACAACTTGCCGAATTATTTCGGTAAGAAAGCACCTCATTCACTGAACCAAGGACTCTGATACTTTCCGAAACCCATGTTGACTGTCGCACAGCACATTTTGTGTTTCTCAAAAATCCATAATTAATTGTGTGACAGATGGGTCATTCCGTGTCAATTCAACGAGCTTTTGGACCTGACCATCACGGATTGAAATGAAATTTAGTGTGCTGATTGGACTCCTTGAGAAACCCCATGAACTGAAATTTTATGTAATTCGGTCAATTAATTTTTTAGATACGGGTCAACGAACTTTGGACTAATTAGCATGACCTGCTATGCTTGGACAATTATATCTCTAAAGGTAATGGACCTACAGAGATAAACTTAACATCATTTTAAAGCTCTTGAAATGGCCTTCATTTTGTAAGATAACATCAAAATTGTATCTCGTACCACAAACAAGTTATGTGAATTTTTAACCTTTGACCTTGATTTGCAAAAATGCGTATTTGTCAAAATGCGTAATTTTTTTTTATTTGTAAGGAACATTTCCAGAAAGATTTGGGATGGGCACTCTTACAGTTTGAGTTCCGATAATTTAAACATTAAATAACATGTAAATACCATGTAAATACCATGCAAATAACATGTAACTGTGTATGTACATGTGCTGTACATGGCATTTACATGTTATTTAATGTTTAAATTATGGGAACTCAAAAACTGTAAGAGTGCCCATCCCAAATCTTTCTGGAAATGTTCTTTACATCTTTAGCTAACAAATAATAAAAAATTACGCATTTTGACAAATACGCACTTTTGCAAATCAAGGTCAAACGTTATAAATTCAAATAACTTGTTTGTGGTACGAGATACAATTTTGATGTTACATTATAAAATAAAGGCCATTTCAAGAGCTTTAAAATGATGTAAAGTTTATCTCTGTAGGTCCATTACTTTTAGAGATATAATTGTTCAAACATAGCAGGTTATGCTAATTAGTCCAAAGTTCGTTGAACCGTATCTCAAAAATTAATTGACCCAAACATTAGACTTTTTAAATTTCATATTTAATTTCCCAGATAAGCATTCAAGGTCAAATTCAAGGAATATACTCTATGGGCTCTAAGCAACGTTTCCTGCAGTTTTGAAGAAAATCGAAATTAGAAAATGTTTGGCCAAAACTTTAAAAATTTTCTCAAAAATTTACTTTTTGAAAATGTCTTAGTAATGACTCCTTATGAAAATTTAGCCCGTTTGGAACCTATTTCCAAGAGAAAATGGAAATTTTGGCCAAACATTTGACTTTTTCCTGAAAATCTTAAATTTTATAAATTTCATATTTCATTTCCCAGATAAGCATTCAAGGTCAAATTCAAGGAATATCCTCTATGGGCTCTAAGCAACGTTTCTTGCAGTTTTGAAGAAAATCGAAATTATAAAATGTTTAGCCAAAACTTTAACAATTTTTCTCAAAAATTGACTTTTTGAAAATGCCTTATGAAAATTTAGCCCGTTTGGAACCTATTTCCAAGAGAAAGTGGAAATTTTGGCCAAACATTTGACTTTTTCCTAAAAATCTTAAACTTTATAAATTTCATATTTCATTTCCCAGATAAGCATTCAAGGTCAAATTCAAGGAATATCCTCTATGGGCTCTAAGCAACGTTTCCTGCAGTTTTGAAGAAAATCGAAATTAGAAAATGTTTGGCCAAAACTTTAAAATTTTTCTCAAAAATTTACTTTTTGAAAATGTCTTAGTAATGACTCCTTATGAAAATTTAGCCCGTTTGGAACCTATTTCCAAGAGAAAGTGGACATTTTGGCCAAACATTTGACTTTTTCCTGAAAATCTTAAATTTTATAAATTTCATATTTCATTTCCCAGATAAGCATTCGAGGTCAAATTCAAGGAATATCCTCTATGGGCTCTAAGCAACGTTTCCTGCAGTTTTGAAGAAAATCGAAATTAGAAAATGTTTGGCCAAAACTTTAAAATTTTTCTCAAAAATTTACTTTTTGAAAATGTCTTAGTAATGACTCCTTATGAAAATTTAGCCCGTTTGGAACCTATTTCCAAGAGAAAATGGAAATTTTGGCCAAACATTTGACTTTTTCCTCAATATCTTAAATTTTATAAATTTCATATTTCATTTCCCAGATAAGCATTCAAGGTCAAATTCAAGGAATATCCTCTATGGGCTCTAAGCAACGTTTCCTGCAGTTTTGAAGAAAATCGAAATTAGAAAATGTTTGGCCAAAACTTTGAAAATTTTCTCAAAAATTTACTTTTTGAAAATGTCTTAGTAATGACTCCTTATGAAAATTTAGCCCGTTTGGAACCTATTTCCAAGAGAAAATGGAAATTTTGGCCAAACATTTGACTTTTTCCTCAATATCTTCAATTTTATAAATTTCATATTTCATTTCCCAGATAAGCATTCCAGGTCAAATTCAAGGAATATCCTCTATGGGCTCTAAGCAACGTTTCCTGCAGTTTTGAAGAAAATCGAAATTAGAAAATGTTTGGCAAAAACTTAAAAATTTTTCTCAAAAATGTACTTTTTGAAAATGTCTTAGTAATGACTCCTTATGAAAATTTAGCCCGTTTGGAACCTATTTCCAAGAGAAAGTGGACATTTTGGCCAAACATTTGACTTTTTCCTCAATATCTTAAATTTTATAAATTTCATATTTCATTTCCCAGATAAGCATTCAAGGTCAAATTCAAGGAATATCCTCTATTGGTTCTAGGCAACGTTTCCTGCAGTTTTGAAGAAAATCGAAATTAGAAAATGTTTGGCCAAAACTTTAAAAATCTTGCAAGGGGTTAGTCCAGCAATTTTTCTCAAAAATTGACTTTTTGAAAATGCCTTAGTAATGACTCCTTATGAAAATTTAGCCCGTTTGGAACCTATTTCCAAGAGAAAGTGGACATTTTGGCCAAACATTTGACTTTTTCCTGAAAATCTTAAATTTTATAAATTTCATATTTCATTTCCCAGATAAGCATTCAAGGTCAAATTCAAGGAATATCCTCTTTTGAAGAAAATCGAAATTAGAAAATGTTTGGCCAAAACTTTGAAAATTTTCTCAAAAATTTACTTTTTGAAAATGTCTTAGTAATGACTCCTTATGAAAATTTAGCCCGTTTGGAACCTATTTCCAAGAGAAAATGGAAATTTTGGCCAAACATTTGACTTTTTCCTCAATATCTTCAATTTTATAAATTTCATATTTCATTTCCCAGATAAGCATTCCAGGTCAAATTCAAGGAATATCCTCTATGGGCTCTAAGCAACGTTTCCTGCAGTTTTGAAGAAAATCGAAATTAGAAAATGTTTGGCAAAAACTTAAAAATTTTTCTCAAAAATGTACTTTTTGAAAATGTCTTAGTAATGACTCCTTATGAAAATTTAGCCCGTTTGGAACCTATTTCCAAGAGAAAGTGGACATTTTGGCCAAACATTTGACTTTTTCCTCAATATCTTAAATTTTATAAATTTCATATTTCATTTCCCAGATAAGCATTCAAGGTCAAATTCAAGGAATATCCTCTATTGGTTCTAGGCAACGTTTCCTGCAGTTTTGAAGAAAATCGAAATTAGAAAATGTTTGGCCAAAACTTTAAAAATCTTGCAAGGGGTTAGTCCAGCAATTTTTCTCAAAAATTGACTTTTTGAAAATGCCTTAGTAATGACTCCTTATGAAAATTTAGCCCGTTTGGAACCTATTTCCAAGAGAAAGTGGACATTTTGGCCAAACATTTGACTTTTTCCTGAAAATCTTAAATTTTATAAATTTCATATTTCATTTCCCAGATAAGCATTCAAGGTCAAATTCAAGGAATATCCTCTATGGGCTCTAAGCAACGTTTCCTGCAGTTTTGAAGAAAATCGAAATTAGAAAATGTTTGGCCAAAACTTTAAAATTTTTCTCAAAAATTGACTTTTTGAAAATGTCTTAGTAATGACTCCTTATGAAAATTTAGCCCGTTTGGAACCTATTTCCAAGAGAAAATGGACATTTTGGCCAAACATTTGACTTTTTCCTCAATATCTTAAATTTTATAAATTTCATATTTCATTTCCCAGATAAGCATTCCAGGTCAAATTCAAGGAATATCCTCTATGGGCTCTAAGCAACGTTTCCTGCAGTTTTGAAGAAAATCGAAATTAGAAAATGTTTGGCCAAAACTTAAAAATTTTTCTCAAAAATTGACTTTTTCAAAATGTCTTAGTAATGACTCCTTATGAAAATTTAGCCCGTTTGGAACCTATTTCCAAGAGAAAGTGGACATTTTGGCCAAACATTTGACTTTTTCCTCAATATCTTAAATTTTATAAATTTCATATTTCATTTCCCAGATAAGCATTCAAGGTCAAATTCAAGGAATATCCTCTATGGGCTCTAAGCAACGTTTCCTGCAGTTTTAAAGAAAATCGAAATTAGAAAATGTTTGGCCAAAACTTGAAAAATCTTGCAAGGGGTTAGTCCAGCAATTTTTCTCAAAAATTGACTTTTTGAAAATGCCTTAGTAATGACTCCTTATGAAAATTTAGCCCGTTTGGAACCTATTTCCAAGAGAAAGTGGACATTTTGGCCAAACATTTGACTTTTTCCTGAAAATCTTAAATTTTATAAATTTCATATTTCATTTCCCAGATAAGCATTCAAGGTCAAATTCAAGGAATATCCTCTATGGGCTCTAAGCAACGTTTCCTGCAGTTTTGAAGAAAATCGAAATTATAAAATGTTTGGCCAAAACTTAAAAATTTTTCTCAAAAATTTACTTTTTGAAAATGTCTTAGTAATGACTCCTTATGAAAATTTAGCCCGTTTGGAACCTATTTCCAAGAGAAAGTGGACATTTTGGCCAAACATTTGACTTTTTCCTCAATATCTTAAATTTTATAAATTTCATATTTCATTTCCCAGATAAGCATTCAAGGTCAAATTCAAGGAATATCCTCTATGGGCTCTAAGCAACGTTTCCTGCAGTTTTGAAGAAAATCGAAATTAGAAAATGTTTGGCCAAAACTTGAAAAAATCTTGCAAGGGGTTAGTCCAGCAATTTTTCTCAAAAATTGACTTTTTGAAAATGCCTTAGTAATGACTCCTTATGAAAATTTAGCCCGTTTGGAACCTATTTCCAAGAGAAAGTGGACATTTTGGCCAAACATTTGACTTTTTCCTGAAAATCTTAAATTTTATAAATTTCATATTTCATTTCCCAGATAAGCATTCAAGGTCAAATTCAAGGAATATCCTCTATGGGCTCTAAGCAACGTTTCCTGCAGTTTTGAAGAAAATCGAAATTATAAAATGTTTGGCCAAAACTTAAAAATTTTTCTCAAAAATTTACTTTTTGAAAATGTCTTAGTAATGACTCCTTATGAAAATTTAGCCCGTTTGGAACCTATTTCCAAGAGAAAGTGGACATTTTGGCCAAACATTTGACTTTTTCCTCAATATCTTAAATTTTATAAATTTCATATTTCATTTCCCAGATAAGCATTCAAGGTCAAATTCAAGGAATATCCTCTATGGGCTCTAAGCAACGTTTCCTGCAGTTTTAAAGAAAATCGAAATTAGAAAATGTTTGGCCAAAACTTTAAAAATCTTGCAAGGGGTTAGTCCAGCAATTTTTCTCAAAAATTGACTTTTTGAAAATGCCTTAGTAATGACTCCTAATGAAAATTTAGCCCGTTTGGAACCTATTACCAAGACAAAGTGGAAATTTTTGCCAAACATTTGACTTTTTCCTGAAAATCTTAAACTTTATAAATTTCATATTTCATTTCCCAGATAAGCATTCAAGGTCAAATTCAAGGAATATCCTCTATTGGCTCTAGGCAACGTTTCCTGCAGTTTTGAAGAAAATCGAAATTAGAAAATGTTTGGCCAAAACTTTAAAAATCTTGCAAGGGGTTAGTCCAGCAATTTTTCTCAAAAATTGACTTTTGGAAAATGCCTTAGTAATGACTCCTTATGAAAATTTAGCCCGTTTGGAACCTATTTCCAAGAGAAAGTGGACATTTTGGCCAAACATTTGACTTTTTCCTGAAAATCTTAAATTTTATAAATTTCATATTTCATTTCCCAGATAAGCATTCAAGGTCAAATTCAAGGAATATCCTCTATGGGCTCTAAGCAACGTTTCCTGCAGTTTTGAAGAAAATCGAAATTATAAAATGTTTGGCCAAAACTTAAAAATTTTCTCAAAAATTTACTTTTTGAAAATGTCTTAGTAATGACTCCTTATGAAAATTTAGCCCGTTTGGAACCTATTTCCAAGAGAAAATGGAAATTTTGGCCAAACATTTGACTTTTTCCTCAATATCTTCAATTTTATAAATTTCATATTTCATTTCCCAGATAAGCATTCCAGGTCAAATTCAAGGAATATCCTCTATGGGCTCTAAGCAACGTTTCCTGCAGTTTTGAAGAAAATCGAAATTAGAAAATGTTTGGCAAAAACTTAAAAATTTTTCTCAAAAATGTACTTTTTGAAAATGTCTTAGTAATGACTCCTTATGAAAATTTAGCCCGTTTGGAACCTATTTCCAAGAGAAAGTGGACATTTTGGCCAAACATTTGAGTTTTTCCTCAATATCTTAAATTTTATAAATTTCATATTTCATTTCCCAGATAAGCATTCAAGGTCAAATTCAAGGAATATCCTCTATTGGTTCTAGGCAACGTTTCCTGCAGTTTTGAAGAAAATCGAAATTAGAAAATGTTTGGCCAAAACTTTAAAAATCTTGCAAGGGGTTAGTCCAGCAATTTTTCTCAAAAATTGACTTTTTGAAAATGCCTTAGTAATGACTCCTTATGAAAATTTAGCCCGTTTGGAACCTATTTCCAAGAGAAAGTGGACATTTTGGCCAAACATTTGACTTTTTCCTGAAAATCTTAAATTTTATAAATTTCATATTTCATTTCCCAGATAAGCATTCAAGGTCAAATTCAAGGAATATCCTCTTTTGAAGAAAATCGAAATTAGAAAATGTTTGGCCAAAACTTTGAAAATTTTCTCAAAAATTTACTTTTTGAAAATGTCTTAGTAATGACTCCTTATGAAAATTTAGCCCGTTTGGAACCTATTTCCAAGAGAAAATGGAAATTTTGGCCAAACATTTGACTTTTTCCTCAATATCTTCAATTTTATAAATTTCATATTTCATTTCCCAGATAAGCATTCCAGGTCAAATTCAAGGAATATCCTCTATGGGCTCTAAGCAACGTTTCCTGCAGTTTTGAAGAAAATCGAAATTAGAAAATGTTTGGCAAAAACTTAAAAATTTTTCTCAAAAATGTACTTTTTGAAAATGTCTTAGTAATGACTCCTAATGAAAATTTAGCCCGTTTGGAACCTATTACCAAGACAAAGTGGAAATTTTTGCCAAACATTTGACTTTTTCCTGAAAATCTTAAACTTTATAAATTTCATATTTCATTTCCCAGATAAGCATTCAAGGTCAAATTCAAGGAATATCCTCTATTGGCTCTAGGCAACGTTTCCTGCAGTTTTGAAGAAAATCGAAATTAGAAAATGTTTGGCCAAAACTTTAAAAATCTTGCAAGGGGTTAGTCCAGCAATTTTTCTCAAAAATTGACTTTTGGAAAATGCCTTAGTAATGACTCCTTATGAAAATTTAGCCCGTTTGGAACCTATTTCCAAGAGAAAGTGGACATTTTGGCCAAACATTTGACTTTTTCCTGAAAATCTTAAATTTTATAAATTTCATATTTCATTTCCCAGATAAGCATTCAAGGTCAAATTCAAGGAATATCCTCTATGGGCTCTAAGCAACGTTTCCTGCAGTTTTGAAGAAAATCGAAATTATAAAATGTTTGGCCAAAACTTAAAAATTTTCTCAAAAATTTACTTTTTGAAAATGTCTTAGTAATGACTCCTTATGAAAATTTAGCCCGTTTGGAACCTATTTCCAAGAGAAAATGGAAATTTTGGCCAAACATTTGACTTTTTCCTCAATATCTTCAATTTTATAAATTTCATATTTCATTTCCCAGATAAGCATTCCAGGTCAAATTCAAGGAATATCCTCTATGGGCTCTAAGCAACGTTTCCTGCAGTTTTGAAGAAAATCGAAATTAGAAAATGTTTGGCAAAAACTTAAACATTTTTCTCACAAATTTACTTTTTGAAAATGTCTTAGTAATGACTCCTTATGAAAATTTAGCCCGTTTGGAACCTATTTCCAAGAGAAAGTGGACATTTTGGCCAAACATTTGACTTTTTCCTCAATATCTTAAATTTTATAAATTTCATATTTCATTTCCCAGATAAGCATTCAAGGTCAAATTCAAGGAATATCCTCTATGGGCTCTAAGCAACGTTTCCTGCAGTTTTAAAGAAAATCAAAATTAGAAAATGTTTGGCCAAAACTTTAAAAATCTTGCAAGGGGTTAGTCCAGCAATTTTTCTCAAATTGACTTTTTGAAAATGCCTTAGTAATGACTCCTTATGAAAATTTAGCCCGTTTGGAACCTATTTCCAAGAGAAAATGGAAATTTTGGCCAAACATTTGACTTTTTCCTCAAAATCTTAAATTTTATAAATTTCATATTTCATTTCCCAGATAAGCATTCAAGGTCAAATTCAAGGAATATCCTCTTTTGAAGAAAATCGAAATTAGAAAATGTTTGGCCAAAACTTTGAAAATTTTCTCAAAAATTTACTTTTTGAAAATGTCTTAGTAATGACTCCTTATGAAAATTTAGCCCGTTTGGAACCTATTTCCAAGAGAAAATGGAAATTTTGGCCAAACATTTGACTTTTTCCTCAATATCTTCAATTTTATAAATTTCATATTTCATTTCCCAGATAAGCATTCCAGGTCAAATTCAAGGAATATCCTCTATGGGCTCTAAGCAACGTTTCCTGCAGTTTTGAAGAAAATCGAAATTAGAAAATGTTTGGCAAAAACTTAAAAATTTTTCTCAAAAATGTACTTTTTGAAAATGTCTTAGTAATGACTCCTAATGAAAATTTAGCCCGTTTGGAACCTATTACCAAGACAAAGTGGAAATTTTTGCCAAACATTTGACTTTTTCCTGAAAATCTTAAACTTTATAAATTTCATATTTCATTTCCCAGATAAGCATTCAAGGTCAAATTCAAGGAATATCCTCTATTGGCTCTAGGCAACGTTTCCTGCAGTTTTGAAGAAAATCGAAATTAGAAAATGTTTGGCCAAAACTTTAAAAATCTTGCAAGGGGTTAGTCCAGCAATTTTTCTCAAAAATTGACTTTTGGAAAATGCCTTAGTAATGACTCCTTATGAAAATTTAGCCCGTTTGGAACCTATTTCCAAGAGAAAGTGGACATTTTGGCCAAACATTTGACTTTTTCCTGAAAATCTTAAATTTTATAAATTTCATATTTCATTTCCCAGATAAGCATTCAAGGTCAAATTCAAGGAATATCCTCTATGGGCTCTAAGCAACGTTTCCTGCAGTTTTGAAGAAAATCGAAATTATAAAATGTTTGGCCAAAACTTAAAAATTTTCTCAAAAATTTACTTTTTGAAAATGTCTTAGTAATGACTCCTTATGAAAATTTAGCCCGTTTGGAACCTATTTCCAAGAGAAAATGGAAATTTTGGCCAAACATTTGACTTTTTCCTCAATATCTTCAATTTTATAAATTTCATATTTCATTTCCCAGATAAGCATTCCAGGTCAAATTCAAGGAATATCCTCTATGGGCTCTAAGCAACGTTTCCTGCAGTTTTGAAGAAAATCGAAATTAGAAAATGTTTGGCAAAAACTTAAAAATTTTTCTCAAAAATGTACTTTTTGAAAATGTCTTAGTAATGACTCCTTATGAAAATTTAGCCCGTTTGGAACCTATTTCCAAGAGAAAGTGGACATTTTGGCCAAACATTTGAGTTTTTCCTCAATATCTTAAATTTTATAAATTTCATATTTCATTTCCCAGATAAGCATTCAAGGTCAAATTCAAGGAATATCCTCTATTGGTTCTAGGCAACGTTTCCTGCAGTTTTGAAGAAAATCGAAATTAGAAAATGTTTGGCCAAAACTTTAAAAATCTTGCAAGGGGTTAGTCCAGCAATTTTTCTCAAAAATTGACTTTTTGAAAATGCCTTAGTAATGACTCCTTATGAAAATTTAGCCCGTTTGGAACCTATTTCCAAGAGAAAGTGGACATTTTGGCCAAACATTTGACTTTTTCCTGAAAATCTTAAATTTTATAAATTTCATATTTCATTTCCCAGATAAGCATTCAAGGTCAAATTCAAGGAATATCCTCTTTTGAAGAAAATCGAAATTAGAAAATGTTTGGCCAAAACTTTGAAAATTTTCTCAAAAATTTACTTTTTGAAAATGTCTTAGTAATGACTCCTTATGAAAATTTAGCCCGTTTGGAACCTATTTCCAAGAGAAAATGGAAATTTTGGCCAAACATTTGACTTTTTCCTCAATATCTTCAATTTTATAAATTTCATATTTCATTTCCCAGATAAGCATTCCAGGTCAAATTCAAGGAATATCCTCTATGGGCTCTAAGCAACGTTTCCTGCAGTTTTGAAGAAAATCGAAATTAGAAAATGTTTGGCAAAAACTTAAAAATTTTTCTCAAAAATGTACTTTTTGAAAATGTCTTAGTAATGACTCCTTATGAAAATTTAGCCCGTTTGGAACCTATTTCCAAGAGAAAGTGGACATTTTGGCCAAACATTTGACTTTTTCCTCAATATCTTAAATTTTATAAATTTCATATTTCATTTCCCAGATAAGCATTCAAGGTCAAATTCAAGGAATATCCTCTATTGGTTCTAGGCAACGTTTCCTGCAGTTTTGAAGAAAATCGAAATTAGAAAATGTTTGGCCAAAACTTTAAAAATCTTGCAAGGGGTTAGTCCAGCAATTTTTCTCAAAAATTGACTTTTGGAAAATGCCTTAGTAATGACTCCTTATGAAAATTTAGCCCGTTTGGAACCTATTTCCAAGAGAAAGTGGACATTTTGGCCAAACATTTGACTTTTTCCTGAAAATCTTAAATTTTATAAATTTCATATTTCATTTCCCAGATAAGCATTCAAGGTCAAATTCAAGGAATATCCTCTATGGGCTCTAAGCAACGTTTCCTGCAGTTTTGAAGAAAATCGAAATTAGAAAATGTTTGTCCAAAACTTTAAAATTTTTCTCAAAAATTGACTTTTTGAAAATGTCTTAGTAATGACTCCTTATGAAAATTTAGCCCGTTTGGAACCTATTTCCAAGAGAAAATGGAAATTTTGGCCAAACATTTGACTTTTTCCTCAATATCTTAAATTTTATAAATTTCATATTTCATTTCCCAGATAAGCATTCAAGGTCAAATTCAAGGAATATCCTCTATGGGCTCTAAGCAACGTTTCCTGCAGTTTTGAAGAAAATCGAAATTAGAAAATGTTTGGCCAAAACTTGAAAAATCTTGCAAGGGGTTAGTCCAGCAATTTTTCTCAAAAATTGACTTTTTGAAAATGCCTTAGTAATGACTCCTAATGAAAATTTAGACCGTTTGGAACCTATTTCCAAGAGAAAGTGGACATTTTGGCCAAACATTTGACTTTTTCCTCAATATCTTAAATTTTATAAATTTCATATTTCATTTCCCAGATAAGCATTCCAGGTCAAATTCAAGGAATATCCTCTATGGGCTCTAAGCAACGTTTCCTGCAGTTTTGAATAAAATCGAAATTAGAAAATGTTTGGCCAAAACTTAAAAATTTTTCTCAAAAATTTACTTTTTCAAAATTTCTTAGTAATGACTCCTTATGAAAATTTAGCCCGTTTGGAACCTATTTCCAAGAGAAAGTGGACATTTTGGCCAAACATTTGACTTTTTCCTCAATATCTTAAATTTTATAAATTTCATATTTCATTTCCCAGATAAGCATTCAAGGTCAAATTCAAGGAATATCCTCTATGGGCTCTAAGCAACGTTTCCTGCAGTTTTGAAGAAAATCGAAATTATAAAATGTTTGGCCAAAACTTAAATTTTTTTCTCAAAAATTTACTTTTTGAAAATGTCTTAGTAATGACTCCTTATGAAAATTTAGCCCGTTTGGAACCTATTTCCAAGAGAAAGTGGACATTTTGGCCAAACATTTGACTTTTTCCTCAATATCTTAAATTTTATAAATTTCATATTTCATTTCCCAGATAAGCATTCAAGGTCAAATTCAAGGAATATCCTCTATGGGCTCTAAGCAACGTTTCCTGCAGTTTTAAAGAAAATCGAAATTAGAAAATGTTTGGCCAAAACTTTAAAAATCTTGCAAGGGGTTAGTCCAGCAATTTTTCTCAAAAATTGACTTTTTGAAAATGCCTTAGTAATGACTCCTAATGAAAATTTAGCCCGTTTGGAACCTATTACCAAGACAAAGTGGAAATTTTTGCCAAACATTTGACTTTTTCCTGAAAATCTTAAACTTTATAAATTTCATATTTCATTTCCCAGATAAGCATTCAAGGTCAAATTCAAGGAATATCCTCTATTGGCTCTAGGCAACGTTTCCTGCAGTTTTGAAGAAAATCGAAATTAGAAAATGTTTGGCCAAAACTTTAAAAATCTTGCAAGGGGTTAGTCCAGCAATTTTTCTCAAAAATTGACTTTTGGAAAATGCCTTAGTAATGACTCCTTATGAAAATTTAGCCCGTTTGGAACCTATTTCCAAGAGAAAGTGGACATTTTGGCCAAACATTTGACTTTTTCCTGAAAATCTTAAATTTTATAAATTTCATATTTCATTTCCCAGATAAGCATTCAAGGTCAAATTCAAGGAATATCCTCTATGGGCTCTAAGCAACGTTTCCTGCAGTTTTGAAGAAAATCGAAATTATAAAATGTTTGGCCAAAACTTAAAAATTTTTCTCAAAAATTTACTTTTTGAAAATGTCTTAGTAATGACTCCTTATGAAAATTTAGCCCGTTTGGAACCTATTTCCAAGAGAAAGTGGACATTTTGGCCAAACATTTGACTTTTTCCTCAATATCTTAAATTTTATAAATTTCATATTTCATTTCCCAGATAAGCATTCAAGGTCAAATTCAAGGAATATCCTCTATGGGCTCTAAGCAACGTTTCCTGCAGTTTTGAAGAAAATCGAAATTATAAAATGTTTGGCCAAAACTTAAAATTTTTTCTCAAAAATTTACTTTTTGAAAATGTCTTAGTAATGACTCCTTATGAAAATTTAGCCCGTTTGGAACCTATTTCCAAGAGAAAGTGGACATTTTGGCCAAACATTTGACTTTTTCCTCAATATCTTAAATTTTATAAATTTCATATTTCATTTCCCAGATAAGCATTCAAGGTCAAATTCAAGGAATATCCTCTATGGGCTCTAAGCAACGTTTCCTGCAGTTTTAAAGAAAATCGAAATTAGAAAATGTTTGGCCAAAACTTTAAAAATCTTGCAAGGGGTTAGTCCAGCAATTTTTCTCAAAAATTGACTTTTTGAAAATGCCTTAGTAATGACTCCTAATGAAAATTTAGCCCGTTTGGAACCTATTACCAAGACAAAGTGGAAATTTTGGCCAAACATTTGACTTTTTCCTCAATATCTTAAATTTTATAAATTTCATATTTCATTTCCCAGATAAGCATTCAAGGTCAAATTCAAGGAATATCCTCTATGGGCTCTAAGCAACGTTTCCTGCAGTTTTAAAGAAAATCGAAATTAGAAAATGTTTGGCCAAAACTTTAAAAATCTTGCAAGGGGTTAGTCCAGCAATTTTTCTCAAAAATTGACTTTTTGAAAATGCCTTAGTAATGACTCCTAATGAAAATTTAGCCCGTTTGGAACCTATTACCAAGACAAAGTGGAAATTTTTGCCAAACATTTGACTTTTTCCTGAAAATCTTAAACTTTATAAATTTCATATTTCATTTCCCAGATAAGCATTCAAGGTCAAATTCAAGGAATATCCTCTATTGGCTCTAGGCAACGTTTCCTGCAGTTTTGAAGAAAATCGAAATTAGAAAATGTTTGGCCAAAACTTTAAAAATCTTGCAAGGGGTTAGTCCAGCAATTTTTCTCAAAAATTGACTTTTGGAAAATGCCTTAGTAATGACTCCTTATGAAAATTTAGCCCGTTTGGAACCTATTTCCAAGAGAAAGTGGACATTTTGGCCAAACATTTGACTTTTTCCTGAAAATCTTAAATTTTATAAATTTCATATTTCATTTCCCAGATAAGCATTCAAGGTCAAATTCAAGGAATATCCTCTATGGGCTCTAAGCAACGTTTCCTGCAGTTTTGAAGAAAATCGAAATTATAAAATGTTTGGCCAAAACTTAAAAATTTTTCTCAAAAATTTACTTTTTGAAAATGTCTTAGTAATGACTCCTTATGAAAATTTAGCCCGTTTGGAACCTATTTCCAAGAGAAAGTGGACATTTTGGCCAAACATTTGACTTTTTCCTCAATATCTTAAATTTTATAAATTTCATATTTCATTTCCCAGATAAGCATTCAAGGTCAAATTCAAGGAATATCCTCTATGGGCTCTAAGCAACGTTTCCTGCAGTTTTAAAGAAAATCGAAATTAGAAAATGTTTGGCCAAAACTTTAAAAATCTTGCAAGGGGTTAGTCCAGCAATTTTTCTCAAAAATTGACTTTTTGAAAATGCCTTAGTAATGACTCCTAATGAAAATTTAGCCCGTTTGGAACCTATTACCAAGACAAAGTGGAAATTTTTGCCAAACATTTGACTTTTCCTGAAAATCTTAAACTTTATAAATTTCATATTTCATTTCCCAGATAAGCATTCAAGGTCAAATTCAAGGAATATCCTCTATTGGCTCTAGGCAACGTTTCCTGCAGTTTTGAAGAAAATCGAAATTAGAAAATGTTTGGCCAAAACTTTAAAAATCTTGCAAGGGGTTAGTCCAGCAATTTTTCTCAAAAATTGACTTTTTGAAAATGCCTTAGTAATGACTCCTTATAAAAATTTAGCCCGTTTGGAACCTATTTCCAAGAGAAAGTGGACATTTTGGCCAAACATTTGACTTTTTCCTGAAAATCTTAAATTTTATAAATTTCATATTTCATTTCCCAGATAAGCATTCAAGGTCAAATTCAAGGAATATCCTCTATGGGCTCTAAGCAACGTTTCCTGCAGTTTTGAAGAAAATCGAAATTATAAAATGTTTGGCCAAAACTTAAAAATTTTTCTCAAAAATTTACTTTTTGAAAATGTCTTAGTAATGACTCCTTATGAAAATTTAGCCCGTTTGGAACCTATTTCCAAGAGAAAGTGGACATTTTGGCCAAACATTTGACTTTTTCCTCAATATCTTAAATTTTATAAATTTCATATTTCATTTCCCAGATAAGCATTCAAGGTCAAATTCAAGGAATATCCTCTATGGGCTCTAAGCAACGTTTCCTGCAGTTTTAAAGAAAATCGAAATTAGAAAATGTTTGGCCAAAACTTTAAAAATCTTGCAAGGGGTTAGTCCAGCAATTTTTCTCAAAAATTGACTTTTTGAAAATGCCTTAGTAATGACTCCTAATGAAAATTTAGCCCGTTTGGAACCTATTACCAAGACAAAGTGGAAATTTTTGCCAAACATTTGACTTTTCCTGAAAATCTTAAACTTTATAAATTTCATATTTCATTTCCCAGATAAGCATTCAAGGTCAAATTCAAGGAATATCCTCTATTGGCTCTAGGCAACGTTTCCTGCAGTTTTGAAGAAAATCGAAATTAGAAAATGTTTGGCCAAAACTTTAAAAATCTTGCAAGGGGTTAGTCCAGCAATTTTTCTCAAAAATTGACTTTTTGAAAATGCCTTAGTAATGACTCCTTATAAAAATTTAGCCCGTTTGGAACCTATTTCCAAGAGAAAGTGGACATTTTGGCCAAACATTTGACTTTTTCCTGAAAATCTTAAATTTTATAAATTTCATATTTCATTTCCCAGATAAGCATTCAAGGTCAAATTCAAGGAATATCCTCTATGGGCTCTAAGCAACGTTTCCTGCAGTTTTGAAGAAAATCGAAATTATAAAATGTTTGGCCAAAACTTAAAAATTTTTCTCAAAAATTTACTTTTTGAAAATGTCTTAGTAATGACTCCTTATGAAAATTTAGCCCGTTTGGAACCTATTTCCAAGAGAAAGTGGACATTTTGGCCAAACATTTGACTTTTTCCTCAATATCTTAAATTTTATAAATTTCATATTTCATTTCCCAGATAAGCATTCAAGGTCAAATTCAAGGAATATCCTCTATGGGCTCTAAGCAACGTTTCCTGCAGTTTTAAAGAAAATCGAAATTAGAAAATGTTTGGCCAAAACTTTAAAAATCTTGCAAGGGGTTAGTCCAGCAATTTTTCTCAAAAATTGACTTTTTGAAAATGCCTTAGTAATGACTCCTAATGAAAATTTAGCCCGTTTGGAACCTATTACCAAGACAAAGTGGAAATTTTTGCCAAACATTTGACTTTTTCCTGAAAATCTTAAACTTTATAAATTTCATATTTCATTTCCCAGATAAGCATTCAAGGTCAAATTCAAGGAATATCCTCTATTGGCTCTAGGCAACGTTTCCTGCAGTTTTGAAGAAAATCGAAATTAGAAAATGTTTGGCCAAAACTTTAAAAATCTTGCAAGGGGTTAGTCCAGCAATTTTTCTCAAAAATTGACTTTTGGAAAATGCCTTAGTAATGACTCCTTATGAAAATTTAGCCCGTTTGGAACCTATTTCCAAGAGAAAGTGGACATTTTGGCCAAACATTTGACTTTTTCCTGAAAATCTTAAATTTTATAAATTTCATATTTCATTTCCCAGATAAGCATTCAAGGTCAAATTCAAGGAATATCCTCTATGGGCTCTAAGCAACGTTTCCTGCAGTTTTGAAGAAAATCGAAATTATAAAATGTTTGGCCAAAACTTAAAAATTTTTCTCAAAAATTTACTTTTTGAAAATGTCTTAGTAATGACTCCTTATGAAAATTTAGCCCGTTTGGAACCTATTTCCAAGAGAAAGTGGACATTTTGGCCAAACATTTGACTTTTTCCTCAATATCTTAAATTTTATAAATTTCATATTTCATTTCCCAGATAAGCATTCAAGGTCAAATTCAAGGAATATCCTCTATGGGCTCTAAGCAACGTTTCCTGCAGTTTTGAAGAAAATCGAAATTAGAAAATGTTTGGCCAAAACTTGAAAAAATCTTGCAAGGGGTTAGTCCAGCAATTTTTCTCAAAAATTGACTTTTTGAAAATGCCTTAGTAATGACTCCTTATGAAAATTTAGACCGTTTGGAACCTATTTCCAAGAGAAAGTGGACATTTTGGCCAAACATTAGACTTTTTCCTGAAAATCTTAAATTTTATAAATTTCATATTTCATTTCCCAGATAAGCATTCAAGGTCAAATTCAAGGAATATCCTCTATGGGCTCTAAGCAACGTTTCCTGCAGTTTTGAAGAAAATCGAAATTAGAAAATGTTTGGCCAAAACTTTAAAAAATTTCTCAAAAATTGACTTTTTGAAAATGCCTTAGTAATGACTCCTTATGAAAATTTAGCCCGTTTGGAACCTATTACCAAGAGAAAATGGACATTTTGGCCAAACATTTGACTTTTTCCTGAAAATCTTAAATTTTATAAATTTCATATTTCATTTCCCAGATAAGCATTCAAGGTCAAATTCAAGGAATATCCTCTATGGGCTCTAAGCAACGTTTCCTGCAGTTTTGAAGAAAATCGAAATTAGAAAATGTTTGGCCAAAACTTTAAAAAATTTCTCAAAAATTGACTTTTTGAAAATGCCTTAGTAATGACTCCTTATGAAAATTTAGCCCGTTTGGAACCTATTTCCAAGAGAAAGTGGACATTTTGGCCAAACATTTGACTTTTTCCTGAAAATCTTAAATTTTATAAATTTCATATTTCATTTCCCAGATAAGCATTCAAGGTCAAATTCAAGGAATATCCTCTATGGGCTCTAAGCAACGTTTCCTGCAGTTTTAAACAAAATCAAAATTAGAAAATGTTTGGCCAAAACCTTAAAATTTTTCTCAAAAATTTACTTTTTGAAAATGTCTTAGTAATGACTCCTTATGAAAATTTAGCCCGTTTGGAACCTATTTCCAAGAGAAAATGGACATTTTGGCCAAACATTTGACTTTTTCCTGAAAATCTTAAATTTTATAAATTTCATATTTCATTTCCCAGATAAGCATTCAAGGTCAAATTCAAGGAATATCCTCTATGGGCTCTAAGCAACGTTTCCTGCAGTTTTGAAGAAAATCGAAATTAGAAAATGTTTGGCCAAAACTTTAAAAATTTTCTCAAAAATTTACTTTTTGAAAATGTCTTAGTAATGACTCCTTATGAAAATTTAGCCCGTTTGGAACCTATTTCCAAGAGAAAATGGAAATTTTGGCCAAACATTTGACTTTTTCCTCAATATCTTAAATTTTATAAATTTCATATTTCATTTCCCAGATAAGCATTCAAGGTCAAATTCAAGGAATATCCTCTATGGGCTCTAAGCAACGTTTCCTGCAGTTTTAAACAAAATCAAAATTAGAAAATGTTTGGCCAAAACTTTAAAAAATTTCTCAAAAAGTGACTTTTTGAAAATGCCTTAGTAATGACTCCTTATGAAAATTTAGCCCGTTTGGAACCTATTACCAAGAGAAAATGGACATTTTGGCCAAACATTTGACTTTTTCCTGAAAATCTTAAATTTTATAAATTTCATATTTCATTTCCCAGTTAAGCATTCAAGGTCAAATTCAAGGAATATCCTCTATGGGCTCTAAGCAACGTTTCCTGCAGTTTTGAAGAAAATCGAAATTAGAAAATGTTTGGCCAAAACTTTAAAAAATTTCTCAAAAATTGACTTTTTGAAAATGCCTTAGTAATGACTCCTTATGAAAATTTAGCCCGTTTGGAACCTATTACCAAGAGAAAATGGACATTTTGGCCAAACATTTGACTTTTTCCTCAATATCTTAAATTTTATAAATTTCATATTTCATTTCCCAGATAAGCATTCAAGGTCAAATTCAAGGAATATCCTCTATGGGCTCTAAGCAACGTTTCCTGCAGTTTTGAAGAAAATCGAAATTAGAAAATGTTTGGCCAAAACTTGAAAAAATCTTGCAAGGGGTTAGTCCAGCAATTTTTCTCAAAAATTGACTTTTTGAAAATGCCTTAGTAATGACTCCTTATGAAAATTTAGACCGTTTGGAACCTATTTCCAAGAGAAAGTGGACATTTTGGCCAAACATTTGACTTTTTCCTGAAAATCTTAAATTTTATAAATTTCATATTTCATTTCCCAGATAAGCATTCAAGGTCAAATTCAAGGAATATCCTCTATGGGCTCTAAGCAACGTTTCCTGCAGTTTTAAAGAAAATCAAAATTAGAAAATGTTTGGCCAAAACTTTAAAAAATTTCTCAAAAAGTGACTTTTTGAAAATGCCTTAGTAATGACTCCTTATGAAAATTTAGCCCGTTTGGAACCTATTACCAAGAGAAAATGGACATTTTGGCCAAACATTTGACTTTTTCCTGAAAATCTTAAATTTTATAAATTTCATATTTCATTTCCCAGTTAAGCATTCAAGGTCAAATTCAAGGAATATCCTCTATGGGCTCTAAGCAACGTTTCCTGCAGTTTTAAAGAAAATCAAAATTAGAAAATGTTTGGCCAAAACTTTAAAAAATTTCTCAAAAATTGACTTTTTGAAAATGCCTTAGTAATGACTCCTTATGAAAATTTAGCCCGTTTGGAACCTATTACCAAGAGAAAATGGACATTTTGGCCAAACATTTGACTTTTTCCTGAAAATCTTAAATTTTATAAATTTCATATTTCATTTCCCAGATAAGCATTCAAGGTCAAATTCAAGGAATATCCTCTATGGGCTCTAAGCAACGTTTCCTGCAGTTTTGAAGAAAATCGAAATTAGAAAATGTTTGGCCAAAACTTAAACATTTTTCTCACAAATTTACTTTTTGAAAATGTCTTAGTAATGACTCCTTATGAAAATTTAGCCCGTTTGGAACCTATTTCCAAGAGAAAGTGGACATTTTGGCCAAACATTTGACTTTTTCCTCAATATCTTAAATTTTATAAATTTCATATTTCATTTCTCAGATAAGCATTCAAGGTCAAATTCAAGGAATATCCTCTATGGGCTCTAAGCAACGTTTCCTGCAGTTTTGAAGAAAATCGAAATTAGAAAATGTTTGGCCAAAACTTAAAAAATTTTCTCAAAAATTTACTTTTTGAAAATGTCTTAGTAATGACTCCTTATGAAAATTTAGCCCGTTTGGAACCTATTTCCAAGAGAAAGTGGACATTTTGGCCAAACATTTGACTTTTTCCTCAATATCTTAAATTTTATAAATTTCATATTTCATTTCCCAGATAAGCATTCAAGGTGAAATTCAAGGAATATCCTCTATGGGCTCTAAGCAACGTTTCCTGCAGTTTTGAAGAAAATCGAAATTAGAAAATGTTTGGCCAAAACTTTAAAAATCTTGCAAGGGGTTAGTCCAGCAATTTTTCTCAAATTGACTTTTTGAAAATGCCTTAGTAATGACTCCTTATGAAAATTTAGCCCGTTTGGAACCTATTTCCAAGAGAAAATGGAAATTTTGGCCAAACATTTGACTTTTTCCTCAAAATCTTAAATTTTATAAATTTCATATTTCATTTCCTAGATAAGCATTCAAGGTCAAATTCAAGGAATATCCTCTATGTGCTCTAAGCAACGTTTCCTGCAGTTTTAAAGAAAATCAAAATTAGAAAATGTTTGGCCAAAACTTTAAAATATTTCTCAAAAATTGACTTTTTGAAAATGCCTTAGTAATGACTCCTTATGAAAATTTAGCCCGTTTGGAACCTATTACCAAGAGAAAATGGACATTTTGGCCAAACATTTGACTTTTTCCTGAAAATCTTAAATTTTATAAATTTCATATTTCATTTCCCAGATAAGCATTCAAGGTCAAATTCAAGGAATATCCTCTATGGGCTCTAAGCAACGTTTCCTGCAGTTTTAAAGAAAATCAAAATTAGAAAATGTTTGGCCAAAACTTTAAAAAAATTCTCAAAAATTGACTTTTTGAAAATGCCTTAGTAATGACTCCTTATGAAAATTTAGCCCGTTTGGAACCTATTACCAAGAGAAAATGGACATTTTGGCCAAACATTTGACTTTTTCCTGAAAATCTTAAATTTTATAAATTTCATATTTCATTTCCCAGATAAGCATTCAAGGTCAAATTCAAGGAATATCCTCTATGGGCTCTAAGCAACGTTTCCTGCAGTTTTAAAGAAAATCAAAATTAGAAAATGTTTGGCCAAAACTTTAAAAAATTTCTCAAAAATTGACTTTTTGAAAATGCCTTAGTAATGACTCCTTATGAAAATTTAGCCCGTTTGGAACCTATTACCAAGAGAAAATGGACATTTTGGCCAAACATTTGACTTTTTCCTGAAAATCTTAAATTTTATAAATTTCATATTTCATTTCCCAGATAAGCATTCAAGGTCAAATTCAAGGAATATCCTCTATGGGCTCTAAGCAACGTTTCCTGCAGTTTTGAAGAAAATCGAAATTAGAAAATGTTTGGCCAAAACTTAAACATTTTTCTCACAAATTTACTTTTTGAAAATGTCTTAGTAATGACTCCTTATGAAAATTTAGCCCGTTTGGAACCTATTTCCAAGAGAAAGTGGACATTTTGGCCAAACATTTGACTTTTTCCTCAATATCTTAAATTTTATAAATTTCATATTTCATTTCCCAGATAAGCATTCAAGGTCAAATTCAAGGAATATCCTCTATGGGCTCTAAGCAACGTTTCCTGCAGTTTTGAAGAAAATCGAAATTAGAAAATGTTTGGCCAAAACTTAAACATTTTTCTCACAAATTTACTTTTTGAAAATGTCTTAGTAATGACTCCTTATGAAAATTTAGCCCGTTTGGAACCTATTTCCAAGAGAAAGTGGACATTTTGGCCAAACATTTGACTTTTTCCTCAATATCTTAAATTTTATAAATTTCATATTTCATTTCCCAGATAAGCATTCAAGGTGAAATTCAAGGAATATCCTCTATGGGCTCTAAGCAACGTTTCCTGCAGTTTTGAAGAAAATCGAAATTAGAAAATGTTTGGCCAAAACTTTAAAAATCTTGCAAGGGGTTAGTCCAGCAATTTTTCTCAAATTGACTTTTTGAAAATGCCTTAGTAATGACTCCTTATGAAAATTTAGCCCGTTTGGAACCTATTTCCAAGAGAAAATGGAAATTTTGGCCAAACATCTGACTTTTTCCTCAAAATCTTAAATTTTATAAATTTCATATTTCATTTCCCAGATAAGCATTCAAGGTCAAATTCAAGGAATATCCTCTATGTGCTCTAAGCAACGTTTCCTGCAGTTTTAAAGAAAATCAAAATTAGAAAATGTTTGGCCAAAACTTTAAAATATTTCTCAAAAATTGACTTTTTGAAAATGCCTTAGTAATGACTCCTTATGAAAATTTAGCCCGTTTGGAACCTATTACCAAGAGAAAATGGACATTTTGGCCAAACATTTGACTTTTTCCTGAAAATCTTAAATTTTATAAATTTCATATTTCATTTCCCAGATAAGCATTCAAGGTCAAATTCAAGGAATATCCTCTATGGGCTCTAAGCAACGTTTCCTGCAGTTTTAAAGAAAATCAAAATTAGAAAATGTTTGGCCAAAACTTTAAAAAAATTCTCAAAAATTGACTTTTTGAAAATGCCTTAGTAATGACTCCTTATGAAAATTTAGCCCGTTTGGAACCTATTACCAAGAGAAAATGGACATTTTGGCCAAACATTTGACTTTTTCCTGAAAATCTTAAATTTTATAAATTTCATATTTCATTTCCCAGATAAGCATTCAAGGTCAAATTCAAGGAATATCCTCTATGGGCTCTAAGCAACGTTTCCTGCAGTTTTAAAGAAAATCAAAATTAGAAAATGTTTGGCCAAAACTTTAAAAAATTTCTCAAAAATTGACTTTTTGAAAATGCCTTAGTAATGACTCCTTATGAAAATTTAGCCCGTTTGGAACCTATTACCAAGAGAAAATGGACATTTTGGCCAAACATTTGACTTTTTCCTGAAAATCTTAAATTTTATAAATTTCATATTTCATTTCCCAGATAAGCATTCAAGGTCATTTTGGCCAAAGGTCATTTTGGCCAAACATTTGACTTTTTCCTGAAAATCTTAAATTTTATAAATTTCATATTTCATTTCCCAGATAAGCATTCAAGGTCAAATTCAAGGAATATCCTCTATGGGCTCTAAGCAACGTTTCCTGCAGTTTTGAAGAAAATCGAAATTAGAAAATGTTTGGCCAAAACTTAAACATTTTTCTCACAAATTTACTTTTTGAAAATGTCTTAGTAATGACTCCTTATGAAAATTTAGCCCGTTTGGAACCTATTTCCAAGAGAAAGTGGACATTTTGGCCAAACATTTGACTTTTTCCTCAATATCTTAAATTTTATAAATTTCATATTTCATTTCCCAGATAAGCATTCAAGGTCAAATTCAAGGAATATCCTCTATGGGCTCTAAGCAACGTTTCCTGCAGTTTTGAAGAAAATCGAAATTAGAAAATGTTTGGCCAAAACTTAAACATTTTTCTCACAAATTTACTTTTTGAAAATGTCTTAGTAATGACTCCTTATGAAAATTTAGCCCGTTTGGAACCTATTTCCAAGAGAAAGTGGACATTTTGGCCAAACATTTGACTTTTTCCTCAATATCTTAAATTTTATAAATTTCATATTTCATTTCCCAGATAAGCATTCAAGGTCAAATTCAAGGAATATCCTCTATGGGCTCTAAGCAACGTTTCCTGCAGTTTTAAAGAAAATCAAAATTAGAAAATGTTTGGCCAAAACTTTAAAAATCTTGCAAGGGGTTAGTCCAGCAATTTTTCTCAAATTGACTTTTTGAAAATGCCTTAGTAATGACTCCTTATGAAAATTTAGCCCGTTTGGAACCTATTTCCAAGAGAAAATGGAAATTTTGGCCAAACATTTGACTTTTTCCTCAAAATCTTAAATTTTATAAATTTCATATTTCATTTCCCAGATAAGCATTCAAGGTCAAATTCAAGGAATATCCTCTATGGGCTCTAAGCAACGTTTCCTGCAGTTTTGAAGAAAATCGAAATTAGAAAATGTTTGGCCAAAACTTAAACATTTTTCTCACAAATTTACTTTTTGAAAATGTCTTAGTAATGACTCCTTATGAAAATTTAGCCCGTTTGGAACCTATTTCCAAGAGAAAGTGGACATTTTGGCCAAACATTTGACTTTTTCCTCAATATCTTAAATTTTATAAATTTCATATTTCATTTCCCAGATAAGCATTCAAGGTCAAATTCAAGGAATATCCTCTATGGGCTCTAAGCAACGTTTCCTGCAGTTTTGAAGAAAATCGAAATTAGAAAATGTTTGGCCAAAACTTAAACATTTTTCTCACAAATTTACTTTTTGAAAATGTCTTAGTAATGACTCCTTATGAAAATTTAGCCCGTTTGGAACCTATTTCCAAGAGAAAGTGGACATTTTGGCCAAACATTTGACTTTTTCCTCAATATCTTAAATTTTATAAATTTCATATTTCATTTCCCAGATAAGCATTCAAGGTCAAATTCAAGGAATATCCTCTATGGGCTCTAAGCAACGTTTCCTGCAGTTTTAAAGAAAATCAAAATTAGAAAATGTTTGGCCAAAACTTTAAAAATCTTGCAAGGGGTTAGTCCAGCAATTTTTCTCAAATTGACTTTTTGAAAATGCCTTAGTAATGACTCCTTATGAAAATTTAGCCCGTTTGGAACCTATTTCCAAGAGAAAATGGAAATTTTGGCCAAACATTTGACTTTTTCCTCAAAATCTTAAATTTTATAAATTTCATATTTCATTTCCCAGATAAGCATTCAAGGTCAAATTCAAGGAATATCCTCTATGGGCTCTAAGCAACGTTTCCTGCAGTTTTGAAGAAAATCGAAATTAGAAAATGTTTGGCCAAAACTTAAACATTTTTCTCACAAATTTACTTTTTGAAAATGTCTTAGTAATGACTCCTTATGAAAATTTAGCCCGTTTGGAACCTATTTCCAAGAGAAAGTGGACATTTTGGCCAAACATTTGACTTTTTCCTCAATATCTTAAATTTTATAAATTTCATATTTCATTTCCCAGATAAGCATTCAAGGTCAAATTCAAGGAATATCCTCTATGGGCTCTAAGCAACGTTTCCTGCAGTTTTGAAGAAAATCGAAATTAGAAAATGTTTGGCCAAAACTTAAACATTTTTCTCACAAATTTACTTTTTGAAAATGTCTTAGTAATGACTCCTTATGAAAATTTAGCCCGTTTGGAACCTATTTCCAAGAGAAAGTGGACATTTTGGCCAAACATTTGACTTTTTCCTCAATATCTTAAATTTTATAAATTTCATATTTCATTTCCCAGATAAGCATTCAAGGTCAAATTCAAGGAATATCCTCTATGGGCTCTAAGCAACGTTTCCTGCAGTTTTAAAGAAAATCAAAATTAGAAAATGTTTGGCCAAAACTTTAAAAATCTTGCAAGGGGTTAGTCCAGCAATTTTTCTCAAATTGACTTTTTGAAAATGCCTTAGTAATGACTCCTTATGAAAATTTAGCCCGTTTGGAACCTATTTCCAAGAGAAAATGGAAATTTTGGCCAAACATTTGACTTTTTCCTCAAAATCTTAAATTTTATAAATTTCATATTTCATTTCCCAGATAAGCATTCAAGGTCAAATTCAAGGAATATCCTCTATGGGCTCTAAGCAACGTTTCCTGCAGTTTTGAAGAAAATCGAAATTAGAAAATGTTTGGCCAAAACTTAAAAAATTTTCTCAAAAATTTACTTTTTGAAAATGTCTTAGTAATGACTCCTTATGAAAATTTAGCCCGTTTGGAACCTATTACCAAGAGAAAATGGACATTTTGGCCAAACATTTGACTTTTTCCTGAAAATCTTAAATTTTATAAATTTCATATTTCATTTCCCAGATAAGCATTCAAGGTCAAATTCAAGGAATATCCTCTATGGGCTCTAAGCAACGTTTCCTGCAGTTTTAAAGAAAATCAAAATTAGAAAATGTTTGGCCAAAACTTTAAAAAATTTCTCAAAAATTGACTTTTTGAAAATGCCTTAGTAATGACTCCTTATGAAAATTTAGCCCGTTTGGAACCTATTACCAAGAGAAAATGGACATTTTGGCCAAACATTTGACTTTTTCCTGAAAATCTTAAATTTTATAAATTTCATATTTCATTTCCCAGATAAGCATTCAAGGTCAAATTCAAGGAATATCCTCTATGGGCTCTAAGCAACGTTTCCTGCAGTTTTGAAGAAAATCGAAATTAGAAAATGTTTGGCCAAAACTTAAACATTTTTCTCACAAATTTACTTTTTGAAAATGTCTTAGTAATGACTCCTTATGAAAATTTAGCCCGTTTGGAACCTATTTCCAAGAGAAAGTGGACATTTTGGCCAAACATTTGACTTTTTCCTCAATATCTTAAATTTTATAAATTTCATATTTCATTTCCCAGATAAGCATTCAAGGTCAAATTCAAGGAATATCCTCTATGGGCTCTAAGCAACGTTTCCTGCAGTTTTGAAGAAAATCGAAATTAGAAAATGTTTGGCCAAAACTTAAACATTTTTCTCACAAATTTACTTTTTGAAAATGTCTTAGTAATGACTCCTTATGAAAATTTAGCCCGTTTGGAACCTATTTCCAAGAGAAAGTGGAAATTTTGGCCAAACATTTGACTTTTTCCTCAATATCTTAAATTTTATAAATTTCATATTTCATTTCCCAGATAAGCATTCAAGGTCAAATTCAAGGAATATCCTCTATGGGCTCTAAGCAACGTTTCCTGCAGTTTTAAAGAAAATCAAAATTAGAAAATGTTTGGCCAAAACTTTAAAAATCTTGCAAGGGGTTAGTCCAGCAATTTTTCTCAAATTGACTTTTTGAAAATGCCTTAGTAATGACTCCTTATGAAAATTTAGCCCGTTTGGAACCTATTTCCAAGAGAAAATGGAAATTTTGGCCAAACATTTGACTTTTTCCTCAAAATCTTAAATTTTATAAATTTCATATTTCATTTCCCAGATAAGCATTCAAGGTCAAATTCAAGGAATATCCTCTATGGGCTCTAAGCAACGTTTCCTGCAGTTTTGAAGAAAATCGAAATTAGAAAATGTTTGGCCAAAACTTAAACATTTTTCTCACAAATTTACTTTTTGAAAATGTCTTAGTAATGACTCCTTATGAAAATTTAGCCCGTTTGGAACCTATTTCCAAGAGAAAGTGGACATTTTGGCCAAACATTTGACTTTTTCCTCAATATCTTAAATTTTATAAATTTCATATTTCATTTCCCAGATAAGCATTCAAGGTCAAATTCAAGGAATATCCTCTATGGGCTCTAAGCAACGTTTCCTGCAGTTTTGAAGAAAATCGAAATTAGAAAATGTTTGGCCAAAACTTAAACATTTTTCTCACAAATTTACTTTTTGAAAATGTCTTAGTAATGACTCCTTATGAAAATTTAGCCCGTTTGGAACCTATTTCCAAGAGAAAGTGGACATTTTGGCCAAACATTTGACTTTTTCCTCAATATCTTAAATTTTATAAATTTCATATTTCATTTCCCAGATAAGCATTCAAGGTCAAATTCAAGGAATATCCTCTATGGGCTCTAAGCAACGTTTCCTGCAGTTTTAAAGAAAATCAAAATTAGAAAATGTTTGGCCAAAACTTTAAAAATCTTGCAAGGGGTTAGTCCAGCAATTTTTCTCAAATTGACTTTTTGAAAATGCCTTAGTAATGACTCCTTATGAAAATTTAGCCCGTTTGGAACCTATTTCCAAGAGAAAATGGAAATTTTGGCCAAACATTTGACTTTTTCCTCAAAATCTTAAATTTTATAAATTTCATATTTCATTTCCCAGATAAGCATTCAAGGTCAAATTCAAAGAATATCCTCTATGGGCTCTAAGCAACGTTTCCTGCAGTTTTAAAGAAAATCAAAATTAGAAAATGTTTGGCCAAAACTTTAAAAAATTTCTCAAAAATTGACTTTTTGAAAATGCCTTAGTAATGACTCCTTATGAAAATTTAGCCCGTTTGGAACCTATTACCAAGAGAAAATGGACATTTTGGCCAAACATTTGACTTTTTCCTGAAAATCTTAAATTTTATAAATTTCATATTTCATTTCCCAGATAAGCATTCAAGGTCAAATTCAAGGAATATCCTCTATGGGCTCTAAGCAACGTTTCCTGCCGTTTTGAAGAAAATCGAAATTAGAAAATGTTTGGCCAAAACTTTAAAATTTTTCTCAAAAATTTCCTTTTTGAAAATGTCTTAGTAATGACTCCTTATGAAAATTTAGCCCGTTTGGAACCTATTTCCAAGAGAAAATGGAAATTTTGGACAAACATTTGACTTTTTCCTCAATATCTTAAATTTTATAAATTTCATATTTCATTTCCCAGATAAGCATTCAAGGTCAAATTCAAGGAATATCCTCTATGGGCTATAAGCAACGTTTCCTGCAGTTTTGAAGAAAATCGAAATTAGAAAATGTTTGGCCAAAACTTGAAAAAATCTTGCAAGGGGTTAGTCCAGCAATTTTTCTCAAATTGACTTTTTGAAAATGCCTTAGTAATGACTCCTTATGAAAATTTAGCCCGTTTGGAACCTATTTCCAAGAGAAAATGGAAATTTTGGCCAAACATTTGACTTTTTCCTCAAAATCTTAAATTTTATAAATTTCATATTTCATTTCCCAGATAAGCATTCAAGGTCAAATTCAAGGAATATCCTCTATGGGCTCTAAGCAACGTTTCCTGCAGTTTTAAAGAAAATCAAAATTAGAAAATGTTTGGCCAAAACTTTAAAAAATTTTCTCAAAAATTGACTTTTTGAAAATGCCTTAGTAATGACTCCTTATGAAAATTTAGCCCGTTTGGAACCTATTACCAAGAGAAAATGGACATTTTGGCCAAACATTTGACTTTTTCCTGAAAATCTTAAATTTTATAAATTTCATATTTCATTTCCCAGATAAGCATTCAAGGTCAAATTCAAGGAATATCCTCTATGGGCTCTAAGCAACGTTTCCTGCAGTTTTGAAGAAAATCGAAAATAGAAAATGTTTGGCCAAAACTTAAACATTTTTCTCACAAATTTACTTTTTGAAAATGTCTTAGTAATGACTCCTTATGAAAATTTAGCCCGTTTGGAACCTATTTCCAAGAGAAAGTGGACATTTTGGCCAAACATTTGACTTTTTCCTCAATATCTTAAATTTTATAAATTTCATATTTCATTTCCCAGATAAGCATTCAAGGTCAAATTCAAGGAATATCCTCTATGGGCTCTAAGCAACGTTTCCTGCAGTTTTGAAGAAAATCAAATTTAGAAAATGTTTGGCCAAAACTTAAACATTTTTCTCACAAATTTACTTTTTGAAAATGTCTTAGTAATGACTCCTTATGAAAATTTAGCCCGTTTGGAACCTATTTCCAAGAGAAAGTGGACATTTTGGCCAAACATTTGACTTTTTCCTCAATATCTTAAATTTTATAAATTTCATATTTCATTTCCCAGATAAGCATTCAAGGTCAAATTCAAGGAATATCCTCTATGGGCTCTAAGCAACGTTTCCTGCAGTTTTGAAGAAAATCGAAATTAGAAAATGTTTGGCCAAAACTTAAAAAAATTTCTCAAAAATTTACTTTTTGAAAATGTCTTAGTAATGACTCCTTATGAAAATTTAGCCCGTTTGGAACCTATTTCCAAGAGAAAGTGGACATTTTGGCCAAACATTTGACTTTTTCCTCAATATCTTAAATTTTATAAATTTCATATTTCATTTCCCAGATAAGCATTCAAGGTCAAATTCAAGGAATATCCTCTATGGGCTCTAAGCAACGTTTCCTGCAGTTTTGAAGAAAATCGAAATTAGAAAATGTTTGGCCAAAACTTTAAAAATCTTGCAAGGGGTTAGTCCAGCAATTTTTCTCAAATTGACTTTTTGAAAATGCCTTAGTAATGACTCCTTATGAAAATTTAGCCCGTTTGGAACCTATTTCCAAGAGAAAATGGAAATTTTGGCCAAACATTTGACTTTTTCCTCAATATCTTAAATTTTATAAATTTCATATTTCATTTCCCAGATAAGCATTCAAGGTCAAATTCAAGGAATATCCTCTATGGGCTCTAAGCAACGTTTCCTGCAGTTTTGAAGAAAATCGAAATTAGAAAATGTTTGGCCAAAACTTGAAAAAATCTTGCAAGGGGTTAGTTAGTCCAGCAATTTTTCTCAAAAATTGACTTTTTGAAAATGCCTTAGTAATGACTCCTTATGAAAATTTAGCCTGTTTGGAACCTATTTCCAAGAGAAAGTGGACATTTTGGCCAAACATTTGACTTTTTCCTGAAAATCTTAAATTTTATAAATTTCATATTTCATTTCCCAGATAAGCATTCAAGGTCAAATTCAAAGAATATCCTCTATGGGCTCTAAGCAACGTTTCCTGCAGTTTTGAAGAAAATCGAAATTAGAAAATGTTTGGCCAAAACTTAAACATTTTTCTCACAAATTTACTTTTTGAAAATGTCTTAGTAATGACTCCTTATGAAAATTTAGCCCGTTTGGAACCTATTTCCAAGAGAAAGTGGACATTTTGGCCAAACATTTGACTTTTTCCTCAATATCTTAAATTTTATAAATTTCATATTTCATTTCCCAGATAAGCATTCAAGGTCAAATTCAAGGAATATCCTCTATGGGCTCTAAGCAACGTTTCCTGCAGTTTTGAAGAAAATCGAAATTAGAAAATGTTTGGCCAAAACTTGAAAAATCTTGCAAGGGGTTAGTCCAGCAATTTTTCTAAAAAATTGACTTTTTGAAAATGCCTTAGTAATGACTCCTTATGAAAATTATCCCGTTTGGAACCTATTTCCAAGAGAAAGTGGACATTTTGGCCAAACATTTGACTTTTTCCTGAAAATCTTCAATTTTATAAATTTCATATTTCATTTCTCAGATAAGCATTCAAGGTGAAATTCAAGGAAAATGCTATATGGGCTCTAAGCAACGTTTCCTGCAGTTTTGAAGAAAATCGAAATTAGAAAATGTTTGGCCAAAACTTGAAAAATCTTGCAAGGGGTTAGTCCAGCAATTTTTCTCAAATTGACTTTTTGAAAATGCCTTAGTAATGACTCCTTATGAAAATTTAGCCTGTTTGGAACCTATTTCCAAGAGAAAGTGGACATTTTGGCCAAACATTTGACTTTTTCCTGAAAATCTTAAATTTTATAAATTTCATATTTCATTTTCCAGATAAGCATTCAAGGTAAAATTCAAGGAATATCCTCTATGGGCTCTAAGCAACGTTTCCTGCAGTTTTGAAGAAAATCGAAATTAGAAAATGTTTGGCCAAAACTTTAAAATTTTTCTCAAAAATTTCCTTTTTGAAAATGTCTTAGTAATGACTCCTTATGAAAATTTAGCCCGTTTGGAACCTATTTCCAAGAGAAAATGGAAATTTTGGCCAAACATTTGACTTTTTCCTCAATATCTTAAATTTTATAAATTTCATATTTCATTTCCCAGATAAGCATTCAAGGTCAAATTCAAGGAATATCCTCTATGGGCTCTAAGCAACGTTTCCTGCAGTTTTGAAGAAAATCGAAATTAGAAAATGTTTGGCCAAAACTTGAAAAAATCTTGCAAGGGGTTATTCCAGCAATTTTTCTCAAAAATTGACTTTTTGAAAATGCCTTAGTAATGACTCCTTATGAAAATTTAGCCTGTTTGGAACCTATTTCCAAGAGAAAGTGGACATTTTGGCCAAACATTTGACTTTTTCCTGAAAATCTTAAATTTTATAAATTTCATATTTCATTTCCCAGATAAGCATTCAAGGTCAAATTCAAAGAATATCCTCTATGGGCTCTAAGCAACGTTTCCTGCAGTTTTGAAGAAAATCGAAATTAGAAAATGTTTGGCCAAAACTTAAACATTTTTCTCACAAATTTACTTTTTGAAAATGTCTTAGTAATGACTCCTTATGAAAATTTAGCCCGTTTGGAACCTATTTCCAAGAGAAAGTGGACATTTTGGCCAAACATTTGACTTTTTCCTCAATATCTTAAATTTTATAAATTTCATATTTCATTTCCCAGATAAGCATTCAAGGTCAAATTCAAGGAATATCCTCTATGGGCTCTAAGCAACGTTTCCTGCAGTTTTGAAGAAAATCGAAATTAGAAAATGTTTGGCCAAAACTTGAAAAATCTTGCAAGGGGTTAGTCCAGCAATTTTTCTAAAAAATTGACTTTTTGAAAATGCCTTAGTAATGACTCCTTACGAAAATTTAGCCCGTTTGGAACCTATTTCCAAGAGAAAGTGGACATTTTGGCCAAACATTTGACTTTTTCCTGAAAATCTTCAATTTTATAAATTTCATATTTCATTTCTCAGATAAGCATTCAAGGTGAAATTCAAGGAAAATGCTATATGGGCTCTAAGCAACGTTTCCTGCAGTTTTGAAGAAAATCGAAATTAGAAAATGTTTGGCCAAAACTTGAAAAATCTTGCAAGGGGTTAGTCCAGCAATTTTTCTCAAATTGACTTTTTGAAAATGCCTTAGTAATGACTCCTTATGAAAATTTAGCCTGTTTGGAACCTATTTCCAAGAGAAAGTGGACATTTTGGCCAAACATTTGACTTTTTCCTGAAAATCTTAAATTTTATAAATTTCATATTTCATTTCCCAGATAAGCATTCAAGGTCAAATTCAAGGAATATCCTCTATGGGCTCTAAGCAACGTTTCCTGCAGTTTTGAAGAAAATCGAAATTAGAAAATGTTTGGCCAAAACTTTAAAATTTTTCTCAAAAATGTCCTTTTTGAAAATGTCTTAGTAATGACTCCTTATGAAAATTTAGCCCGTTTGGAACCTATTTCCAAGAGAAAATGGAAATTTTGGCCAAACATTTGACTTTTTCCTCAATATCTTAAATTTTATAAATTTCATATTTCATTTCCCAGATAAGCATTCAAGGTCAAATTCAAGGAATATCCTCTATGGGCTCTAAGCAACGTTTCCTGCAGTTTTGAAGAAAATCGAAATTAGAAAATGTTTGGCCAAAACTTGAAAAAATCTTGCAAGGGGTTAGTCCAGCAATTTTTCTCAAAAATTGACTTTTTGAAAATGCCTTAGTAATGACTCCTTATGAAAATTTAGCCTGTTTGGAACCTATTTCCAAGAGAAAGTGGACATTTTGGCCAAACATTTGACTTTTTCCTGAAAATCTTAAATTTTATAAATTTCATATTTCATTTCCCAGATAAGCATTCAAGGTCAAATTCAAAGAATATCCTCTATGGGCTCTAAGCAACGTTTCCTGCAGTTTTGAAGAAAATCGAAATTAGAAAATGTTTGGCCAAAACTTAAACATTTTTCTCACAAATTTACTTTTTGAAAATGTCTTAGTAATGACTCCTTATGAAAATTTAGCCCGTTTGGAACCTATTTCCAAGAGAAAGTGGACATTTTGGCCAAACATTTGACTTTTTCCTCAATATCTTAAATTTTATAAATTTCATATTTCATTTTCCAGATAAGCATTCAAGGTCAAATTCAAGGAATATCCTCTATGGGCTCTAAGCAACGTTTCCTGCAGTTTTGAAGAAAATCAAAATTAGAAAATGTTTGGCCAAAACTTAAAAATTTTTCTCAAAAATTTACTTTTTGAAAATGTCTTAGTAATGACTCCTTATGAAAATTTAGCCCGTTTGGAACCTATTTCCAAGAGAAAGTGGACATTTTGGCCAAACATTTGACTTTTTCCTCAATATCTTAAATTTTATAAATTTCATATTTCATTTCCCAGATAAGCATTCAAGGTCAAATTCAAGGAATATCCTCTATGGGCTCTAAGCAACGTTTCCTGCAGTTTTGAAGAAAATCAAAATTAGAAAATGTTTGGCCAAAACTTAAAAAATTTTCTCAAAAATTTACTTTTTGAAAATGTCTTAGTAATGACTCCTTATGAAAATTTATCCCGTTTGGAACCTATTTCCAAGAGAAAGTGGACATTTTGGCCAAACATTTGACTTTTTCCTCAATATCTTAAATTTTATAAATTTCATATTTCATTTCCCAGATAAGCATTCAAGGTCAAATTCAAGTAATATCCTCTATGGGCTCTAAGCAACGTTTCCTGCAGTTTTGAAGAAAATCGAAATTAGAAAATGTTTGGCCAAAACTTGAAAAAATCTTGCAAGGGGTTAGTCCAGCAATTTTTCTAAAAAATTGACTTTTTGAAAATGCCTTAGTAATGACTCCTTATGAAAATTTATCCCGTTTGGAACCTATTTCCAAGAGAAAGTGGACATTTTGGCCAAACATTTGACTTTTTCCTCAATATCTTAAATTTTATAAATTTCATATTTCATTTCTCAGATAAGCATTCAAGGTGAAATTCAAGGAAAATGCTATATGGGCTCTAAGCAACGTTTCCTGCAGTTTTGAAGAAAATCGAAATTAGAAAATGTTTGGCCAAAACTTAAACATTTTTCTCAAAAATTGACTTTTTGAAAATGTCTTAGTAATGACTCCTTATGAAAATTTAGCCCGTTTGGAACCTATTTCCAAGAGAAAGTGGACATTTTGGCCAAACATTTGACTTTTTCCTCAATATCTTAAATTTTATAAATTTCATATTTCATTTCCCAGATAAGCATTCAAGGTCAAATTCAAGGAATATCCTCTATGGGCTCTAAGCAACGTTTCCTGCAGTTTTGAAGAAAATCGAAATTAGAAAATGTTTGGCCAAAACTTGAAAAATCTTGCAAGGGGTTAGTCCAGCAATTTTTCTAAAAAATTGACTTTTTGAAAATGCCTTAGTAATGACTCCTTATGAAAATTTAGCCCGTTTGGAACCTATTTCCAAGAGAAAGTGGACATTTTGGCCAAACATTTGACTTTTTCCTGAAAATCTTCAATTTTATAAATTTCATATTTCATTTCTCAGATAAGCATTCAAGGTGAAATTCAAGGAAAATCCTATATGGGCTCTAAGCAACGTTTCCTGCAGTTTTGAAGAAAATCGAAATTAGAAAATGTTTGGCCAAAACTTTAAAAATCTTGCAAGGGGTTAGTCCAGCAATTTTTCTCAAATTGACTTTTTGAAAATGCCTTAGTAATGACTCCTAATGAAAATTTAGCCCGTTTGGAACCTATTTCCAAGAGAAAATGGAAATTTTGGCAAAACATTTGACTTTTTCCTCAATATCTTAAATTTTATAAATTTCATATTTCATTTCCCAGATAAGCATTCAAGGTCAAATTCAAGGAATATCCTCTATGGGCTCTAAGCAACGTTTCCTGCAGTTTTGAAGAAAATCGAAATTAGAAAATGTTTGGCCAAAACTTGAAAAAATCTTGCAAGGGGCTAGTCCAGCAATTTTTCTCAAAAATTGACTTTTTGAAAATGCCTTAGTAATGACTCCTTATGAAAATTTAGCCTGTTTGGAACCTATTTCCAAGAGAAAGTGGACATTTTGGCCAAACATTTGACTTTTTCCTGAAAATCTTAAATTTTATAAATTTCATATTTCATTTCCCAGATAAGCATTCAAGGTCAAATTCAAGGAATATCCTCTATGGGCTCTAAGCAACGTTTCCTGCAGTTTTGAAGAAAATCGAAATTATAAAATGTTTGGCCAAAACTTAAAAATTTTTCTCAAAAATTTACTTTTTGAAAATGTCTTAGTAATGACTCCTTATGAAAATTTAGCCCGTTTGGAACCTATTTCCAAGAGAAAGTGGACATTTTGGCCAAACATTTGACTTTTTCCTCAATATCTTAAATTTTATAAATTTCATATTTCATTTCCCAGATAAGCATTCAAGGTCAAATTCAAGGAATATCCTCTATGGGCTCTAAGCAACGTTTCCTGCAGTTTTGAAGAAAATCGAAATTAGAAAATGTTTGGCCAAAACTTAAACATTTTTCTCAAAAATTGACTTTTTGAAAATGTCTTAGTAATGACTCCTTATGAAAATTTAGCCCGTTTGGAACCTATTTCCAAGAGAAAGTGGACATTTTGGCCAAACATTTGACTTTTTCCTCAATATCTTAAATTTTATAAATTTCATATTTCATTTCCCAGATAAGCATTCAAGGTCAAATTCAAGGAATATCCTCTATGGGCTCTAAGCAACGTTTCCTGCAGTTTTGAAGAAAATCGAAATTAGAAAATGTTTGGCCAAAACTTGAAAAATCTTGCAAGGGGTTAGTCCAGCAATTTTTCTAAAAAATTGACTTTTTGAGAATGCCTTAGTAATGACTCCTTATGAAAATTTAGCCCGTTTGGAACCTATTTCCAAGAGAAAGTGGACATTTTGGCCAAACATTTGACTTTTTCCTGAAAATCTTCAATTTTATAAATTTCATATTTCATTTCTCAGATAAGCATTCAAGGTGAAATTCAAGGAAAATCCTATATGGGCTCTAAGCAACGTTTCCTGCAGTTTTGAAGAAAATCGAAATTAGAAAATGTTTGGCCAAAACTTTAAAAATCTTGCAAGGGGTTAGTCCAGCAATTTTTCTCAAATTGACTTTTTGAAAATGCCTTAGTAATGACTCCTTATGAAAATTTAGCCCGTTTGGAACCTATTTCCAAGAGAAAATGGAAATTTTGGCAAAACATTTGACTTTTTCCTCAATATCTTAAATTTTATAAATTTCATATTTCATTTCCCAGATAAGCATTCAAGGTCAAATTCAAGGAATATCCTCTATGGGCTCTAAGCAACGTTTCCTGCAGTTTTGAAGAAAATCGAAATTAGAAAATGTTTGGCCAAAACTTGAAAAAATCTTGCAAGGGGTTAGTCCAGCAATTTTTCTCAAAAATTGACTTTTTGAAAATGCCTTAGTAATGACTCCTTATGAAAATTTAGCCTGTTTGGAACCTATTTCCAAGAGAAAGTGGACATTTTGGCCAAACATTTGACTTTTTCCTGAAAATCTTAAATTTTATAAATTTCATATTTCATTTCCCAGATAAGCATTCAAGGTCAAATTCAAGGAATATCCTCTATGGGCTCTAAGCAACGTTTCCTGCAGTTTTGAAGAAAATCGAAATTATAAAATGTTTGGCCAAAACTTAAAAATTTTTCTCAAAAATTTACTTTTTGAAAATGTCTTAGTAATGACTCCTTATGAAAATTTAGCCCGTTTGGAACCTATTTCCAAGAGAAAGTGGACATTTTGGCCAAACATTTGACTTTTTCCTCAATATCTTAAATTTTATAAATTTCATATTTCATTTCCCAGATAAGCATTCAAGGTCAAATTCAAGGAATATCCTCTATGGGCTCTAAGCAACGTTTCCTGCAGTTTTGAAGAAAATCGAAATTAGAAAATGTTTGGCCAAAACTTGAAAAATCTTGCAAGGGGTTAGTCCAGCAATTTTTCTAAAAAATTGACTTTTTGAAAATGCCTTAGTAATGACTCCTTATGAAAATTTAGCCCGTTTGGAACCTATTTCCAAGAGAAAATGGAAATTTTGGCCAAACATTTGACTTTTTCCTCAATATCTTAAATTTTATAAATTTCATATTTCATTTCCCAGATAAGCATTCAAGGTCAAATTCAAGGAATATCCTCTATGGGCTCTAAGCAACGTTTCCTGCAGTTTTGAAGAAAATCGAAATTAGAAAATGTTTGGCCAAAACTTGAAAAAATCTTGCAAGGGGTTAGTCCAGCAATTTTTCTCAAAAATTGACTTTTTGAAAATGCCTTAGTAATGACTCCTTATGAAAATTTAGCCTGTTTGGAACCTATTTCCAAGAGAAAGTGGACATTTTGGCCAAACATTTGACTTTTTCCTGAAAATCTTAAATTTTATAAATTTCATATTTCATTTCCCAGATAAGCATTCAAGGTCAAATTCAAGGAATATCCTCTATGGGCTCTAAGCAACGTTTCCTGCAGTTTTGAAGAAAATCGAAATTAGAAAATGTTTGGCCAAAACTTAAACATTTTTCTCAAAAATTGACTTTTTGAAAATGTCTTAGTAATGACTCCTTATGAAAATTTAGCCCGTTTGGAACCTATTTCCAAGAGAAAGTGGACATTTTGGCCAAACATTTGACTTTTTCCTCAATATCTTAAATTTTATAAATTTCATATTTCATTTCCCAGATAAGCATTCAAGGTCAAATTCAAGGAATATCCTCTATGGGCTCTAAGCAACGTTTCCTGCAGTTTTGAAGAAAATCGAAATTAGAAAATGTTTGGCCAAAACTTGAAAAATCTTGCAAGGGGTTAGTCCAGCAATTTTTCTCAAATTGACTTTTTGAAAATGCCTTAGTAATGACTCCTAATGAAAATTTAGCCCGTTTGGAACCTATTTCTAAGAGAAAATGGAAATTTTGGCAAAACATTTGACTTTTTCCTCAATATCTTAAATTTTATAAATTTCATATTTCATTTCCCAGATAAGCATTCAAGGTCAAATTCAAGGAATATCCTCTATGGGCTCTAAGCAACGTTTCCTGCAGTTTTGAAGAAAATCGAAATTAGAAAATGTTTGGCCAAAACTTGAAAAAATCTTGCAAGGGGCTAGTCCAGCAATTTTTCTCAAAAATTGACTTTTTGAAAATGCCTTAGTAATGACTCCTTATGAAAATTTAGCCTGTTTGGAACCTATTTCCAAGAGAAAGTGGACATTTTGGCCAAACATTTGACTTTTTCCTGAAAATCTTCAATTTTATAAATTTCATATTTCATTTCTCAGATAAGCATTCAAGGTGAAATTCAAGGAAAATCCTATATGGGCTCTAAGCAACGTTTCCTGCAGTTTTGAAGAAAATCGAAATTAGAAAATGTTTGGCCAAAACTTTAAAAATCTTGCAAGGGGTTAGTCCAGCAATTTTTCTCAAATTGACTTTTTGAAAATGCCTTAGTAATGACTCCTTATGAAAATTTAGCCCGTTTGGAACCTATTTCCAAGAGAAAATGGAAATTTTGGCAAAACATTTGACTTTTTCCTCAATATCTTAAATTTTATAAATTTCATATTTCATTTCCCAGATAAGCATTCAAGGTCAAATTCAAGGAATATCCTCTATGGGCTCTAAGCAACGTTTCCTGCAGTTTTGAAGAAAATCGAAATTAGAAAATGTTTGGCCAAAACTTGAAAAAATCTTGCAAGGGGTTAGTCCAGCAATTTTTCTCAAAAATTGACTTTTTGAAAATGCCTTAGTAATGACTCCTTATGAAAATTTAGCCTGTTTGGAACCTATTTCCAAGAGAAAGTGGACATTTTGGCCAAACATTTGACTTTTTCCTGAAAATCTTAAATTTTATAAATTTCATATTTCATTTCCCAGATAAGCATTCAAGGTCAAATTCAAGGAATATCCTCTATGGGCTCTAAGCAACGTTTCCTGCAGTTTTGAAGAAAATCGAAATTATAAAATGTTTGGCCAAAACTTAAAAATTTTTCTCAAAAATTTACTTTTTGAAAATGTCTTAGTAATGACTCCTTATGAAAATTTAGCCCGTTTGGAACCTATTTCCAAGAGAAAGTGGACATTTTGGCCAAACATTTGACTTTTTCCTCAATATCTTAAATTTTATAAATTTCATATTTCATTTCCCAGATAAGCATTCAAGGTCAAATTCAAGGAATATCCTCTATGGGCTCTAAGCAACGTTTCCTGCAGTTTTGAAGAAAATCGAAATTAGAAAATGTTTGGCCAAAACTTGAAAAATCTTGCAAGGGGTTAGTCCAGCAATTTTTCTAAAAAATTGACTTTTTGAAAATGCCTTAGTAATGACTCCTTATGAAAATTTAGCCCGTTTGGAACCTATTTCCAAGAGAAAATGGAAATTTTGGCCAAACATTTGACTTTTTCCTCAATATCTTAAATTTTATAAATTTCATATTTCATTTCCCAGATAAGCATTCAAGGTCAAATTCAAGGAATATCCTCTATGGGCTCTAAGCAACGTTTCCTGCAGTTTTGAAGAAAATCGAAATTAGAAAATGTTTGGCCAAAACTTGAAAAAATCTTGCAAGGGGTTAGTCCAGCAATTTTTCTCAAAAATTGACTTTTTGAAAATGCCTTAGTAATGACTCCTTATGAAAATTTAGCCTGTTTGGAACCTATTTCCAAGAGAAAGTGGACATTTTGGCCAAACATTTGACTTTTTCCTGAAAATCTTAAATTTTATAAATTTCATATTTCATTTCCCAGATAAGCATTCAAGGTCAAATTCAAGGAATATCCTCTATGGGCTCTAAGCAACGTTTCCTGCAGTTTTGAAGAAAATCGAAATTAGAAAATGTTTGGCCAAAACTTAAACATTTTTCTCAAAAATTGACTTTTTGAAAATGTCTTAGTAATGACTCCTTATGAAAATTTAGCCCGTTTGGAACCTATTTCCAAGAGAAAGTGGACATTTTGGCCAAACATTTGACTTTTTCCTCAATATCTTAAATTTTATAAATTTCATATTTCATTTCCCAGATAAGCATTCAAGGTCAAATTCAAGGAATATCCTCTATGGGCTCTAAGCAACGTTTCCTGCAGTTTTGAAGAAAATCGAAATTAGAAAATGTTTGGCCAAAACTTGAAAAATCTTGCAAGGGGTTAGTCCAGCAATTTTTCTCAAATTGACTTTTTGAAAATGCCTTAGTAATGACTCCTTATGAAAATTTAGCCCGTTTGGAACCTATTTCCAAGAGAAAATGGAAATTTTGGCAAAACATTTGACTTTTTCCTCAATATCTTAAATTTTATAAATTTCATATTTCATTTCCCAGATAAGCATTCAAGGTCAAATTCAAGGAATATCCTCTATGGGCTCTAAGCAACGTTTCCTGCAGTTTTGAAGAAAATCGAAATTAGAAAATGTTTGGCCAAAACTTGAAAAAATCTTGCAAGGGGTTAGTCCAGCAATTTTTCTCAAAAATTGACTTTTTGGAAATGCCTTAGTAATGACTCCTTATGCAAATTTAGCCTGTTTGGAACCTATTTCCAAGAGAAAGTGGACATTTTGGCCAAACATTTGACTTTTTCCTGAAAATCTTAAATTTTATAAATTTCATATTTCATTTCCCAGATAAGCATTCAAGGTCAAATTCAAGGAATATCCTCTATGGGCTCTAAGCAACGTTTCCTGCAGTTTTGAAGAAAATCGAAATTATAAAATGTTTGGCCAAAACTTAAAAATTTTTCTCAAAAATTTACTTTTTGAAAATGTCTTAGTAATGACTCCTTATGAAAATTTAGCCCGTTTGGAACCTATTTCCAAGAGAAAGTGGACATTTTGGCCAAACATTTGACTTTTTCCTCAATATCTTAAATTTTATAAATTTCATATTTCATTTCCCAGATAAGCATTCAAGGTCAAATTCAAGGAATATCCTCTATGGGCTCTAAGCAACGTTTCCTGCAGTTTTGAAGAAAATCGAAATTAGAAAATGTTTGGCCAAAACTTGAAAAATCTTGCAAGGGGTTAGTCCAGCAATTTTTCTCAAATTGACTTTTTGAAAATGCCTTAGTAATGACTCCTTATGAAAATTTAGCCCGTTTGGAACCTATTTCCAAGAGAAAATGGAAATTTTGGCCAAACATTTGACTTTTTCCTCAAAATCTTAAATTTTATAAATTTCATATTTCATTTCCCAGATAAGCATTCAAGGTCAAATTCAAGGAATATCCTCTATGGGCTCTAAGCAACGTTTCCTGCAGTTTTGAAGAAAATCGAAATTAGAAAATGTTTGGCCAAAACTTAAACATTTTTCTCACAAATTTACTTTTTGAAAATGCCTTAGTAATGACTCCTTATGAAAATTTAGCCTGTTTGGAACCTATTTCCAAGAGAAAGTGGACATTTTGGCCAAACATTTGACTTTTTCCTGAAAATCTTAAATTTTATAAATTTCATATTTCATTGCACAGATAAGCATTCAAGGTCAAATTCAAGGAATATCCTCTATGGGCTCTAAGCAACGTTTCCTGCAGTTTTGAAGAAAATCGAAATTAGAAAATGTTTGGCCAAAACTTAAAAATTTTTCTCAAAAATTTACTTTTTGAAAATGTCTTAGTAATGACTCCTTATGAAAATTTAGCCCGTTTGGAACCTATTTCCAAGAGAAAGTGGACATTTTGGCCAAACATTTGACTTTTTCCTCAATATCTTAAATTTTATAAATTTCATATTTTATTTCCCAGATAAGCATTCAAGGTCAAATTCAAGGAATATCCTCTATGGGCTCTAAGCAACGTTTCCTGCAGTTTTGAAGAAAATCGAAATTAGAAAATGTTTGGCCAAAACTTGAAAAATCTTGCAAGGGGTTAGTCCAGCAATTTTTCTAAAAAATTGACTTTTTGAAAATGCCTTAGTAATGACTCCTTATGAAAATTTAGCCCGTTTGGAACCTATTTCCAAGAGAAAATGGAAATTTTTGCCAAACATTTGACTTTTTCCTCAATATCTTAAATTTTATAAATTTCATATTTCATTTCCCAGATAAGCATTCAAGGTCAAATTCAAGGAATATCCTCTATGGGCTCTAAGCAACGTTTCCTGCAGTTTTGAAGAAAATCGAAATTAGAAAATGTTTGGCCAAAACTTGAAAAAATCTTGCAAGGGGTTAGTCCAGCAATTTTTCTAAAAAATTGACTTTTTGAAAATGCCTTAGTAATGACTCCTTATGAAAATTTAGCCCGTTTGGAACCTATTTCCAAGAGAAAGTGGACATTTTGGCCAAACATTTGACTTTTTCCTGAAAATCTTCAATTTTATAAATTTCATATTTCATTTCTCAGATAAGCATTCAAGGTGAAATTCAAGGAAAATCCTATATGGGCTCTAAGCAACGTTTCCTGCAGTTTTGAAGAAAATCGAAATTAGAAAATGTTTGGCCAAAACTTTAAAAATCTTGCAAGGGGTTAGTCCAGCAATTTTTCTCAAATTGACTTTTTGAAAATGCCTTAGTAATGACTCCTTATGAAAATTTAGCCCGTTTGGAACCTATTTCCAAGAGAAAGTGGACATTTTGGCCAAACATTTGACTTTTTCCTGAAAATCTTCAATTTTATAAATTTCATATTTCATTTCTCAGATAAGCATTCAAGGTGAAATTCAAGGAAAATCCTATATGGGCTCTAAGCAACGTTTCCTGCAGTTTTGAAGAAAATCGAAATTAGAAAATGTTTGGCCAAAACTTTAAAAATTTTCTCAAAAATTTACTTTTTGAAAATGTCTTAGTAATGACTCCTTATAAAAATTTAGCCCGTTTGGAACCTATTTCCAAGAGAAAATGGACATTTTGGCCAAACATTTGACTTTTTCCTGAAAATCTTAAACTTTATAAATTTCATATTTCATTTCCCAGATAAGCATTCAAGGTCAAATTCAAGGAATATCCTCTATTGGCTCTAGGCAACGTTTCCTGCAGTTTTGAAGAAAATCGAAATTAGAAAATGTTTGGCCAAAACTTTAAAATTTTTCTCAAAAATTTACTTTTTGAAAATGTCTTAGTAATGACTCCTTATGAAAATTTAGCCCGTTTGGAACCTATTTCCAAGAGAAAATGGAAATTTTGGCCAAACATTTGACTTTTTCCTCAAAATTTTAAATTTTATAAATTTCATATTTCATTTCCGAGATAAGCATTCAAGGTCAAATTCAAGGAATATCCTCTATGGGCTCTAAGCAACGTTTCCTGCAGTTTTGAAGAAAATCGAAATTAGAAAATGTTTGGCCAAAACTTTAAAATTGACTTGTTTAAAATGCCTTAGTAATGACTCCTTATGAAAATTTAGCCCGTTTGGAACTTATTTCCAAGAGAAAGTGGAAATTTTGGCCAAACATTTGACTTTTTCCTGAAAATCTTGAATGTTATAAATTTCATATTTCATTTCCCAGATAAGCATTCAAGGTCAAATTCAAGGAATATCCTCTATGGGCTCTAAGCAACGTTTCCTGCAGTTTTTAAGAAAATCGAAATTAGAAAATGTTTGGCCAAAACTTTAAAATCTTGTAAGGGGTTAGTCTTTTTGAAAATGCCTTAGTAATGACTCCTTATTAAATTTAGCCCGTTTGGAACCTATTTCCAAGAGAAAGTGGAAATTTTTGCCAAACATTTGACTTTTTCCTGAAAATCTTAAACTTTATAAATTTCATATTTCATTTCCCAGATAAGCATTCAAGGTCAAATTCAAGGAATATCCTCTATTGGCTCTAGGCAACGTTTCCTGCAGTTTTTAAGAAAATCGAAATTAGAAAATGTTTGGCCAAAACTTTAAAATCTTGTAAGGGGTTAGTCTTTTTGAAAATGCCTTAGTAATGACTCCTTATTAAATTTAGCCCGTTTGGAACCTATTTCCAAGAGAAAGTGGAAATTTTTGCCAAACATTTGACTTTTTCCTGAAAATCTTAAACTTTATAAATTTCATATTTCATTTCCCAGATAAGCATTCAAGGTCAAATTCAAGGAATATCCTCTATTGGCTCTAGGCAACGTTTCCTGCAGTTTTGAAGAAAATCGAAATTAGAAAATGTTTGGCCAAAACTTTAAAATCTTGTAAGGGGTTAGTCTTTTTGAAAATGCCTTAGTAATGACTCCTTATTAAATTTAGCCCGTTTGGAACCTATTTCCAAGAGAAAGTGGAAATTTTGGCCAAACATTTGACTTTTTCCTGAAAATCTTAAACTTTATAAATTTCATATTTCATTTCCCAGATAAGCATTCAAGGTCAAATTAAAGGAATATCCTCTATTTGCTCTAAGCAACGTTTCCTGCAGTTTTGAAGAAAATCGAAATTATAAAATGTTTTGCCAAAACTTGAAAAATCTTGCAAGGGGTTAGTCCAGCAATTTTTCTCAAAAATTGACTTTTTGAAAATGCCTTAGTAATGACTCCTTATGAAAATTTAGCCCGTTTCAAACCTATTTCCAAGAGAAAGTGGAAATTTTGGCGAATTACATAAAATTTCAGTTCTCGGGGTTTTTCAATGAGTCCAATCAGCACACCAAATTTCATTTCAATCCGTGATGGTCAGGTCCAAAAGCTCGTTGAATTGACACGGAATGACCCAGATAATATGTTCTAAGGGTTTACATGGAACTGACGTGAGCGAGATGGGGCGATAATTAGCTGGCTCAGCCCTGTTTCCACTCTTGAAAACTGGGACAACATTTGCATGGAGCCAGTCTAATGGCAAAACACAGATGTCAATTGATTTTTGGAATATAAGTCGAAGGATGGGAGCTACACTTGATGCACACAGCTTCAGAATTCGAGGTGATACTCCGGTCTAGGAGCTTTCTGAGGCTGCAAGTTGTTCAACAACATTTCTACTCCCTCAGTGGAAAATGAAATTTCTTTTCGTTATCGAACGACAGGTGCGTTCAATAACGACAGGTGCGCTCAATTGAGCTCTTGCGTAATGCTTTGTTACGCACCAATGCTCCTTCCTATATAAGGAGTGCAATTTGCATTGTATCTTTCTTCTCAGTGTGAGCATTAAAACATAAGAATTCCACTGTTTAAGCATTTAATTAGGTATATGGCAAGGAAAAGGGAGTGCACCCTCTTTCGGTATCCTAGGATGCACCCACGTTTCCTCCTAAAAAGATAAAGAAAAGAAAAAAAGTTTTTTTTCGTGGCCTCCGAGGACCAGCAGCGTGCTGTATGGACTGTGTCACGAACCGGGTCCCCCTGCCGTCTCACACGCAATGTGCCCTCGGTTATGTCACTCAACACAGAAAGACACAAAACAGTTTTTTAAGATTTGCCCCCCAAAAAAATACATTTATTTACTTACAGTACTTAATATTTACAATTTCCCCATTAAACATTAATTACTAAGTTTTATTGGCCATAATTTAAGCAATCAGATGCGACTTTCCAATAACAATTTAAGGCAAGTTATTGCGATTGTGTTTACGCGTTTTCGAGCATCGATTCAGGTTCTGTCGTTAGAACTTTCGGACCGTTTTTGGCGAACCATGCAGTCCGTAAAAAGGCGGAGCGGATGTCGAATTCCATGTTTCTAGCCCCAACGAGCGTTTCTAGATTACCAGTTCGCATACCGCATAGAACCTCAATCTTGCCAATCCATACACGATACGTCACCTACTGCCCATGGTAGGAACAGAATCGGCACTTGATCCCTGGTCTCCGGAACAGACTAACGTAGTATGTCTATTGTGTCCAAAATGAACTCAGCACAGGAGCCCTGAAAATGTACATGAATCATAAATTCCCATGTAATTTTACCTATTTTAAATTAACAAAATTTAAATTATTAAATTCAAAAACCGACATTTCGTTTTCCAAAATTTAAATGTTAAACGGTTTCTAATGCCCCATTCAAATATGCGTAAATTTCACGGCAAGAGTTTTGTACTCGAATTTCACTATTTTACTTAAAATAACCCATCAAGCATCAATAAACGAAATAACCATTTTACTACAAATGAAAACACATGTAACTTACAGTTTAAACTGGCTCTTGTAAGACTTGTGGCATTAACGGGAAAATCACGGACTACCGATGAAATATCAATATCAGCTATCGCTGAAAAGGTGGCTAACGCCAATATACGGAGGTAAAACAATTTCAAAAATTTCTGACATCATACGAGCTAACGCTCTAATAGGTATCTAGCATGGAACGGTACGTAAGCGAACGTTATGACCTATAATATAACGTATCGCTGAACAAAAGGGCAGTTGACGTGCTGAACAATACCCGTGCCATGCAAATAAAAACCTTTTTGTCGGCGTCCACTGTGGCATGTTGATAAGAGACCCATTCAATGGCTATTGGATTATGCAGAGTGACAGGCGATCTACCCGCGCACATTTTAACCCCCCACCCATAATTTTTTGGGCAATTTTGTACACATTACATTCACACCATAACAGCACTTTAGACTGTTTTCTTGGGAAAAATTAAAAATTTTACAATAAATTAAACAATAAAAGTTCTATGGGGAAAGCCATGCCGCCATAATTGTCTGTATTTGCCAAATTTTCAGTGAGGGGGAGGGGGAGGAAGGGGGCGGGGGGGGGGGGGGGGGGGGGATTTTGTAACCGCCTCGTAGCTACGCCGCTGAATATACATTCTACCTGACGCAATCAAATCAATTATTATTACTAGCGTACATTTGGTTTTAAAAATAACATAAATAAATTAATAAATAATTTCTACAAATTTCAATAATCGAGCTAAAACATCTGCCTTATCGACGCAGGTAAATCATTTGTTTTATATGTTTAATGTACGTTTTTAAAACTGCTCCAATATATATGTACATGGTACAGGTAATGTTCAGCACTAGGCCTTTTTGTTAGGCGATACGTCATGTTATAAGTCATAACGTTCGTATACGTACCGTACTACCGTTCCATACTACCTAAGCGAACGTTATTACCTATAATATGACGTATCGCCGAACAAAAGGGCAGGTGACGTGCTGAACAATACCCGGGACATGCCCATACAAAAACAAACTTTTGTCGGCGTTCCACTGATAAGAGTCCCATTCAATGGCTATCGGGTTATTAAAGACGCTGAGTGACAGGCGATACTCGCGCACGAGGGGTTTCATGTGCATGCGCCGGGCGCGCATTGTTCAGCACGTCCATAGGGCTTTTTTTTGTTCGGTGATTAGGCCTATACGTCATATTATAGGTCATAACGTTCGCTTAGGTAGTATGGGACGGTAGTACGATACGTATGCGAACGTTATTACTTATAACATGACGTATCGTCCAACAAAAAGGCCTAGTGCTGAACATTACCTGTATTGGAGCAGTTTTAAAAACGTAGATTAAACATGTGCAAACATTTTTTATTTATCTGTACCTGCGTCGATAAGGCAAATGTTTTAGCTCCATTATCAAAATTTGTATAATTTATTAATGTTATTTTTAAAACCAAATCCACGCTATAATAATAATTGATTTGGCTTGCGTCAGGGAGGATGTATGTTCAGCGGCGTAGCTACGGGGGGTGGGGGAGGGGTTAGGGAGGGGGGCTGGGGGGGGGGGGCTGGGGGGGGGGGGGGTGGAGGTGGGAGAGGCGTTCCCCAAGAAAATTCCCCCCAGTCGATCCCCCCCCCCCTCCCCCACTGGAAATTATTTTGTTTATTTTGTTCCCAAGAAAACAGTATAAAGTGCTGTTTAAAATATGGGTGGGGGTTAAAAGGGCCCGGCCCCCTCTCCCCGCTGAGCGACGCCGGCGCTCGCATGCACTGGCAACATTTTTTGGTATTACACGACCGCCCACCCACAGACACGTCCAGCAGAACCCCAGAATCGCCCCCACCCCCGCTGTGTATATTAGGTTTGTTTTAATTCCACGTGTTTAATATATGCTTTTAACACGACCGCCTCCCGGAGCCCTCAGTATAAGGGTGTGTTCACCTGTGTTCACCACTGCACTGTTTTCGTCCGTCAGACGTATACGTCGTTGCATCCGGTCGTCGCGTATAGCCGGCCACACGTCGAAACGGATAAGTTGAATTTCTTCCAGACACTGCCGTTATGTACGTTTTTAACAGCGGCTCACACTAGACGCGCGCGTACGTCCGACCGCATGGAAATTAACCCAGCAGTGTTTCATCCTTCTTTCAGCCACACAGTCTAAAACAATTAAAGAATCCACCACAGGATTTTCTCAAACGAACCGCTTTAGAAAATCATGCTGGGATTAATATTATTTTGATCGCGCTACAGACGCGACGGATGGAATTCTACTTGGATCAACCCTTCCGTCATCCGTCATTTTGACGTATGAACAAATTATTTTTACGTACGTCTGACAGAAGAAAACAGTGCATTGTGAAACGCCCTAAAGCACACGCGGAAAATGTGCACGGGTAGATCGCCTGTCACTCAGCATAATCCGATAGCCATTGAACGGGACTCGTATCAACATGCAACAGTACAGTGGACGCCGACAAAAGGGTTTTTATGTGCATGGCACGGGTATTGTTCAGCACGTCAACTGCCCTTTTGTTCAGCGATACGTTATATTATAGGTCATAACGTTCGCTAACGTACCGTTCCATGCTAGATACCTACTCGTGCTAACGCAACGCACCTCTAGCGAGATCTAACCTCCTCGAAAATCACTCAAATGCTAACCGATTTCCGCTCAGTGCCACATTTCTTATTCAAATTAATTAAAGAAAGACAAAAATTCCCACTACGTTCCACGTGATCTGACGTCACGTCAACGCCCTTAATTTAGACATTTTAACTTATAGTTGATTTCAGAGAGGGAACATACATTTGACATAAAATATCGCCCTCTTGTGACATTATTCCCCTTTCAGATTATTTCATGTCAAATATATTTTCCCAAAATTTACTTGAAATTCAAAAGTTTTTAAAAGCACCATGCATTATCGGTACATTACGTCTCTACAAGTAATATTACGTCTCTACAAGCTCTTGACATAGGAACCTAATCATGCTGTAATTCCACTGGGCATCGACTTAGGAAATCGGCAACTGTATTATCAGTGCCTTTTATTGCCTTTACCAAATATCGGTATGGCTGAAGCGTCAGGGACCATCTCATTACTCTGCAGTTCTTGTTTTGAGACTGAGCAATGTACGATAGAGGTTTGTGATCTGTCTCAATTATAAATTCCTTGCCATATAGGTACATCTTGAATTTTTCAACAGCCCATACGAGAGCTAAACATTCCCTCTCAACAGTGGAATATGCACGTTGCCTAGTAGTAGCTTTTTACTGGCAAAGCACACTGGAAGCTGCTCATTGCCTTCGTTTTGCATCAAAACTGCACCTATGCCTACTTCGGACGCATCTGTGCGCAGTATGAACATTTTCGCTGGATCCGGCAAATGCAGAACCGGTGCAGACGCTATGCGATTCTTTAGCGTATCGAACGCGCGCTCTTGAGCATGCTCTCAGATTATTTGCTCAGTGAGTGGACTAGCAATCGCTGCAAAATTGGGAACAAATCGGCGATAATACCCCACTGAACCCAATAATGACCTGACCTCTTTCTTTGTGGTGGGTCTTTTGGCACTCATGATGGCCTCTACCTTGCCCAGTTGTGGTCGAAGGTTTCCTTCTCCGATGACATGTCCTAGAAAATCAATATTGTCATATCCAACAAAGCACTTTGTAGGGCGAGCTGTTAGACCCGCGGACCTAAGTCTATCTAACACATCAGTTAGTAATTTTACATGCAGATGTCATCGATGAAGTTCACAACATTAGGTAGTCTATGAAGCAACTTCCGCATCATTCTGCTGAACACAGCAGGCGCATTGACCATGCCAAATGGTAAGACCTTGAACTGAAACAAACCATCGGCTGTTACAAATGCAGTCTTCTGTTCATCTTTGGGAGAAATTAGAATTTGCCAATACCCTTTTGAAAGATCAATTTTAGTAAAGTACTTGCCAGACGACATCTTGGCCATAATATCGTCAATGTTAGGAATTGGTTCAGGATCAAAAACTGTGATGTTGTTCAGTTTACGAAAATCGACACAAAATCGATTGGTTCCATCTTTCTTGCGGACAAGGACTACGGGAGAAGCATAAGGCGAGTTAGATTCCTCAATAACATCAAGTTTGATCATGGTCTCTACTTCTTTCCTGGTGGTATTTTGTACCGCAAGTGGCACCGGATAAGGCTTAGACCTAATTGGTGTATCAGATGTCAACTTCACCGTATGTTCAACCAATTGCGTTCTACCTGGCAAGTCTGTGAAAACATCACTATACAGGTCTAGGATAGAAGTAATATCCCTTACCTCAGATTCACTTCTGCTCGGACCGATATGGACATCATCAGCAACCTCCTGACGTTCGAGTGGTAGGAGTTGAAGTGCTGGTGTATCGCCATCAAATTCATCAGGTGCATCCACAATGGTAGAACAGGCTTTAGCTAGGTGAAGAATTGGTGTAGTCCTCTGCTCCTCACCGTCCATTTCTTCCGGCATCCGTCTGATGTATTTCTTGAGAAGGTTGGCGTTATTTGTCTTTTCTTTACCTTTCATCTGAATCCTGTAATCATTATTGGCAATCTTTCTAATAACCTTGTATGGCCTGCATGAGAAGTTTATTATGACTAGTCGGAAGTAGAATCAGAACTTCGTCATCAATGTTGAATTTCCGCTCTCGACTCCTCACATCATAATATTTGCGGTACCGTCTGGACGCTTACTTCAGTTCTTCTTTGGCTAATTCGCATGTGGACTCTAACCGTTCCTTCAAATCCAGAACATACTGGTTACTGCTACGGATTTCGTCTTCAGTTGTCTCCCCTGTCCAAAGATCACGTAGGATAGCCATTGGACCTCGGACTTCCCGACCAAACATCATCTCAAATGGTGAAAATCCCAAACTTTCTTGAGGAACTTCCCGATAGGCAAAAAGTAAAGCTGGTATGTAGCGGTCCCAATCCTTGGGTCTTTCACTGCACATTCGCCGCAACATCTTTTTTAGTGTACCATTGTAACGCTCACAGAGACCATTACACATAGGGTGATATTGTGTGGTTGTCATCTGCTTGATCATGAGTAGGCGTCCAACTTCCCTCATGACATCGGATGTAAATTGCGTACCCATGTCAGTCAGAATCTCATCTGGCACACCTAGCCTAGAATAGACCTCCAACAAGGCTTCGGCTACTCTTTCGGTCTCAATCCTCTTTAAAGGAATGGCTTCAGGATACCGTGTGCAATAATCTCTACCAACGTCAATATATACCTATTTCCACGATCCGTGATGGGAGTGATGGGTCCTACTATGTCGACTGCAACTCGGCGGAAGGGAGTGTCGATCAAGGGCATCTCACCGAGTGGCGCCTTAGCGATGCTTCCCTTCCAGACCGTTCGTTAACAAACATCGCAGGACAGGCAATACCGATGGATGTCTCCATTGACTCCTGGCCAATAGAACTTGGAAGTCACTCTGTCAGTGGTGCGACGGATTCCCATATGACCCGCCATGGGTGCATCGTGTGCAACTTTCACCACGTAGTTCCTGTAAAGACTTGGAACAACCAACTGTTTTAGTGCTCTACCTTGATTAATTCTTGGTGAAGTAAATTCACGGAACAGCAGACTATTTTTCACCTTAAAGAACGTTACATTCCCTTTGCCAGATACCTTAGCATCACCACTTTCTCCTGCTTTCCAAAGGCTTCTGAGAGTGTCATCTTCCTTCTGAGCTTTAAGAAGTTCATCTCTCGAGGCCGGGACACCATAGGAAGTGTTCATCTGAGGCGTATGAAGTGGTTTTAGTGGTCTGGTCTTCTCCAACTTCTGAGCTCGCGTTTCTACTGCATTAACCTCATTCAATATCGTCTCCATCGCCTTGGGTTTCCAAGACGGATCAATATCTGCAGGGTCTCTTACAAATGGAATATTGCCAATAGTTACATCATACAAAGGTTTAGTCATACAGATCGCCTTAACAGTACCTGAATAGAAAGGCGTATCGAGGTCAACCTCTGCAACCGGGCAGTTTCTAACTGTACCGTCCAGAAAAATACATTTTTGTGATTGGCCGGTAAGTTGATTCTCATCAATTAAATCCCTCTTGACCACTACAGTACTATACACCCAGTATCTCGAAGTATAGTACTCTCTTTGGACCAATAAAACCCTCCTTTACTGGCATTTTGTCACCATCTGTACAAGCTGCACTTACCACTGGAAGTGAATGGCCACACGACAGCTTCATATCTTTCCTTGAATTGTTATCGACACAGTCACACCATCCTGAAGAACTCACAGGTAGACACGTCGCAACCTTCTCGGCAGAGTGCGAGGCATCATTTCCCGTCTGTCCAGGCGTGGGTTGTGCACGATCTGAATCTGTAATTAAACTTGCAACAATCTTAGCTGTTTGGCCTTGGTTATATACTGCCGACTCCGACAGTAACGAGCTATATGTCCAACCTTAATTACCACACTTTCGACAAGTACGTGTCTCCCTCCAGTACTGGTTAAACGGTCTTTCAGATTTCTGAGTTTGGTTAAGGGATTGGGGTTGACTATTTTGATTATTATTTCTTGCCCTTATATCACTAGGATTCATCTGTTTTCTATCAGTCTTGAACCGATGGGCTTCAACATACCCATCAGCTAGACGTACCAATACCCCTACGTCATTTGGTTGTCGCTCCTTTAAGTATACTTAAATCTCTACTACACACTCTATGAATCTGTACCTTCAGTAACAAATCAACAAGACCTTCAAATGTCTTAGGAGTTTCAGCGACATCAACCCAACGTATAAGATAGCTTTTAATTCGATCACAGAATTGTGCATACGTTTCTCCACTTTCAGGTCGAGTAGATCTAAACTTAAGTCTAAAACCTTCTTCAGTCAGTTGGAAGTTGTAAAGAAGTGCTGCCCTAAGCTCTTGATAATCTCTATAGCTTTGCTTGTGGGCAGACGAGCATATACATCTAAGGCCTTACCTGTTAAGAATGCACCAAGTGACGTAGCCCAATCCTCTTCCGGCCAATCCATGGCAGTAGCAAACCTTTCAAACCGCAGTAGGTAGGAGTCCGTGTTATGGCCAAGCGGTCTAGTGCGTTGAACTCAAGTTACTGCCAGTAGCCTACTAGAATGTGGGTTCGATTCCGGGCCGCGACAGGTTGTGGCACTTGTGCACTTGAGAAAGGCACTTAATCACACTTTTTTCATCCTTCGGAAGGGATGTAAAGCCGTTGGCCCGGTGTGTTAGGTAAGGTAACGCACTTTAAAGATCCCAGAGCATTTCTTCGTGAAGAGAAGGGGAGGGATTCCCCGGTGTCTCTGTCCATATCATGGGTTCCTCACGCTTGACGAGCGACAGTGCAATGGGCACTATTGAGGAATCCTCGGGTTTCAGTACCAGAAATAAATAATAATAAAATAATAATAATAATAATATTAATCTCGTCTTTTCCTTCCCTGTATGCTGGTAACTTGGGGAGCGTAGGAACTGGATAATGGGAGGTGTCATTAACATTACCCTTTTATTTTGCCGTCTAGTTTCTTCATAAGTTTTTCATGTTCACGTCTTCTTTGTCGTTCCTCCCTTTCTAACATCTCCTGTTCTTTTCGTTCAATAATCTCCGACTGCTTAACTTCCCGTTCTATTTCGAGTTCCCTTTTTTTAAGGCCTTTTTCTCACGTTCTTGAACGAAAGCCAACAACCTATCCCCCTCCAAGTTTAGTTCCTTCCCCAACTTCAAGAACCGTTCAAATTCCATTTTGTTTGGCTGTCCTTCACCGAATCTTAGAGCATGCACACAGCCGCAGAAAGCAAAACCATCTACTTTATTTGCTACTATAAGATATCCATAACTGCTGCCGCTAGCATGCACGGTGCGCCTAAAGCAAGAAGCTAGCAAGCAAACTATCGCCAATATCACGCAAAATTTCCTGAGCATTATTACATAGGTCTATTGCGAAATAAGTAAATCCAACAAGTCTAATCATAATATATAACAAGAAATTGCCAATCAACTAAATACGCAATTATAATTGACAAGACAGTGTGTTGCGTGACTTAACCAAGCAGGGTTTATTTAGAATTCAACAACTCGACTAAAGTTAAATCCGAAAGCCTTGTTCATGTTCATGTATCAATTGATAAGTGAAGCAAACTTTTTGTCATGCTATTTAAATCAGTAAGAATGTAATAAGAATTTGGCTTAAATGGTTTGATGAATAAACAGGCAAGGTTCTGGCCCGCAGCCATTCCAAATGTTCACCAATGAAATTTGTGTCACGATTCCTTTATTTGGTGTCTTTACATGAGGTAGATATAGAAAAGAAATGAAGTTTCTGACGTAGGAACGGAGTCAGAAACATCAATTTCAGGAAACTCGGCAGCATTGCATGGACCAAGATCAGGAATGTTGAGGTCTTCCTCTACAGTGAAGACAGACTCAAACTGCCTGCTCAACACATTAGCCTTCTCTTGTTGGGTGGCTGCAACTCCTTCGGGAGAATTAAGTGTACCAACTCCAAAATGTTCTTGTCTTTTAGATTTTACAAAATTCCAGAATGGTTTAGTATTATTTGTAGCTAAACTACCACCAATGACCTCTGTGACATAGTGACGATAAGCTTGTCGAATGGCACGGTCGATAGAAGACCAGTGGTCTGCCTGATTGGTTCGTTTTGCCCTGTTGTGCAGTCTTTGTTTTCGGCGAATAGCACGTCTGAGTGTGCTATCTATCCACGGCAGGTTGTAGTTGGTGGAAGACATTTTGCTCGGAATATACTTTTCCATGAGTGAAAACAGTACATCTTTGAATGAAGTCCATATCCAAAGTTCCTCAACCGATGACCGACTAATCTTCTCCTCAGTCAATGTGTCTCCAAATTCATTCAAGCCGTCCGATAATCCATTAATGTCTGCTTTGTCATAGAAATAGACCTTTCGTTTTATAGGTTTATTACTTAATAAAGTCGGGATTAAGTGCAGAGTTACAGACATACGATTGAAATGTTTCGATTAAGATAAAAGACATAAAAGCGATGTGTCCGCCTTTGGGGAAAATGCTCAATGAAATTGCATAAGAACAAAGACCGCTTTTCTTGAAAAAAATGAACTACGTGACGCTGTGACTGCCTGCGAATGACTTGCAACCGCCCATGCAAGTGTACCACATTACACGGCGCATTGTACGCACCAGTACACCACAATCAAACCTTTAGACCTTACGTAGCACCCACCAACAGGTGCTCTCACGCTTACGATGAGATAACAATTCTCTTATGTGCATGCCGAAGAGAATTTATAAATCTCATCTCAGCCCCGATATACTGTATAACATCAAGTCAAACAACGTGACATCAGAACTATGTTATACTGTTTTATTCTGGGATGGCTGCAGTCACCTACGCCCACTTTAAGTACAATGTCATGCGGTTTGTACTATAATGAGAGGACAGAGTTTGCATGGAAAACGAAGAAAAGTGATATAATTATACTTTAGCCGCGATGGCTCTATGTAGCACCTTAAAGATTCATAGCAAGGGATAAATGATAATTTGTTAAAATACTAAACGTTTTTTTCTGTGCATGTCGCCGGTTGCAACCGGTTCTCGTTCCCACCGACCAATCACATCGCCTGCGGCGTTGTGGACTCAATGTAGGTACGACACTAGCCTTTGTTAAGGCCTCACAGCTGGGTGAGTCGCTCGCCAGAACGAGAGCGCCACCATGCGACGAGGACGGAACAATTTTTCTGGGTCAGCAAAGGCCTCACAGCTAGCGGTGCTCGTCCCGTCCTCGTCGCATATGGTGGCGCTCTCGTTCTGGTGCGCGACTCACCCAGCTGTGAGGCCTTAACAAAGGCTAGTACGACACTTACATTTACTTCGAATATACCCCCATTGAGCTGAGCTCCATGTAAATGCGTTTAAATTTAACAAATTGTTTGTAATTTTGTAAAATGTGTCAAGCTTCAATTAATTTTAATTGCTCAAATTTGCTTAACACACTGAACCCCTATTAACTCAAACCGTGAGCCATTTGCAACAGAATAAACAAAAATCGTCAACACAAAACTCTGCTTAACTTCAGGGGCCAGTTTTATGCTAACAAGATCTTGACTTGCAAAGGTTAATTTTAGTTTAAATAGAAAGCAGCCTTTTTACAGTTTCAACTTTAGACAACCTTTTCTATAATAGTTACATGATTTGTTTTATTTGACATATGTACATACATGTAGTGCACATTTTTGTAATTTCAAAACGAATACTGGATATTCTTTGCATTTGTTTTTTTCGTTTGATGATCTGAAATAATTTCAAAACCTTGTGATCGCAAATATACTAAGGGATCTACATGTCTGTAGACATGTACAGACCATATGAAATAGCTGCCACCATGTAGGCTGGCCAATTTTGTCCCCTTTAGAACACATGCATGGTTAGTACATTTTGTGCTTACATAAAGCAATGTAAATAGCAAAAGTTGCCATGCGGCTATTCGATATGGTCTACATGTATATGCCTTATCTATTTATTGTTGAATTTAAAAAGGGATCCCACTTTTTCATAACAAATATGCACAAATATATTTTCCATGATGATCAGTAAATTATGAACATCTATAATATTTCAGATTATAATATTTCATCCAAAATATAATATTTATATATAAATATAAATACATGTAACATGAAAATCCACTATATAATGTATACAATTTGTTGTTGTTGATTGATGCTTGGTAATCTAAAGGTTTTGCCAATAAAAGTAACATTTTATGAATGAAAACAAGACAAACATAATATTGTTCCGCGTTTGTTGTATAAAAATGGTGCTCTTTTTTATTAACAGATTGGATGGGAGGTCTTTGTCAAATGTTCGGCATTAAAACTTGCTAAGATGCTTAAACATCTCTTATATTTGCAATAACACTCTCTTAAATTCAGGTCACGATTTTTGTTTGTTTTTAGTTAAACAGTTCTTTAAGTTCTGCAAGTATTCTGTATTGTACTAGGCTACATGTATCACTCGGAACAAGACAAGGCTTAATTCTGGAGCTGGACCTCGGGGGGGGGGGGGGGGGGGGGAATGTTTTTTAAACAAATATCCAACAATGATGAATTAAAGGGAAAAATGGTGCTTTCAAGCAGATAAAATTTCCATTTTCACCTGCTTTTTATTTTTCAAAAGTAGGTGAAAGTAAGTCTTCAGGTGTAGGTGGTGCCCTCTTTTCCCCCATTTTAAGCACTTCATAGTGCAGCTTTTGCTCACATCTAGTAGTAGGCCTATCTATGAAGTTGGGCGAAAAAAATCTCCAAGGAACTAGCAAATCGGTTCGAAAGTCGCCAACTGACTTCCGATGTTCCGTTGGCAAATTCACCCAATTTACGAGCGGCTTTGCACCAAATGTCGGTATGCTTAAAATCAGCGAAAGTTGCTACACTTCGTAGGGTCAGAGTTTTTTTCAGAATCGTCTCCTCCAGATCGCAATCAACGACGATATGAAACCCGGTTCGGAACTGGGCAAACAACTGTACTATAGTACGTACAGAAATGGCCGCCAAGTCTGATTTTGATGAGGCTGTAGATTTCGCTGAAAAGAAATTGGGTAATATTAAGCTTAAAACCCAGCAAACAACCGCTATTCGGCAGATCGTTGAAGGCCACGACGTTTTTGTTAGTTTACCAACCGGTTTTGGAAAAAGCGTAATATTTCAAGCCACGCCAATAATCCTAGACTTTCTTAATGAAAAACACGGACATGACGGACCGAGTACCGCTACCGCTACCGCTGAAGTTGCCACACAGACGGCCGGTGATCGCAGGGAACATGGGGAAAAGACGGTAATCATCGTCGTTCTCCCGCTAAAAGCTTTGGTGGTTGACCAGCTGGACCGCGTTGGAAAGCTTGGTCTTCAAGCGGTAGATGTGACATCCGGGATAACGGATACAGTTCTGGAACATTTAAGAGACTATTCGATAATTTTCGCGAGCCCCGAATCACTTTGTGGTTCACGGGGAAAAGAACTCCTGCAATCCGTGAAGTCCAGATGTTTTTCATTGTTTGTGGATGAAAGCCACTGTGTTTCAAAATGGTGAGTTACATGTAGCCATTGTAAAAAAGCCTTGGACGAATTTTAGACCCAGTAACCAGGGCATTTTGGCTCCATTTTTAATAATTTTGCAACTCAAACTGTGACATGAAAAAAAAAATTTGAGCCGTTGATGGCTTCGGAAGGATTACCGAAAACAATTTACAAGTCTGACGTCACATAAGCCTATGGGACAACTCAGAAATATTTTAAGTTTCTCCAAGTAAATTCTTTATGTTTTTTCCCCTCCGTATTTTGGTTTCATTTGCACTTATTGATGTATAATAAATCAGTTTAAGCATGGTTTAAGTCAAAATTACTGACGTCAGAGTACTAAATTATTTCCAAATCATGAAATGTTTCCGTCTTGTTTTTATCATCAAAGTAACATTTTCACACGCACGGTATATAGATCACATATAGGCAAATCCTGTTTTGTATTTATAGTCTGATGAAACCGTGATCAACTTTTCCTAGGTGCCAACCCCTTAAAACTTGAAATTGTACATGAAGCCAATTGTAAAAAAAACCTAGAAAGAAATTATTACCTGCTCTCTTGTCACTTGAAACTGGTCACTTTACTGTAAATATTTTGCAGAGATGGGCTAAATAAAAACTGCCCTCTTTTCCCCCATGGGGTTTTCAAACAAATCTATGCTCAACAATCGTTTCTAAAGGTAATTTTAAGACGACGTATAGTGGTGGTCAAGTTCTAAATGTTATTAAACTGTATCTCTCTTTAACAATATTGGACTTTCCGGGTAATAACATTAATTTCCATTTAACTTTTTTTTTTAACAGGGGTCATTCTTCTGGACAAAGTACAGCTTTCAGAAAATGCTACGGACAGCTTGGGGAGCTGCGTTCGGTCCTGAAAATGAAGACATCGATTGTAGCCATGACTGCAACAGCAACAAAGAAAGTACGCAAAGTGGTAGTGGACAGCCTGGCAATGAGGAGTTATGGTGTGGTTGAAGAAAGCCCAGAAAGAGAAAACATCAAAGTTGTTGTAATGAGAGCACCATCAAAAAATTTGGAGGGTATGTTTCAATGGCTTTGGCAAGAGGTCAAGGACAAAAAGGCATGTACTGATAGGATAATTGTGTACTGTCAGTCCAGAAAACAGGTCAGTCAACTCTATGGCCTGTTTTGTGCAACCTTACCTGCAGACTGCCATGCCTACTTTGACATGTATCATACAAACACTGAAGATGTGGTGCAGCAAGAGATAATTAAGAGTTTCGCGAAGGAGGATGGGCATTTACGTATCCTGTTTGCTACGATCGCCTTTGGGATGGGCGTGGATGTACGAGGAGTACATACCATAATAATTGTCGGTCATCCAACAGACTTGGATGACCTGATGCAGCTTAGTGGGCGAGCTGGGCGCGATGGCGTACAAAGCGTGGCCATTGTACTGGACTATCCTGGAGCAGGGGCAGGCATCAAAACGTCGAGTGATATGAAGTCTTTTCTTCAAGGAGACAGGTGTAGACGAGAGATAATACGACAGAGTTTTCCATCCTCAAACTGTTCTGCCACTGTCTCGATCTTGAAACACAACTGTTGTGATGTGTGTGCAAACACATGTCTTTGTGAGGGAGAGATGTGCCCAAAAAACCGTCTTTGGTCGAGGAACAGATGCGGAATGCCATCATCAGCCATGGACGCCCCGAAGAACATTCACTGATTACGGTTAGTGAAAGTGAGAGAGTTGCTCTCACTGAGAAGCTCAAAGAATACAGAGAGACTCTAATGAGTGACACAAGTTCTCACGTGTATACGGGTACAGATATGGCATGTGGACTCACACTGGATACTATTCAGGACATAAGCCTACAATGTCACATTGCAGTTGGCCAGGAGCAGTTTTATGAGAGGTACATTTTCTCAACGAGAGACATCGCTCTTGCTGTGTGGAATATTGTCCAGAGCACAGTGAACCAGCAAGGCAATGTCATTGCTTCCGAATACCTCTCTGGTGATGATGAAACACAGGAAGGTTCAGATGATGATGATGTTTTAGGTGGTGAATATGCTGAGATTTTGATGTACAGTAGTGACAGTGATTAAGATCTTGCAGGTGTTACACTACATGTACATGTACTTACAGATAGCTGAAAGTATAGGCCTGTTTTTTACTTTCAGGATGAGATAATTTTTCTCCCATCACGTTCGCATCACCAAATGGAATCTTTAACCAATTTTTTTTACAGGAAACTGCAATTTTTTGTTGAAATTAAAACCTCTACATATTCTACATACCGCAGTCGTCGTTATACTCTCAAAACTTACGTACATTCTTTCTTTTTTTCTGCAATTGACAAATCAACCTCGACGGAGCACGTGAAATGTAAAAATAACAAATCATGGGAGCGTGATGGGAGCTGGTGACCTTTAGGAAAAAGAGGCCATCGCCCGAACATTGTGAATAGCGCCCTCTTTATCCTAAAGGAGACCAGCTCCCATCGCGCTTCCATGATTCATGCGCTCCGTCCGGGAGAATTAGTCAATTAAATAAAAAAGAAGGAATGTACGCAAGTTTTGAGAATAACGACCGCTGCGGTATATGTAGAACGTGTAGAGATTTTGATTTTACCCAAAAATTGCAGTTTCCTGTGAAAACAAAATGGTTAAAGATTCTGTTTGAAGCTGTGAACAGGACAGGAGAAAAAATAGGACATTTAATATAATTTCAGTTTAAAAAAACAGGCTTTACATATGTACATGTACTGTTTACGGTACTTTCAGCTATGTGGAAGTAACTTTGTATATTGTATATGTATACATATAAGTGTATTTTAATTAAGATCCAAAAGACAATACATGTACACATGTAATTTATTTTCCCTGTCAAATAACCATATATACCAGTATTTTCCAGCTGTAATTTGGTCACTCTGTTACACCTCGTGAATAGACCGTATCGAATAGCTGCCATCTTGTGGGGCACCTTTTGTTACTTAAACTGTTCAACAATGTAAGCACAAACTTTGCCACTATGCATGTCCTCAAGGAACAAAGAAACTGCCCCACAAGATGGTGACTATTCGGTAGGGTCTATAAGAGGTCCTACAATGTAGGTCTCATTGGAACTTTGCAGATTACCTTGTTATAACATAAACTTCGTATTATCAGAAATGAGAACAAAGACGAACAAGGAAGCGGAAATGCAGAATGTGGTATTTATTCTTACCAAGGTTCAGCTGTATTGATGGACTCTTGCGGGGTTTTCCGCACACATTGGAATTACATGTAGCAAATATGGTACAGCAGACTTTTGACATACATGTAGATTGGTTTCCGATTCTACTTTCGCTAGATGGCATTCTGCAACAAACGATGATCAGGAACCGGTCAGTACATGTCAAAGGTCCGCTGTACCAAATATGCTAATTGTGTGCGGCAAACCCCGAAAGGGTCTATTGAAGTACATGTATACCGGCAGTTTTAGGGATATGGTTCGTCCAGATTGTTCACAAAACATGACCCAACTTCATTGACAAAGCCCTATGTATAAAAATATTCTGTTAATTAAGAGTTTCTTTCTTCGCTAACGATTTTTGTTTTTCCTCCTTGTTGCTATGGTTTCCGAAACTACAGCATCAAATTTTAAAACATTAATTTGACCCACTACAATGGTGTCAGATTATTAACAACAAAAGAAAGATTCAAAATGTAAAATTAAATGCGAGGTTTGTACTGTATTTACACCATCAAATACATGGCAAAATCCTCTTCGGATCCCCTTTGCCCAAAACAACATTTGAAATCTCTAACCTTTCATCTGGTAAAATAAATGAAATTGTCTCAAATACATACGCGTAGTAGTAAAGTACAAAACACTTTATTCACTCTAGTCTTCCAAAAGATTTAAAAAAAGCAAAATGAGTACATGTATTGGTGATATTCTATGTACCGGTACCGTTGCTTTTAAATGAGTCATTGGTGAAAGTTATCACTTTACAAAACCTTTGTGTACAGTGTGTCGTTAATTGCACTTTTTAATTGCACTTTTTTCACTGTTGAATATTGTTTTAAAATACTTTTAAGTTCTAACTTCGACAGTTTGAGATAATTATCTACTTTGTTAATTTAGTCTGCCCATAGGGGGTAGACTACTCTTTACTCGCTTATCAAGCATTTATTCGCTTATCAAGCATTACCAACACGTTCGCACCGACCGACTCGTTCAACGAGAGGTGAGGCTGTAAAACAGGTGTACGTGCCCCCCGACTGCCTCCGCCAAAACGTAAAGAGAAAGTAGAAGAAGACGGCTTATTCTCACCACTTCTACTATAAAATAATTATAAGAGATGCATTTCTCGAGAAGGCAAACAATCTCCTACTTCTACTGGCGTACAAACGTCAGAACACTTCGCGATGACGTTAAATGTACGACAGTTCTCAAAACGCTGAAAAAAGCTCGCTTGGATATCTGCGCTCTGCAAGAGGTTCGACGAACCAGCAGCGACTCAATCTCCCTCGAAGGCTATGACTTATACTGGTCTGGATACAAGAAGAAAGCCGAAGCTGGCGTCGCTCTCGCTATTAGAAAATGCGGTCAGATCAAGATCCAATCCATCGAATCCATAAGTCCCCGCCTCATCACTGCCGAAATCATAGTCGCTGGTATGCAAATAAAAGTGTTATCCGCTTACGGTCCCACCGAAGCTGACAAAGACCACGCTAAAGACGACTTCTGGCGTGACCTCAAAAAACACTCGACGACCGACGCTAATCAACAACTCCTCGTCCTCGGCGACTTCAACGCCACAACGAACGTCGTCCGCTGCCAACCCACCTCCTACACCGGAGGCTACCGCGAAGACATAACCAACAACGACAATGGTCATCGTCTCATTCGATTCCTAGCCGAACACAAACTAGCGATCTCCAACACGTTCTTCAGACACAAACCAGTCAACAAATACACCTGGTACAGTAACGATGGCAAAACTAGAAAAATCCTCGACCTCCAGCTCGCTAACCACTTTTTGCAACGTTACTGCCGTGACTGCAGGGTACGAACGTCTTACGACTTCCATTCAGACCACCGCCTAGTAGTCTCAAGATTCGCCACACCATGGTCCCGTGTTGACATGAAAACGAGGAAAACAGCTAAGAAATCGAAAAAAGTTGACTACCCAAGAATCTCTGAAAACGACAAAAAACAGTTCCTCGACGAACTGAAAGTCTTCTTATCCTACGAATCAGAAATCTCAGCAGAGGGCCTGGTCAAAATTTTAATGGACTCTAGCCAAGTCTTGCCGAAAGTCTAAAAAATCAAGGGTGCCCCCAACCCTTGGGACGATGACCCCGAGCTCAACGCTCTACTAGCAGAACGAGCGAATTTCCACAGAAAGCGCCAAAAAACAGACTACCGGTGCGCACACAAAAAAGTCCAAAATCGAGTCAAACAACTAAAAAACATCAATTTCCGCAACGAAGCCAACCAGTTCTCAGCAGCTGTAACAGCCAGAAACATAGAAGAAGCATACAGAATAGCAAAAGCTCAGAAAACGACACTCAGAAAGAAACCCAACGAGATCACTTGTCCGGGTCTCCGCGACTTTTTTAAAGGTCACTTCAACCCAGATCACTCCGACAAAGTCCTACCACTGTCTCTTCAAAAGCCTTACCCGAAACCTACCGCCGCCTCAGAAATCAACGAGCAACCACCCTCCCGCGATGAAATCATCGACGCCATAACGCGAATGAGAAACAAAAAAGCTAGTCTTGACATTCCAGGCGAGCTCCTGAAACTAGCTTTATGCCTCGACGACTTCATAGACGTGACAACCGAATTTTACCAGAAAATCTGGACATCCGGAAAAGTCCCAGACTACTTCGGCAAAGGTGAAATTTCGGCGCTTTTCAAGAACAAAGGCTCCATGAAAGATCCGTCTAAATATAGGGGTATTACTCTGAGTAGTATCCTAATTAAGGTGCTTGTGAATGTGATTTTACACAGGATAACGTCAGCGTATGACGAGATTTTGTATGAGGGTCAAATGGGTTTCAGGCCAGGTCGAGGTTGCACTGATGGGATTTACTGTCTGAAAAGGCTCCACCAATGGGCCCGTAAACAGCAGAGGGAGATTTATCTAGGAATGGTTGACCTTTCAGCTGCCTTTGACCATATCAAAAGATCCTATCTGGTCACTATACTGGGAATGGCATTCGGAGAAGACTCGAAAATCGTCCAACTACTAAGCTCCATGTATTCAAAAACGACGTGTACGATGAAGGGTGAAGAAACCTCATTCGCGACAACATCAGGGGTTCGCCAAGGCGGACCAGAATCCCCTAACTGCTACAACATGTATGCAGACCACGTCCTCAGCGTGTTTGTCCAGCGCTGCACCGCCGCCGGTATCAAGTTCCTCGAGATACCATTCAAAATCCCAAAAGAGTGCTCAGACACCCAAAAAGTAGCCGCGGGATTTACCCTACTACTCTGGTTAGGGTACGCTGACGACCTAGCGTTCTCAGCGACCTCAGCGGCGGACCTAGAAGCCATGTTGAACATCCTAAACAAAGTTTTTGACGAATACTGCCTAAAAATGAATAAAGACAAAACCGAAACCCTCATCCTCAAATGGAATTTAGGCAAAGAAAAAGACCTCCAAAAATACCCCAAATCCATTGCCACCGTCGACGACTTCAAAATCAAAAACGTCAGAGACTTCAAATACCTAGGCGCGAAACTAGAATTCAACGACAGCTCAACAGGCGATGTCGAGATCGGAAACCGAATCACGGCAGCGACCTGCAAATTCTACGAGCTCAAAGACTTTTTTCTGAATTATTCAGTTACGCTTAGAACTAGGTTGGACTTTTTAGAATCGTTGGTCAGGTCAAAACTTGTATATGGCTGTCAATGCTGGTGCTTGACAGCAAGACAAACAGATAAACTGAACTCAGTGTACGTCGGGTTTCAGAGGAAAATGGTTAGAGGCGGGATGCAAAAAGGCGAAAAAATCATATATACAAGAAAAGATGATGACGAAAACGCCCCAGAGCGATTTTTCAGAAAATTCAGAATCACCAACGAGAAAATCATCGAGACCTGCAAACGAGGCCAGCTGTCGGATTTTATCCACAGGCAGCAACAGAACTGGATTGGTCACTGCACTAGGGCAAAAGACTCCAACTTCATCAAACAGATGACCTTCCTGGACTACTACAGAGCCGAGAAAAAGAAAACCGGTGTCACAGACTCCACATATAGACAAGTACAACGCCGTTGTGCAGAAAAAGGACTTCAAGAAAAAGATATGATAAGAAAAATGAAAAATCGAGAAATCTAGCCCCGAACAGGAGCTAACCACTTTGTCTGACGAATCTTCAGACGTGGAAATAAATCTATCTATCTATCATACAACACGATATTGTATATATGCACTGTGTCCTAAATATTGTCTTAAGAAAACACTAAAGAACTCGGTGCTCAGGTGAGACTTGAACCCACAACATTTTGCATAGTACTACCGGTACTTAGCCAATAGACCGCTGAGCTTGCTGGTGTCGAATGGCATGTTCGAGCTCGCCATCCATCGCTTAACTATTAATTAATTAATATCACCTGCCATTTGCACCAGCAATTTCTGTGGTCCAGTGGTTAAGATATCTGCTTAGTATACGTAGGAGGTTGCGGGCTCGACTCCCACCCGAGGTCACTAAGATTTTTACGTACATACCGGTATTCACAGGAATGCACTTATTTCACCATGTTTAATCTTCATAAGGATTGAGAAAAGCCTTCTTCTAAAAGCACCAACAGATAACCAAACAAAACCCATTTTCCCCCAAAATACGTAAAAATTAAATGTTTATAGTTCACCTGTACATTTACATGTACTGATGTGTAAATGATTTACGCCTTTTTTAATACAAGTGGCTATTTTAAAAGTGTCAAGGGTTTTTAATATTGACATGTTTTTGTACATTAACTCTGACAGAAATGTACTCTACCCATTTTCATCTTATTTTGTAATGTCCCACTACTCTACTATTAAATATCATACCGGTACATGTACCATGTTACATATGCCATGTGTGGTTTTGTATACGTATATATTAAACACAAAAACTTTGAGGTATTAAAATAAAATGCTTAATTACATATGTACAATAATCTTGTTGTCATCGAAAGTTTCTTTCAACAAAACTCTCGACCCTTAATTTTACATGTAGTTTTATCTCACAAGATGTAAACTAAGGTAATTCCTGAGAACAAACAAATTGACGAAGCCTATAAAACATACATGGATATAGACACACTGTAATGCCGATATCGATCTAAACACTGAAATTGAGGACCATTCAGTTGTTGACAACAACGTAGACTACATTGGTCCAGCTGCCAAGCACCTACAATGTTTAGGGAAACCATGTTAAAGCATGGCTTTGTACAAAGAAATTTTCTGTGCTCTAGCCCAATTATACTTAGGGAAACTAAATACATGTATGATTATATACTGTACCTCATGCGTAGATTCCTGTCATCTGATTGGTTAAAAGTGGGGGCAATAGACTACTAAAGTGAAAACGTCACCCTTTGTGTGTTGCCATGGTTTTTGGGTCTAAACTAAAACCAGTGAACTGTTTCCCTGCGCTATACCAATGAACGTTTTAGATTACCAGCAAATGTTTAGACCCAATTACCATGGCAACTGACGTCACACTTTAGTAGTCTATTGAATCGGCTAGACCCGTAAATATACAACTTTTCCGCCGTAGACCAGCTTTCGAAACTCGAAGGACCACTGTCATGACTGTATGATGTATCGTTACTTTTAACCAACCAGATGACAAAAATCTACATATTCGGTATATAAAACAAATATTGACTGCTGTTTATTCGGGTCATGGTTAAGATTATAGGCCCTCGGTGATCTCGAAGCCATGACTATGCCCCTCGGCTTCCGCCTCCTGGCATAGTCATGGCTTCGAGATCACCTTGGGCCTATAATCTTAACCATGCCTCTCATTGTAGTCAATATTTGTATAATATAGCCTACTAGTATATGGGGAGAATACAAAACATGTGCACTGGCAGCATGCACAATGTAGCCATGCCCAATGTAGCCATGCCCAGTATGCAAATGTTTATACTTTTACATAGGACTGAAATGTTTTCCTCATGTCAGCAGATCATATAAGGGCCATTATATCATCTGCAGATGATATAATTTTTTGTTACGACTTCCAGGAAAAACAGTGTTACACAAAGATTAACGTTGATAAACTGCCTTGTAGAAATTTCAGCATGGTTTTCGTGTGGAATGAATAAAAAAAAATACACGTTTAAAACAATGGTTTATTTTCCTCCCACAAAGGTACCATGTTACACCAGGGAAAAAATCATTCGCTACGATTGCTCTCAACACTTGGTCGTGTTTTTCTTGTCAACCCCTAAAGTAGAATTTTGTGTCATTGCAAATGTAATGGGCTTTAAGAAAAAAGCTAAGAGTTGTGAAGTTGATCAGAAATTTTTTTTTCTTGACAATGACTAATCTAGCATTGGAATGTGCAGATTTGATAGGAAAAACCCAATATTTTGTGAGGAAACAGTTAGAAATTTCAGCCTGTCTCTTATGTATTGTCTAAAGCCATGATCAACTTTCCAATTCTTTCTAGAAAAAATGAATGTGGCCTTCTATTTTACGGTGAATTCTGTCAATTAATTGGTCAAGAAAATTGTCAACAATCTTCAGCTCAGTTTCATATAATTGGCCAATCACACTTTCTGCATTCATACATTTGGTCTTGATTGTGTATTAAATATCTTATATGCATTCCTACTGTATATGCATTCCTACCTTATTCACACGTTTGAATGGTTCAATCGTATCCGCTGAATAAATTATACAGAATGCAAACTGCTTAGTGGAAGTAGGCAGTAGGAAGTATGCATTACAAACCTCGATCTCAAAACGAGGCTTGGAGCATATTAGTACCTTTCCATTCAATAGAAGTGATTCAGAAGGCCCGATTAAACTGTTCAAATGCGTTAATTGATCACGTTCACAGACGCCATCTTTGTATGAAAAAATGCTACTGCGTATTAAACGCCATAAAGTATGCGCACGCGCACGCTAGAACATGTTCCAGACACGCGCATCACTAAAAAGTACGCTTAAAATCATGATGCACGTGGCAATTTGTAGGAAGTGGCGTCATTTGAAAGTGATCAATAGGGTATATTAAATGGATGATAAAGGCCAAGCACAGGGGCTGTTAGGGGTGGGGTGGGATATCTCTCTGCCACACATTGACCTGGATATAAATGTACAATGCAGTATTTGTTGAAGTCTCCACACGCTAGCCAAACACCATAATACGTACATGGTCTTCACTCAACCAACACCCTCTTTCCTGGTAGTTACACCCCTGCCTGCATGTAATATTTGCTTTTCCGAGATAGATGCTTCAAGGTTGACCTAATCCATTTGTGAAGTTCTGGAACATTTAGAGTGGACAAAACAGAACACGGGAAATCCGCAAAGTGGAAATTTCTTCGACCTGGTTGAATTTGGAACACCTTTTCTTGATGAAGCTCCACTGCAAGTGCAAGCGCATCCTTTATCTGTTTCCTGCTGTGTTTTCCCGATGGTTTCTTGAGGAGCTGGCGATTAACTGTAGTCAGCAGTTTATCAGTTACTTTTGCAGATTGGCTGATCCTATCTATACTCTTGCTGGTGACTTTCCCTCGTAGTCCAAAACAATTGTCCTTAAAAACTCTGTTTTGGTGTTCTAGCTCACGGTCCACCTCAACGTTGTGTTTCTCTTTCCCAGTGGTATTGACGAATCTGTTCCAGGTGAGTTCGTATGCTAGTTTTGGAGTTAAAAAACATTTAACTTGTGCCAACTGTCGTAGTACCTGAAAACTGTATTTCGGTTTTTTTTGCTGCCTTGAAATGTACTAAAAGAAATTTGTACAACCGTAGAACTCTTTCACCATCACCCATCTGCCGGGCGTCGTTAAAATCATACGCTAGCAAGCCCAAGCTCAGTGCAGCTCTAGTGTAATTAAACAGGGCATCCTTATCAGGTGGTGATGGCGAACGAGGCTGCACTGGCTCATCTTGTATTCCCGGGTGTTTGTTCTTCATATGATTTTTCAGTCCTCTTCGAGTGGAGTATGTCTTTTTGCACAAGGGACATGTTAGGACAGGTGCATTATGACGAAGTTCGTCATTGCTAGGCATGACATAGTTATCTACGATTTCTTCCAACACTCTATGGACGTATTAATTGATACCTGTCTTGACCTTCATCAAACACGAAGGTGTTCTTGGACTGGTCATCTAAGATAGTCTCCATACCAAAGTAGGACATAGCCGCAGCAATAACTAAGGCAACTGTGAAATTGGTTATCAGGTCGGCCGCAGCATTGAAGTTTTTCATGGGATCAGCAGTCACTTGGCGAGCTTCCAAGAAGTTGCGAGCAGAATACAATGTCCCCTTGTCACCGCTGGATGTGGTGTCATACAGATGTTGCCATATGACCTGGGTAAAGCAATTAATTGAAAGCAATTAATGAATGTTTAATGTTCTGAGTCTAGTGGCACAACTGAGGAGTTCAAAGATTAAATGGTCCATTCTAGTCGAACAAGACTGATTTTTCGTGCCATTGCTGAAAAAATAGAAAATTATTTGTTTTAAAGTACATGCAAAAACGAAATAAATCTTTGCAATTTGATCGGAAGATATTTGAACATTTTAGAAAGGTGAGAAAAACAAAACAATCCCACCACAAAAAAAAGGATTAAAGGTTGATGAACTGTGCTCAGATTTATTTCATATTATACAAATACATGTATATATTACAAGTGGGACCGCCCACCAATATATCAGATGACAAGCATGGATATTTTTGTAATTGAGTTGAATAAATGCACTTATTATATTTATTCTTATTATTATTTATTTAGCCACTCCTGCAATACATAAAATAGGCAAGGAGCAACAAAAGTAACAATTAGTGTGATCCAACGACCTGCTGCCATCTTTTATTTGCATGTATAAACTGTAGGCCCACCTGGTAGAAGTTTGCCAGAGCATGAAAATCAGCTATAACAGGAACTAGTCCTTCAAGGAGTGAACTTGATGTAGTTGAATTTTGTTGCTCTGCCTTACAGGAGCTTTCCCTCTCGCATGTCAGAAGGTCGCCAGCACTGATAATAGGCGTTACGTTGTCACTCCCATGGCCTGGTGCATACTGATGAAAATGATGCATGATTTTGTAGATGCCCTTACTCTTGTTTTCATCCTCCATCAGAACACCGAGGTTGACCTGTATATCAAAATAAGTGTTTACATCCGTGCAGAAGAGACTGGGCCAAGTTTATGAACCATAGTCAAGTGGCTAAAGAACAAAAGGAACACAATATAGCGACATGTATATGTAAGGGGTGAAATAGAAAATTAGAATGAAAATATATCACCTTAAAAAACCAAGTGTCAATATGGTTCGTATAAATTATTAAAATTTTGTGCGTAGAATTCATACATGGGTCTTTCTATAAATTAGGGGTCCAAAAGTGTGACATTTGGTGTGACATTTGGTGTCAACCCCCCCCCCCCCCCCTCCCCCCCCCCCCCCTCCCCCCCCCCCCCCATTACACCTGATATGTGTTATTTTTCGTACAAAAATCATTAAAATGGCTTTTAAACCATTTTTTTGTATGAATTGTACTTTATGTACTCACTCTTTGAGATGGAAAGTATTTAAAGAATGTGTCCTGAATTTACAAAAACAAGATGTAAAATGTAACGGGGGACACCAAAGCTGGACCCCTAATTTATAGAAAGAACCACCTGGTAAAAAGTTTAAATTTGCCTTGGAAGCTGCCCTCTATCTTTTGACTGAACATGCTTGTAAGTATTGAACATTATACCTGCTACTTGTCTTGACACACAGTGTAAAATTTTGTTTTATTTTTTTACCCATGAAGTTCTTCATGAACTGAGCTGGACAATGTGTCTCCTACTCTCTTGGTAAACAATCACCCAGGCCTGCAGAGCCTGGGTTCTTTCCCAATCTAATAAACAACTGACAACAGTAACTTGTCAGTCAGCAAGAGCAATTATACCAGCAGCCCACCTACATTGTCACCTGTATACACATCAAAATGCTAATCCCTTGTTGGATAAGTGTCTCCTACCATGAATCCAAGTAAACAACCATCAAATTAGACGTAGTTTTAAAGGGCCTCTGAAATGCTCAATAACTTTATGCACATGTTTTGCTGCATATGAAGGATACTTGTGTAGATAGACAATACTAATTCATTTTGATGCCCCACGAATAAAAAGTGGCATTTTTCAACATTGAACATTTCTTCACATAAACTCACAGAAAGAGGGCACTGTTTGGGGCATGTCACCTTAGGAACACAAAGAAAAGCAAAGAAAAAACATAAGACTTCAAACTGGAATTGTGGAAAAATGCTGCAGTTTTCAGCCTTATTTTTTTTCACTGGTTTGCAACATGTAAAACAAACCTAAACCGTGATGGGTTACAAAAGTTTCAGCAAGTTGGAGAAAATTGTGGAAACTTTTGTGCACAGTTGAATGAGATTTTCTTGGTTTTCCTAATGTGACATGACCACTTTGCTCATGCATAGGTAAATGTGCATTAGCATAAAAATCAAGAACATTCATTTTAACCCCCAAAACAACTTCCAAGTAGGGTTTTTATGATGTAAATTAATGGACTAGTTCCATAGCACAGATTTCATTGATAAAAACACCATTTCAGGGCCCTTTAAAGCTTTTCTGTCATCTCCATTCACTCTGACTATCAATATCAGTGATAAAATGATTGGTTTGTAAAACAGAACAAAACCTTCAAAAAGCATTATTTTTATGTTGGAAATTGTCATAAAAAGTGCGGAATATAAAAAGTGAGAAATATAGGCATATAATTTATTGGACAGGCAAAATTATAGGACATTTCAAAACAATCATGGGTTATGGAAGTTTCACCAAGTTTGAGAATATACTGAAATCTTTTGTGCACAGTTGAATAAAATTGGTCTATGTTTGCCAAATGTGACATCACAACTATGCTAATGAATATGTAAAAATAATCTTGATTTTTACTCCTAAAACAACTTCCAAGTACATAGAGTGGTTTTTTAATGACTGTAAATGAGTGAGGTAGTTTTCTTTTCCTACCTCCATGGTTTCATAAATACACGTAGATTTCATTGATAAAAACTATAATTTCAGGGGCCCTTTAAAAACCACCTTCAGTTGGCAACTTCTCCCACAAAATTTTACTGGTGAAGTAAAATTTGGGATTAATGATGTTGTGAAGCAAATGCTTCAATATAAAGTATGTACATTACATTGGACATTTAATAGTAACTTTAGAGAGGTCTGTCCTTTGGGGTTTTCATTATTTCATACAGTTTCTGAATAGATCATTTAGAAACCTGATCACTACATGTATGCTTTAATTGGGCGGATAAACCTAATTTTATAACAATACTTGTTAACTTACGATTATGGATTTCCTTTTCTGTTCTGTCATGTGTTTATGCTGAATTGGAGTGGTGATTTCTGTCTTGAACCAGCTTAATGATGGGATGTTGTCAGCAACTATGCACCCAATGTGTGTCATCCAGTCTTGCTTCAACTGCCTGTTGTCTTCAATGGTGGGCAGAAATTCAGCAATGTTGACTTCTTTAAGGGTAGAAACAGGGTGGTCATTGCGAGAATGTTGAGCAGAGACTCTGTTTTGTATTGCAATCATTTGCACCATGTGAAGATCAACTCCATGTTTTTCTTTTGAGGTATGCCTTGGATGAACAACTATGTCCACATTGTCCATGACTACCTGGAAGCCTGGATTAGTTTGTGTATCTGGAATGTCATCCGTTTTCTCAACTTCATCTGTTTGGTGGCCCTTTGTTCTCACAGCACTCAATTCCTCTGCCCACAGTCGGACATCCTTGTCGAAATCAATTCCGAAATCTACCTGGCGCTGTAAAGTCGTTTTATAACTTGAACAGATGTGCCGGTGCTGAAGGTGATGGAATATGCTTTCTTTTTGGCAGCACTCTGTTTGAGAACCAGGGATGTTAACACTTGATGTGCATTCATGTCTTGTGAGCGGCAGTTCAAAAGAATGGCTGCTGCTGACATTATTCCAGGGATGATGGACTCTTTTGTTTTTTTCACATTTCGCTGGACACCGGTGCTCTCTCCAACTGCATGTAGAACTGATGATATGTATGGTGCTTTCAGTTCCAGTTCAGTGCTTTGAGAAGCAAAACTGAAATTTTGCAAATCTTCAAGGGTAGACCCACGAAAAGCAGAGGGGTTATTAAGATTGCACAGTTCATTCGCCTCCTGCACTATAGATCTGATGAACATAGTTTTAGCCTCATCTTGTGCAGCTGGAATGGCCAGAACAGATCTGATAGCTGTGAGACGATCCCCGCTACACAACGCGGATGCCACCTCAACCCAAGGTCCAGAAAGTACTGTTCTCTCAAAGTTGTTGGGATACTGGATCACCACCTGTGCACATCAACCAAAGGACAAAAACAAATTCTGAATGGGAAAATCATACTTCATACCACAGTGAATTTTGACAAACAAGTTTTGTGGGCATTTCCTGATATTTGAAATTCCAAAATACATGATTTTACTATAAAGTCAATGCTATCTTATATCACATTATGTTATTTCCACCTAGAATGTTTGGAAAACAGGCTTCATATGCAGCACAATATGTGGCAAAGGGTAACCCCTCCCCCTTCCATTGTTCCTCCATTGGTGATGAGTTGGGAAAGTGTGCAGAGTTGGACAATTTGACAGCATTAAAGTTACAATGTAAATAAATAAAATCAAACATATTTTACCTCAGCTTTTAGAAGTTCAGGCACATTTTGTCCAACATCAAAATGAAGGCGTTTCCTCAAAGGCTGTAATAAAAAATGTCAATGTTAATTAGTACATTCAACAAGATATTAAGATTCATGCTACAATATTTAGCGGAGCATCTCTGCTGGGCTGGTATCCCTAGCAATTTGTTTCCTCAATGGCACTATATTGTAGATCTCTGTGACAGTTTACAATATTTTCTAAAGATGCAATTTCATGTACTATTTCATTTATAAATAATAAAATAAAACTAAATGAGCGCCGTCATGGCCGTACGGCGTAATGTTGACAGTTTAATTACAATGCAAAGAGTAATAGTAATAGTAGTAGGGCCTAGTAAGAAAACATAAATTCAAGACGAGTTGGCCTAGCTAGACAAGTTTCTAGGGTAAGTTTATGGCCTAAAACATGTAAAAACAGAAAGAACTTGGCTTACTTTGCGGGTTGTTGATGGAGTTCCCGGTGACTGAACGGCCTTCCTCTTTTGACGTGGCTCATCGTGCGGCAACTTTGGTGTCGCCGGAGATGTCTGTTTTTTCTTGTATTTTTCCTTTGTGTTTAGGTATTGCAGTTTAATTTGGTCCAGAAAGCTTTGGGACTGCCGCACCCTCGTAACTTGATGATAGCAAGGATCACAAATGTACTGTGACCCACTCTCCTCCGGTTTTTCGCCAAGTATCCGTGATAGACTGGGCAAAAACTGGGGTTCTCGTTTGTTTGTAATGCTTGACGGTTTGATGGAAAGGTATTTTTTACACGTCACAAGAATTCGCCCGCAAATAATACACCATCTACTAGGTTGTTGCCCCCGGCCCGGCCCCGAGGCCGGCGGTCCCGACACTTTCGCCGCCATCCCTTCATCGCCAGTCGCGACCAGCGTGACCGACCAGCCGTGCCGTCCCGCGAAGCCCGCGGGAGCCGAGCGTAATAACAGCCACAGCTATCGAAACAAACTTTCAGCCAGCCAGCAGTTGATCGTATTGTATACCACTACCAGACTATTGTGCACCTTCTGTTAACATGTGCGCGTGCGTTAAGAAAAATCTAGCCGCATCTGCATACAAAACTAACGCATGCGCACAAATTTTCCCCCTGTTTCGGGGGGAGATTTTACGAGTTTCCCTAGACGGTCATTTTGACAAAACGATATGGTGATAGGACTACGAACGAGTCTATCGCGTGATTACGCCCTCTTGCGGCAGTCGGGTATCCATCACATAATGACCGTCTAGAGCCTAGACTACGTGCTTAAGCATGCGCGCGCTTGGAAACCCCTATTGTTGCGTCACTATCTTAACTGCGGTTAAAGGCACAGGCTCGTCAGCAATGCGCGCCCGCCAAATTCTTGCTCGAAACACGCAGCTCCGTGCCTTTGCTATGAGCTGCGTATTGCGTGGCACACATTTGGCGGGCGCGCATTGCCGACGAGCCTGTGCCTTTAAGGCAGTTTTCCAGTTGCTTACCGTTAACTATGTCTATGCAATAGCCTGATGCTCGGTTAACGGAAAATGGGCTGTTTAACAGCTCTATGAAATTGGCCCTAGGTATAGGTACCTGGCCAAGACGCAAATCTTATCAGCAGTTGGATTTGTGACATTTCCCCTTAACAGCTCCCCCAATATCGCTTGGGTTGACGAGGCAATTGAGATAGTGTCTTGCCCACGGAAACACGTTGGCACAAGTGGGGCTTCAACCCATAACCCTTCGATCACGAGCACGGTTGTATATCCACTAAATCCCACGTGCTCTCGTGAAGAGCAAGATGACTCCCCGGGTCTCTGACCGTTTTAAATTTATTGTCTTCTCCTCGTGGGTTTCATCACGCTTGCGAGCGAGTGCAATGGGCACTTTTGAGGAATCCTTTAATTGGTTTATGACCACAAAAAAGCGACAGATCTCAATTTTAAGGTCTGCCAATGCGCGGAACCTACGTTTTGTGAGAGAATAACTATACCGGACGGGTTTACCCCTGTTTCGACAACGAGGTTCTTTATTCAGGGTAAACGTTACATTTTCTCCTGGTATTGATGGACACAGTGCATGCGCCAGTATACAGTCTCAAGACTTTAGTTGCGTTGATAGTCATAACGCGGATTTGAAATGGGCGAAGTAGCCTTAAGATTCCCAAATAGTGAGACTGGCACCCGAGTGGAATATGTATGGAAATTACCCCAAAATTTGAAAAGCAGCAGCTTGTTTAACATGTCGTATACTAATTGATGTTTCAGGCACCTCTAGTGCGCATCTGAACTATCGCGCACCACGGTGGCATCTCATGGGCCTAAAGCCGCATTCATACTTCGCGTTCGCTTTTGCGTGAAGTATGAACCAGGCTAATTATAAGGCTTTTAATTTTTTTTTCTCCTTTTTAGCATTGTGCGGTACACTGACTCCTCGCCCTTTTGTAAGTTTGGGCTGGGTACCGGATATACCGCACGTTTCACGAAAGGGGAGATCTTGTTACCTGGGCCAGTGAGAGTAAGAACCCCATGTTTGGCCGTGTGAGGGAAGAGTCGCAGCTTTTGCCATGTGCATGAGGGGAAGAGCCCCAGGTTTATAGATGGATTGATAGACTAAACTTTATTATCCCACTCTGGGAAATCTAGTCGGCCTGTACGACAGATGTCAAATATTACAATATTTGTACGATACACAACCATAACAAAGCATGAATAGTTGCTCAAATTGCTTATTAGCCGCGTGAGGGGAAAAGCCCTATGTTTGGCCAGTGAGAGTAAGAGCACCATGTTTGGCCGTGTGAGGGAAAAAAGCCCGTTTGGCCGTATAAGGGGAAAGCCCCATGTTTGACCAGTGACAGTAAGAGCCTCAGGTTTGGCCGTGTAAGGGGGAAAATATCAGGTTTGGTCGTGTGAGAAGAAGAGCCTCTAATTTGGACAGTGAGAAAAGAAACCCCAAGACTGAGGTGAAAGTCCTAACCTTGACACACAGGGAGGGAAGCCCAAGTTAAACACGTGGGGGTTCGAGCCCCAAGTTCGGCACATGGAGATCCAAGTTTGGCACACGAGGAAAGGAGCCCCAAGATTAGCAAAAAAACAAAACGGTTGACACGCGAGAGGAATTTAAGATCCCCGGATAGACACGTGATGGAAGAGCCTCAGGTTTGCCATTGTGACAGAAAGCTCCAAGAGTATACAATAATAAAGTTATGAATCCCAAATAGTCGGGCACGGCAAGCATTATTTTAAAAAAAAGCTACTAGATTTATCTTAAGAAATACAAATTATTTTGCCTCCAAATAGACGGGCAAGTGTACTTATTAAACAATGAATGTCGTCAACATAAACCAGATATGATGAAATTTTGCCCTTTTTTGTCAAAAATTTGTTAAAACTCGCGTAGAAAATTGTTAATGGGGCCGATATTAAAAGCTATAACAACAGCTTTGTTCGTGTTAGAGAATTTGTTTTATATTTCTAGAAATGTTTGAGTGGTAGAAAAAGTAGAAAACAATTTTTACCTTCTATTATAGGCCTGTCCGCATTGGACTTTTTTTGGTCAAACTTACCGAGACGATGGGTACTTTTCCCATTTTTAATCTAGTGCAGACAGCCTAGGAAGTTTTCCTCGCGGTTACGTTTCCTGGCCAACTGCTGCCAGGAACATTTACCAGGTAACTTTTCCCGAGACGATAAGTCCAATGCGTACACGGCTTATGCAAGAAATTTCTTTTAAAGTGCTACTGGTCAATCACGTCAACTCTGCAAAAAACATAATATACTCTGTGGTATACACCAATCCGGGGATTTAGGGCTCCTTTTCTTTATATCCGCCATAGCTAGCTAGGGGGCTTCTATTGAATGAACTGTGGGGTTTTTGTTTTTTTGCCGAGGTCTTGCATTTTGTCACTTCTAACAAGTTGCATATTTTGGTAGGACTGTGAAAGGCGCGCATTGCGTGCATGAGCACTTTTCGGTCTAACAGCAACATAAAATGCACAGTTCATGGCGGATATACAGGGAGGGAGACCTTAGTTACCGGATTGGTCTATAGACGAATCTGGTTGCCGAGGACTCCTTCCCTGCACGTCCGCCATTACTGGGAGCCATCCACTGCCATGAACTGGGGCGCTCTGTGGTGTTGTTAAATCGAACAGGCACAACGTGCCCCCTTCGCGCACACAGGCTTCGTAAGCTTACAATAAACGCGCAAAATTGTTCGAAGTGACAACATAATGTAACAGAAAACGCACAGTTCATGGCGCTGTATGGCTCCCAGATAAGAGGACTTCGGCTCTCGGATCGGTGTAGTACTTAAACCGTTGAGGGACACCTACATGCCAACAGAAACCATATGCAAATGTAACTTTGAAACCAGGTTCCTTATTACATCTGTAATTGTTTGTCCCTCCCCTTTAAAGTATAAAACCATCACGGAGAACGGCATTTGCAAATGCTAAGAAGCACACCTTTAGGTATGGTTATCAAGAATAGCAAATATAAATAACAATTAACATACAAAATAAACTTCAAATGGAACCATGAAATAAATACGGTACAGAGTGAAAATACCAATGAAATACTTCAAAACTTGTGTTGTTTTTTTACAGAAATTCTAACTACATAGTTATTCAGTATGAACAGGTGGACAAATGGCCGAGTTTGGGAAATCTAGATGCAGTGAAAAACAACTTGGCTCCACCGGAATTCGAACCGCAGACATTCTGCTTAACATGCAGGTGCCCTATCATTTGAGACTAGTGGTCTCGAAACACGGTATTGCAGTTGTTCCTCACTGATTGGGATTGGCTATCATGTGAGCTTAACAAGCCCTACAGAGGGATAAACCCTTCAAAGAGATAACCACCCCTCCCAGCAGTGTTGTAGGCAAGTCCATCACAAGCCTTCACAAGTCGACCACAAGTCCATGGGTCTTAATTCAAGTCACAAGCTATTCTTTAAAATGAACTCCAAAGGCATTCTTTTGTGTGTGTTCATCCTTTGCTTCTTGTTACTGGACTTGTTACAGACTTGTGATTTTAACAGCTCTGGACTTGTGATAGACTTGTGCATGATGGACTCGACTACAACCCTGCCTCCAAGAGATCACTTAAGATATGCCCCAAACCCCTGCCCGGCTTGCCCCAATACATAGTTATTCTACACAAATATACACAATATTTACAGCAATTCTTAGCACGGACTGCACATAATAAGACTTCTTTTATCACACTCTCAATACATGTGGTAATTCTCTGAAGTGCATCAATGCTGGCTACGTAACATTGGTGACAGTTCCAAGAGTTGTCCGCTTGCTCACCTACAGCAAGACAAAAACCAGATGGTCCTCATTAGGAATCGAACCCAGGACCTCCGACATGCCAGATAGGTACTGATAGCACGGTAGCATTTATTACTTAATTTAAATTCGTCTACAGTTGCTCAATCGAGCCAAATAACAATGATGTGGTGTGGTATGAAATTACCACAGAAATAAAAAGACCAAATATGACAGAAAAATTATCTGAAATTAGGATTTAAACCCGAGAGGCCGAGATCACTGAAAATGGCATCGTTCAAATTGCTTTGTTCGTTTGACACATAACAAGGTAAGTGTACTGTACAGCTTGTTGTGAATGGTACCGATATTCATTCAATCTTCGTTAAAGTAGATATGTATGCATGTTTTATTAACTAATAACAAACTAAACACTTTGCGGCGGTTAGGCATTTTCCAATTTATTCCCATGGAGCGGGAGACTACACTGGCAGTTTTGGTTATGCAGTATATACGTGTATGTCTCTGGGGCTGGAGACTTGATGACTAGTTTTCATTTCAAGTCGTAAATCAATCTTATTTCCCAAGTCCAGTCATCACAAGTCATTTTCTCCAGAGTCAAGTCACAGGTCAAAAACCAAAAACTGACTTGACCCCAAGCCAACAAGATGATAGACCAGCTTTGCGTAATACTGACTCATGGGCTAATTCTGTATAACCGCCCCAAGACACTCACACTTTATATGCAGTTCCCCGTCGCGAAGTGGTTCATTAATCTAAAAGGCTTACCTTTTTGGTTTTCTTTATCTTCAGGTCGTCTGGCGGGGAGTGGTTCCTGCGCATCTTGCTATAGAATCAAACCAAAATAAAGTGGTAAGGTCAGATATCACATTTCACTTGTTTGGAAAGTGAACGATTTGAACGGATGCTGGCATAGCCAGGAAATAAAAAGACGTGTTGGCCATAGTGGGACTTGAACCCACAACCTCCCGATTGTGAGTACAGCTCCAGAGCCATTAGACCACATGTCTATGGTAATAAGTGCCATTTGGGATGAGTGATTGCCAGGGTTGTAACAAGTCTCACTCTGCTCCAGTCCCAAGTCAAGTCAAACTGCCTTCGAGTCCCAAGTCAAGTCAAACTGCCTCCGAGTCCCAAGTCAAGTCAAACTGCCTCCGAGTCTCAAGTCAAGTCAAACTGCCTCCGAGTCCCAAGTCAAGTCAAACTGCCTTCGAGTCCCAAGTCAAGTCAAACTGCCTTCGAGTCTCAAGTCAAGTCAAACTGCCTTCGAGTCTCAAGTCAAGTCAAACTGCCTTCGAGCCTCAAGTCAAGTCAAACTGCCTCCGAGTCTCAAGTCAAGTCAAACTGCCTCCGAGTCCCAAGTCAAGTCAAACTGCCTTCGAGTCCCAAGTCAAGTCAAACTGCCTTCGAGTCTCAAGTCAAGTCAAACTGCCTCCGAGTCTCAAGTCAAGTCAAACTGCCTCTGAGTCCCAAGTCAAGTCAAACTGCCTTCGAGTCCCAAGTCAAGTCAAACTGCTTTCGAGTCCCAAGTTAAGTCAAGCTGGCTTCGAGTCCTAAGTCAAGCCAAGTCAAACTGCCTTCGAGTCCCAAGTCAAGTCAAGTCAAACTGCCTTCGAGTCCCAAGTCAAGTCAAGTCAAGTCGAACTGCCTCAGAGTCCCAAGTCGTCATTTGACACCAATGTTGGTCAAATCGGGTCAAGTCAAGTAGTCACGACAGTAAATTTGTTCGAGCTAGTTTTAAAAGGAGTCTAAATGCTGAAACTTGCATTCGTGTAGGGCATTTTTGTTCTGTCAAGACATGTTCCATGTTTAAACAAAAGCTTAATCTATGGTTTCTGTACAGTGTAGTGCTGAAATTTTGGTCAAACTCAAAAATTGCATTTAAAAGTTCTATTTCATTTTTGTCAAAAAAATGTTCAAGTCCGAGTCAAGTCAAGTCATTTGTGTTAATGACTCGAGTCCAAGTCAAGTCATTTGAGGTTCAAGTCTGAAGTCAAGTCAGTGAAGAGTGTCTAGTCATTACAACACTGGTGATCTAACCCTTGGCGGTCATGACAGGGGGCAGGTTTTCATATTTAAATGATGTAACAATAGATCCACCGGTCTATTGGGTGGTTTTCTTACGAATTCAATAATGGCTCTTTATAAGACACCGGAGCACCTCTGCGACTGCGCCGTCCCGTCTCTTCGACTTGGATGCTCGCTTCTTCAATTGTCTCTCCCTTATCTTCGACCGCTTCTTGAAGACCTTTCCTTCCGAGGTCCTGGATATTATTTTCTCCCTCACCTCTTGGTTTTTCTTCAACTTCCAAAGCATTTGTTGTCCGCTTTTGGCCTCTCTTACTTATCTTAGCACGTTTTGAAGATGCTTTAACCGTGGTTTGTTTCTGTGGACTTAAGTCATCCAATTTAATATCATCCGTCGGCAGAGACAACAAATGTTCTGCTTCGGACTTTCTTCCTGAAGATTTTGATGCAGGTTCTAAATCCGTTAGAAGACGATCGTTGTTTTCGCAAACTTTCTTCTTTGATCGACTTTTACCCCTGCCTGAAATATTTCTCTCTCGCCGGTCAACCGTTTCACAACGCGCCTTGCGCGGAGAGTCTGGGCTATCCTCTAGCATTGTACCTGATGCAAACGTGACAACATGCTCAATTTGTATTTTTGGCGGTGGAGCTTGGTTTTCCTGGCCCAATTCTTGAATTGGTTCTTGTGGCTCTATCGGCTCAGAGCCAACATCATTTGTGAGAATTTCAGGGCACAACGAAGGCTTTGTGGTCTTGGATTTTGACTTCGCTGGCCGTTTCTTTAGTTTGCTTTTCTTCAAGTTCTTCATAGATGCTATTTTTTCTTCAAGTTCAGCCGATGCTCCCGTCAGTACTTGGTCGGTAGAAATATAAGTACCGTCCAAGAGAACTTCTACCTCTTCAGGCATTTTGTCGCCGATACCGAGCTTAGAATTCACATCTGCAATGAGAGCTACTCTGTCTACGCTTGGAGTTTTCACAGAGCGAGCTTTTTTACTTTTTCGTTTGATCCCATCCCCCTCGTCTACTTTTTTTGGTTCCAAATGAACGCCATAATCCACTTTCTCATTTTGCTTTATCAGCTCTTGATCCTCATTACTGCATAGCTTATCAATGTTCTGTCTGGGATCTAACTGCTCCTTGTGCATGGATTCTGGATGCTTGGGTAAGTATTGCACCTTGTGATGCATGGGTTCTTGATTTGTGGGTTTTTGTACATTGATGGGTTCTAGCGGTTTTGTGGGCTCCTGCTGTTCTCCTTCTGTGACGGGTGGGAAAAATTTGTCATTTTGATCGCTACGGCTTGTCGGAACATCACTAGACTTCTATGTAAAAAGTAAAACAAATAAACCATTAGATTACATACGTACATGTACATGTACATCAACGAAGTCCAATGACATTGTACCATATATTAGGAGCCACCAAGCTTCCATGAGAAATACACACATAAAGTATGGACTAAGAAAAATTGCTTCGTTCGACGATGATTCGACGAAGAGATTTCCTGATGTGAACGCACGCGCCTCTTAATTCGACGATGATTAGAATCGCTTCGTTCAATGGAGCAAATACCGGTACCTTCATTCGACGAAGGCATCGCTTCATTCGACGAAGGCATCGCTTCATTCGACGAAGGCATCGCTTCATTCGACGAAGCAAATTTGTATTGTGAACGGCTCCCTTCGTTCGACAAAGCAATTTGGCGGGCCTGTTGCACAAGCGCGTTGTGCATCGAGCGCCTATAGCAAGAGTTGTTTTTGACGTGCCGCTAGAAAACCACAGCGCGTCTAGACGCTTGAAGCTCAGCACTTGATGCGCGACGCACATGTACGACCTCCCACGGCTTCATTCGATCTTCGTTAGCGGTCGATTTTTGTTCGATCTTCGTTAAGTGATATATGAATGCACGCTACATTACCTAACGATAATTACCTAATCTTCGTCGAACGAAGCGATTTCTCTAGTGAGAACGGGGGCAGAGTTATTAAGACCTAAAAGGGAACTATTTTCTAAAACCCCTGTTTAAAACCGAAGGCAGAGGTGTGAATGGCGAGCATCTGGCGCCTTAAAACCAAATCATGCTCTGGGCAGGTGGGGCTCATTATAGCCATGGGAGGCAGCTCACCTAGAAGAAGGAAAACTCTGATTTCAAACCCCCAGCCATGGGTGAACTGGTAAAACTGAGATGGTTCGAGAGCACAGGCGAGATATCGTCTACCCTGGTCTCATCGTCACGACGTCTGGCGGAAGACCCCCAACCATGGGACAACGGCAGAGGTCAACAATCTCCTTAGTGGGATACTGCGGGGCAACTCTTTGCTCTTCCAGTCGTCGGGCTTCTGCTTGCCACTGGGCCCAAGAGGAGTGAGTCCAGAGAGTGTCACGGGCTCCTGCGCAAGGCCCCTGGCACTATAAACTCCAGCGCAGGCTCCAGATACCTCATGTAAACTTCACAAGCATCACAAGGACCTACAACATCGGTTCCGTCTCACACAAAACAAGTCTCACGGCGATGGAGACAAGGCAACACTGGCAGGCTCGAGCGGCTGAAGCTGGCAGCTGAATCTCTGCACGTGAGCGGCCAGAGAGTGATGGTCGTATTCGTTCGCACGGAGCATCGGACAGATAAGGTCCTTCTCTGGTGACTGCTGCTCTCAATGTTCACAGAATGCCACCTGGCTATCACAAACACATTTTTTTCAGGTCTCCCGACAAATGGTTCTTCTCATGGATGCACCCTCGTTCCAAGGAATGGCACCTTATCGATTTTGTGTAAACGCGGCGCTCTGACACACATGTCATCCGAATCACCCGCGATATGCGTGGAGCAGACTGTCCCACAGACCATGTCCTCATCCGATCAAAGCTCGTTCTGCACATTCACCTGCAAAGACAGAAGACTGCGACTGAAGCCACAGAGACAGCTTGACATCCAAAAGCTGCAGAATCCTCAGAACTGTCAGGTTTTAAGCAATGCCCTCAATGAGACACTGGAGGATGACATCAGTCCACAGCTTGAGGTTGAGGACCACTGGTCTGTCCTGAAAGAAATGGTTTACGACACATCTAACTCAGTCCTTGGACACCCAAAGCAGAAACATGCCGACTGGTTTGACGAACATGATACTGAAATCACCAACCTGCTGTATGAAACCCGTAGAGCTCACAATGCGAGGCTCACCTCTAACAGCTCAGCCGAAGCTGTTTCCCATTACAATCAGCTGAAAGCGCAACTGCTGCAAAAGTTTCGCAGGATGGAAGACTCCTGGTGGACAAACAAAGCCATGGAATTGCAACAGTTGCACGATGAGAACAATTTGCGAGGCTTTCATCAGGAACTAAGGCGTATCTACATTGTACGGCCAAAGGCAGTCATCAAACCACCCATTTCTGTCTTCTGACGGAATAACAGTTCTCCCCAGTGATAAAGCCACCCTGGACCGGTGGAGTGTTCACTTTAACACATTGCTCAACAGATCAACAACTGTGAATCAAGACACCCTGGACCTGGTGGCTGATCATCCACAACAACCAGAACTAGCAATACCTCCTACACTTAACGAGGTTCAAGCAGTCGTGAAGAGCATGGGAAACTGGAAGGCGCCTGGCCTTGACAGTATCCCGGCAGAGGTCTACAAATATGGTGGGGATAAACTACTGCACGCTCTTCTTGGCCTCTACAAATGCATCTGGGATCATGGAACTGTACCACAAGATTTCAAAGATGCAGTAATCGTCACAATCTACAAAAAGAAAGGTGATAGGCGTGACTGTGGCAATCATCGTGGCATAACACTCCCGTCAATAGCTGGGAAAATCCTAGCAAAAATCATTCTCAAGCGTCTGCAAGGCATTTCCAACGATGTGCTACCGGAATCCCAGTCTGGCTTCAGACCCAGCATTGGCACAATTGATTTGATCTTCACTCTCCCTCAGCTCCAAGAGAAGGCCATTGAGCAAAGGAGACCACTTTGTTGACTTCTCAAAAGCCTTTGACAGCGTCAGCTGTTTGGCCTTGTGGAAACTGTTACAACTCGTCAACATCATCCGCAGCTTCCACGACGGGATGAATGGCCAGATCTCCCTCATCGGTACCACCTCAGAATTCTTCAAAATTGACCACGGTGTGAACAGGGCTGTGTCTTAGCTCCAACACTCATAACGCTTTTTCTCGCTGCGGTCCTGGAGATCAGTTTCCATGACATCATAGATGGAGTATATCTAACAACCCGCTCTGATGGAAATCTGCTTAACCTCGCCCGCTTAAAAGCAAAGACAAAGGTGCAGCACGTCCTTATCTCCGACCTGCTGTATGCTAATGACTCCGCCTTTGTAGCCCACTCTGAAGCTGCTCTACAACGAATAGTAAACACGTACCTTTTCAGCAGCCTCTAAGGCCTTTGGCCTGTCAATCAACATCAGTAAAACTGAGGTGATGTATCAACCTGCTCCAAATACTGCTCACATCAAGCGTCTTTGAAGCAGTTCAACAACGCCATCTGCGACAAATTATGGGCATCACTTGGGAGGACCACATAACCTATAATGAGGTGCTCTCTCGTGCTCACCTGCCCAGCATTGAATCCACTCTGCTGCGGAAACAACTGAAGTGGGTGGGGCATGTTGTTCGCATGGATGAGGGCCACCTTCCGAAGACCGTCCTGTATGGAGAACTGCAAGACAGCCCACGCCCAATTGGCAGGCCAAAACTGCACTATACTTGGACGTGCTGAAACGTCACCTGACTGAAGGCGACATAGACTGCAAACCCTTCAAGAGCTGGGAAGCACTAGCAGCCGATCGTAAGGCCTGGCGAGCTGTCGTAGGAGCCGGGCAAATGTCGGCAGAGTCAGCGAGGGCAGCCGCAGCAGAGGCAAGACGGCAACGACGGCACGAAGCTTCAGCTTCTCGAGTGTATCACCCCAACAGTGACCAAAACAACTCACTTGTGTGTACGATCTGTGGCCGTGTATGTCGTGCCCAGATTGGCCTGGTCTCACACATGACATCAATAAACGACAGCCTAAAAAGTGACCTGGCATCTGGAAACAGTCTTCCTCGACCACGAGGGACAGCCAAAGACATGTCAACAGTGGAAGACAGTGGCAAAGCTGATGTTTTAACTCGTCAACCGCCCCTGTGACTATACAATGCCAGAATGAGTGGTTAAGTTGGTCACAAATAAATCTCTTAAAACCAAAGGAAATTTGTGCTTTTGATCAAGCTTTGATTTTAGGTGGAAAGTAGGATGACAAATGTGACCTGGGGCCAATTTCATGGCGCTGCTTAAGCGCTAGCTGAAAATGTGTGCTTACTCTAGCAGAAAAGTTGTGCTATCGTTTACACTATTTCACAGCTGCAGCGTGCTTGGAAACGGGGGCATTGTTGCGCCACTAGTGTTTAGCAAATTTTGCCTTTGAAGCTAGCAAACGTTCTCCGTTAAAAGTTTTGGAATGACTTGGCTGTACTTTAGAAGTTTTAGAGGCGGCCAATTTTACTAATGGTACTTCTTAGGATTTTGTCTGGGTGGTGCGCCCGGACAAAACTGGTAGTGGAGATTGCTGAAAATTGCCCACGTTCTGGTGAAATCAGTCAGATGTCATGCAGTCTAGGCTAAGTTTTTGCGAGCAGGTCTAGAATTAAAATACAAAATAAACCCAACAATTTCAGACAGTATCTGGCTACTGCCTAAAACTTGCTTGGCCCAGACTGTACGACATCGTCTCATTTTGCCAGAATGGGTCAATGAATTTGAATCCGTACCTTATCTGCGTAAGAACTGATGGGATTATCATCGTTCTTGTTTGAAGACTCTAAAGTTCCAGTAGCTTTGGGCTTGAGTCCTTTGAATATTGGAGACGGAATGGAGAAACTCTCCCCAGCTGACAAATCAAAGACTGCTAGGTCATTCATGAAGGACTCGGACAGCAAAACCGTTTTCTTGAGGAATTTTCCGGAAGCCTTCTTAATCTCCTTCGACTTTTTGGAGATGCCGGTCTTGCTAGATTCTTTCAACATGCTTTTCTTATTGGCGATCTTGAGTGACGATTTTGGAAGTTTGCTTTTTGTTCCCGCATCTGATTTTGGCATCGATTTGGTTTTATTTGGTTTTGGAGCTGTTTTATCTGGTTTGTCGAATTGAATGTTACCCCAAGGGCGGATGATTTGATCGTCGTGACTTACGCGGGATTTGTTGGCCAGGCTTTGGTTCAACTCGTCCTGGGGCGTCGAGGAGGAACTAATTGCTTCTCCTGTGAGCTCCATTTCAACGGATTTATTGTTGGAAATGTTACAAGGTGGGGAATGCACAAACACGTAGCCATCCTTGCCCCTTGTCGGTGGGATGGACATGTACGTGGCCGGAGAGCATGTTTGGTCAACAACTTCGAAAGTTTCGTTGGCGCTGGAAGGCGCTTCTGAAGCAGGTTGTGGTAGGTCAAAAGTCGCGCGTCGCAATTTCTTGCCGGGCTGCATGACGTCAAACGTAGCACGTCGCGACTTGACAGATACGTTTTTGTCGGTACTGATTCCTGCGTGGTTCTGGACTTGGGACGCGGGGCCCGTATCTTTCTCCTGAGCATAATGCTTCATTTGAGGGGTCGTTTGAGGGGTGTGGAAACTTGGGTCAAGTTCTCGAGAATCTTCTGTCCATGTGCGGTTTGAGTCCTCGGCCAATGCTTTTTTGATGGCAGCGGGATCGAGAAACGTTGACGTGCGTGATCTTTTTATCGGTGGTTCGAGGAGGGAAGATTGGCGTCTTGAACTGCAACCGTTGTCTGAAGATAAAAGAAAGATTACATGATTGGAAAACTTTTAAAAACAGAAACAACAGCATTATGTAACTAAAGAATAACGTTGATAAACTGTTTTGTAGAAAATTTCAGCCACATAGACACAGTAATACTTCAGAAAACCTGACAAATCCATGCATGGTTTTTGAGCTGAATTTTCTGCAGAAATCTTTTTTTGAAAACACATTCAGTTTGCAATTTCTTCCACAAAGGTACCATTTTATACGAAAAAAATCATGTGATGTTTGTTACAATTGCTATCAAGACTTTTAGCTGGGTTTTTCTTGTCAATTCGCGAAGTAAAATTTGGAGTAGAGTACATCATTTGCAGTGACCCCAATTTGTATGCATGGATTTGTCAAGTTTATAGCAGTATTTAATAACTACACCTATGTGGCTGAAATTTCTACAGGGCAGTTTTATCAACATGGGCTTCTAATCAAAAGTGGAAATAAAGACCTCTTTTAACAGTTTACCAATCATGTGTGCTACCTTTAACTGTAAAATCGCCTAATACTATAAAATACAAATGGGTTTGTCCATGAAGTTGGGGCACGGTGTCCACGTAGCATCGGTATAGTCTGTGTTAATTATATACTGAATATGTATTTACAACTTCAAATTGTTGTTGCAACGGATTGGTATAGTGCCCGGCTATATTCATTCATGTTTTCTTTGGGCAATCTCTCACTGAATATGAGATTCTTGTTTTACCTACGCTACGTGGACACCACATATGTTTAACACTGTCAAGACATTTGACTGAGTCTGTGGTTTGGTACACCATAATGCAAGTACTTTTACTGTAGTGGGATTATGCTTTTCTTTCTGAAATGAAATATTGACTGAAGTAGCTGGGCTAGAATGAGACACAGTTTTTGAGATATGATATGTCACAAAACGTGACCCAACTTCATGGACAAACCCATATATACAAGACTTGGGATTAGCAAGAACATCATACCTTTAGCTTCTATGGAATCATCAGCAAATCTTATAGGGGCATTCACACCGTCCAAGGAGAAGAAATCTTGATCCAAAACATCTTCAGTCAAAATGTTTGACCCATCTGTGTGCACATTGCCGAACGTCTGCTCCAACTGGGGTGTCACAGTTTGTTCCCGGGGCCCGACAGATGCCTGTGATTGGACGATGGACGTGGAGGGCAGCTGTGATTGGACGCTTGCTGGAGTTGGTTCAGACAGACTGGCGACGACTTTTGCCACGGATTGAGCCGACTGAGCAACTTCCAATCCTGCACTTTCAAGAGCAGTGGATACCAATTCGGCTTTTCGGCAAAGTTGCGACGACCTGTAATTATTTTGTTTTTAAATGTCTTAGGTCTACAAATTGTTCATGGCCTGGTTTAAAAATCCCAATCTGGATTGGATTTCCACATGCTTTGTAACTTAATTCAAAACAAACGTCTCACCAAAAAGAAATATGAAAACACAAGTAGTATTCAATTCGAGACTTGGATTAATTAAAAATTTTACTTAGTATTTAGCTTGGCTAGAAAAATGACTTATCTCGTATTTAAATGTCTCCTAAGATTTTTACTTTATACTAAGATAAATTGTGAAATCACAAATTTACGCAGAGCGCAAACTCCATAAACAGCCAACTGCGTGGGACGCGCATAACCCGCGCCTTCTCGCGAGCATATTTCCGCAAAACGTGCTACACGCACACCCAAACAAAACCGGACAAAATTAGCAGCAGTGTACGTGTGCTGTACATGTATGTATAATTAGCCGCTTACGAATTGAATACCGATTTTGGCTAAGAATTTTGTTGCAGCCAAAAACTAAGTATTGAATTGAATACCGCCCAGGCAAAAAACAAACGTAATGAAAGTAAATAAAAGTATGTATTACAACTCAGTGACTGAGCTGTTTTTGTGTCAGAGAGTTTTTTACACAGAGTTTCTCTGTCTTGTAAAACAAATTGGCCAACTGACTTTAAACGCATGCAAAACGGGCATTTTACCCCTCATTTTGCTTTTCGACACTCCCAAACGAATCGTCATCAGAGGTTAATGATGTCCGTGGCAGGATCCCGAGGCTGCTATTGCGAATCGGGAGCGATGAACAAAGATCAAGTGCCTGACTCAGTGAGGTCACGGCATCGAGAAGATTTGTGGTCACTTTGGTCAAAACCTGCTTGATGTTATGAAAACGGTGCTGAAAATCAAACAAAATAAAGTGAAAATTCATGTGGGCACTTCCATGAAGAGGTACCGGTACAACGTGCAACGTGCCAAAGCCAGAGAATTACATAATTGTCGATTGATCGTAGCGGTTTGATTGCAAATGCCCTCTAGCGGCGTGGCATACATTTGCATTGTGAAAATAACGTATCAGGACAGAATTTTCTTGGAAAGAATTTTCCGCATAACATTGTGAAAAGCATTTTGACAGAAATCAATAAGCCCTCTTACAGAAACACAGCAATACTTGCGGGTACATTGTACTACAAACAATCGTCAGAAAATAAACACCAAAGGCTAGGAAAAAATACCATCCCACGCAGTCTCACGATGGTTTGCACGTGGTACAATATCTAAAAAGGAGCACCGCGCTCCAGCCACGGATTCTGTTCAGTTTCCTAGGTCAATTTCATCCCACCAAAGCTGTTGTCTTGTTCATTTTGACAAATGAATTGTGTAAACAAACTTTTACCGAACCGAACCCAAACTTACGGACTTCGTTACAGCTAGCCATTAACAATTTGTCAAATTTAAATGTATTTACATGGAGCTTAAAGAGGTATTTTCAAAGTACTGTAAATGTAAGTGCTGTACCTACATTGATAATGAATGAGTCCACAACGCCGCAGGAGATGTGATTGGTCGGATTGTCCTGTGGGAACTGTACGTGACTTGCATCACACACGGGCGTGCAAAGCAGGTACCTAGCGCTCGTTGGCTCAGTTGACAGTTTGTTTTCGATTTGTTTTCAAAATGTTTACGTGTAGAGTGGGGCACGGGTAATGAAGTTGTGACGTTGCATGTTCTGGTCAACAACTTGCATGTAATGAATGTAGCAGTAGCCAGTTCGAAAAAGGCTTTATGGCAAGACAAAAGGCATAACGTTCGCCCAGCCTTTATATACTCCACTCAAGACGCCCGATTATCCCACATTTTACCAAACAATATAACCCCAAAGCCATAAAGCCTTGCCAAAAGGCTAGGTTTGGCATGGACTTTTTTTGGACACCCATGGACACACATTGGGAAAATTGAAACAGCCACTCACAATACAATCTTTCTCGGCTCGTCTAGTTATGTTTGCGTGCTGCGTGAGGCTTTGTTTCTCTCGTTGCAAGTCGATGATAGCCTGGTGTGCCACCCGAGTGTCGTGCTTGGAGACCGCTAAAGCCTTTGCTAGGGACTGGTTGTTGGACCTCAGGCTTGCTTTCAGGATAAACGATGCGCTGGTTCCTGCATAAACAGTTGATATTTAAGACTTTAAAGGGCCCCTTATTTGGGATTTTTATTAATGAAATCTATGCTATAAAACCAATATACTCAGTTACATTGATTAAAATTATATTTGGAGCTTGTTTTGGAGGTCAAAACAAAGGTTTTTAGTTTTTATGCTAATGAAAATATGCATATTCATGACCAAGGTCACGACGTCACAAGAGGCAAACACAGGAAAATCACATCCAACTGTGCACAAAAGATTCCACCTTTTTCTCAAACGTGCTGGAACTTTTGTAATCCATGACTGTTTGAGTTTGTTCCACATGTTTCCTGTTGTAAGCCATGACGAAACTGGGGGAGTAAACAGCAGCAATTTGCCACAAGTCCAACTTGAAGTCTTATGTTTTTTCTTAACTTTTCCTTTCTGTCTTCCTTGCGTGATGCACTCCAAACAGCGCCCTCTGTCTGTGGTTTATTGCAATGAAATCTTCAAAGTTGAAAAAAGCTACCTTTTATTGATTTTTACATCCAAACGAACAATAGTATGTCTTGCTAAACAAGTAATCCATCGTATGAAGCAAAGATTAGGCACAAAGTTGTTTAGCACATCATAGGCCCTTTAAGCTTTAAAGGTAGAACACATGACTGGTATCTCGAAAATCAGAAATGTTTAGAGATTCACACATAACTGACGTACACAATGTACATGTAAACATGACAGTAGAAAATTTCCCCTGAAATGGTTTTGTCTTACATGTAAGTGCTATAGTCTTTGAGAAATGAGTGAAACAATTTACTTTCGTCTCATGCGACGAAAATTCACTTCTCCCCAAAACCACTTCGCCCTTAACCACTTCGCCCAAATGCCACGTCGCCCCAAAAAAACTGTGTGCAGGCCGTGGTTCAGGGCGAAGTGGTTCTACGGTGAAGTGGTAACAACACAGTTTTTGACTGTTTTCTCAGAAGTTAGACAAAGTACGGAGCTGACTTTTACTCAGGTTGGTTTTAAAGACACATAATATCATACATACCTTTAATCACATGATGAAACTAATTTGTAACGGTTTACCAATCATGTGTTCTACAACATAAAGTAAAGCCCCAAAACATCATTTGCAGTGACCCAAAATTTTACTTCACGAGTTGACAAAAAAACCTTACTAAAAAAGTGTTGACAGCAATCATGGCATTGGTAACAAACATCACATTATTTTTTTTCCCGTGTAAAATGGTACCTTTGTGGGAGAAATTGTCAACTGAAGGTGCTCTCTGCAGACAATTTTGTTACCATTCACCACACAAAACAATGCATGGATTTTTCAGGTTTTCTGAAGTATTACTGCATCTATGGCTGAAATGTGTACATGAAAAAAATGGAGGGGGGGGGCCCAAAAATGTGATCTGGTCACGCTCCTTTAATTTCATAACCCGTGTCCGCACTTGACAAAGTTTTGTAAAAAGTTTCCGCTAGTCACTGTTAACATTCCATTGTGGTAATTTTTCCGTGCGTCCGCACTTGGATTTATTTTCGGCCCACAGGTTGTCTTTTGCCACGTAAAACCTTGATAAAACAGGTCACCTCATCATTGCAAGTCCACACAGAAGTTACATTGACCACAGCATATGTTCTATCATGGTTTTACATTTTCCGTAAAAATTACATAACAGAGCGTAAAACTTACAATCAACAGTAGACTTTACAATTTCGGGTGTTTTTCAGCCGTCTGCATTGGACTAAATTTTGTAAAATTTACGACGATCTCCATAAGTTTTACCAAATTTAGTCCAATGCAGACACGGCTTTTGTTTTATTTTCTTACCTGTACCTTTGCGTTTGGAGAAGGATTTGGAAATGTTGCCATCATTTAGAGCTTTTTTTCTTCTTTTCTCTTTCATCTTTTCCTTAATTTGCTCAATGCTGGTGTTTCCAGCAATGTTGGACGCCATCTTGTTTCTGTCTGTTCTTGCAACTTTAACGATATTTGGCAGAAACATGAACAAAGAAATGCAAAGAATCCAAATATGAATTGGGGTATTTTTTGGAAATAATTTACAAGTCGGACATCACATGAGCCTATGGCATGTATGGGACAACTCAGAAATATGCTAAGTTTTTCCTAGTAAATTCTTCATATTTTGTCCCCTCCAAAGTTTGGTTTCTTCATTAGATTTGCACAAGTTTATTGATTTTAAGGCAAAATTAGTGACGTCCAAGTACTAAATTCGTACTTTTTTTGCCGGCCAATGCGCGTGCGTGCATAAGCGTATTACAGTTGCGCAGATTATGCTATGGAGGATCGAGGATATACGAAAAAATACCAAAAAAAACATTTAAAAACTGGGGAAAAAAAATTGTTTATCATCTGAACATCAAACTGGCACTTTATTCGGAGATACATTACTAATTTTTAGGCTTAATGGCTGCATATGGAATGGATTGGAAATCCAAGTTTCCAGTCACTTCGCCCCCACTTCGCCAAATTCGGGCGCCCAGTATCATTTCACTTTCGCCCCCGGGCAGTTGACTTCAACTTCAACCGCACTGCATGCACACACATTTACAAGCACAAATCTCTCCAAATCCTTGGCCCTGTATTATATTTTGCACAGGTATCGTGTGGACAGACTCTAATAAATGAAATATATGTTGAAATATTGGGAAAATATCGCTTCAGTTACCCACTTTTTACTTGCAAAATTGCCACAGGAACTGACGTCGCGTCGCGTGCATTTAAACTTCGCACCAAAATAATGTATTGGCTAATTTTAGTTGGTACCCACTACGGCTATGTGCTTGTGCATGTACACAAAAACTCGGTTACTTGTGTTACTGGTTACCAGCGCGCAACTTGACGACGGTCAACGCAACCTCACACGCGTCTCCGTACGTTATGTACAACTAGTCGGCATAGCGTAAATTTTTTGAGAGCAACTTTATACTCTTTTTATCATGGCAGACAGCTCTGGAAAAGTAGCAAAACTAGTGCATCTGAAATTGTAAGTTAAAACGCCATTCAGTTGTTTTTATTTGTCTCAAATTGGGAGCCGAGCCTCAAATCCAAATGGCCAACCATGGGCCAACTAGGCCTACCCTGTACATGGAGGTAGTTCCTACCTCCATGCCCTGAACTACATGTACGCGTACGGTACGCGTACGCAACAGGTGTCTGATTGGGTAAGGGGCGGGGCCAGTTGGAGGGGGGAGGAGGGAGGAAGGGGGTGTGGTCGGGGGTCGGAGGGGAGTTTAAAATTTTGGAAAGTATATGGCTTCAGACCTTGTGTTTCATTACAAAATCTGAAATTTTTCCTACGTGAAATGTTGTTGGGTACAAATCTAGATTAGCCGATCTTTTTAAAGAAAAACATTCCTGATCAACTTCCCAACTCTTACCCAATTTTTTTCAATAATTCCTTTCAGATGTCTTCAGTTTATCTCAAACTTAAAGAAATTCCCTTGTACTGTTCTCAGGAGATAACTTTTGCCCAAAAATGTAAGAAAATGCTGCCACAATATACTTTTCTAAAAAGCTTGTGTACCAATTTTCCATATACGTATGTAACGGTGGACAGACAAAAATGTCACACTTTTGTCTGTCCACCGTTACATACGTATATGGAAAATATCACACAGGGGGATAAAACTATTTGTAACAGTTTACCAATCATGTATACTATATATTTAAGTCTCAATTGCCTTATTTTTTTCTGGCCTTAGGGAGGACTACTTCAACAGGGAGAGAGTTGAGAAAGAATTTGATCCTTCTGGCAAAGGAATACATACAACCACTCCCAGGATGGTAAGAGACCCCAGCATTTTCGGAGTTGACTCCAATTCCAAAATAGAATCGCGATTCCATTCGGAATAGATTCCTTTTTTCACTCGAAGGCAGTTTGACTTGAATTGACTTGAAACTCGAAGGCAGTTTGCTTGACTTGACTTTGGACTCGAAGGCAGCTTGACTTGACTTGACTTAACTCGAGGGCATTTTGACTTGACTTGACTTGACTTGACTAATTGGGACTCGAAGGCAATTTGACTTGACTTGACTTTGGACTCGCTCCCAGAGGAGGTAGGGCCATGGTGCAGGCTAATACAATAGCCTCGTCCATTCTGCAAATAGGGTGTGTATCTTTTCGAAATCAAATATTTATCACAGAAAACACACCCTTTGTAAATTCATGACATTTAGTTTCAGCCATATTCACATTATATTACAGATACATGTATGGTCACATTTGCTTCAAGAAGGTGTCGTATAGATAAGATGGTTAAATTGACTGTACATGTATGGGAACTCTTTGGTAAACCACATACAACACACACAACTAAGCGCACACGCGTGATTCGATTAGCCTAGCAACACATAAACACACTGTGGCGAGCTCGCATAAATAATGAGACTCCATCCTCTGGGATTATAAGAGCAGCTGCCCTACTCGAGCAAGGTATGGAGTGCGGTAAAATTCGTGGCACGAATTTGTTCGTAGTGTATCCTTAAACACATGACTCATTTTTCCCTTACAATTTTAGATGCAGTTAGAACTGAGCTATCTCCAAGTTGCAGAACAGCAATGGAGGTCGGCGAATAGGAAGAAGAAAAAGCAGATTTCTAAACATTCCGAAGAACAAGAACAAGAAGAAAAAGATAAAGAAATGGCCAACTGTTTGAGAAACACGCCGACAGTTGAGGTTTCGCCCAGGGTCACAACGAACAGCAAAGTCAAGTCTAGGCTTAGAAGGTCCGAGATCGATCATGTTACGAAGAATGCTCAGTCTACACTGGTTAGTTTAAGATTCTGTTTTTGACTATGTTGCATACTGGCAGTCCGAGACCATGACCATGACTGGCAGTCTGAGACCATATTTACATTATATTACAGATATGGTCACATTTGCTTCAAGAAGGTGTCATATAGATGGTTGAATTAACCGTATAATGGGAACTTTTTGGTACAAACGACATACAACACAAGACCGAGACCGGCAGTCTGAGACCAAGACCGAGACCGGCAGTCCGAGACCGAGACCAAGACCGAGACCAAGACCGAGACTGGCAGTCTGAGACCATATTTACATTATATTACAGATACATGTATGGTCACATTTGCTTCAAGAAGGTGTCATATAGATGGTTGAATTGACCGTATAATGGGAACTCTTTGGTACAAACGACATACAACACAAGACCGAGCCCGGCAGTCTGAGACCAAGACCGAGACCGGCAGACCGAAGCCAAGATCGAGACTGGCAGTCCGAAGCCAAGGCCGAGACTGGCAGTCCGAAGCCAAGACTGAGACTGGCAGTCCGAAGCCAAGATCGAGACTGGCAGTCCGAAGCCAAGATCGAGACTGGCAGTCCGGGACCAAGAACGAGACTGGCAGTCCGGGACCAAGAACGAGACTGGCAGTCCGAAGCCAAGACTGAGACTGGCAGTCCGAGACCAAGACTGGCAGTCCGAAGCCAAGATCGAGACTGGCAGTCCAAGACCGAGACCGGCAGCCTGAAGCCAAGACCAAGACTGGCATTCCGAGACCAAGACTGAGACTGGCATTCCGAGACCAAGACTGAGACTGGCAGTCCGAGACTGGCAGTCCGAGACCAAGACCTATAGGTAATATTGTGTTGTTTGTTTTCTTACTCCCACAGAGTCAAGTATCAGTTGATAAGATCCATAACATTCACAGGTATCGATCACATCTTATACCCGAAGAATACCTTGATCTAGTAAGTCATACATTCTGCTTGATAGACATTGTTAGAATTAGCTCCTGATTTTTGTCTTTGTTGAGAAAAAAGTTTTTTTTCAGATTTTTCCAGCAAATGGACTTTGTTCTAACCTTACAATCACGTAAAATACCTCCAGGGCTCGAAATACCCACTGGACCGAGGCCAGTTATTTAAGCCTCGGTCTAGTGCTTTCTCTACCGTACTAGACCAGTGGTCCAGTGCATTTTTAAACTAATGAACAGTAAATCCACTTTCCTTGTAGCTTTAGTCTTGTAAAAATAGCGTCGGTCCAGTAAATGATTTAAGCTACTAACCCTGTGGTCTAGCAGATTTTTTCATGAAATTCGAGCCCTGACCTCCTCAAAATACTATCCATTGGAAGAAAAAAGAATTTCTAATTTGGATGTGGAAGCAAAAAAGTTGGTGTAGATCTCACTGCACTGCTTCATGTAACGAGATAAATTGGTTTTCAAAACATTGGTGGTTTTGACGATATTTCTAAAAATATACAGATTGACAGCGCAAAATTTCAGAATGGTAATGAGAAAAATATGACAAATGATGTACAAAATCTTAACACCTATGGGAGAAATGGGGGGCGGTGCTCAAGAATGTGATTTGGACATGTACCGGTAGTTACTTTTCTGCCCAGTTTTGAAAACATTGCCAAAAGATAAATGGAACATGTTTTACCTACTCTTCCCCTTGCCCCCTCCAACTCCCCATCCCCCACTTATGAACATATTTTTGTAACTCTCAATTACAGGCAAAGGCTGCTCATGTCTCAAACCATGTGTATGGAATTTTAAACACCGAACATGCCTGGGACTATGCAGAAAAATATGGTGAGAACATTTTTGGTATCACTTTAAATGTTCACAGTTTTTTGCCATAATTTTAGGTAGTTTGGCACTTTTCCAAACAGTGCTGTTTACTGGAAAATATTGGATTGTAAATTGTTCAACCTAACAAAATTTGGCTAAAAAGCTGTACAAAATACAACACCGTACAATCTTGATTTATTGCGTTAAACTTAGAAAAAGTCAAGCGTCGAGTAATACTTTTTTTTTTACGAGTCTTTCTAAAGCTGTAATTTGTGTTTGGACCCGTACAGATGACCGCAAAGCCACCAAGAAGTACTTAGAAGAGACGGAACAGGTGAATTTCTATCACATTTTACATTCAATTGTGCCTAAGGCCGGGGTCACATGGGAACATTTTAGAAATTACTCGATTGTGATACAACTGGGGTCACACAACATTTATTGTAAAAAAGTGGGGTCACACACACACACCCATACTTGTATTAGCCGGCAATTGTGGACCTAATTACTGTAGGGAAGAATTTTTTAATGACACCCAACTTAATTTTACCTAAAGCTAGAGAGATGAAATTTAAACGTAAATGGTTCTCAAACCTATATAGGTTTGAGAACCAATAATTATAGTTGAAAAACCAATAATTATAGTTGGTTCTCAAACCTAAATAGGTTTGAGAACCAATTATTATTGGTTCTCAAACCTACATGTATATAGGTTTGAGAACCAACTATAATTAGTATTGGTTCTCAAACCTATATAGGTTTGAGAACCAATAATAATTATTTGTTCTCAAACCTATAGGTTTGAGAACCAATAACAATTAGGGTTAGGGTTAATTGGTTCTCAAACCTATATAGGTTTGAGAATTGGTTCTCAAACCTATATGTTTGAGAACCAATTACTAGTTCTCAAACCTATATAGGTTTGAGAACCAATAATAATTATAATTGGTTCTCAAACCTAGTAGTCAGGCAGCATGTGGTAAGAAATTAAGGCCCGTGGGCATCGGATGATTAGAAAATGCCACATAGCTAGATGTCTTAATTACACCCCAAGGAACAAGAAAAACCATGTTGGCAAAATCTGAGTGGTTGCAGACGGCGGCCATCTTGGATTTCAAAATGGCCGACATTTTATAACCATTTTCTGCTAGAAAAAAGTTCCCCAACCTCCAACAAAATTTAACAAAAGATTTTTTCAGTGGTTATTGGTCCTACTGAATGTGGTGAATGGTTGAAAACAAGTCCAGCAAAATTAAGTCACCAGAAATGGGTGAAATCTGGGCCAATTCCAAAATGGCCGCCAATGACCTTGAAAATCGTTAAAATGGCTGTAACTTCTGTAATATTTGGAGTAAAACGGTTACTTAAATGTCTACCCTGGGGTTTTCAGTGTCGGGGAATTCACTGGTATCCCTGATATTTCAATCCAACCTTCGACAAACAATAAAAGCGACAATTTCAAAATGGCGGTCATAATATATAGGCATGGAAGGGGGTAGAGAAAATGGCTTCTCTAACTGCTTATGTCAGATTTAGCTTCTTGTATTGGTCAGTAATGTGCTTAACAAGACCCCCCCCCCCCTCCTTCCCCTCCCCCCACCCCCATCTAGTGGCAAGACTGGCTGCATCAGCCACCGTACGAGCCGCTAAGACAGCTAGGGTGCGCCACTCTGCCAGAATTGCCTCTCTGACAATCTGTATTTCTAGGACTGTTTTAGAGACACGTGGTTCAGGAGGTCAGTTCATCCCACACAGGTTTTATCAACAAATTACCATCCCAGCCCAGCCCAACCCTAAGCCATCCCAGCCCATCCCGAAGCTCCGGAGTCTAGCCCGAGACTGTCCCAGCCCAGCCCGATGCTACCCCAGCCCGTGCAGCTCGAAGCCATATATGTCCTGCCTGAAGCCACTCTAGCCCATCCCGATGCCATCCGGCCCAGCCCGATGCCATCCAGGCCCAGTCCGATGCCATCCGGCCCAGCCAAAGCCACCACAGCCCAGCCCCAAGCCACCCGCCCCAGCTGGAAGTTCAGCCCAGCCAGAAGCCACCCCGGCCCAACCCAAAACCACCCCGGCCCAACCCGAAACCATCCCGGCCCAGCCCGAAGTCACCCCGAAGCCAGCCCAAAGCCACCCCAGACTGAAGCCACCCCAGCCGAGCCCAAAGCCACTCCAGCCCGGCCCCAAGCCACCCGACCCCAGCTGGAAGTTCAGCCCAGCCAGAAGCCACCCCGGCCCAACCCAAAGCAAGCCCGAATTAACCCCGGCCCAGCCCCAAGCTACCCCGGCCCAGCGCAAAGCTACCCCGGCCCAGCCCAACCCAAAACCTCCCCGGCTCAGCCCGAATCCACCTCAGCCTAGCGCGAGGCCATCCCGGCCCAGCCCGAAGTCACCCCGCGAAGCCAGCCCAAAGCCACCCCAGACTGAAGCCACCCCAGCCGAGCCTAAAGCCACTCCAGCCCGGCCCCAAGCCACCCGACCCCAGCTGGAAGTTCAGCCCAGCCAGAAGCCACCCCGGCCCAACCCAAAGCAAGCCCGAATTAACCCCGGCCCAGCCCCAAGCTAACCCGGCCCAGCGCAAAGCTACCCCGGCCCAGCCCAACCCAAAACCTCCCCGGCTCAGCCCGAATCCACCTCAGCCTAGCGCGAGGCCATCCCGGCCCAGCCCGAAGTCACCCCGCGAAGCCAGTCCAAAGCCACCCCAGACTGAAGCCATCGCAGCCGAGCCCAAAGCCACCCCATCCCATCCCCAAGCCACCCGACCCCAGCTGGAAGTTCAGCCCAGCTGGAAGTTTATCCCAGCCGGAAGCCATCCCGGCCCAACCCAAAGCCAGCCCGAATCCACCCCGGCCCAGCCCCAAGCCACCCCGGCCCAGCCCCAAGCCACCTGACCCCAGCTGGAGGCTCAGCCCAGCCGGAATCCACCCCGGCCCAACCCACAGCCAGCACGAATCCACCCCGGCCCAGCCTGAAGCCACTCCGGCCCAGCCTGAAGCCAACCATCCCTATCCCCATCCCCATCCCATTCCGCCCCAGCCCCATCCCCATCCCCAGGCCCAGGCCAGCCCATCCCAGCCACCACAGCCGCAGCACACCCCAGCACAGTTCAGCCCCCACTAGCCCCGGGCCCCGGCTCGGCTCAGCTCAGCCCAGCCCAGTCCGGCCCAAACCAGCCCCAGCCCAAATTCAGCCCAAGCCCAGCCCCAAGCCAACCAGCTAGCCAGCCCAGCGCCAGCAGCCAACCCAGCCCCCCAGCCCAGCCCAGCTAAGCTTGCCAGCCCAGCCCCAACCCGGCCCAACCCACCCCAATACAGTACAACAAGGCACTAATCGACAACCACTCTGAAAACGTTTCAAAACACTTCCGCTAGTCCAGTTGTACCTTCGATTCATACAGCAATGAATTATTTTCTTCTTCTAGTGGATAATTTTGCAGTTAAAGGCTTCAATTAAAGGGTTTTTATCCTGATTAAACCTGCGTGGGATGAGCTGACCTCCTGAATCGTACATCTCAAAAGCAGCTCTAGAAGTGCATTCATGCATAGTGGCGCACCCTGCCTTAGCGGCTCTTACATACGCTGATGCAGCCAGCCTTGCTACAAGACGTAATCATCCATGTTACTGACCAATAATTATAAATATTACGTATCCAACACCAGCAGTTAAAGACAAGTATAACTAAGCACGGGCGTTCGAATTCTCTCTACCCCATTACCACTGGGGATTTATGACCGCCATCTTGAGATTGTGGCTTTTATCGTTTGTTGAAGGTTGGGTTGAAATTTTATTGATGTCAGTGAATTGCCTGACCATGAAAACCCTAGGGTAGACATTTAAATCATTGTTCTACACAAAATATTAAAGAAGTTACAGCCATTTCAGCGATTTAAGGCCAACGGCAGCCATCTTGGAATTGACCCAGATTTGAAATTGACCTCATCCTTATCACGTGACCCTGACCTCTCATAGTTTAAAACCTCAGAATTCCATTTAGCACCTCGGAAAACCATATAGTATCAACAGAACGATCTTTAAAATCGGCTGATGATGTACCTACACCTGACACTGCCTACAACTGGCACCTGTTAATTTTAATGGCGGCCATATTGGAAATGACCCAGATCCTCGGTCTAATCACGTGGCCCCGACCTCTCATCATTTTGAAAACCTCGGAATTGCATTCGGCACAACGGAAAACCATAGTATAAACACCATGATGTTTAAAATCGGCTGAGGTACCTACACCTGACACTGCCTACACCTGACACCTGTTAATTTTTATGGCGGCCATATTGGAAATGACCCAGATCCTCATCCTAATCACGTGACCCTGACCTGTGATCAGTTTGAAAATCTCAGAATTGCATTTAGCACCACGGAAAACAATAATATCAACACCATGATCTTTAAAATCGGCTGATTAGTTGCCTACACCTTACATAGTTATATGCAATAAGGCTTAAACTGGCGGCCATTTTGAAATCCAAGATGGCCGCCCTCTGCAACATTTTTGAAATTGCCAACAATGTTTTTTGTGCTTCTGAGCACCCTTGTAATACATCTGGGTAGGTGAGACCTTCTAATCATTAAGTTCCCACGGGACACCACATGCTGCCTGACTATAGTTTGAGAACCACAGTTTTACAACCGTGGATGGTCCACGTTCGTTGAGGGCCCACGGTTTGAATGTGTTTATTGCTATGAAGGTCTACGATTGGAGGCAAATACACACGCACACAAGTTGATTACGAGGTCATAAACATGCGCGTCAAGCGTCTGACGCTCTGAATGCTCCGTGTGGTGTGAGTGGTGTGTGAAAAATGCTTACCACACAGAAAATTATACATGTAGGTGTCATTTTCAAGCAGGAGCTTATGACGACAAGATGGGGTCACACAAGTTTTAAGCAAATTTGAATGATTATGATATTACAATAAATTGAAAATGTCGTAATTCGTGTGACCCCGGCCTAAGTTTAGAATAAGTAATAAGTAATTATATTTTTAGGGATTATAACCCAGGGACTGCCGAGGTGAATTAATTTGATACAAATGTGGATAAATCTCCATGATCGAGTTTGGGAAATCTGGATGCAGTGAAAAGCAACTTGGCTCCACCGGGATTCGAACCGCGGACCTTCTGCTTAACGTGCAGACGCCCTACCAATTGAGCTATGAAGCCAACTGGTGGTCTCGATTCACGTTAGTGCAGTTGTTCCTCACTGATTGGGATTGGCTATCACGTGAGCTATAGCAAGCCTTACAATGAGATAACCACCCCTCCCAGAGATCATTTAAGATACGCCCCAACTCTGCCCGGCTTTCCCCAATTATTAAGTGTGAATAAGTAATTATATTTTTTAGGGATTATAACCCAGAAGGTATTTAAGCAGAAGGTCCGCGGTTCGAATCCCGGTGGAGCCAAGATGCTTTTCTCTGCATGCAGATTTCCAAAACTCGATCATGGACATTTGGCCACATTTGTATCAAATGAACTTGTAGAAAGTTCTTCCACATTATATCTAATCTTGATTTCCATATATTTGACATAATAATTTACTCGAGCCAGATCCAAGTTTTTTGCATCCTGAGATCTCAGGGAATTTCCACTCTGCGACGTTACAATACCCTGAGGAAATTCCCAACGACGATCTTATTTACTCCGCAGCTTTTCAAATTAATAACAGGGATGCATGCTGACGAATTAAATAGATTCCCCAGTATGCTTTAAATAGCAGCCAATCGCAGATGCAGACAACAGCCAGCATCACCGAGTACATGTAGCACATGCATGCACGATACTTACAATCCGCGCGCGTTACATTTGAATGCCTGCAATGCACTGCCAAGTTTCCTGATTGGTCTAGATGAGGCGACAAGATTTCTGTCTCTTGTTCCCCAGCGAAATGGGGCCGGTTACAACAGGGCCTCGGTACGCACGATCGGGGAGTGCATTAAAGGCCAGTGGATCATTTGCAATGACCCCAAAAAGTAATCGACGAGTTTACAGGGGAAGTTCTGAAAGTAAAATAATTTTACCAGAAAATAATTTGTAAAGATGAAATTATTTAGATCGTTTGCAAACGATTTACTTATTTTTGGTTCGCATCTACGTGGTCCAAAATGCATGGGCGCTGTGTACTCCGTGTGCGTGTTCCAACGCGATGCATTTTTATGGATCGCGCGCACACGCAGTATGTGCGCCACAGAGTGCATGACGCAAGCCACATAGTACCCGATCAACTTAGAACGATTATTTGAAACATCCCGCCAAGACCAGGAAAATGCATATGGATTTTCATGTTTTTTTAAAACGTGGTATATTTGACAAAGCTGAAATTTCTTCGGATGAGTTTGTTGATATCTTTCTTTTGATTTATAATGGTTTTATTCGCAGAATCGCTAAAAAACAGATCATCTACAGGGCCTTTAAAGGGGCACTGTTTTAAGAGGATGAGTTTTTTGTGGATTGGCCCATTAGTTTTCAAAAGTGGCCATTGTTTTTGTTTTTTTAAAGGAATGTACAATTTTAGTTCACACATCTTTATTTCTCTTCGTTTTTACATGCTGATGACACAAGCACAGTAGAATTACTCCATGAAGTTTCCCTTAGGGATAATGGAACAAATATTTCTCTCGGTGTTGCAGGGTAGAAATGGAAGGAACATGCAAGATCACACATGCTGATACGGAGTCACCAACCAAAATACCGGAGAAAAAGGAATGGATTTGCAGAATTTCAATGTTTCCAAATTCCCGTCACGCAATATTAATCGCAAAGTGAAGCACTTTGTGGTAACATGAGTCACATCACTGGTCATGAATGTGACAACAGGTTGTAACACGAGTAACATGTGTGTTATACCAGTAACATGAGTAACAGTGCTGTTTGAGTAAATGATAGTACTGCATGGTCACATTTGTGACAACACGAGTCAGAACATGTGACACTGGTGATGTGAGTGGCAACTTTGGTAACAAGAGTCACAACATTGATGTTGAATGAAAATGATGTTGAAAAAGAACAAGTTGGGAAAATTATTCCAACTTAAAGGGACACATCGGCATTGTTGGGCTCGAAATAGACACATACATGTACATTATTCTGAAGCGCTTTCCAGAGTAAATTAGATATTGAGCTCGTGCCAATGACGTCATTTTGGGAGTAAAACAATTCCGCGTCATTGTGGAAGCAATGTGCGTGCGCGTTGTGTGTGTCCATAGCGCGCTATGATGAGGCTCCCCGTTTATTGGTGAACTAATCCGCGTTACGCCCGCCAGAGACACACACAACGCGCACGCACATTGCTTCCACAATGACTCAGCATTATTTGACTCCCAAAATGGCATATATTCGCACGTGTTCGAAAGGGGTCAATATCCTGAAAAGGCGCGAGTTCGTATACGCGCGTGACATTGCACGACGCGTTTACGTAAGATGCGCCGGCCTTCAAATTCTGCAATCATAATGCGGAGAAAATAAAAATTTAAGCAGTATTAAATTTTGTATACATGTTAATCAATTTACAAGGGCTGACTACCATGGTATTAAGTCCCCGTTTTCCATGCAGTATAGCCATCCTAAACATGGACAGAGTTTTTTATTGCTTTCTCTAATTTATGCAGTGGCTGGTTTTTATCATGCACATCCTCAATCAAACATGGAGTTAACGCCTTTTGTAAACGCTGTAATCTATCTTGATTGAACATATGAACTCAAAGGTATTCTGGACTTTTCCAGAAAATTTGTGTTATATTTTGGACTCGTGTATTATGCTGTCGAAAGGCAACATCAAACATTTTACTTTAATATTCACACCTTTTTGTAGATTTACACTATACAAGTAACACACAAAAACCTAAAGGGACACACCGGCTTACTGTTTACATAATGTAGCAATCTAGCATCCTTGACAAAATATTTCGATGGTCGTTGTGAAAAAAAATTATCAAAATGTCACGTAATTAACTAGAAATGTTTAAAATTAACAAAAGAGACAAATGTTGGGCTATACGCTTTACATGCATAAATAAAGGTGGCGTTCGATATGGGTCGACACGTGTTTAACCTCGATTCCCCGCTTTCCCCGACTAATCACACCTTGCATGATCCCTCAGGTCAGCGCTGACTCGAGGAAGCACATCGAACGCAACGTTTTGGTGTCTTCAGCGCCCTCAATAGGCCTATGCCGTTTTTTCTTCGGTTATTATTTATCGCCGCGAAGCAAAGACACGAAAATCTGAGAGATTCTCTCGTCCATATCAACACCTAAAAACCCTTTTTATGAAATCTGTTGGCAGATTTGTGTACATATTTGAAAATACGGATGTACATAGTGTTCGTAGGACATTATTTTCCAACAAGAAGAGAAACCAACCGCGAATAACAAAAGCAACTCTCACTTCGCGCTGGTTTCTACGGCTGGAAATACAACTAACTCACAAGACCACGTGACTTTTCGGAACCAGAATCTGGTTCCGAAAGGTCACGTGACCTTGAATTTTTCAAAAATTCTCAAAAACGGCCAAATTTGACGGCGTCTTTTCAGGATATATCTAATTTACTCTGGAAAGCGCTTCAGAATAATGTATGGTCTATTTCGAGCCCAACAAAGTCGGTGTGTCCCTTTTAAACAAAGGTATTCTAGACTTTTCAAGAACATTTGTGTAATATTTTGGACTGGTGTATTATGCTCTCGAAAGGCAACACCTAACATTTTACTTTAATATTCACACCTTTTTGTAGATTTACACTAAACACACAAAAAAACTTAACAAATTTGTAATGTTTCATGTTTTGCCATAGGAATGCACGAAAGACTTGTCCAGTATTCGGACAAAATGGGGGCGTGCGGCGCGGCGCTAAAATTGCCATTTTTTGTGAAGTTTGTATTCGCTTTTCAGTCTGTAATATTTCTTGTTCTTTGCATTAAAATAATTTACGAATTGTACTTGTTGAGCACAAGGTCTTTTGTTTCTTGGGTATCTTCCCCGTAAGGACTTGCTAAACTGGTGGTTTGGTTCGAATCCCATGCAAAAACGGCCAAACTTTCTTTGAAATAAACTTACAAAGATGGGTGATATTTTGGGATGGCTCAGTTGGTGTAGAGTGCTGCTACATGAAACTGGTGGCTCAGGTTCAAATCCTGAATTGTTCTTTAAAAATGTAAAAACAAAGATGGGTGACATTTCGGGATGACAACAACATATACAATAGGGGCGTTCGAGACATTTACACCGGGGGAAGCCCCCAGGAGATGCAAAACGAACGACACAGGGTCTCGCCTCGAATTCTGGGAACACGTGGTCAAAGGTTGTTGCCAGGTGGGGCTTTATAAACGCCGTTATCCTTTGACGCAAGATGAAATATGAAGCCGGCGCCACGCAAAAATAGTAGCCCTAAAGTACCGAAATAAACTTCGTCAATGCCCACAGACATCTACTGATTCAGCAAAAATGTATTTACAGCCCTATTCCCTCCTATTTTGTGTCATAAATAAGTGTTTTTCTTCGTACTCACTTCGCGATTCCAAACTGTCCGCCATGTTTTACTACTCGCGGTTACTAGGTGACGTCATTACACCTTGCTTTACACCACAGACCCGCTCGGGTAGTGGTGGCTGCCACCGGGGCAGACTCGTGTAGCACGTGATGGCTAAAAGAACGCTCCAGTGTAAGTCGTGTTACCCGGTGTCAGCATCTCGAACGCCCCTAATGTAGGGCCAAATAGCTCGGTTGAGTGCTGGTACGTGAAACTGGTGGCCCAGGTTTGAATCCCGATTTGACTGAATTTTTCTTAAATTGAAATAAATTTACGATTTACAAAGATGGGTGACACCAACATATAGGGCCAAATAGCTCAGTTAGTGTAGAGTGCTGGTACGTGAAACTGGTGGCTCGGGTTCTAATCCCGATTTGACTGAATTATTTTTGAAAAAAATTACAACATACAGATTACAAAGATGGGTGACATTTCGGGATGACGCCAACATAAGATCAGAGTGCTGGTATGTGACACTGGTGGCTCGGGTTCGAATCCCGATTTCACTAAATCGCATGTGCCCAATATGAACTAAATTACAATAAACACAATAAGTTTATTCTATTTTTGTTCGACCACCTCCCACAAACTGGAGAGCGTGAATCCGTCTTTGAGTTTTTCAATAGCAAGGCCTAACTCTTCGCTGTAGACTGGTGGTCTGTCCTGCTGCTTATCACCATCCGCAAAATATGCCTGCAGAAAAGAAATGCAATGAAACCAGTAGTCTTGGCCCAAGACTACTCTAGTCGATATTGGTTTGTGTACGCGTTGGCCATATAGTGTGCCCTCTTGCAACACTAACGGACCAGTCTTTGCTCACTAGAGTAGTCTTGGGAATTTCTCCCGGAAGGTTTAACTTTTTCTTTGTTTTTGCCTAGGCTTTCCTAGGGAACCAATCAGCGAGTGACCCAAATACAGCAGAGCGTGGGAATGCAGCGAGCGACCCAAATACACCGCGTGCACGCGCTTCAAATGGTTTGAAAAATATAAGGCGGCTTACAAGAATCATCGAACATGACCGTTTTATCGTTGCTAATATTTTCGGTGGCATAAGTTTCTTGGCAAATGTTTGCGAATATATTTACAAACATGTTTGCAAAGGCGTATGACATCGCAAAATACATTTGTTTATGAAGATAATTGCGACATTGCAAATATTTGCAAAGATATCTGTGATATGCCATGTCCCTTGTGTGCCATCATAAAACCCTCTGCAGCTATTTACATAAAACGGTACCGCCCCCAATGCTGAACTTCCGGGAGAAATTCCCAAGACTACTCTAGTGAGCAAAGACTGGTCCTTTAGTGCTGCAAGAGGGCGCACTATATGGCCAACGCGTACACAAACCAATATCGACTAGAGTAGTCTTGGGCCAAGACTATGAAACCAGTCACTTGTGAGAAAACAATACTCAAGTGTGACGTCAGTTGCCATGGTAACTGGGTCTAAACATTCACTGTTAATCTGAAACATGAGATTTTTCCAGAAAATGGATTTCATTCTAACCTCACAATCATATAAAATACCTCCCCAAAATACTATCCATGGGAAGAAAACAGAAAATTTGCAATCTCCAATTTGGATGTGGAAGCAAAACAAAAAGTCAGTGTAATCACTTCACTGCTTTATGGAACGGATAAATTAGTTTACAAAACATCGGTTGTTTTTTTTTACGATATCCTCGATTTATACGGATTGGGAACGCTAAATTTCAAAATGGCAATGAGAAAAATATGACAAATGATATGGTATCAAAATCTTAACACCCAGGGGGGGGGGGGAGCTCAATAATTAATGTGATCTGGAAATACTCCTTTCAGCACATGGACTTAGTAACCTTGGCAAAGCATACGTGTAAATGGTGACATTTTCACATTGGTATTCTCTTAAACTATTCAACCCGGCGGTCTCTGGGTCCTAATCACTTATTAATACTTAATAATTGGGGCAAGCCGGGCAGGGGTTTGGGGCGTATCTTAATTGATCTTTGGGAGGGGTGCATGGTTATCTCTCTGTAGGGCTTGCTAAGCTTACATGATAGCCAATCCCAATCATCAGTGAGGAACGACTGCAATACCGTGATACGAAACCACCAGGGGCCAATTTCATGGCGTTGCTTAGCACGAAAATTTGCTAAGCACAGAATTGATTTGCTTTATAAAATGGATTACAAGCCAAAATTATACACCAACTTGTGTTCTTCGCAAGAGTAGAAGAATACCTTTCAATACACATCACTTACGATTTTGGCTGGCAATCCATTTTTACAAAATAAAGCAAACAAATCCTGTGCTAAGCAAATTTTTGTGCTAAGCAACGCCATGAAATTGGCCCCAGTTGGTAGGGCGTCTGCACATTAAGCAGAATGTCCACGGTTCAAATCTCAGTGGAGCCAAGTTGCTTTTCACTGCATCCAGACTTCCAAAACTCATGGACATTGGTCCAGATTTGTATCGAATTCATTCACCCCGGCATCCCTGGGTCATAATCCCTTAAAAATATCACTTATTCATACTTTTAAAAATATACGGGAGAGTCTTTCTCTCTGAAAAACACAAAACCGCCACAAATATGAAAATTTGATTAGTTTAACTCACGGCAAATGCATCCGATTGTTCATCATCATTCACAATATCCACGTCGTCTTGCAGTGTGTCAACAGTCAACTCGTCCATCGATTGGGGTTGGTCTTCACTTTCAAACTCCACACCAAAGATCGGGCTGGCGCTGTAAACGCGGTGAAGGCTCTGTATCTCTTTGACCACTTCGTGGAGTTTCTCGGGAGGGTCGATGCGAAAACCTAGCACGTAGCTGCCACTCTGTTGACAAAAGGTAGAACAAAAATTGTAAAGCCTGTGTGAAATCAAACCCCCTGTGTGAAATCGAACCCTCTGCCAACGCGAGACCAAAATCTTGGGGTATGATCCGGGACCAACTTGGTCCCGAGAGCGTTTACACTTAGTTTGTGATCTGGAGCTGATCCCGAGCTCGGTGTTCGACCCCCAGCTTGGGATCAAGTGTAAACAGGGTGTGTAAGGGGCATTGGGGCAGGGTATAAGGCCACTGGCCTTGGTTAATGTCAACGCCTGCCAATATACATTGTGGTGTCATACATGTACCTGAATTGAGGACTCCAGTACAAGGGCAACACCGAACTTAGAATCGCGAACTCTGACACTCTTCTGCAGAAACAAACAAAAATACCAATTTCTACTACATGTATACACCCTCCAACTTTGGTCTAGTTAAACCTTCGGGACACTTGTGTGGTCCAGCAGATTTTTACCCAATAAGCTCAGTCAGGCTACCGACTTAAAGGTTTTGTGAAGTGAAAATTATCACCCAGCTGTTTTTTTACAGAAATCAAAAGATCAAAGTGTTGCAGGCAAAGGGGCAAACTTAAATTTGTTTTCATTTCAGAAAAAAAGTGACCTTTTCTCTACTTCAAAATGTCTTGTCAGGCGAGGACGCTGTTTGTTGCTGGTCATGGAGGGAACACACAGTGGAAAAAACAATGAAAAAACATTACATTTCAAACAGTAACAGTACCCCACTGATTCATTTTTGACCCAAACAACCTCGTTAGGATTGTTGCAAATGACATACTAAACAAACTCAGTAAACTTATATAGTTCATGATATCAAGAAGCCACTGAAAATGACACCAACTTTTGTACACAAGTCTATGGAGAATTCCTCTGTTGTCCTGAGATGACATCACGGATTTGCTCATGAATATGGAAATGCTCTTGAATATGGAAATTCTCATTAGCATAAAAATAGAAAACATGCAATTACACCAAAACGCAATTATCAAATTGACCGAAATGTGTAAAACACGTCCTCTACTATTATTTTATGTAATATAAACCCTATTTCATACGTCCTTTAAGTTGGCTATTAAAAACTTCATCCTGTTACAAATCACAAAAAAGAAGCCAGGACTTAAAGGAGCGCGTGTTCAGATTTTTACAGAAAATGGATTTTGTTTTAACCTATAAGAATCATATAAAATACCTCCCCAAAATACTATCCACGGGAAGAAAACAGGAAATTTGCAATCTCCAATTTGGATGTGGAAGCAAAAAGGTTGGTGTAATCACTGCAAGGCTTTTGTAAACGGATAAATTAGTTTATACAAAACATCGGTGGTTTTTTGACGATATCCTTGAAAATATACGGATTGAGAGTGTGAGATTTCAGAATGGTAATGAGAAAAATATGACAAATGATAGGATTTAAAAATCTCAACACCCATGGGGAAAATTGAGTGTGTCAAAAATGTGATGGTCACACTCCTTTAAATCGACTTTGCAACTGGAAGCAACTGGTGGCAACTGGAAGCAACTAGTGGCAACTGGGAGCAACTTATTAGTTGCTTAAAAAGGTCAATGTACGCGCACTTTCCAAATTCAAGGAAAATGACTTGGTAACAAGAGAGAAATTGTCAGTCAAACTTCAGTTTCCAAACTTTTTTTGAGGAGTTTATAAATACCATTGAGTTTTCTCAAATGAATCTACTGTGCTTTTCATTCCAGTCCTTATTGCTTCGTGCATTGTGTGTCGCCATTTTTGCGATGGCTTGTGAGGCGTAGCAACAGGTGGGAGTGGTTAATTGGGCAATCTCGAAACTATCAATTCGTCTATAAAATCTCACCATTTGCAGATACGGCACACTGACGTTAAAAGACTCGTTCATGTTGGCATGCCACACCAGACGCACATTAGTGATGTAAAACGTCCCAAGATTTCCCTGTGGAAAAACAGGAGCAGTAATTATTTATTCTCATTTACATTTTAAACAAATTTACACTACCCATCAAAACTTTGTAAACACCTTGAAAGTTTTAGGTTTTTGACAAGGAAGTATTATTTTGTTTATTCATAATAAACCAAGCTATTAAACCAAAAGGAGGTGTAAGGCCGGGGTATCTGGAGAGAAAGCAGTCATTTGGAGTGCTGTCCATCATGGAATAGCCTGCCTAGTCACCTGATCTCAAGCCTATTGAGCTGCTCTGGGAGGAGTTGGATCGTAAGGTCAGAAAGAAATGCCCAACCAGCCAAGAACACCTCTGGAGAGTCTTAAAAGAGGCGTATTTCCACAGTGTTTGGAGAAACTGACAATCAGGATACAGAGATTGTGTGTAGCTGTCGTAGCTGCTAAAGGGGGATTCTTTGATGAACATCAAGTTCAGCCATTTTTTTTGCATGCTCTCCAATTTGTTGATAAAGCCCACTGCTGAGGCCGAAGATGGCACTAAAATTAACATGTACATGGGTCTGTCCACAGTAATGGGGTACATTTGAAAAATAAGTCAATATTTCCTTTCAGATGTCTTTAGTTTATCTCAGAATTAAAGAAATGTCCTTGTTTTGTTCTCAGGAGATAACTTTTGCCCGAAAAGGTAATAAATTGCTGCCACAATTTTTGAAAAGCAAGTGTACAAATTTTCCTATTACGCATGTAACGTGGACAGACAATTTTGTGACATTTTTTTTCCGTCTTTGTTACATGCGTAATAGGAAAATTTGTGCACAAGGTTTTCACAAATGTATGTTGTAGGACTATTTTTCTTACTCCTTGGTGAAAAAGTTATTTCCTCAGTTTAGCTGCATAATTTAAAGATAAAATTAAGACATTTGAAGTGAACTGGGACCTAAGATCTTGAATGTTACAGAAATGTACCCCATTACTGTGGACAGACCCACATATTGCTTTTTGTTAGAATACACATGTCTTTCACAAAATTAACATGCGCAAAATTAACATCTCAAAAACCTGAAATTGTTAAGGTGTTTCCACAGTTTTTATGGGTAGTGTAAACAAATTTAGTATCACCTTTTGTTCTTAAATAACTTTGTCATTTGCCAACAGATTTAAACCAAAATTTCAGATCATGTAAACAAGGCCCGACAAACTTTATTGAGCAACTTGCATCAGCTTTGTCCGAGAGAATAAGATTTAAAAGCCATACGAAAAAAAGAAGAAAAAATCAATTTCGACTTGGCCTCCTTCAATGTCAATACATCACTGGAAACGGTGGCGGAAAGCGCGAGCTGCAGCTGAAAGCTTCTGAAAGAATGCAGGGTCACCCCTAAGGTCATTGCACACCTCCTTGATCGTTTTGCGCAGCTCATCAAGAGGTGCAAATGGGACCTCTGACATAGACGATTTTCTTGACATTGGAAAATGCCAGTCGAAAGTGGCCAATTTTTTTTTGGTACGCCTTTTAATCTCACCCTCTCGATCAAATCTGATGCAAGTTGGTCAATAAAAATTGTCAGGCGTTGTTGGCAGATGACAGTCACTCGGGATCTAAAGTAGGATTTTTTTGACACGCAGTATAAGGGAGAATAGCAGGTATACCTGGTCACTTGATAGGTTCCAAACACCGTTCACTTTGTCGTAAACTTGCTCCAGGGGCAGCAAGCGAAGATTTTTATTGTGAATAATAGCTCCTCTTAGTTTGAGATCGCGGTACAACTTGGAGGTTTCGTAAGCCCTGTGCGAAGAAAAACAAATTCGCGGTGTGAAGCCCGGTATACACTGGCACTTTTTCGACCGACGCGACTCAACTCAACTCAACTGGAGCCAACTAGTTGGTGAAAGTCGGTAAGTGTATACCACTTCACGACTCAAATTGGTGTCAGTTGCATCTTGTCTGAAGTCGTTTGAACTAGTTTTTCAGCAGTGTGGAAAAACTATCACCAACTATCGCCAACTCTAGCCAACAAGTTGAGTTAAGTTGAGTCGCTTCGGCCAAAAAAGTGCCAGTGTATACCGGGCTTAAGAAAACACTTAGGCCCGCTTCAAACGTCGCGCTTATGCCGTGTTGAATTAAATTAAACTTGATTTTTAAAATTCGACACGGCACAAGCACGACGTTTGAAGCCATTTGGCTCGGTAAAATGAGTTCGACACGGCAGAAGATTTGAGCTCGACAGGGTCTGCCGTGCTAACTCTATTGAGTGCAGCACAAGCACGGCTTGGCTTCAAACGTCGTGCTTCTGCCATGTCGAATTTAATTCCGGTTCGAAGTTGGTCCGCAATTTTGTTCACAACTGGGAATGCGCATGCTCGCAGCGCGTATGTGAGTAAAGAAATAACCAACAAACAGGTGCATCAACATAATAAAATGGCGACGTACAATAGACAGAATGGAAAACGCACGTGTACAACGTCCATGACGTTGCACAATACTCATCCGCCATGTTGGATGTAGTTAAGCTCGACTGGGAGTTTGCAATTAAGTTCGACGTTTGAAGCCACTGCCGTGCTTACACCATACCAACGTCGTGCTAAGTTGAATTTAATTCGAGACAGCATAAGTGCGACGTTTGAAGCGGGCCTTAGATTTGTAAAAGATTGCAGCGATTTTAGTAAAAATACATTTTGACCTGGCATCGCTTGAATGTGTGTACCTTAAAGCCCCAATACATTCTTTGCAGTGACCCAAAATTTTACTTCACGAGTTGACAAGAAAAACCCGACTAAAGTGTTGATAGCAATGGTAACAAACACCATATGATATTTTCCCGTGTAAAATGGTACCTCTGTGGGAGAAATATCCAACTGAAGGTGCTTTTTAAAAAAAAACCACAAAAACCATAAAAACAATTATTTGAATTATATTACTGCATCTACATGTATGACCCCGTTCTCACTAGAAAAATTGCTTCGTTTGACGAAGATTTGACGATGATTCGACGAAGAGATTTCCTGATGTGAACGCACACCTCTTCATTAGACAACGATTAGAATCACTTCATTCGATGAAGCAAATAGCTTCATTCGATGGAGCAAAGTTCTAATGTGAACGCTTTCTTTGTTTGATGAAGCGATTTGACACGTAACGAGATGTGGGCGTCGCACAGCTTCATTCGATCTTTGTTAGCAGATGTCTAATGTGAACGGTACCGCTGTTCATTCGATCTTCTTAGTGAGATGTGAACGCACGCTTCATTAAAGGTACACAATACACCGGCCTACCGTTTACATGATTTAGTGATTTAGCATGACTGACAATCATTTTTTGATGGTCGTTGTGACAAAAAATATTCAAAATGTCACGTAAGTAAAAATATTAAAAATTAACAAAAGATGCACATATTGGGCTATACGCTTTACCAGCCGGCCATCGCTGTTATATACCATGTGTTTGTAAATAAAGGTGGCGTTCGATACAGGCCGACATGTGTTTAAACCTCGTTTTCCCTGACTAATCACACCTTGCATGATCATCCAAGGTCAGCGCTGACTCGCGCAGTGGTCCGCAATGCATGGTGCTTTTTCTTCGGATATTGTGTATCGCCGCAAATCCGCGAAAATCTGTGAGATTCTCTCGTCCATATCAACACCCAGAAACCCTTCCAATGAAACTTGCTGGCGGATTTGTCTACAAATTGGAAAATACAGTATGTAAATAGTGTTCGTAGGACATTATTTTCCATCAAGAAGAGAAACAAACCGCAAATGACAAAAGCAACTCGCACTTCACGCTGGTTTCTACGGCTGGAAATAATACTAACTCCAAGACCGCGTGATTTTCTGGAACAGAAAATCATGTGACCTTGGTTTCTTTGACAAATGCTCAAAAACGGCCAAATTTGATGGTTTCTTTTCAGAATCTATTTGGTTTATTTCTGAAAGACTTTTAGAATCTTGTAAGGGACCATTTCGAGCCCAAAATAGCCCAACAAAACCGATGTGTCCCTTTAACTAACGATGATTAACTAATCTTCGTCGAACGAAGCGAATTCTCTAGTGAGGCAGTTTAACAACATTTTCTTTAGTTTATATGCGATGCTGTTGTTTCCGTTTTTAAAAGTTTCCAATTATGTAATCTGTGTTGAAAGTTATATTGTCTGTGGTTCTCAGCAAATTAAATTTTTGTCTCCAAACAAATTTTAAAGCATTTACTTTATTTTAACGAAAAAGCATCATAGTTTAGACATCAGCAACCCTGTAAAAACAGCGTTTTTATACGGCCGTTTTTGCGCCTTGGCGTGAGTTAAATTATTATATTGGCGGACCGCCAATAATTTGAAATATTGACAGTAATTGTTCGATAACTAAACGTTGGTCTATTTTTTCGTTGATGTCGCATTTGAAAGCGAATAACTTTTGTTTCTAAAAAAATATCAATTAAAAAAAAAACAATACAGCTTTAAATTAAAGAGGAAGAATCCTCCTTGACGAAAATCCAGCATTTAGGCTTTTTTCGATAGTCCAAACATCCCTCTTGCCGACGTGGATTTTTATTATTTTTTAATTGTCGGTTTTAAGTGGATAAATTGCAAGCAAAAGTGCACTTTTCGAAAATTAGATTTTCGCGATTTCTGAAACGCTCATTAGGTATTCATGATATGCGCGTGACCCCGTGACGCAATCCTGAGAAAGAGAAGTCAACACGATTGTTAGGTCCATACGTTTACACGCAAAAAACTTGGAAAACCGTCTCTGTTAGATGGTGTTTTTTGAAGAATTTTGTTGGTCCAAAAAGCCCGAGATATGCCCAGTAGCTGCGTGGTATATGTTTTACCAGACACTATGAAAAAAAAAGAGCAGAAAGATTTTCTTTTCTATTACCAAGAGAGAGAAAAATTAGTCGCTCATTCTATAACTTGTACGGCCGATGTTCAAACACGTGGGAAATACGCCCGCAGGGGACCGTACCATGCTGTATACACAGACCGCTGTGGATGCCGTTCGTTCCGTGACAAAACCACCCGTCGCAATGCACCAGGTAATAGTAGATTGTTGTCATATTACATGAAGTGTTTTTCACGTTTGTATTTTGAATTACAAGGACAAAACTGGCATGATAAACATTCACTTCGTGTATTTTCCATTCAATACTGCACAGACCGTTTTGTATGTTTCTCAGGATGACGTCAAAACCCTGTTGATAAACAAGCCAAGTGACCTCGAGCGTTTCAGAATTCGGGTGAAGAGGGTCGGAAATGTTTTAAGTTTTAAAGCAAAAGCCTGTCGATTTTTTTTGAAAAACAAGTTGTGATGGTGTTGTAGACACATACACCTCCATGATAAACAGAAAAACTAAAAAAATGTGGAAGGGGGGATTCTAGCTGTTTAACAGTAGCCACATATGCAAATCAAACCTCAAAAACAACCAAAAAGAAACTCGCTTTAAATGAAATCTTTTGAGACTCGTGTTGTACTAAAGGCGTTCTGCAACTTAAGCTGCCAGCACTCTGCACTACAGAAAGAAGTTGCTCATGGGATACCTGTGTACTGATATGATGGTCGTGAAGAGTCTGGGTGATCCAGGTACCAGACTAGTGAAGATAAATTCAAAGCGTGTATTGTTGCACCTGGTTAAGATGTACAACGCTTCTGTCTGTCCACGAAGTTTCTGATAAAAACAAAACAATTGTATATTTGTAATATCGCTATAAGTAATTACATACGAAAATATTACTCATATGTGACCTGTCACGACGAAATGAGCCTAAAGTTGCACTCCGTTATTTCCTATAACGACGGTTCAAAGTAAAAAATATCAGGGGAGGTCAAATTTAGGGTTTTGTAATATTTGGAAAGAGTAACTCTTATTCTATTTGATTCCAAATTTTTAGCGTCATCCAACAATTAAAAGCATTATTTTCAGACCAATTTTGACAATAGTTTTCTTCTTCCCAAAGAAATTTTCTTTGGCAATTAGAGTTGCAATTCCGGATTTTTACGGAATCTCATCTAGATTTGATTACTAGCTTGCCGATTCCGGAAATTACTTAGCAATTCCGAAGACAAAACACTCGATTTCTGCAAAGTATTCAGAAAATGTGTGCGGCACAGGCCGGCATCATTTCATGGACGTTAAGTGCCGCTCTGTGCCTATAATTAGGTCGTCAGCGGCACAATACACGCACTTAAAGGAGAAGGATACCCAAGAAACAAAAGACCTTGTGCTCAAGAAGTACAACTCGTAAATTATTTTAATGCAAAGAAAAAGAAATATTACCTACTGAAAAGCGCACAAGAACTTCACAAAGAATCATTTTGTCCTAATGCGGACAACGTTTTCGTGTATTGCTATAGAAATGCACGAAGGACTAACTTGTACGCGAAAACGTCATTCTTTGCCCAATATTGGGACAAAATGGCGGCGCCCATAGTGCGACGCATCGCTAAAATTTCGATTCTTTGTGAAGTTCTTGTGCGCTTTTCAGTAGGTAATATTTCTTTTTCTTTGCATTAAAATAATTTACGAGTTGTACTTCTTGAGCACAAGGTCTTTTGTTTCTTGGGTACCCTTCTCCTTTAAAGATAGTATACATGATTGGTAAACTGTTACAAATAGTTTTATCCCCCTGTGTGATTGAAGATATGCATGATTAAAACCTTCCTGAGCAAAAACCAGCTCCGTACCTCGCCTAAGTTTTGAGAAAACAGTCAAAAGAGGGTTTGCAGTCATTTCGTCCCAAAACCACTTCGCCCTGAACCATTTCGCCCTGAACCACGGCCTGCGCACGAAGCGGTTTTGGGGCGAAGTGGCATTTGGGCGATGTAGTGTTTGGACGAAGTAATTCGGGGCGAAATGGCACTCGGGCGAAGTGGTTTGGGGCGAAATGGCACTCGGGCGAAATGGTTTTGGGGCGAATTGAATTTTCGTCTCATGAGACGAAAACTAATTGTTTTACTCATTTCTCAAAGACTATAGCACTTCAGACAAAACCATTTCAGGGAAAGTTTTCTACGGTCATCATGTTTATATTGTGTAAGTTAGGCGTAAATCTGGGAACATTTCTGATTTTCGAGATTACCAATGATGTATACTGCCTTTAAAGATGCTAAGTAAATTTCGCCTTTTTCTGTGAATAACTGGAATCGATTCCGAGTGAAATCACGATTCTTTTTTTTTTTGAATCCGGGTCGACTCTAAAAATGCTGGAGTCGCCCAAGCCTACACATGACTAGGATAAGTCGGGCAAAGTACAATGTACATACCGAATGGGCACTTCTAACAGTGATGTTGACAATGCAGGTATACCCGACAGCTACAAACAAAATCAAATATAATAGTTCTTCATTCAAGTTTACAATAGTGCCATGACAGGGGAGAATTACATTGTCACTGTGCGCCATGCACAAGTAGGCACTTATTCGTGGGTCTATTGTCACATCATTAAATATGAAAAACTGCCCCCTGTCATGGCTGCCTGTGAAAAGGGTCTATATACCAGGGTTGCAGTCGAGTCCATCACAAGTCCAGAGCGAATAAAATCACAAGTCCGTGACAAGTCAAGCACAAGTCCAGTAACAAGAAGCAAAGAATGAACACGCACAAAAGAATGCCTTTGTTTGGAGTTCATTTGAATAGCTTGTGACTTGAATTAAGACCCAGGGACTTGTGGTGGACTTATGATGGACTTGTGATGGACTCAACTACAACCCTGCTAAATACATAGACAGAAAACATGGTAAAAAGAGCAATTAATTTAGCGGTTATCAATGATTACATTTTTGGTGGGTATGCACAAAAAAAATTATGAATTCTTCAAAACCTTTAAAGTTGAAAATTTCTAGAAATTAATGCAAAGTTGTTGCTGCAATATAGACGCAAAATGCAGGTTAATTTTTTCCCTGTCCAATATTTAAAATAAAAGCACACAAAATGTGTTCATATTTATAAACATATTGGTACATTTTAATTGCATAAAAAATATGCGCATCTTTTAAGTAAAATATTGAGGTTACTATACAAGCAACAACAAAAAAACACAAAATTTTTCTCCGCTTTTTTCTTGAAAAAACGCAGTCAATCTACGTACATTGTAAGAGTGGGGATTTTTGCATATAATGAAGCTGTCATATGAATATTTCGATGTCAACTTAATTACAAAAGAAATTTCTAATTTCTTTTGTTGTTCAGTATGAGTGTCGTAGTCGAGTCACCAACATCGAGTTTGAGTCTGAGTCATGAGTCACTAGCCTCGAGTTATAGTCCGAGTCCGAGTCAACTTGCCTCGAGTCAAAGACACGAGTCACTTGTTTACCAAATAAATGAAAGTGAATCTGCTAGACGGGTTTTCCCAAAATTAGGGGTCCAAAATGTTTGGTGTCCCAGTTACGTACGACACTCTCTGCTTCAAAAATCACCACTTATGACAACAAATTCTCAGTAATGGACTGTGGCCTGTGATTATAGGGCGCAGCAACATTTTCTTCAATATTTTGTTTTCCGATTCCTGAAAATAATCAAAACAATAGACCATAAAGGCTTATAATTTGTTCCATGGTATCGAATAAGAGTGTCCCGGGTTACCTACGCCAATGAAAATTGGCTGTAGAATTAGTTTGCATTAACCTTGGTGCCATATCTACACAAAAACATTAAATTTGAGTGTCATTTGTTCAAATAAAAATTATTATTTTCTACTGGGAAACCACTTTCAATCATTAAAAACACTTGGAAATCTTAAAAAGCATTGGACCCCTAATTTTGGGAATTACCCATACATTGTACATGTACATGTAGTTTCGTGTTTCAAACAAGAATTAGAGCATGCAAATGGACCCTTATTTCAAACTACTCCATGTCGACTTGATGGAGCAGTATATTCAAATCACGCGTCATGCTGAGTTTTCCAAAAGAATCCTGCGTTCGGTGTGCAAATATATCTTATTTTCTTTTATTGAAAAACGTGACTCGTGAGTCACGAGTCACCATGTTTCAGTCCGAGTCATTTTCCTATGTGATTACGAGTCCGAGTCACGAAAATTGTAACTCGAGTGAGTCCAACTTGAGTTCGAGTCCTAGACTAGAGTCCTGCAACACTGCTGAGTATTGATCACGTTCACAGACGCCATCTTCGTAGGAAAAATCCTACTGCGTATTAAACACCATAAAGTACGCGCGCGTGTTGCTCGAAATTTGTTCGAAATACTGCGCAACCGATGCGCGTCACAACAAAATACGCTCAAAATCATGATGCACGTGGCAATTTGTAGGAAGTGACGTCATTTGTACGTGATCAACTATAAATTAGGGGTCCAATGTTGGTGTCCCCCGTTACATTTTACATCTTGTTTTTGTAAATTCAGGACACATTCTTTAAATACTTTCCATCTCGAAGAGTGAGTACATAAAGTACAATTCATAAAAAATGGTTTAAAGGCCATTTTAATTTTTGTACGAAAAAATAACACATTTCAGGTGTAACGGGGGACACTAAATGTCACACCTTTGGACCCCTAATTTATAGAAAGAACCTATAACTCTGTTGGCATATGTACATAATATATACTTACACAAGTTGACTCTTGGTAGTGTGTGTGAGTGCCATATCAGTCGTAGATTGGTGACAATTAAGCGACCTGCAAAAAGTATAAATTTGTCAAAATGTCATGAAACTTTCAATGCTAAAATAATTTATTTTTTTTGAAATGCTAGGTAACTTCCTTTCAGTTAAAGTCATCAAAACTAAAGCCAGAGTCACACGGGAAAATTCTCGTAATTACTCGATTGTGATACAATTGTAATATATTGACGACAACCGGGGTCAGACGACAAACTTACACAATCGAATTGTAATCGTATAAAGTGGGGTCACACGAGCAACACAATCTCGTAATCGTATTGTAATCCATCCCAAAATCCCTTGCGGTGGCTTTTCCGGTGTTGCGTGTGCGTGCTTGCTGCCACCATACATGTACATACACAGCAGGCAAATGATGGTAGATGTTGGGGTACCGTGGCCGAGCGGTTTAGGTCATTGACTCGCAATCATAGGTGAAAACTTGGGGTTGCAGGTTCGAACCTCCCCACGGCTACGGTACCTGTGCCCTTGGGCAAGGCACTCAACCACACTTGCTCCATCCTTCGGAAGGGATGTAAAGCCGTTGGTCCAGTGTGTTAGGTAATGGAAACGCACTCTAAAGATCCCAGAGCATTCTTTCGTGAAGAGCAAGGGGGATCATCCCCGGTGTCTCTGGCCATGCATTTCTAATTATAATTCTTCATGGGTTTCCTCACGCTTGCGAGTGACAGTGCAATGAGCACTATTGAGGAATCCTTGGTATGAATACCAGAAAGAAATAATAATAAATAATAATAATAATAATATAAAACGGAGATTCATTTCGAGTGTTCAATGTCTATCACTGGCCTACATTTGTACATGTACACTCACACAGGGCTGGGTACGGGTGTTAATAAAAGTCAACTTTAACAGCACAACAATGTCGATCAGGGCCCAATTTCATAGAGCTGTTTAACAGCCTATTTCCCGTTAACCGAGCATGAGGCTATTTCATAGACATCGTTAACGGTAAGCAACTGAAAACCTGCCTTAACCGCAGAGCCAAATTTTGCTTAAGATAGTGACGCAACAATGGCTGTTTCCAAGCGCGCGCATGCTTAAGCACGCTGCGGCCGTGAAATAGCCTTAACGTTAGCACAACTGTTCTGCTACAGTAAGCACACGTTTTCAGCTAGCGCTTAAACAGCTCTATGAAATTGGGCCCTGGCCACCAAAAGTCAATAAATGTGATCTTGGTTAGCAGATGGAAATAACAACAGTCTCTGGCAAGGTTGATGTCATTAACTCTTTCAACGCCAGCGTTTTTTCAACATTTAACTCTAAAGTGCCAGACTTTTCGCGTTTTAGGTAATTCTTTGAAATTCTGTAAAAAAATAAATAAATAAGTTGTAATCACCAAACTTGTTGTATATTGTTCTTTTATAGGTTCTAGAGTCAATGGTATTGTTTTATTGAGTGATAAATACCAATGTTTTTCACTATCCGAATCCGAAAAATACTCATAAACTTCCTCCGCAGAGAAGCGACTGCATTTTACTATGGGCGCAGCCATCTTGGCTGCTCAGAACTGCCGAGACTTTGCGCGCTCTCGAGAAACTCCGACGTCGTACCTCGATGATATTGCATATTATGATAGATCAATGCGCCCTCTAGCGATATTTGTAGATCTTACATGTACGGCGGTTGGCGGTTGGCGTTTTTTTAAGAACAAAATTGTTAAAAACGAAATCGTACTGTTCGTATGTACGACATTGGCACTTTCAGAGTACGTACGATAGATCGTACTTGTACGGCCTTGGCACTGAAAGAGTTAATAAACTGAGATAAAAGTGGATTTTTAAAAAGAAAAGTTGACACCAAAAATAAAAAGCATGATGAACAGCGCCCTTGCATTAGTTTTCGCACAAACCTCTGTCTCCATTGTTTCCTTTCGTGTCTTCTACAGAGTCCAAGAGATCAATGTGCTTTTCCCCTGGTCTCATATTCATCTGCCTGTTTAAAGGTAGAACACATGATTGGTAAACCGTTACAAATAGTTTGATCTCCCTGTGTGATTAAAGATATGCATGATTAAAAACCAACCTGAGCAAAAACCAGCTCCGTACTTCGTCTAACTTTTGAGAAAACGGTCAAAAAGAGCTTTACAGTCACTTCGCCCAAAAACCACTTTGCCCTAGTGAACCACTTTGCCTTGAACCACGGCCTGTGCACGAAGTGTTTTGGGGGCGAAGTGGCATTCGGGCAAATTGCCCTTTGGGCGTAGTGGTTCAGGGCGAAGTGGTGCAGGGCAAAGTTAATTTTCGTCTCATGGGGCAAAGTGAATTTTCGTTTCATGGGACAAAAATTAATTGTTTAAATTTTTCAAAGACTATAGCACTTCAGACAAAACCATTTCAGGCGAAGTTTTCTACTATCATCATGTTTATATTGTGTAAATGTAAGAGTAAATCTGTGAAAATTTCTTATTTTCGAGATTCCCAATAGTCTGATAGTGAGCAGGGGGTTTAAGAGATTTCACAAAAAAAGTTATGATCTGTTGCACTTAGGAAATAAAAGTTGCAATAAATGGGCGGCATTTTATACCGCTTGAGAATGCTTTCGTGGAAAGTTGACAATTGTACAGCTTACATTACCGGTTGATAATGCACGATGTCATTCAATGTACAATGGAGTTATCGCAACGAGTCATCTCAATCACGGAACATCTTCCGAGTTCTGACCATTTTAAAGTCCAGATTTGTTGACCCCCATTTTTCCCATGGGTGTTGACATTTTGATACCATGTAATTTGTCATATTTTTCTCATTACCATTCTGAAATTTCACGTTCTCAATCTGTATATTTTCAAGGATATCGTCAAAAACCACCAATGTTTTGTAAACTAATTTATCTGGTTCCATAAAGCAGTGCAGTGATTACACCAACCTTTTTGCTTCCACATCTAAATTGGAGATTGCAAATTTCCTGTTTTTTCCCATGGATAGTATTTTGGGGAGGTATTTTATACGATTGTTAGGTTTGAATGAAATCCATATTCTGGAAAAATCTGGACAAGCTCCTTTAAATATAACTTATGTTTGAAGCTTGTACTTTACAAATTTAGTTAATAAAGCAAGGATTATTTTTATTTTGTTGTAAAATTATTTGGTGAAATCGTGATTAAAAAGCATAAAAATGTTAACAGGGCGGGCCAATCTGTTAAACAAACTTTCATAGGACCAGGGGTCGATTTCACAAAGCACTACGATAGACGAATCCCAAATTAACCAATAGAGCTTCTGCACCGGCGGCCATGACAGGGGGCAGGTTTTCTTATTTAAATTATGTATTAATAGAACCACAAAGCACCTACTCATGCATGACACATGGTAACAATGTGACTGCTCCGTCATGGCCGCCGTGCAAAGGCTCTATTTGAGACCCGTCTGCTCACTTTCGTTGCTTAACACGGAGAGCCTCTTTATCAAACCCGGAAGTATAAACTGATGTACGCAAGTGAATGCACAATCAGTCCTACATGATATGCCACGCAGAACAGCACACGTACACACTGCGTACTGCCGACTTGACACGAAGAGCCTCGGTTTAAATGCGGAAGTACAGTGCGCAGAACAGGCTAATGCGAAATTTGTCTATCCTTCAAAGCTCGTGATGCATGTTACTCGAGACCCACATTACGGTGGTTTACCCATCGCCATGATGCTGTTAAGCCTAGCGCAAATCCACATTGCAACTGGAAGCAACTAGTGGCAGCTGGTGTTTTCGGCAACTGGAAGCAACTCGCAGCAACTGGGAGCAACTGATCAGTTGTTCAAAAAGGTCGATGTGCACGTACGGTACGACTGGCAACTGGAAAAAATCCCAGTTGCCGCGAGTTGCTCAAGTTCTACTTTCTGGCAACTAATTGTACCCAGTTGCGGTCAGTTGCGTCGATGTACGCGTAGTTGCAACTTGTTGCTGTCGATTACACGTGTGTCTGAATACAGTTGGGTCTTTCTATAAATTAGGGGTCCAAAAGTGTGACATTTAGTGTCCCCCGTTACACCTGATATGTGTTATTTCTCGTACAAAAATCATTAAAATGGCTTTTAAACCATTTTGTATGAATTGTACTTTATGTACTCACTCTTTGAGATGGAAAGTATTTAAAGAATGTGTCCTGAATTTACAAAAACATGATGTAAAATGTAACGGGGGACACCATGAACATTGGACCCCTAATTTATAGATAGACCCAGTTGCAAGGTCAATGTACTCTAGGCTTTACCGAGTTGCCGTGTCGATGTGCGCGCTCTTAAAACTGGATGTTCTCAGTTGCCGCTAGTTGCACAACCGATCAGTTGCTGTCGATGTGCGCTACGCACACATCGACAGCAACCGATCAGTTGAGTTGCTTCCAGTTGCAATGTCGATGTACGCATTACGCCCCAACTACGGCAATGATTTTAATTTATTGTCCAGGCTTTCCCCCAACAATAAGTTGTTTGGAACCATTGGCATAACAATGCGACTTACGTTGCGTTGATGTCAAATCTGACATCCCTATCTTCCCAGAGTGCATCGTAGATGGCTGGCATGCTGCTACCAAGTCCCGACATTGTCAAGGCATGTACATGTACCTTGCCAAGAGTATTTCATCAACAGAATTGTGGTTGTACCACATTAATTTATGCAGTGGTACGCCTCAGATCAACAAATGATGAATAGGCCCTATCTGAAATTCCAAGAAAAAAGATAACAAGTTTAGTTTTCTAATTGCTAAAGTCCACTTGCCGTAGGGGGCTACTCAGTGAAGACAGTAAAGGTACATGTACATGTAGAGGAAAAAAAGAGAAAGAAAAAGATCAGCGATGCTGTACATAGGTTTAGAGTCAACTCGACCGTCGTACCAACTCGACCGTCGTACCAACTCGACCGTCGTACCAACTCGACCGTCGTACCAACTCGACCGTCGTACCAACTCGACCGTCGTACAAACTCGACCGTCGTACCAACTCGACCGTCGTACCAACTCGACCGTCGTACCAACTCGACCGTCGTACCAACTCGACCGTCGTACCAACTCGACTTCACAGTCGAGTCAACTCGACCGTTGACCAACTCGACCGTTGGCCAACTCGAATGCTAAGTGAAGGGAATAACATATGCAGCAACTCCATCCCTGCTCCATGTAATGCCATGTTGTTCATTATATAGCTGTATGAAGTATGATTGACATGATAATGATTGATGAAGCTCTTGGCCCCAGGGGTATGCTGCTTATGCTGACCGACTTTTTTTATAACATTAGTTAGGCATGTACATTATGCTTATTTTCACGCCGGCTATCTACTACGTGATGAACTAGTTTAGTGGGACACAACGGACGAGTTGACTTCTGCAGTTAAACGTACAACGGTTACAACAGTCGAGTTAGTAGGAGTCGAGTTGGTACGACGGTCGAGTTGGTAGGAGTCGAGTTGGCAAACGGTCGACTTGACCTGCACCCCTGTACATGTATGTATTTACATTCTTTTTTTAAATGGACAGGTTATAGGAGGAAGGAAAACATGTATGAGGCAAAGAATTCCAAAGAGAAACAGCACGTAGGAAAAAACTGCCTATGTATACTTTTATATATATAAATATTTACTCATCTTTCCCATTGAAAATTAAACAAAAACACTGTGTGTATACAAAGTTGGAGATTTTTTCCTCTTTTTTGACACAGTTGCATGACTGACTATGAAGATTTTGTTTTTAGAATCTCGGGGAAGCGAGACACTAAGTGCTAATACAATTAGTTTGGGTAAGGGAAACAGTGCAACACAAATCCAAATTAACAAGCATTATACATTTTCTTATTTATCTCCTTAAAATACCGTAGATGGTTTGAAAGAATCAAGACAATTGTTTCAGGTTTTCTTTATTTACTGAAATTTATGCGAGAGCCTGATGACTAGTGCATATTACACATTTCAAATTTATTTAAATTTGAATTTGACATTTGAAATTTGAATTGTTAAACAGCTAGAATCCCCCCTTCCACATTTGTTTAGTTTTTCTGTTTATCATGGAGGTGTATGTGTCTACAACACCATCACAACTTGTTTTTCACAAAAAAGCGACAGACTTTTGCTTAAAACGTAAAGCAGTTCCGACCCTTTTCACCCAAATTCTGAAACGCTTGAGGTCACTCGGCTTGTTTATCAACAGGGTTTTGACGTCATCCTGAGAAACATACAAAACGGTCTGTGCAGTATTGAATGGAAAATACACATAGTGAATGTTTATCATGCCTATTTTGTACTTGTAATTCAAAATACAAACGTGAAAAACACTTCATGTAATATGACAGAAATCTACTATTACCTGTTTTATGAAAAAACGATGAAATTGTGGCTCACAGTGAAGCTCTTTTGAAGTAAATACTGGTGCATTGCGACGGGTGGTTTTGTCACGGAACGAACGGCATTCACAGCGGTCTGTGTACGGTCCACTGCGGGCGAAGAATCCACGTGTTTGAACATCGGCCGTACAAGTTATAGAATGAGCGACTCATTTTTCTCTCTCTTGGTAATAGAAAAGAAAATCTTTCTGCTCTTTTTTTTTCATAGTGTCTGGTAAAACATGCAACCACGCAGCTACTGGGCATATCTCTGGATTTTTGGAACAACAAAATTCTTCAAAAAACACCATCTAAAAGAGACGGTTTTCCAAGTTTTTTGCGTGTAAACGTATGGAGCTAACTATCGTGTTGACTTCTCTTTCTCAGGATTGCGTCACGGGGTGACGCGCATATCATGAATACCTAATGAGCGTTTCAGAAATCGCGAAAATCTCATTTTCGAAAAGCGCACTTTTGCTTGCAATTTATCCACTTAAAACCGACAATTAAAAAATAATAAAAATCCACTTCGGCAAGAGGGATGTTTGGACTATCGAAAAAAGCCTAAATGCTGGATTTTCGTCAAGGGGGATTCTTCCTCTTTAACATTTTATTTTATTCACTACTTAAAGGATCCCTGAAATGCTCAATAACTTTATGCATAGTTTTTGCTGCATATAAAGGATTACTTGTGTAGAAAGACAATACGTACTTTTCATTTTGATGCCCCATGAATAAAAAGTGGCATTTTTCAACTTTGAAAATTTCTTCACATATACTCACAGAAAGAGGGAGCTGTTTGGGGCATGTCACTTTAGGAACACACAGCAGAAAAGAAAAGAAAAAACATAAGACTTCAAACTGGAATTGTGGAAAAATGCTGCAGTTTCCAGCCTTACTTTTTTCATGGTTTGCAACAGGCAACATGTAAAACAGACCTAAACCGTCATGGGTTACAAAAGTTTCAGCAAGTTGGAGAAAATTGTGTTAACTTTTGTGCACAGTTAAATGAGATTTTCCTGTGTTTTCCTAATGTGACATCACAATTTTGCTCATGCATATGTAAATTTGTATTAGCATAAAAATTAAAAAACTTGATTTTAACCCCCCAAACAACTTGTAGGGTTTTTATGATTGTAAATTAATGGACTAGTTCCATACCGGTAGCACAGATTTCATTGATAAAAACACCATTTCAGGGGCCCTTTAATGTGGAGTGGTAGGTCTATGGCCACAGTGATTATGACCACCTTCTTCCTATGCTCATCTTGTATGTGTTGCATTTGAAATGGTATGAATAATCTTGTTTGGGTCTTATGTTTACACATTATGACCTTCAAATTCAAATTAAAAGTATAATAACTTAATTACATAAAAATTATACATTAAATTATTTAGTACTTGGACATCACTGTTTTTTCCTTAAAATGACTTAAGCATCAATAAAGCTCCTTTATTAGGATTATTTACGACCTTGTTAAGACACATTAAGACTTTATTACGATATTTTATGACCGATTGCAACGATACGACTGTTCACTCATTGTGTGCGTAAGACATCGGTGCACACATCACGTTTTTAATGACAAAAATAAATAATATGTTTTTTTAGTTACATTAAAAAGTATTAGACGAGAACTAACTTTTTGTGTTGGGTGTATTACTACTAAACTTGTACATTGTATGTTGCCTATTTCATCCATTTTACGGTGTTTTGACAAAAAGGAGATGTTTTCAATGCACGGAAAACACGCGAAAACTACGTCAGGAGAGCACCCATCTGTATTCAAAACATCCTAGCAAGTCTCACAAACATTGTGTCGTAACAGGACAAACACCATTAAAAAGCATGAAACCTCATCTTTCATTTGCATATGATAGCTTTAAAATCCGTCCAGACACTACAAAACGACAGTGAGTTGAAGTCAAAACTCGCTTCCAAATTCACCCGAGTCTCCGTCGGTGCGAGCTGCCGGCCATATTTGGAGATTCTCGTTTTGTCGCACTCCTTTCTGATTGGTTTCCAACTGTGTTCCTCATTATTATTCATGAGGAGACCTTGGAATCATGTTCTTTAGACTCCACAGAATCCGATGACGTATTTCGCATTTCATTCGGTTGAGTGGTTCAGAAACTGTGCCCGGTTGAAGATTTCAAGTTAAGTTTTTTCACTTTTCTAAATAATTTCACCGGAAACGAACTATACCCCGAAAAAGAACAACTATCATAGATTATAAACAGATATAAATCTATTTATTTGAACGTGAATTACTCTGTTGGAATCGGCAAAGTTGTAAGGCCATCCCATGCCACAAACAGACGTCATTTGTGGCAAGATGCGTCATTTGGACCTGGGGACGAAGTTTGCTATTTATATACATGTACAGGCCACGTTGCTTTGTTTATTATTGATTTCTAAGGGATTTTAACACTGATCTGAGTATTTTATGAGTGGAATTATATTCCTGATGGGAAGTTATCATTACTGAACATTATCGTTTTAAAAATCGTTTTAAAAATAGAACCATACCATACTACGTTAATCTTTTAAATTCTTAGTAGGCCTAAGATTTATTTATTTATTTATTTATTTATTTTATTTTTATTTTTTTTGCAGTGTAGGCTGCACAGTACATGTATGTTTTCGAGTGATTTTTTGCTGAATAATTAATATTGTATAGATTCCCAACAATTGACATCTTCCAATTATTCTCAAAATATTTATTTATTGTAATTTGTATTTCAGTGTCCTGAAAATGGCAGGTAACAGTTCCCAAACCAAGGGGGTGGACTGGCCGTCTTCCGGATTTATGCTAATTAGATGCTAATTTGCATACTTACCCAAAATTTGATGGGCTCATCTTGTTCCTAATAGTCACATCAGGCATACTGCCAATTTTCATTGCAAAATTTGGCCAAATGGCAGAGTTATTGCCGGAAGAGTATTTTGCTCGTTAAGGTAATTATGCTAATTAGGTGGTAATTTGCATATTTACCCAGAATTTGATGAGCTTGTCTTATTACTCACATTGAGATCATGCTTGTTGCCAACTTTCATAGCAATATTTGGCCAAATGACATTATGGCAACAAAAGTATTTTGCTCATTATAGTAATTATGCTAATTAGTGGCTAACTAGTGCTAATTTGCATATTTACTCAAAATTTGATGAGCTCATCTCATAACCCACATTTACACCATGGTTGTTGCAAAATTTCATGAGAAAATGTTATCAGTTAACCAAGTTATCTTGAAATCTGTGTCTTCCGACATCCATGGTCTTATTCAGTAAAGAAATGGCTTCACCAATAATCACTTGACCTTTGACCTTTCTGTACATTATACAATAAATGGATTTCTACAAACATTGCCCGTTTTCATAACTTCAAAATTCAATATCTCCGGAACGGATACAGATATTTTAATTCTGTAAACTGCTCTGTGATGCTTGCTTCAAGACCTTTCATATGAGACTAATAATCAATGCAATGGTGTCATTATTTAAATTTGGTCTGATAGTGATATGCCAATGAAATTAGATGACTAGTTTCTCGTCAGCGCCCGCATGTGATATTGACACCGCATCAAAAAATTTCATTATTCCTGAAATTTCATTATTTTGCAAAAAAAATTGGGGAAATCCGACAAAAAATACTCCCAAGCGAAGTTTCTGTTTCGGTTGCGCAGTAAGCCTTGTGCAGCTAGCTTCGCAAAATGTATCACAGAATGCAGTATACCAACCGTACAGCATATCAGCGCTACCCCAGCACCCAGTATGAGCGGTGGCCGTACCAGCGAAAACCGTTCGTTGCAGGTCGAGTTCGGGCGGTCTGTTCTGAACTCGTTCTCGACGGATACGTGGTGTGTGATCCTTTTCCTAGTGCAGTGTTCTCGGGTCGCGTTCGCCGCCCGAATTCGACATACGATAATTTGTGACCTCGTTTCCAGATCGCGTTATGCACGGCCTTTGTACACGGAACTCGGGTTGTATATTTTTGCTGTGGTCACGACGTTGGTAGATCGATTGTTTTCTGGCGCGCATTCACATGCAGATTTGTGTGTCTTTTGCAGTTTTGTGTGGATTTTTCCCGCTATGAATATGTTTTCCCTGGCGGTTGATCATGAAGACAGGTGTGTGGTTAAATGGAAGATTGTGGACATCGGGGATGTGAGCGATTCATATTCTTTTATTCAACTTTTCGACGAACTGAAGGCCGGTTTGGTCGATGGCATTGGCGAAGCAACGGAGTGGTTTCGCAATCGGAACTGTGCATTGGTTAATACACTATACAGCAACAGGGACAGCAGCGTCCACGGATTTTGGAACACGTGCATCTAGAGTAGGTTTTGTGGGTAGGAGCTGCACCGATCTTATGGATAAACACCCTCTTTGGGCCGGCCATGGGGGCCGTAAAGGCCTGCCATATTAAAATGTATTGCTCTTTCAAAACTCCTTTGTAATTTCCCATGATTTTTGCCATCTCAAGTTCTTCTTTCAAACACAAGCTACATGCAGGCCTACAACTCCATGGAACTGAGGAACTGATACTGGCACTAACTTTCTGGGCGACCTTTAGAGCCTAAATCAGTTTTAAAATAGCAGTTAGTGTATGTATAACGGGTTGCATTTTTCATTGATAAGAATTTAAAGAAATAATGAATAATGAATAATGAAAAAAAAACCTCATCAAAATTTGAAAAGTGGTTGACGAGAAACTAGTAATCTAATTTTATTGGCCTAACTGCTAACATGCAGCTTCAGCATCCATGGCAACAGCAAAAACATGCATACAGTTCATTCAGTGGAAGCCCCCCAGCTATATGGCGGATGTACAGGGAAGGAGACCTTAGTTACCAGAGTGGTTATTTTTAGTCCATTCATAAGTTTCTCTCCATGTCTCTGGTGTCACCCTCGCTCGGCCTCGGACAGGTCGTGCGCGGAGGCATGGCATGCCAGGCGCGGCGAGTAACTGAGAGGCGAGCGCTATTTAATATTTTTATCGTTCATCGAAACGAAAGCTGTAAAAGGAAATACTAAAACTTAAAACAAAAAATTAACTCACTCCCAACGTTGTCCACGCCTTTCCTCAAATGCAATCCAGGATAAATTGCTTGTAATTTGGTGAAATTCCGCTTTTTGTGTACAGTTTCCTAGCAATAACACCGCAAAAGAAATCTACATAGTTCTACGGGTTCGCCATTTTAGACTAGTTTCCGGTCCACATATTTTATATCCGAACACGAATATGGTGTGGACCAGAAACCAGTCTACACCAAATTAAAGGGGCTTTAGATTCAGCGAAAAAAAAACCTAGGTGTGAATTCACCCAGTGAAACTGGGGAAAAGTCATAAAACTGAAAGTACTTAATGTCGGCTTCCGCAATGGAGCTTCTTTGTTTTCGCGATGGTTTTATCAGCAGTGCACTGTACACTACAGTAATATAGAAGATTCGCTTGGTCTCCAACATGGCGTCGGAAGGAGAGTTCATATTAAGGGCCTGGAAATAGTCTTGTGAACCCACGCTTCTTTTCACGTTTACATGTAGTGCATCCTGAGATCTGGTAGCTTCCATGCAGCAAAAAGCTTCCAGCAAAAAGCATGACTAGCTCGCCTCAAGTCTCTAAGACTCGAGTCTCGCATTGAGTGTTGTTCCAATTGGAGCTGTTCAATTACACGATCAAGATGAAGATCAAGATCAGATCTCAGGGAAATTCCACATGCTAATGCGACGTTACATATACAATGCCCTGACCCCGGCCGTGACATGATGAAATCCACGCAAATCTGTGAAGTAAGGCGGCTGTTGCGTTCAGCAAACACACGCCCGTGTCATTTTAATGTAATTTTATCCATTTGGTCATGTTATGCCGAAATAAAAGAAACGATTTCTATACTTTCCAGAAATTGTATTGGGTTCTGTTCCTTCAAAAATGACTGTCCCGTTCCTACCAAAATTTCCGGCGACGATCTTATTTACTCCGCAGTTTTTCATATTCTTCAGTTTTTGCATGCTTTAAATAGCAGCCAATCGCCGACGCGGACACGGCCGCGGCCAGAATACCGAGTACATGTATCACACTGGGTGATGTCACAATTCTGTGTGACAGTGTGTTACGTGTTAGTATTAGTGTTACAGATCTGTTAACAGATCTGTTAACACGGCATTAATCTCGACCTATATAACTGAACGTCCAGGTTAACACCGTGTTAACAGATCTGTTAACACGGTGTTAACATCATGTTAATTCTCTGCACTGAACATAGGGCGAAGTCACAACTCTGGATTGCGTGTTATAGTGTTAGTGTAACAGATCTGGTAACCTTATCAGAATTGTGACCTCAAAACAAACACTGTGTTAACATGATGTATAGGACGTGTTAGTGTTACATCTCGTGTTAGTTCAACACATCATGTTACACGTCGTGTTAGTGTCAAGTTAAGTTAATCTGAACGAAGTGGGTGGTGTTAATTTTGATTATTTTGGAACTTTCGTGATTCTCAATAAATTGAGTTTCATTTTTCAGCACAACTTATAAATGTGTTGGATCTTGCACTCTACCCACAATTGAGACATTTTTTTGGCTCCGTGAAGATTTATAAAATTTCAATCATATAGCTAGTGGTTAAGCTCGTGTAACACGGACCAGAGGTCACATTTCTGTGTTAGTGTTAGTGTTGAAAATCGTGCAGAACCATATACCGACTTGACATTTCCCAAGATGCCGAGTCAACAGATCTGTTAACAGACCTGTCACACTAACACTAACCATAACACGGTTTCCCGAGACGCCGTGTTAACAGATCTGTAATACACCAACACTAACAATTATAAATAGCACATAATTAATTGCGCCCTCACTCACTGCAATTTGCGGTTCTGCGCGCGACTTTCAACACACACTAACACGTCGTGTTAACACGGCGTTTGTTCTGAGGTCACAATTCTGATTAAGATAACAAATCTATTATCAGATCTGTAACACTAATACATAACACACACAGCATTGCGACCTCGCCATTGCATGCGCTTGTTTACAATCTTCGGGCGTTACATTTGAACTATGCCTGCAATTAATGCACTGCGAGGCAGCATGGCCGAGCGGTGTGTCGTGTTGAATCCAAGATCGTGGTAAATCTACAGATCGTGGGTTCGAATCTCACCCCGGCTCGTCTATCATAGCACCTTGTCACATGTGTTTGATTCTAGTCCCTGTGCGCGCATAAGCTGCACGGGATCGGGACTGCATACATGTCCTCCCCAGGGAGTTGAGAAGGATTAAGGAATGATAGGCCTACTACTAATGCAGAAAGCGCATTTAGAGTTCCATCGATGATTTCGAGCGCACAAAATAATCCCACAAAAATATTTCTCTCTGTTTAATTATTTTTAGCGCTCGACCGTAGTTTCCTTCCCATGGATAGCATTTTGGCGACCTCGGTATTTTATATGATTCTTATTTCTGGACAAATTGATAACGCTCCTTTAACCATAAATTTCCACACACACGCGGGGCATACCCTATGACGCTTCGCTGGTCACCCACCATACATTCCTGTACGGTTACGTTACACGCGTGACCACCGAGCCGGATACCAGTACAGTATAGGCTATGTTCGTTGTTCACATGTTCGAAGAAAAAGTCAAACATGGAAATTGTAACTGAAAATGTGTAAGTTATACCTAAATTTGTGTTTGTAGTTAACTTCTGTTTACCTACATGCTTGCAAACTCGGTGTACTTTAGTTTTTACGGGATAGCTGCTTGAATAATGATATTTTTTGGATGCTTTATTCGTGGTTGCTGAACAGTGTTCAGTGTTCAGCGTTGGACGTGCTTTTCCGACACCAGTTGTGTATGTTTCTGGCTGCCGCGGTATGGTCGCCACTATAATCACCGTTAGAAACCGTCGGGAACCATCCAGAAGCATCAGAACGCGTCAAGAAGTAGTCAAGAACCGTCAAAGGATTCCCTAAACTTTAATTTGTTTTGTAAATTTTTTTCAAAAACCACCAATCACGATTTTTTAGATCTAAAAAAAAATCTACAATGAATCTGCTTTACAAAACACTTTGTTTTATTTATAATTGACCCGGGCCAATGGTTGATTTTTTGATGATTTTTTTTTTATGTGTTAAATTTTGGCCAATTCAAGAGATGGGATTTCATACTTCCAAATACTGAAAGTCTAGCAGGGCAGTGGTCTTTTCACTAGAGCTGAGAAGGTTTAAGAACATGAACACTCTATCACAAAACAGGACAAAACAAATGTGTCATTTTCTCACCGTGACACACTAATTCCCCCCTGGGACTCACCCAAACCTTGTCGGGCATAACCACTACGCAGGTCCTTGAGGGAAATAACCAGCCACGATGAATATTTAACCAACAATTCCAGCGAAATGACATTTGTTTTGTCCTGTTTTGTGATAGCGTGTTCATGTTCTTAAACCTTCTCAGCTCTACTGGTGAAAAGACCACATCCCAATGAAAAATGATAAAGCAAGAGCTGAGATTATCTATTTCCAGATATGGCCGCCTTTGGATTATGTTTATGCGCGCATAAATGGTTAATCTTGTGCACTAAACATGCTAACTGAATGAAATTTTTGAAGGATAAAATATGATCTTTCTTTAGAATAGTAACGTTTGCAAGTGGGAAGTATATCTTAGAATTAGATTATCTGTTGATTCCAGACGGTAAATCTTTGTTCAATGTACCGGTATACGAAAAAATAAACATCTTTCCGTGTACAACTACATGTACATGTACAGTACACGTACAACGTATTAACATGATAAAGCCATCCTAATTGGTTTGTTTAAAAATTGTGTTTTTTTTTTGTCGTCCATTTTTCCAGCACAAAGAAACTGCATCCGCCTGCTAGTAAGTGGGCACAGCGAGCCGACCGGGTTTTTTTAACGGTTTCATTGGAGGATATAGAAATCGATACATTAAAGCTCCAGGTTGAAGACGATAGATTTTTCTTCCATTGTAAAGGCGGCGTTGAGCATCTCGAATATGAGATCGACTTTAAGTTCTTCAAACCTGTTGATAGCGCTGTGAGTAGAATTCCAGTTGTGTACATTATATTTTAAAGGTAGAATACATGATTGGTATCTCGAGGAATCAGAAATGTTCACAGATTTACACATAACTTACACAATATAAACATGATGACGGTAGAAAACTTCCCCTGAAATGGTTTTGTCTGAAGTGCTACAGTCTTTGAGAAATGAGAAGAACAATAAATTTTCGTCTCCTGAGACATAAATTAATTTTGCCCCAAAACCACTTCGCCCTGAAGCACTTCACCCAAAGGCCATTTCGCCCCAAAACCACTTTGTCCAAACACTACCTTGCCCAAAATGCCACTTGAATGGCAAAAGACATGAAAGACCACCTTCAGTTGTTAATTTCTCGCACAAAATACTATTATGGACAGAAATAAATTCATGTGGTGTTTGGTACCATTGTTATTAACACTTTTAGTAGGGTTTTTCTTGTCAACTCATGAAAAAAAAAATTGGGGTCACTGCAAATTATGTACTCTACCTTTAAAATTTATAATAATAATACTAAATACATGTAGGTTTAATAATAGCACATTCCATGTATATTTACAATTCATCATGTTCATTGGAGAAAAAATACCATACACATTCGCAAGGTGAGACTCCAGCACTAAGTCTATGGAGCATGACATAAAAATCCAAAGTGTTTCCAAAGAAAACCTTGAACTTTTTTCACGGCTAAAATCATGTTTCCTCAACAAATTTAAACTTTCTGGGGAATTATCATATCAAATTAGGAAGAATTAGTGTATGGTACTTATAAATGGGTCTTTCCACGCTAATGGGCCTATTTGAAAAATAAGTAAATAATTCCTTTTAGATGTCTTCAGTTTATCTCAAACTTAAAGAAATTCCCTTTTACTGTTCCCAGGAGAGAACTTTTGCCGCCACAACATACATTTCTGAAAAGCTTGTGTACAAATTGTCCATACGTATGTAATGGTGGACAGACAAAATTGTGACATTTTTGTCTGTCCACCGTTACATACATACATTTTGTACGTTATGGAAAATTTGTACACAAGCTTTTCAGAAATGTATGTTGTGGCAGCATTTTCTTACATTTTTGGGCAAAAGTTCTCTCCTGATACCAGTACAAGGGAATTTCTTTAAGTTTGAGATAAACATAAGACATCTGAAAGGAATTATTGACTTATTTTTCAAATAGGCCCATTAGCGTGGAAAGACCCAAATACCTTTCAATGTGCTTTACAACAATCGAAAACTGCCTAAACATCGAGATACAAAGGCAGACGGCGCCTAGGGCAGCTATTAAGCCAGAAACACCGGGGTGATTCCCTTCTCATTCAGTGTCATTGCAAATTAATGCTCTGGGATCTTTTAAGTGCATTACACAACACATTGGACCTACGGCTTTACATCCCTTCCAAAGGATGAAGCAATAGACTACAAAAGTGAAAACATCTGGTTAACTATTCATACTCGTTTGCATGAGAACATGTAAGGCCAAACAAAATAAATGGTGTGTTTACGGTAACCCGACCTACATGTACCTGAAATTGTTGAGGCCAAATTGCCGAATTTCCAACGAACATAACATTTTCTACACTTGTACATGAACATGTTTAATAGTGTTAATAGTGAGTTTCAAAAATTGCAAAACAACACGCAAATGCATGTACTAAAATGTTAAAAAAAAATTAAAAACATTTCTACCTACCTACCTGAATTTTTTGTAGGCCGTTACGGTAAACGCACCATTTATTTTGTTTGGCCTAATTTCAATTTTAGTGGAATTTTGGCGACTATTTGTTTAGACTGACAAGTCAAGTCGGGTCAAAAACACTTTCTTTTCAGCGCTTCCAAAATTCCTCCGTAGTTTGTATTAGAAAATGATGTGAAGGTCTTGCCCTTTTTCCCGCAGAGTTTACAAAAAATTCCAACAGACAGAGAACTCACATTCTGCGTGAAAAAGAAAGAACCAGGTTATCCGTTTTGGTCGAGACTTCTCGAGTCGGAAGTAAAGGTACGTAAATCAAAAGTCACGGTTCACATTATACACAGGAACTAAAGCCGTGGTTACACAGACCGATTTTGTCGGCCGACTGGCCTGTCGGCCGACAAAATTGACGTGATCGGTCTGTGTAAACACTTCATTTTGGCAGATCGACCGACAAAACCAGGGGCTGATCAGAGTCATGTCAGACTCCAGCCGGCCGATAAAATCGGTGTAGGGCTGTGTAAACAGCAAATCGAGCTGTGTAACCACGGCTTAAATGTGATACCGATTACGTCAGCCCATAAACTTACGCAAAGCACGTGCAAATCACAATTTAACTTAATAGTCGAGTTGCCCGGTAATTACGGCACTCTGTGGGTGCCATCGTACTTGTACAGGTACCGAGATAATTTATCTCACCAAGTTGACCTATAACGTGGGTTATGTCGACTTGGCGAGATAATTTATGTCGCAAAGTCAACCTCCTGAATTCAATAATTACGTCGACTTGGTAGGAAAATTTGTTGCCAACTCGAATTGACTTACATAATTATCCTACCAAGTCGACTTAGTAGATTTGGAAAGGCGACTTGGCAACCAAAATATCTGAAATGGCTGAAATTTCTACAAGGCAGTTTTCTCAACATAGGCTTTTAATTACGAGACCTCTGACTCACCGGGCAGACGCTCTACCAGGATATAACGTAATTTTTAACAGTACCAATGATGTACTCTATCTGTCATATATTACACTATTATATTTTTGACTTTGCAGCAACATTGGCTCAAAGTTGATTTCAACAGGTGGAAAGACGAGGATGATTCCGATGTTGAAGACGACGGAAGCTTTGAAGACGTAAGTTGGCAACTATTTTTAAAATACCGATTGCTCTCGCGGAAATACCAAAATACCGGCGAACTCGGTTAAGAGTTCATTACCGCGGTATTCCTTAAAGGCCCAGTGGATCATTTGCAATGACCCCAAAAAGTAATCGACGAGTTTACAGGGGAAAAGTTATGAAAGTAAAGATTAAATTAATACTACCCAATGAAAGGTTTCCGCTCAAAATGATATAATTTTACCAGAAATTTTTTTTTGTAAAGATGAAATTAATTAGATCGTTTGCAAACGATTTACTTATTTTTGGTTCGCATCTACGCGGTCCAAAATGCATTGGCGCTGTGTACTGCGTGTGCGTGTTCCAACGCGATGCATTTTTATGATGTGCGCCACAGAGTGCATGACGCAAGCCACATAGTACCCGATCAACTGAGAACAAATATTTGAAACACCCCGCCAAGACCAGAAAAACATGGTACATTTGACAAAGGTGAAATTTCTTCGGATGAGTTTGTTGATGTCTTTCTTTTGATTTATAATGGTTTTATTCGCAGAATCGCTCAAAAACAGATCCCGGGCTGCCGAGAAAGAAATGCTTCGCAAAGCGCGTGCGCAGTAAACTATTTCTCCAGGCAGCCGGGAGTAGTTTACATGTACTACGCTTGCGTGCGGATAAACAGCAAAAATAACTACAGTAAACTCTCATTATAGTGCTCTTCAAGGGACCAAAATAATTTGAGCTTTATATCCAGAAAGCGCTATAACCATCGATATATATACACTGGATGAAGCAACGACGTCTAAAATTGAAGCCACCGTCCGCCATTGTACCCCACCGAATACAATGCCTTGCCTAGACTGGTCATACTGTCTTCACTAGTCTACATCATTGTCTACAGTGTTAAGTGGAATGCAAGCAATCGCATGGACTGGGGAGCAGTCTAGGCCAAGCATTGTTCGTGAGGTACAATGGCGGCCGGCGCATGGCTTCAATTCTCGTATAGCCAACTGCTATTGAATACTTAATCCAGTGTATATATATCAGTGGCTATAACCAATGAATACACAATGCAGAGAATAATGGCCAGGACTTAGAAAAATGAGCTTTAAATCTAGAAGAGCTTTATATCAGGGGGTGTTATAACGAGAGTTTACTGTACTTGCATATAATGGGGAATGGACCAGTTAGAATGCGAGTCTCCTTTATGAATATGTATGAGGTATGGTAATGCTTGTTTTCATCTACCTGCAGATGATGAGGAAGATGGGAGGTGGTGTACCTCAAGAAGAGATGCTGCAAGGAATCAATGATAAGGCAGAAGAAGAAGAAGACGACAGTGATGATGAAGGTTAGAAGTGTCCGTCTTGTCAGGTCTTTAACGCCACTGGACGTTTTTGGAAAAGATTACATGTACCAAGACGATGGGTACTTTTCCATTTTAAGTACTTTCTGGGTTAAGGTCTTTGAGTGCAGGATGGATGGGATTGAAATGGGATGGAAAGAAATGTAGTTGTCTGAAAATGTATAAAGCGATCAGGAATCGTTTGTGGCGATCAGGAATTCTTCGCATTGAGTAAGAAATGTTTACTGTGGATTAGGCATCGGGGAATGTTTCCATGAGTCACTAAATGTTTTCACTGGTCCATCGGATCAGCGTCTTTAACAGATCTAGTGGTCCTTCTGATTTTTTTACTGGTCTCGGACCAGTGTTCATTTTAACCTCTCAGTCTGTAATGTTAACGGGATTACTGAGTGTATTGTAAGTGAATAATCTTTACATTTTTTCTCCTCTCTCCGTTTTTCCCTCAGATTTACCAGATTTAGAATAAATTCCACGATGCAAGACCCCGGGGTACCTGATGGAGTTTAGCGAAGTTGGGAACAGTTCTAACCAGGAATATTTGACACGACTTTCACGTGTTGACGCAGCGCTCAGGATTCTTCTTCTGACATTAAGGATGCAGTTCCGTTGTTTGCTGCTCCAGGAATCCATATCATTTTTAGACAAAGAAATTTCACATTAAAATTATTAGTTTGGGGCCTAATTTTTTTGGGGGGGTCATTCTACCAAATGTTTGTCAGATTGAAAAAAAAATACATTTAACATTGTACAGTTACTTTTTCCACAACTACTTGATCGAGGAAATTTCGTATCGAGTTCTGGCCGATTCAATATCTCACTCGCTTACCACTTTCAGTGTTAGACGATAAGAATTATAATATACATATGTGTAGATTCCTGTCATCTGATTGGTTAAAAATGGGGGCATTGAATTAGCTGGACTCCGTGCGTGTACAATTCTTGTCATGCCCCAGGCATAGTCAGTTTAACGGGTTTCAAACGCACGTGCAGCATGTAAATATTTCACCCTGCATGCATGCCGCGCCAGTAATGGCAGAATCTCAAAGTAGTTTCGTACTCGTAGATGATGAAATACTCAGAGAAATAACAGAAGTGGCTTCAGTGAAATGTGCTACTAATATTGTGCTGTAAATACCAACTTGATGCATGAGGGTACAAATTGTCAGGTCTACTTTTAACCAATCAGATGGCAAAAATCTACACTTTCGGTATATAAAACAAATATTGACTGCTGTTTTATTCGGGTCATGGTTAAGAATATATGCCCTCGGAGATTTCGAAGCCATGACTATGTCCCTTGGCTTCCGCTTCGGGGCGTAGTCATGGCTTCGAGATCACCTTGGGCCTATAATCTTTATTATATACCTCATGCATAGATTCCTGTCATCTGATTGATTAAAAGTGGGGGCATTGAATTAGCTAGACTTGCGCCTGTAGATTTCTCGGGGCATAGTCAGTTTAATGGGTTCCGGACACATTTGTGCAGCATGGTGGTGCACCAACTGTTCAGCGCAGTTACGTGCATGTCGTGTAAACATTTCTCTCTCAGGCTGCACCGGCGGAATCTCGAAGTTGGTCCTTGAGAAAATAACAGAAGTGCCCAACGGTGAAATATTCTAACAACTTTTCCACCGTAGACCAGCTTCCGAAATCAAAACTCGATGGACTGTACTGTCTGTGTATAAATGTCGTTATTTTTAAGCAATCGGATGACAAAACATTTTTAGTAATTAAAAACATGCCTTCCGGAAGCTCCCCTTTGCGCATCCGAGGGTTAACGCATTCTTAGCTCTTTGGGGCGTATACAGCCCCACAGCTGCCAAATAAATGCTCATCGGCTAATCAGGTACCCATTTACTCTTGTGTGTAGAGAGGCAACATGCTTTGCCCAAGGGCACATGGACTCGAACTCACCACCTCTTTGATTTAACCATAGTTTTAGTGTGATACACTAGACCACGAAATTTCACCCACATGACCACCCACCTTGCTATCCGCCATTACTGTGTCCATACTATGGCACACCAAAGCAGAAATAATTCAACACTGATAATTTATCGTCGACCCTTATAAATTAGTCAACTTTTTTTTCTTTAATATTTTATAAATTTACCATTAAAAATCATGGCCAGATATCGTATCAACACAATTTTCGTTTCGGTCGAGTTGTCCTGGGGACGAGTTCCCCTGCACGAGTTTTGGTTCATGTGTGAAACACGTTTGAAATGTTGCCACATTTTTCACAAATTGTTGCAAGGTATTTAAAAAAATGTTGGCATGACTTTTAAGAGTTGATAGCCTGTTAGAAACTGGCATATCGTGCTTTTGTTGTTAAAAATGTTGAGACTTGTTTTTCAGTGTTGAATTATTTCCGCTTTTGCGTGCCATATGTATGCACGAGATAGATGGACACAATAAGGGCGGATGGGTAATTCCCAAAATTAGGGGTCCAAAATGTTTGGTGTCCCAGTTACATACAACACTCTCTGCTTCAAAAATCACCACTTATGACCAAACATTCTCAGTAATGGACTGTGATTATAGGGGGCAGCATCAATTTCTTCAATATTTTGTTTTCTGATTCCTGAAAAATATTCAAAACAAAAGACCAATAATTTGTTCCATGGTATTGGATAGGTGTTTGGTGTCCCGGGTTACCTACGCCAATGAAAATTGGCTGTAGAATGAGTTTGCATTAACCTTGGTGCCATATCTACACACAAACATTAAATTTGAGTGACATTTGTTCAAATAAAAATAATTATTTTCTACTGGGAAACCACTTTCAATCATTAAAAACACTTGGAAATCTTAAAAAGCATGTCACACTTTTGGACCCCTAATTTTGGGAATTACCCGGATATGATAATTGTTGACGCCACATGCAACCTAAGAATTGCATACCGCTACAACTATTAAAGTTCACTTCATCAAAGTAAATCTCAGCAACATTATCGTACAAAAAAAGGTTATGCATATGTTGTAGGTCTTTGCCATTAGTTTCAACAAAAGCTGATTTTCAACTTATCCGCCTGTTAAACGAACTTTATCCAATTAACTTTTATCAATATTATTTTCATTGTATTTTTGTTATTAGTTGAACTATCATTAGCACTATTCTCCACTGCAAAAAAAAAAATTTCGGGCGTGCTCTCACATGACGAATCAGTGTTAACCGTGCGAGGGCACTGTTCAAAACGAATGCATGCAACTGCCATGGCCGTTATCAACGTGACACCAGTGGCTACCGAATCATGTTTGGTGACCCAATTTTGGAATGACTTGGCTGTACTTTCGAAGTGTTTTAGAGGGGAAAATGGATTATTTTCGCTGCATTAGTTTTGTCACCTGTCTCTAATAAAAACAAAAGGGACAGAATACATGGTCGTACATGTACACATATTCAACATGCATTTTGTATATTCAATTTTGCTTGCCCAAATGTACCAAAACGGACTATGCACATTGCTTTAAATCTGCAACTTGAGTCAGAGGTCCGAATCCCGATAAGGCCCTTACAATTTTTCATTCATCCCAAGTTTGCCTATTTTTAGGTGTAATGCAAGAAATAAGTGGGCAATTTAAAGGAGCGTGTTCAGATTTTTCCAGAAAATGGATTTAATTTTAACCTAAGAATTAAAAAATACCTCCCCAAAATACTATCCATGGGGGAAAAAATAGGAAATTTGCAAGTGAAAGCAGAAAGGTTGGTTTAATGACTGCACTGCTTTATGGAACGGGATAAATTAGTTGAAAATATTCGGATTGAGAGCGCGACATTTCAGAATGGTATAAAAATCTCAACACCCACGTAATCTTATCACGCTCCTTTAATATACATATGTAAACGGCACACAATGAAAAATAGGAATCCAGTCACATAAAGAGGAAATCTATACTTTTTTTACGAAAACAAAAGATTTGGCTTGCCCATAATCTTTCAAGGATCATGCAAATTTGTAGCAAGACTATTTACATACAGGCTTTGCTAGAAAACCAATGCCAGTATAACTGCTGCACGTATTGTAAATAAACTCAAAACGCCACCAAGTTCCCGTAGGGTATTTGTACATTATGCAGTTTTTTTTTTCTATTTGTAATATTTTTAATGAAGCAATCAGTTCGTCACTGTTGACGAAAGATTACATGATTGTAAAGGCATTATCTCCATGTGTAATTGAGGTGTATGATAAAAACCAACCTGTGTACATGTATTCTTGGGTTCCACCATTACTGTGTCCATACTATGGCATGCCAAAGCAGAAATAATTCAACACTGATAATTCAACATTTTATAAATTTACCATCAAAAATCATGGCCGGATATCGTATCAACACAATTTTCGTTTGAGTTGTCTTGGCTATTACTTTTTTAGTGGTTTGGGACCGAGTTGACTTGTGCCCGTGACTGGTCGCCACAAGTATTTAACAAAATGTTGACGCATATTTTGGCAAATGTTGCGCAAGAAAAGAAAGGTTGGCATGACTTTTAAATGTTGATAGACTGTTTGAAACTGGCATACCGTGTTTTTCAGGGTTGATGGTAAAAATTATCAGTGTTGAATTATTTCCGCTTTGGCATGCCTTACATGTGCACAAATTCATGCGATGGATGGACACAATAATGGCGGATATGATAGTTGTTGCATCACGCGCAACCCAAGAGTAAGTCGGGTACAGTACCTCATCTACATTCTGAGAAAACTGTGTCCACACTTTCAAGAAATTGTGTGAATCTGTAATTTTATTTAGGCAGACAGTTTCTAATATTAAATAGAAATAAAACGCACTACAAGTCCACATTATAGATTTATTAATGTTTTCTGACAAACAAATTTCTACCAACAGCACAAGTTACAAAATGGAATAAAGGACATTGCAGCTAACTTTTCTCAATAATGGCTCTGTATGTCCAAACAAAATTGAAGGGAAAACGGTCAAATTCTGAAATATGTTTGAAATTACTTGCAATTTCTTAAAATTTAAACTGCATGTATTTTTACATGTACTTATTTTGTTTCAGTGATTTAAGTATTGTAACATGAAAAGCAGCATTTTAAAAAAAAATTTTGAAAGGGGCAGGGAAATAAAGATAAAATGTCAGTTTTTATGCACATGAGTTCATGTACGTATTATACATGTACAAAGAAATCCATCGCTACCCTACATATACAAAACTGTACAAAATACATGTAACACGAATGGGGAGAACATGTAATGGCGCTCACCCAGCCTTCTTAATTTCGAACAAAATTGAATCCCATTGTCACTCAATGAAACAATCCGGATACGTGCTACAGACCATTCCGGTTAAAGTATGGAAACCTTTTCTATACACGTAGGTATGTCTGCCATACCTGGGACGCGGCTAGTACATGCGTTATATGAGGATGCTAAACTGTGTCGTCACTTGAATTCTGAAAATCACTGAATTATGAATACACTTTCCGTCCAACATGTCCACGCTGTGGTTTTCGATGCGTTCGTTTACCCCAAATTCCTTCCACTGGATTAGCTTGGACGGAAAGTGATTTTTAGTGCATCGTTTCCCTCAAAATTCCTGACACACCGCTTTTTCTCAAAGTGACGTGCGTGGGAAGAGCGCGTCATGAATTCGCGCTGTTCGATTTAACAACACCACAGTCCATGCACTGGGAACAAGCTTGGTCTCAGCTACATGTATGGCAGACGTGTACAGGGAAGGAATCCTTGGACATGAAATGGTCTACAGTTAAACTTCAGAAGGCCCTGCAAGTTCTTACAAGTCTATGGACTATCAACTACAACAATGGTATTATACATGTATGTGTGTTCGTCGTCCGTTTGTTTAATGCATGCGTTAACCTGGGGCCAACATTTTGCTTCTGGTTCACAGGAGTTTGGTCCACGAACGCAGTGAAGATCGCTTTATTTCTTTCCGGGTTTTCCCTAAAAACACAACAAATTGAGAAAAAAAAGTTTGAACAAATGTTTAAAAAAATAAGTATATTCTTGTTCTGAACCGAATATAAACAAGAGCTCGAAATTCACTCGTACCCAGGGCGCTGGAAAGGACAATTCAAAATTGTCAGTCTTCAAACGAGATAGTACAAATAAACCAACGGGGAAACCCAATAATCGGGGAAAAAAAATTAAACATAACGCGTCTCGGCTTGTTTACATTAGGCTCGGGCATTTTCGGAATCGACTCTGATTCCAAAAAAGTTTTTACTATTTCATTCGGAATTTATTTCATTTTTTGCAGGAAAACATTAAATATATTGACCGAGCACAGAATAGCAAAAGCATTTTCGTTGATATTGTTAGCCTACCTTTAAAGCGTAGTTTTTCTCCCGCAGTCGGTACTTCAAGGTCGCCTGCGTCAACGCTCGCGTGAGCTCCATCGCCATGTTCGCGTCTTCTTCATTGTGCACCATAGTGTCCGACTAAAAAAATTAACAAAATGTGCGCTAAATTAGGGCAACAATTTATCACTTAATAAAAAATTTAGACCCGTCTGTTATTTTCATTTAATATTGCTGCAGTGAAATTGCCAAGTTGATTGAGTTTTAACTGGTGGAGCAGACAAATTTCACATTACATGTAGGCTCTTGGTGTCAAGTTGGCAGTACAGGAGTCGATTTTACAATGATTTTACTAACGTTTACGATCCTTCATAACTCGAGATGCGATGGGTTACCGCTCCGTAACTCGTGTTGCGTCCTAAGAACAATTTCAAGAAACTTGCGATGAGTGTACCGATGCATATCTGCCATGGCAACGCACCGTAAGCTACGATGAGGCAATGGGTCATCGTAGCGTACCTTTTGACAAACGATGGTCGTGGTTTTTGCCGTTTTTGGAAGACGAAACAAACTCTGGCTCCCAAAAAAACTGATTGCCACTCTTGATAGTTTATGCTAAGCGATATAAACAAGATACAATTTTAACATTTTGTACATACGATTTTAGCAGGTGACAAAGTGTCGCTTCAAAACTTTTTAGTGTCGATGTTTTTGCTCCATAAAAAAACACAGAAGCTACGCTGCAGTTGGCCATCCATTGTCTACGTCAGCCACAACGTCGTGTACAAATTTGAATGATGCTACCGTGTTCTACGCGCGACTTAAAAACGGAAAAAACAAAAACCGCTCATGCGCTTGGTCCCGCAAGCTGCGCGCCAAATTTAACGTGCGCGCTTGCACTACGCAGAACGGACACTTAGACTTTTTTTAACTCGTTTAGCCGACAACCGATTTGTTAAAAACATAATTTAGCACAGCAAACTACGAAGACCCAGAGGGGACATTTAAGTATTGTGCTTTTTTATTTTTAATACGTACGTACGTGATAATACGTACGTACGTGATAATAGTACGTACGTACGTGATAATAATAAGTACGTACGTATTATTATCACGTACGTACGTGATAACAATACGTACATGTACGTACATGATAATTTATTACGTACTATTATCACGTACGTACGTGATAATACTACGTACGTACTTAATATTATCACGTACGTACGTATTAAATTATCACGTACGTACGTATTAAATTATCACGTACGTACGTATTAAATTATCACGAACAAACGTACTATTATCACGTACGTACGTAGTATTATCACATACGTACGTATTATTATCACATACGTACGTATTAAAAAAGGAAAATACCTAAATGTCCCCTCTGGGTCTTCGTAGCAAACAGCCTTAGAGTAAATATGCAAATATCCCTAATCGATAGTCGAACGTATCGCGCTTACGATAGGTTTGGTGAAATTCATCGCAGCACCCATCGCAGCCCTACTATCCATCGCAGCCACGATCCATCGCAAGCCTTATTATGAACCTTAACGTACGAAGAGTTTGGTGAAATCGACCCGAGGTGGGTTAGCATTACGTGTACATACACTGTGTGGACTAAAGTCCGCATAAACCAGGAAGAGATGCCGCTGTGTGGACTTGCACAGGTCCACAGTCGGGTTGTCCAAGCTTTAAGCCTAGCGTACATCAACCTTGCAACTGGAAGCAACTCAACTGGGGCCAATTTCATAAAACATGTTAGCACCCGATTTTGATTAAGCAGCGCTCTCCATTTCATAAAACTGTTTAAGCACTAGCAAACCAAACGGCATGCTAACCTACCGATTTTTTGCTAATGTGACGCCATCTTTTTTCGTTGCCATTCTCGGCAAAATTCGAGACACATTTTCCAACAGATACACAACTTTCAGCTGTTGTTGAAATATTTCAGTCAGCAACAGGCAAGGGTCTTCTGTGGTAGTGATAATCATCCCAAAATGGCAACAACCGGTGCACGGATGGTAGGCCTACTTGAAAATGTTGACGTTGACTTATGGAAGCAGACGATGAACGCGTTCGAACAAAACAGACAGCGTTGCGTGCGCACACATCTGTGTGTACAGGGGTTTATGGGGTACTTGCATTGTTGTCCTATTTTCCCTTTTCTTTAGAATTCCTCTGTGGGGTACCACTGTTCCTTTTGAATTTCTTTATGGGGTACCATTGTTCCATTGTGTTTTGTACCCCACAAGTGTGTCTGTGTTAGACCACTCATGTACGCGCTTAGAACAACAAGTTTTATGAAATACGCCCTTGCTTGAGCGAATTTTCGTGCTATGCTTAATCAAAATTTTTTGATTAAGCGTAACATGTTTTATGAAATGGGCCCCTGATCAGTTGCTGTCGATGTGTGCATAGCGCGCGCATCTAGCGGCAACTGGGAGCATCCAGCCATGTCTACATTTCCAGAGCGCGCAATAAATCAAATTAATCGACCAGGCATTATTCTTACCAATGTTTTAAGCATCGCCTCGACACTTGTTCCACCGGGCTGTGCAGCGCCAATACTGGCGTTAACCTCATTTTCCTGAAAATTAAACGAAGGGAATTATAAATGCAATCAGCCAAAATGCTGGACGAATTTGGAAGAAGAAGTACTGCTGGTTAGCTCAGTGGGTGGAGTGCTGCTACCCCAGACCAGAGGTCCCGAGTTCAAATCCTTATTGTACCAGTTTTCTATTTTCTGAGTGATTAACCCATTAACCACTTCGCAGCGGCTAGGCATATTCCGTCGTCGACCCAAGCGATAATTGGGAAGCTGTTAGGGGAATGCCACAATCTACGTGCTGATAGGGTTGTGCGCAACTAGCCAGGCAGCCACCCTGTTGAAGCGAAATTTGTCTGGTAATTCCAACATGGTGGCGATAATACTGGCTACGCAGGGATGGCAGCGGCCCTTACCTTCAGGGCCGGAAAAAAAATCTACGGCCACTATCAAAATTGCATGTATATGTGCACATGGACTCGCCAGCACAGTACACTGTACTGTTGACAGTATGTACATGTGATCTAACCTCTGCTGTATGGATACAGCGCCCTCTATGTACTTCTGATCCATAGTCTGGTTTCGCGGTACTTTAGCCGTGAATGATTACGGCCGGGATACAGACATACTGCACGTGTGCAAATCATTGGGAAAACGTGCTACGTGTGCGTACATACATGTACATAGGCTGTACATACATGGCATATCCGGACATCGTTGATCAGTAAGCGAGACAATTTTCCACTTTTTGTTGGGACTTAAAGAGTTGCTAATATATTCTCCTTATTTTTCCGGCCTTTTACTTTTCCGGCCTGGAAAAAAGGCTTTGCTGGATTTCTTTTTCCAAAAGAAGAAAAAGCTGGAATTCCGGAAGACTGGCATCCCTGGCTACGGCGTCTTTGAATGACAGTCATACTGTGTGCCTTATAAATCTCTGCTATTATTAATATTATTCAACTTCCAGTACCATTATTTTCTTAAAGGGGCTATGTCACGGTTTGCGCATATGCGCAGCAAAACTTGAAAATTTTGGGCTAACTTTTTCAAGTTTTGTCGCCGGGTTTTGCATATCCTATTCAATCTTTGCCATCCCTTATAATTTTTTAGTAATTTTGGCAGTGGTGTACTTGTCAACGTCCAGGATGTCCTGATGCATTACTTTTTACTTGGAATCGCACTGTTTGCCATATTTTTAAGCCGCCAAACATCGACATCACCGTGTGTGCGGCCGTCGTTAAAAAGAGAGTTTTTTCATCCCACAAAAAACTCCACAAAACATGACAGAAACGGCATCGAATGATATGAATGACATGGTTGGATACAGCAATTTGTTTAACCTTGTTTTCCATCAAAACTGACATGCTTATTTGGTCCTGACAGCAATTTTACAGCATACCTTCTGTCCTTGGAAAGACACAGTGGCCGCCACCGCTCTACGATTTTGTTTTTCCAGATACTGATCGCGCGCGTGCGATGCCAAATCGAACAAATGTGTGCACACGATGTACAATGTAGTTGAATTCTGCGTATTGTAAACACTCATGAACGAACACACTGCCCATGCGGCACGTGCTAAGTACACGATGTACACAACTATAGCACACGCACCAATGGCGTTGTGTAACGAAATTGCACTACATTCTTCTGAGCCCGCACGTATGTCAAAATATGAAAGGATTTGGCGCATGCGCACACCGTGCATACATGTAGCCCCTTTAATGTGAAGCAAAGGACACACTCATAAGAATCTACTCTAACCTGTTTTTGCTGCGATGCAGGCTCACCGAATCTCCGTTTATACTCTTGCGCTATGAATACGTCACTGCAGTAAAACCTGAGCTGGTCGTCCGTCAGCGGTGGCAAGTCAGCTGGCGAACTGAGCGCAAACGCGGACAAATGAGAATTGGTTGACATATTAAAGACAGATTACATGATTGGAAAACTTTTCAAAAGAGGAACAACAGCTTTACATAACTGAAGAATAATGTTGATAAACTGCCTTGTAGAAATGTTCAATCACAACGCTTAAAGGCACAGGCTCGTAGGCAATGCGCGCCCGCCAAATGTGTGCCACGCAATACGCAGCTCCATAGCAAAGGCATGGAGCTGCGTGTTTCGAGCCCGAATTTGGCGGGCGCGCATTGCTGACGAGCCTGTGCCTTTAAATGTATCATTTGCAAGATAAAACTTTTTACAGATTCGTGGAATTAGAGTATAACATATCTAAGGAAGAATGTTGGTAAACTAGCCTGTAGTAATTCTAGCTAGATGCATCAATGCTTCAGAAAACCTTGAAAATCTATATATGGATTTTGTGTACAAGTGAATAGTTAAAAAGTCCCATGCACGGGACATTTTTAGAAAACCACCTTCGGTTGTCAATTTTCAGCATGAAATACTATTTTGGACAGAAATAAATTCATGTGGTGTTTGTTACCACTTTGAGTAAGGTTTTTCTTGTCAACTCATGAAAAACAAAATTGGGTCATTGCAAATGATACAATGGGGTTACGACGGGTCCACAATAGAAAAGAGGGCAAAATCATGCGATATACATGTAGTCGTGAGACTGTCCTACGATATTTGGGTGTCCTGTGACGAAAAATAGAGTCATAGAGGCCTGTCGTGGGGTTTTGGTCGGGACCAAAATCAAAATGTTGTCGTGGGATTTTTTTCGCTCGTGGCCATGTCGTAGCATAATCGTACGACTGTCCTACGATTATCGTATGATTTTAGGGTATTCCAAGGCCCTCAAAATCGTACGATAATCATACGCATGTCGTAGGAAAGTCTTACGATTGATGTACGATGGTCCTGCGAAGCTCATACGATAGTTGTTTTGTCGTGGGACAATCGCACAACGAGAAAACATTCTGCAACAAACGTAGGACAGTCGCAGGACAATCGTACAATTTACCTACGATAAAGTGCCCCTTTTTTCCCACGACGGATGCACGACATGATTTTCCTATGTGACTGCGGCTAAGATTGTAGCCTAAGATGCTTCTAGCATCATAAGAGCCCACCCCAACATCGTGGCCCAAGAATTTCGTACGATGAAAAATATGTGACCGGCTCCAGCAAAACCAAACACTTGTGATGAAAATTCAAAATTTAAGTTTTGGTATCATCTTAGTGTGCATAAAAAAAAACATGTTTGAGGAAATTCTGATAATTTTTTGCGAAGTTATGACCAATTAAAGTATGACAGATCAGAAAAAGTGAAATGGAGCTATTGGTCTTTAAAGTTTGACAAACTAGTTGATTATTTAATTTTTTGTCAATAACATGAGGAATTTTGAGACAGTTCAAACAACAAAACAAATCTTGAAAGTTGAATGTATCCCGATGTTGATTCTGCCAAATTTTCAAGTTGGTCCCAGAGGCCATTTGTTAAGGTTGTGGGCCCATATCACGTAATGGGAAATGCCGAGAAGCGTCGGGTTTTGCCAGAGTCGGTCACATATGTGACAGGGGCTTTACTAAAAATGGAATTATAATAAATTTTTCAGGAATTACAGTTCCATCAAGGATGCTTGAAGAAAATGTATTTAAAATCAAACAACTTGAATCCATGAAGCATTACAAGCTCTCAAAGTCTCTGAAATGTAAATCTGAATTTATGGAATTCAAAAATGATTTTCATACTAACAATTGTTTGTTTGTGGTCCGAGTGCCGCCTTTACCAGGAGCCTGGGGGGACTTTGAAGTTAAACGTGTCACGATCGATGCTGATGGCCCCGGTTTAGCCGCTAGCGTCGACGTTACGCGTGGCGATAATCTCGTCATGGCCAAAGGGGGTTGACGACGGGGGGCTTTTTCGGGGGGTGTTGTACGGGATGGCAGGCGAGTTATGATTTTCGCTGGCCCCAGTGCCTCGGGGCCGAATGGGCCTAATCGCATCACCGGTGGCGGGGCGTTGCTTTGGGTCTGTGGTGGTGGGCGTCTTTCTCGAGGTAGGGGTAGGAGGAGGGGTGGGGGATCCACGGTTTGGTAGGGGGCCCGTGGAAGTTCAGGCATTTGGGGGAGGTGTGGATTCGCTTCAAAGTGTGGGTTTCCGAGAGGTCTTAAGCCATTGAAGGGTAACCCATCTGCATCCTCTGGTTCACCTGAAGTGTCAAGTACAAAATGCTTACTGTTAAAGGTACACTATGTCCGGATGTCCTTGGGAAATTGTGTGCTTTGATTTTGGCTTTGTTACCCTTCTGCAGAATTTTTGGACTGTTAAATTTATTTCTTAAAATGGTCATCATATAAATTGGTTAAATTATAACCAGAAATGAAACATGAAATAAGAAATAACTAAACTTTATGGCAACTGTACAAAGAAATTCAGTGGATTATGGAGACTAAAACCGAGAAAATTAGCCATATTGTACTGGAATATTTAAGATCGATCAAATGGCAAGAACAACGACACTCGGGTCAGTGTAAGTATGCTCTCGCTACTCCCCGACAAATGGAGTGTGCTCGTACTCCTGACGAGTGCCATGTTATTTGTACGATAATTGCAGAACATGGGTGGAGTTTAGTTGAATTTGGTCAACTTGTTAACTCGATAACTGAAGCAACAACTCACTAAGGTTTGTTCCAGACAGCATCAAAGATCCCGCAAACATTCTCCGGGTTGTCTATGATGTCTGTACATGCAATTTCTTCAGTTTCTTTTCAGCAGTATTTGTCGAGTCATAGCAAGAGGCGGCCATTTTGACTGAAGGCCATTTGCGCATGCAGACTGGAGATTTGCCGTTCAGGCGATGTGACCCGAGTGCAGTACGCATGCATTACTCCGGAGTAACAAGAACTATACGCTAGGCTTGGGCGACTCCAGCATTTTCGGAGTCAACTCCGATTCCAAAAAAGAATCGTGATTCCATTCTGAAAAATTCCATTTTCGCGGGAAAACATTAAAAATACTGCGCATGTTTAATAGGTGAATGAGCATGTTTATATACATGTACATCGACGATACTACATATTGTGCTGTCAACTTCCCGAAATGATGTCGGCCTGTCCACACACACTTTCTTAATAATGCGGAAATGATCAGAGGGTAAATATCAGGGATGCCAGTGGCTCTTACCTTCAGGGCCGAAAAAAAATCCACTATGTGTGTATGTACGTACGTATATGCATGTGCATACAGCCTTGCCAGCAGTGAGCACATGTACAGTATGTACATAGATTGACAGTGTGCAATGTCACCGGCACCACCACTGCTGTATGGATACAGCGCCCTCTATAGTCTATGTACTTCTGATCAATAGTCTGGTTTCGTGGTACTTTAGCCGTGAATGATTATGGCCGGGATACAGACATACATGTACTGCATGTGTGGCTGTACATGTATACATGTAGTATACATGACATACATGTACATGTAGGGCATATCCGGACATCGTTGATCATTAAGTGAGAAAATTTTCCACATTTTTTTGGACTTGAAGAGTTGAAAATATTATTTCCGGCCGTTTATTTTTCCGACTTGGAAAAAAGGCTTTGCCGGATTTCTTTTTCCAAAATAAGAAAAAGCCGGAATTCCAGCAATAGCCGGAAGACTGGCATCCCTGAAATATTCTTACAAAAGTTGGAGAATTGCCAGGTAATTTCTGGAATCGGCGAGCTATCACTGGGAAGGAAATCGAATCTAAATGAAAGAGAATCAATTTCTACTGGGAATCAACTTCTAAAAAATCTGGAATTACGATTCCGATTCCTAGAGTAGAATCGATTCTACTCGATTCTGGCGTGAATCGCCCAAGCCTACTGTACGCCCAAATGCAGCCTACGATTCAATTTTTCATTCGTTACTCACTGTTGTAACCTCTCAAACCATAGTCTTCAGGCTCCATGTTTTCCTCCTCTTCATTCCATAGTCGTATCTGCATCTCGCCTGGCCCGTCACGCTTGGCCGCAATCTTAATGATACTATTCAGCAGCGCAGTTAAATCGCTGTTCTGACGGCGCTGCAGTTGGCCGTTTTGGTTGTACACGTTGGCCACGTTGGAGTACTGGTCGGATAGGTCGGGTTTTAACTTCCTCTGTTTGGGTGTGATATAAAATGTTTGGGTGTAATATGAAGCCTAGCGTACACCGACCTCGCATGGAACTAGTGGCAACTCAACTAGAAGCAACGGAAAAAATACCGTACACGTTCGCCCCTTTTTAAAAAAAGACCAACGATGAATCGCCCAAGCCTACCTGGTAACAAACCATGTTTTAAAACAAATACAACATGGTTTAAAAGAGAAATAGTGAAAACTTTGATCGCTCTGTGTTAAATGATTGGGACTTCCTTCCTTGGTTGCTCCTCAGGAACTAGTTCCAATCACCCAAAACCTTACATTTTACTATTTCCTTTTAAAAGAGCTTGTTCATTTTTTTTTTCTTCCAGAAAATGGATTTTGCTCTAACCTAACAATCATATCTCCCAAAAATACCATCCATGGGAAGAAAACAGGAAATTTGCAATCTCCAATTTCCAATTTGAATGCGGAAGCAAAAAGATTGGTGTAATTACTGCACTGGTTTAATTAAGGAACGGATTAACTAGTTTACAAAATATCAGCGGTTTTTTAAAGATAGTATACATGATTGGTAAACTGTTGCAAATAGTTTTATCCCCCTGTGTGATTGAAGATATGCATGTTTAAAACCAACCTGAGCAAAAACCAGCTCCGTATTTGGTCTAACTTTTGAGAAAACAGTCAAAAAGGGGTTTTGCCCCAAAACCACTTTGCCCTGAACCATTTCGCCCTGAACCACGGCCTGTGCGCGAAGTGGTTTGGGGCGAAGTGGCACTCAAGCGAAGTGGTTTGGGGGCGAAATGGCACTTGGGCGAAATGGTTTTGGGGCAAAATTAATTTTCGTCTCATGAGACGAAAACTAATTGTTTTACTCATTTCTCAAAGACTGTAGCACTTTAGACAAAACAATTTCAGGGGAAGCTTTTTACGGTCATCATGTTTATATTGTGTAAGTTAGGTGTAAATCTGTGAACATTTCTGATTTTCGAGATACCAATGATATATACTGCCTTTAATATCCTTGAAAGTATCAAATTGGAAGCGCGAAATTTCAGAATGTTGATGAGAAAAATATGACAAATGATAAGGCATCAAAATCTCAACACCCATAGGAAAAATGGGGGCGCTCAAAATGTGATCTTGGGTCGATTTCACTAACGCTTATGATCCTTTGTAACTCGAGATGCGGTGGGTTACCGCTCCTTAACTCGTGTTGCGTCCTAAGAACGATTTCAAGAAACTTGCGATGAGTGTACAGATGCATATATGCCATGCCAATGCACTGTGAGCTACGATGAGGCAATGGGTCATCGTAGCGTACATTTTGACTAACAATGGTCATGGTTTTTGCTGTTTTTGGAAGACGAGACAAACCCTGGCTCCCCCAAAAACTGATTGCCATTCTTGATAGATTCTATGCTAAGCGATATAAACAAGAGAAAATGTAAAATTCTGACTTACAATGTACGCCTTGCGGTGTGCCCTCCCCATGACATGAGAGTAGATACATTTAGCCATCAAGTCCTTCTTGTCGCACAAACTGCACTCAAATAAATCTTCACTCTCGTCCTTGTCCGGGCAAACGATTCGTGTGACAAAGTCCAAACCTGAATAATCAAAGTATTAAACGTTTTGTGAAGTGAAAATTACCAACTAGCTGGTTGATAATTATACACAAATCAGAAGATCAAGCTGCTACAGAGGCAACTTATGGCAAAGTGCCTTGCCCAAGGGCACACGCACCAATGAGGATACACTTGGCGCTGTACAACATTATTACCCTGGTCATTGGGCACAACTCCCTAGGGAGTATGCAGCCCTGGCAGCCTGACACAAGCACCCAAAGGCTGTAACCTTTGTGGGTACCCATTTACTCCTGGGTGAAGAGAGGCAACATGGGGCAAAGTGCCTTGCCCAAGGGCACATCTCTAGAGAGTTAGTACCTATAATTGGCGTTTCTTCCTGGTTATGGTCCTCGGGTATGGGTGCTCCTGAGGCGAATCTGTCCCGCAGTTTTTTGCTGAGATTCTTACGGACAATTGTTTTATCTGAAGAAACAAATGTAAATGGGTCTGTCCACAGTAATAGGGTACATTTCTGTAACATTCAAGATCTTAGGTCCCAGTTCACTTCAAATGTCCCAATTTTATCTTTAAATTATCAAGCTAAACTGAGGAAATAACTTTTTCACCAAGGAGTAAGAAAAATAGTCCTACAACATACATTTGTGAAAACCCCGTGCACAAATTTTCCTATTACGCATGTAACAAAGACGGAAACAAATGTCACAAAATTGTCTGTCCACGTTACATGCGTAATAGGAAAATTTGTACACTTGCTTTTCAAAAATGTATGTTGTGGCAGCAATTTCTTACCTTTTTGGGCAAAAGTTATCTCCTGAGAACAAAACAAGGACATTTCTTTAATTCTGAGATAAACTTGAAGACATCTGAAAGGAATTATTGACTTATTTTTCAAATGTACCCCATTACTGTGGACAGACCCAAATAAAAACAATGCAGGCTTATCAATACACCACGAACAGATTCGTGCCACGAATTTCACCGCGCTCCATACCGTGCCCGAGTAGGGCAGCTGCTCTTACAATCCTAGAGGGTGGAGGTTCATTATTTATGCGAGCTCGCCACAATGTGTTTATGCATTGCCAGGCTAATCGAATCACGTGCGCTCGCTTAGTTGTGTGTGTTGTTGTATGTCATTTGTACCAAAGAGTTCCCATATACGGTCAATTCAAATATCTATATGACACCTTCTTGAAGCAAATGTGACCTTATCTGTAATATAATGTGAATATGGCTTTAACTAAATGTCATGAATTTACAAAGGGTTCATTATTATACATTACCTCCTTGCAGTTGTTTGGCTTCATTCTGTGGAAGAAAATTTAAAAAAAATTATTACTGTTTACAGTCTATATTATGCAAATAATACAGTATTATCAAAAATCCAAATTTGGTGAAAGATTTAAGAAGCTTGTTCAGATTTTCAAAGTAAATGGATTTCGTTCTAACGTAACAATCATATAAAATACGTTCCCAAAATACTATCCATGGAAAGAAAACGGGAAATTTGCAATCTCCAATTTGGATGTGGAAGCAAAAAGGTTGGTGTAATCACTGCACTGCTTTATGGAACCAGATAACATTGATTGTTTTTTGACGATGTCCTTGAAAATATACTGATTGAGAACGCGAAATTTCAGAATGGTAATGAAAAAAAATATGACAAAAGATACGGTATAAAAATCTCAACAGCCATGGGGAAAATGGGGTGCTCAAAAATGTGATCTGGTCACGCTCCTGTAAAAAAAATTTTACTTTTTGTAAATTTTTAATGAAATGACTATTTTTGACAACATTTGGCATTCTAAAAATATGGCGGATAATAAAATGCTTCACCAATTTGTGTTTTGCTCCACTCAGGTGCATCCTCAGGTTGAGAGGCCCGCTGCATACCAAGTCACACAACTGAAATTTAAAAAAATTACGTAAAAAAATTAACATGAACATTATCTCGACTGGGCCATGTGAAAACATTCTGCTTATAACACGGAATTTCTAGGTCCCAATCCTTTGTTCTTCATAGTTTTCATTGTTAAAGATTTGCGCATGCTCAGATGAATGTAGTGCAATTTCGTTACAAAACGCCATTGGTTCGTGTGCGTAAATGTACATCGTGTACTTAGCACGTGCTCCATGGGCAGTGTGCGTTTGTTTACAGTGTGTGAGTGTTTACAATATGGAAAATTCAACTACATAGCACATCGTGTTGCGCGCCTTCGTTCGATTTGGCTGGAAAAATATTGGTACATGCAGCGGCGGCGGTCACTGTACCTTTCCATTGACAGAAGATATGCTGTAAAATTGCTGTCAGGACCAAATAAGCATACCAGTTTGGTGGAAATCAAGGTTGAACAAATTGCTGTATCCATCCATGGCATACATATCATTCGATGTCGTTTCTGTCATGTTTTGTTGAGGTTTTTGATGGGATGAAAACACTTTTTTGAACGACGGCCGCACACCCGATGATATTGATGTTTGGCTGCTTAAAAATAACGTAAACAGCGCCATTTCAGGTGAAGATTAATGCATCGGGACAACCTGGGCGTTGACAAGTACACCACTGCCAAAATTACTAAAGAATTATAAGGGATGTCAAAGGATTTGCAAAACCCAGCGAAAAAATTTGAAAAAGTTAGTCCAACTTTTTCTAGTGTCAAAGCATGAAAAAGGCTCAGTGTGAATTCAGCCAGCCCCTCTAAGGTCGACACAAAACAGCGCTTGAGCTACACCAGTTGGCATCAAATTAGTCGGCTAATATTTTGAGACCTGTGTGTAGCTCCAACAGCATTACGACGATCAGCATGAGATGGCCCTAAAAAAGAAATCAACAATCGCAACAGTAGGACGTGTTCAACTTTTGAAACGTGATGCCGATTGGCACAGCCAAGTTCTATGGAGGAAAAAGATGAGCATATAATGCACGTGGCACACGTTTTTTTTCCAGCCAATCACTGTACAGAAAAATCACATGATCGTGCGTGACGCGAGCATAGTTGATTATTTTGTGTCGAGTTCACAAATACTCATTTATTCGGTTTTGTAACCGGAGGGTTAATTTTTCGGCTGATGCCGATTGTTCCGTTGCGACCTGAGGGAGGCTGTACAATAAGTTAAGACCACTGCCGTGACTAGGGCGTAACAACCACATACCTCACAGTAACAGCTATCACCAATTTCCTCCGGAAGTTTCCTGGGTCTCAGAGGCGGCGGTTCTTGCTTGGGTTTTTTCTCTGAAACCAGTTCGTAGGTTCCATTTGGTCTCCGTATGACTGGATCTTTGGTGACAGGATGCAGAATTATGGAATCTTCATCGGGTTTATCCACTTTCTCGGTGTTTTCAGACGGAGGATCTTTTGGAGATTCGCTGGTCGAGGACGTTCCTGGTTGATCAATGGTTTTGGGATTAGTTTCTGTGTTTTCGCTTATTCCAGGCGGGGCTGGTTCATTCTTTCTCGGACGTTTTGGGGGAGGGGGTTGCGTCGGAAACAGGTTTTGGGCATGTGGCAAGATTTCCATTGGGGCTTGCTGGTGTTCGTGTGGGGGTAGCCGATTTGTCGGGGCCCACTCTCGTCCTATTTGCGGCTCTTGGACTTGCGGGCTCTGCATAAGCGCATGTTGCAGGGTTTCTTCGGGGGGTCGGAGAACGCTTCGCCCGTCCACCACTCTGTAGTGAATTTCATCGTCATGGAATACTTGAGGTCTGGCAGCGTGACCATGGTGTGGCGGTTGAACCCACGCCCCAGGACTTGGATCAAATTCTTGATAAGCGTCACTGTACCGTCGATAACCCTGGGGATTTTCCATGGGGGGTCCTTGAAAGGCCGGAGGGTTGTATGGATAACCTGGGCCGGGGTCTGCAAGGCCTTGTGGTTGCGGCGGGCGACGGCCGAGGCCATTGTAAGGGATGAAATCGTCTAGTTCAAAATTGGAACTTGGAGCAAAGTCATTGCCAGGGCCTCTCTGGTATGCTGGTTGCTGGGCTGAACTGTGGGGTTGCCAATAGGGGTCGTTTGGAGGTCGTCGGTAGTTCATTGTGACAACGGAATCCTGGTAAATTTAAATCTGTGCAAAAAGACAGCTAAAACACAAAAATGGAAAGAAAAAGACAAGTCAGAAAGGAAATAATTAAAGGTAGTATACATGATTGGTAAACTGTAACAAATAGTTTTATCCTCCTGTGTGATTGAAGGTATGCATGATTAAAACCAACCTGAGCAAAAGTCAGCTACGTACATGTACCGGTACTTCATTTAACGTTCGAGAAAACAGTCAAAAACTTAAAGTGGTTTACAGTCATTTTGCCCCAAAACAACTTCGCCCTCAACCACTTCGCCCTCCACCACGGCCTGTGCACGAAGTGGTTTTGGGGCGAAGTGGCATTTGGACGAGGTACATGTGGGTCATTCCATGTCAATTCAACGAGCTTTTGGACCTGACCCTCGCAGATTGAAATGAAATTTGGCGTGCTGATTCGACTCCTTGAGAAACCCCGAGAACAAAAATGTTGGTCAATTAATTTGAGATACTGGTCAACGAACTTTGACTAATTAGTATAACCTGCTATGCTAGACCCGTGAACGTGGCTTGTAAACTACGCCACGTTCTTGTGTCATTTTGAACCTGGCGAAGTTGTCCCTCTGACTCCCTCCGTTACACACACTGGATGTTATTTTGCCCATGTAATAAGTACTCACATATGAAGCTGTCTTGAAATCTGTTTGTACGTCAAAACTTGCATTTGACGAAATTTGAGGAAAATTCTGGCACCAGTTCATGAAGTCCTGTTGCTACTGCGAGCTGCCATTTTCTCCAAACTGACGCATGCGCATTGCGTTATATTGTGCTGCCCGTTTCGTATGATCCGACGGCTGTTTACTGTCGCAGCTAAAAGAGACATCGTTTTAGACAAGTTTCAAGTCCTTTCTTCTCTCACCGCACCGCGCACGGGCGCACTACTCGCCGCGACGCGAAAATTATTTGGCGAGACTGAAATCGAGAGAAAATCTTATTGTTAATTTCCTGAACAAATAACAAGGACCTACTTTACAAAAACAAGGAATTCCCAAGCAAAACATGCAAAGCAAATTTACACCTTACGTTGCAACATTAGTTCTTGTGCTTAATTTGGTTTTCAATATAAAAAATATATATAACACAAGAAATAGGTGGATCTGGCTTCCTGTAAATATAATTCATCATAAAAGAATATTCTAATTGTTTTTCACTTTAATATCCAAATTGTATTAATAACTGAGTTAAACGTGACCCGAGCAGCCAATCGTCTGCGGGTTTTTTTTTTCGGGGTTGCGACATGAAACAGCCGTCGATCTGTTGCACGCAAATGACCCGGTTACTGGTCCGGGGTCAGATGTCAGGCTCCCTTGTCAGGTTAAAATCTAATTCTACACGTTCGTATGGGTCTTTACCGATGGGCAAATTTCGTCGAAATTACACAGCCTGAACAATCGGACGGGAAAATTTAGATTTCTAGGTGAGTACTCAACACCCATACGGAATTATGGATGGCGGATCGATTTTCGCGAGGTTCAAAATGACACAAGAACGTGGCGTTGTATACAACGCCACGTTCACGGGTCTACTGCTACATGTATGCATGCTATGTTTGGACAGTTATATCTCCAAAAGTAATAGACCTGGAGAGATAAACTTTACATCATTTTAAAGCTCTTGAAATGGCATTCATTTTATAAAGTAACATCAAAATTGTATCTCATACCCCTAAAAAATTATGTAAATTTATAACCTTTGCAAAAATGCATATTTGTCAAAATGCGTAATGTTTTTTATGCCCATGAGCATAGACCTTATCGCAAATACCGCTTGGGTGAGTTTTCACAAAAGCAGCAATGTATTGTGGGAAGGTTTTCGGGGCAGACTTTGCCCCGTTTTCCTTCCCATAATACAGTTGTGCTTTTGTGCAAACTCGCCCAAGCGGTATTAGCGATAAGGTCTATGCAGCTCAGAACGTTGTCCGAAATTTGTCCAATGTTTCTACTAGACATCGTAAATGGCCAAATTGACGATTCCGTAAGCGTTACCGTTATTTTATGAAACACTAGACTCTCAGAATTAACATACCAATACTAGAGCATTTAGGCCTATTAACGTTGCCCCAAAGTAGTTATTTTAGCAGAATTCACTCACAAAATTAGCTCACTGCAATCCAACAAAACTGAGTGAATACACGTCACTGACACTTGAGGGCGCTAAAACTACTTACGGTGAGACTGGTTTCCGGTCATTTCCGTTAAGATATTTATGCAGTATGTACTTTAAATTCTAAAAGTACCAAGATGTTTGCGAGTGTACCAGTATATAAATTATACTAAAATAGACTGTGTAAATACATGTAAGTTGACCTCCGAGAGCGTGCGGGACTCGTATTTTTATAAGTTTTAACACATGTGGCGTCCGTTTTTTTGGTACCATTTTCAAACCACGTCAAAATTAGCAGCTTCACCTACCGATCGGCATGATCGGGTGTCCACTGTAAAAACAAATCTTAAAATCCAATTTATCGCCTGTTCACACAAGTTTAAATCTGACCTTTTATTTTCGTGATACAAATGTGGATAAATGTCCATGATCGAGTTTAAGAAATCTGAGGCAAGCCCATCCTTAAGGCGGATTCACACTATCGCGGAAAAATCAGACTGTGCCATTGGTTTGTACACAAACTGGTTTGCCGCTTCGCTTGTGCGCGGCCTATCGCGACGCGCAAAACGTTTTGAGCTTGGTCAAAGTTCAAAATTGTTGAACTTTGACCGCGGTGCGCTGACCTTTCCAACGCGCAGCCAATGAGGTATCAGAGAAGCCCCAAGCTACCAGAGTGGAATTTTCTATTTTGGAATAATCGGCGATTGGGAGCTCATGCAATGCGGTGAGCGCAGCGCGAAAGTGTGATTTTTTCCGCGATAGTGTGTATCCGCCTTTACTCCTTTAGCAGTGCTTTGCGCGCGCCACAAATTAAAGTGGCGCGCGCAAAGCACTGCTAAAGGAGTGTAGCCCATCCTGCAGAGATCTCAGGGAATTTCGACTCTGCTAAGCGACGATACAATACACAGCAGTTGGGGAGTGCGTTAAAGGGGCACTGTTGCAAGAGGATGGGGCAAGCCGGCCGGGCAGGAGTTTGGGGCGTATCTTAAATTATCTCTGGCAGGGGTGGTTATCTCATTGTAGGGCTTGCTAAGCTCACGTGATAGCCATTCCCAATCAGTGAGGAACAACTGAACTATCGTGATTCGAGACTACCAGTTGGCTTTATAGCTCAATTAGTAGGGCGTCTGCACGTTAAGCAGAAGGTCCACGGTTTGAATCTCGGTGGAGCATTGCAAGTTGCTTTTCACTGCATCCAGATTTCCCAAACTCGAGTCGATCATGGACATTTGTCCACATTTGTATCAAATTAATTCACCTCGGCGGTCCCCACTAAAAATATAATCATGCACTAAGGCCTACTCTTTTATTCTCGTCTCTGAGGTAAACTGGTAACCCTACACGCCATAGAAAAACCACACAGTCATCAGGGGCGGATCCAGGATTTTGAAAAGGGGGTGGTCGTGAAATTTGTAAGCATAAAATGCTGATGACAATGAAATAGCGAGCGCGTAGCGCGAAGCCCTAACGGCTTCTATATGGATTCTAGATGCTCTGTGGTGCGATCTGGGGCAATATTTAATCACTTAATTAAGCATTTTATTTTTTTTTTTTTGGAAAAGGGGGGCGGGGGGTGTGGCGTGCTGGATCCGCCCCCGGTCGCGATATTTTTTTCCGTACCACATATTCGCTATGGGGTTTCATCGAGGTGTCTGATTGGTGCATTGTAAATGAATATTCATATTTTCTATATAGCGCCTTCAAGAGTTATTAAATAAAAAGATATAAGAAAGAAAATTTAAGGGTTTGTCGAGTCGTTTGATAGTCTAGTGGTTAAGACGTAGTACTATCAATCGAGAGATTGCAGGTTCGAATCTCCATTAATTTTTTTCACTATTAATTGAGGAAAGAGTGTGGTATGGTGTGGGGTTATGTTGAGGTAGTTATCGACAAAACACATCAGTATGCAACATATGCATAGGGGTTAAACCAATCAGAAGCAATGTTCGCTAAATAGCGGTACGGAAAAAAAATCGCCCCCTGGTCATGACAGCGCGTCGCTGGTAGACCGCAGGTGGCGCGAAAATGTTGGCGCGAATACGTTGTATTATCCTAAGGGGCGTTCGAGATGCTTACACCGTGTAACACCAACTTACACCTGAGCGTTCTTTTATCCATCACGTAATACACGAGTCTGCCCCGGTTGCAGCCACCACTACCCGATGTCGCGAGCGGGTCTGTGTTGTAAAGTTAGGTGTAATGACGTCACCTAGTAACTGTGAGCAGTAAAACATTTATTTATTTATTTATTTATTCCATTTATTTACCCAGGGTGTGCCCAAACAGTTTACAAGAACTGGTTTCAATTGGGGCCCTGCAAACACTCAACAAATATATTAAATTAAACAACTTCACAATCATAAACAAACTGGAATAAGATCATCATCATTATTGTTGACTGATCGGTCAGACGACTCTTTCGTCTATGGAGTTTAGCCGCTACGTAGCGACGCGTTTAGCTCCTCGATGTACTTGATGTGTTGCTTCTTACAGAACTCGGTCAGTGTGGTTGTGCGGCAGATCTGGATTACTTGTTCGTTTGACAAGCAAAAACTCCAATCTGGGTCCTCCTCTTCATCCTCGCCATCTTGAGTGGGGGGCTCCGGCACAGATTTCTTCTTTTTCTTGTTTTTCTTCTTGTTGGGTGGCTTTTTTTTTCGGAAACCTCCCTTTCGGCAAAAATTTATCCAAATGGAGTCCAACTTGGCCTGTTCTGCCCTTTTTAACCTATGGGTCTGTACTGCATATATACCAATCGACTCCGTATCACAGACTCAAGCATTCGGACTCGGATCCAAGGAGCAACTTCTTTGTCTTTCAAAACATGCTTGATTTCAGCCCATTTTGACCATGCAGAGCTTATTTGTTGCGTGATGTATTGGGGCTTTTTCGGGTCATCGGTTAGCCAATGGCCGAAATATCTGAATTGGCGTACTTTTACTAGGTCAATCCCACCCAACTTTATGAGACTCTTTTTTCCGTAGATTTCTGAAGCCGACTTCACGCGCAATCTAGATAGCATGATGGTGATCAACACCTTTTGAACTGTTGAGTTTATCATCAGCCCTCTGTACTTGGTTGGATCGGTCACGGCCCCTTTGTTTTTGTATAGGGGGAGCAGTCGGCTGTTTTTCCAGTCACGTGGGCACTCCTTGTGATCCAAGACCCTGCAGATCAGTGCATGTACGTACCTCTGGAGATTCACACTCTCGGAGTACTTCAATTGTTCACCGGACACTCCGTCGGAGCCTCTGCAGCGGCCATTTTTGAGGTGTTTGAAGGCGTCTTCAACCTCTCGGAGGGTTGGGGTGGTTTCGTTCACCGGTGGTATCGTACTGTCCGGAAACAGGTAAGGGTGCTCCTCAAGATTATGGAGTTTCGGAGTCGGTGGTTGTGGACGGGGTGAGAAGTGGGTGGTGAAGTGTTGTTGGAGCTTGTCGGCTGGGCAAAGCGATTTGGAGCTCTTTTTTTAGCACCTTCTGCATGCTCCCGAAGGAGTCTGTATTCTTCTTCAACTTGCCTGTTTTCTGCTGCGAGATTGATTTTGAGTGCACGGTCCCGGTAGAACTCCGTTTTGAGTTTCCTTCTGCATTTTCTGAGCTTTTTTGCAAGCCTACGACGTCTGTTTGTGCATTTTTCCGAGGCTACCTGGTTCACAAGCACTCGAAATTCGTCTGTCACCCATGGTTCCTCTTTTTTTACACTGGTTGGAATCGCCGCAATTGTTGCTGCCTGAACGACTTTCTGGATTTTCTCATTGATTTCTTCTGCAGTCTGGATATTGAAATTAACACAAAAACCATGAATGGATTTTTCAAGTTTTCAGAAGTATTGGTGCACCTATGTCGCTGAAATTTCGACTTGGCAGTTTTATCAACATGGGCTTCTAATCACGAGTGGAAATAAATAACGCCCGACTTTAACAGTTTACCAATCATGTGTTCAACCTTTAAATCTTATATGGAATGGTGTCCTAAAAGTTACGAATGCCCACATAGCAAACGATCGATGTAATCGATTTTTTAGACCGATGATTTTTTTGGGGGGGGGGGGGGTGGGGCGGGGGAGGGGGAGGGGGGGGGGGGTTGGAGGGTGGGGGAGGGGGGAGGGGGTGGTGTTTGGGGGAAGGGGGGCACAACATAGTTTTCAATATCGATCATCAGAGTGATGGAGATTTTCCCATGTAATTTACCGGTATACATACTTGCGAAAAAAAATGTACGAATGCCCAATCATAGCAAACGGTGTAATCAAATTCTGAGACTGATGATTGTGCTTTTCTTCGGGCATAAAATACTTTTAAATATAATGCAGTGTGATGGAGATGTTCCCATCGGTATTTACTTAAAGGGACACACCGGCTTCGTGGGCTATTTTGGGCTCGAAATAGACCCATACATTATTCTGAAGCGCTTTCCAGAGTAAATTAGATATATCCTAAAAGGACGCCGTCAAATTTGGCCGTTTTAGAGCATTTTTCAAAAATTCAAGGTCACGTGACTTTGTCACGTGACCTTGTTAGGTAGTTGTTTAATCCAGCCTTAAAAACCAGCGCGAAGTGCGAGTTGCTTTTGTCATTCGCGGTTGGTTTCTCCTTTTGTTGAAAAATAATGTCCTACGAACACTATGTATACAGACCGTATTTTTCAATTTGTACATAAATCTGCCAACAAATTTCATAAGAAAGATTTCTGGGTTTTGATTTTCGTGTCTTCGCTTGCGTTCGCGGCGATAAATAATATCCGAAGAAAAAAACAGCATAGGACTATTGAGGGCACTAAAGACACCAAAACGTTGCGTTTCGAGTTGCTTCCTCGAGTCAGCTCTGACCTCCGGGATCATGCAAGGTGTGATGAGTCGGGGAAAACAAGGAATCGAGATTAAACACATGTCGACCCATATCGAACGCCATCTTTATTTACAAACACATGATACATCGCGACGGCTGGTAAAGCGTATAGCCCAACATTTGTTTCTTCTGTTAATTTTAAACATTTCTAGTTAATTACGTGACATTTTGATAATTTTTTTTCACAACGACCATCGAAAAACTATTGTCAAGAACGCTAGATTGCTACATTATGTAAACAGTGAGCCGGTGTGTCCATTTAACCTGCATGTAATGTCCTTTTTAAAGCGGACGTTGTCCTCATTACTACATGTATTTGGAAAGAAGGAAGTTGCGGGGAAAAAAAATACAAAGTAACGGTTATTTTGAATTAATCCTACACGTTTTGTTTGTTGTTCGTTCGTTTGTTTGTTTGTTTTTTCGCGCAGAAAATAGTTTTGAATGTTATTTCGATTGCCATTCTCATCACACGGAAAATCCTCATTTCAGTTGTTTTTGGGTTTTCTTCGTTTTGTTTTGGTTTGTTTTGTTTTTGTAGGTCGGTAAAGGGAATTTATCGGTGGAAAAATACAATTATTGGAAAATAGTATACGCACCAGTAGACTTGTATGTGTCCGGACTCAGAAATGTCCAAGCGTCCTGATTGGCCCAGAGCGGCGACAAGATTTCTGTCGCTGCTTCCACAGCGGAAATAGGGCGGAATTCAACAGGGCCTCGGACGCAAGAGTAAAGAGGAGTGCGGACAGTACGATAACAGTTGGTGTCACGTGACCAAAACAATGTTGATTACCGCAAGGGCGGTGGTTTTACACCATTATCATTCATATAATTCCATGGGTCCGTTCAGCGACCTTAAACATCTTTCTGACGTCAACCAACTACAACCAATAGTAAGCTTTAGTCTTCGAAAACCGACGCCGTTCATTGGTTGAAAGGCAGTAATACGTCATAACATGTTTCTGGTTATGATGAAGAAAACAGGCCTCTGTGCGGGGCGCCTTCTGGACTGATTGCCTGTCAAATCTCTTCTTTTTTCTGTCTCGGAAGACTTTCTGAGACAGAGGTAACATATTGGACATGCCACCGGTCCGGAGGGCGCAAATGTGCGCTGCGCGTTGCAGACCGAGCACGGGGTCAGACTAGGGCAAGTCTACGCCTTGAATTATTGGCGGACGAGCTGCCAATAATTCGAAATATTAAAAACTAAACGTTGGTCGATATTTTTCGTTGATGTCTCATTTGAAAGCGAACATTATCAATATAAAAACCTTTATTTTTTTCGAGGTTCCACACCCAAAACGCGCACGGACTGTATACCTTTAAAGGCAGTATACATGATTGGTAAACAGTTACAAATAGTTTCATTGTTCTGTGGCTGCTTAACTTTTTCTTTGTTTTGAGCCTATACTCCCCCGAAAATCCGGGAAGCCAATCAGCAATCGAGATCAGGTTTGAAACCGTAACAGTGCATATGCACTGCATTGTATACAGCCGATAGAATGAGCACAACGACTTAGTGAGGTGCCAAATTTGCATACTTTTGAAAACTCTATGGATTGATATTAAAGTTAGAACACATCATTGGTAATCTCGAAAATTTGAAATGCTCACAGATTTACACATTAACTTTATACACAATATAAACATGATGACGGTATAGTAAACTTCCCCTGAAATGGTTTTGTCTGAAGTGATATAGTTTTTGAGAAATGAGCAAAACAATTATTTTTCGAGACGTAAAATAATTTCGCCCCCAAACCACTTTGCCCTTGACCACCTCGCCTTGAAGCACTTTACCCAAAGGCAATTTCGCCCCAAACCACTTCGTCCAAACGCCACTTCGCCCCAAAACGACTTCGTGCACAGGCCGTGGTTCAGGACGAAGTGGTTTTGGGGCGAAGTGACTGTAAACCAGTTTTCTTCAAGCATACCTTCAATCACACAGCGGGAATATCCAAGACCTTTGTCGAAATCTAGTCAAAAAGGCAAGAATCGACACCAACATCGTAACAATCGCACAGCAGAATCGATTACACAACTAATGGCGCGCTACGAGAACAAACTTGAATTGCTAACTCACTTGAATTTGGCTGTTATCTTGTTTTCTGCTAGTTTCATGCTGTAAAATAACACTCACCCATTGACCAATCAGAGGCAGGGTATTATAACCTGAAACCTTTCTTTACCAATCAAAAATGGTGTTTATGCCATACTGGGCATACAACGCCATCTTGCATTTGTTTAACATTTTACTAGTAATTCCTGTTTTTACCTCACAATTTCCCTCAAAAATCAAACCCTGCCGTCTTTCCACAAAATAGTTTTCAATATCGATCATCAGAGTGATGGAGATTTTCCCATGTAATTTAACGGTATTCACTTAAAGGCCCTGTAGATGATCTGTTTTTGAGCGATTCTGCGAATAAAACCATTATAAATCAGAAGAAAGACATCAACAAACTCATCCGAAGAAATGTCAGCTTTGTCAAATGTACCACGTTTAAAAAAACAATGAAAATCCATATGCATTTTCCTGGTCTTGGCGGGGTGTTTCAAATATTCGTTCTCAGTTGATCGGGTACTATGTGGCTTGCTCAATGCAATCTGTGGCGCACATATACTGAGTGTGCGCTCGATCCAAAAATGCATCGCGTTGGAACACGCACACGGAGTACACAGCGCCCATGCATTTTGGACCGCATAGATGCGAACCAAAAATAAGTAAATCGTTTGCAAACGATCTAAATAATTTCATCTTTACGGATTCTTTTCTGGTAAAATTATATCATTTTGAGCGGAAACCTTTCATTGGGTAGTTGCTATTAATTCAATCTTTACTTTCAGAACTTTTCCCCTGTAAACTCGTCGATTACTTTTTGGGGTCATTGCAAATGATCCACTGGGCCTTTAACTTGTAATGTCATTTATTATATAACAAATAAGCGGGTGTTGTCCTCAGTACTAATTGGAAAACAAGGAAGCTGCGGGGAAAAGTACAAACGATTATTTTGAATTAGACCTACGCGTTTTGTTTTGTTTTGCTTTCGCGCACAAAATAGTTTCGATTTTCACGCGATTGCCATTTTCATCACACGGACATCCTCTTTTTCCATTAATTGTTTGGGTTTTTTCTAGATCGGTAAAGGGAATTTATTGGTGGAAAATACATTTGGAGAATAGTATAAAAAGCAGCTCCATTGCGCAAACATGTACATATGTGGTGTTCGAGCTCCGTAAATGTCCAAAACTTATAGCTGCGCTGCTGTTCTTCTCAGGCTGTTCCCACTTTCAAGTCGTCTCACATAATTGCTTCAGTCTGAGAGATACAAATATTCGACGGCTGCTATCAACTAGAACATAACAGGAGACTGACAGGTAGGGTTAACTAATACCGCCTTAATGTCCATTTGAAAAATTGCTTTATTTTCAACGAAGACTCGACGATTATAGAAACTAGTGTGTTGGCTTACGATGATTTGATGAAGAAAATAAAAAGGTTCTTAAATTAGACGAAGACACCATGATACGGCTTCCATTGCAATCGGTGACCTTGTTGTAACAACACACTGGCCCCACCCTGTTCACAAGTCAGTATATACTGCAAGCCAAGCGCGCAAACCCGCTTTGCTCGCTAACCCGGGTCAGCCAGTGTCGTCGTTTCCCACGGCAAACGTTAACCCGGAGAATCGTCTCGCGGGACAACGCGTGCCGACATATTATAACGTATTGTAGCCTATATTACCACCGCCGTAATAGCATTGCCGACATAGCCGTGGAATATTGATGAGCGGTGCGATTGGGTACGAGCATCTCCGTACGAGTTCGTTTCATTGTCAGTTCAAAATTGGTCATTAAAAGTATTTTTCTAGTCGATATACTGATCCTGTGCATTGTGATATTTTGCATGGATGTTCCAATGTGAGTAGAAATTGTGCTACAGCTATTAGCACTATAAAAAAATAGTCGAAAAAGCTGACTTTAGTCATGTCAGTCCGATTTCGAGTTCTGGTATGGAAGCGAAACAGCGCGATATCGATTCGAACGTATCACTATATACTTGCGATCAAGACGTTAACTTACTCTCAGATGTTCACCTTAATATTTTGTATTTTTTGTTTTCTTGTCATGAATATTATTTTTTGGAGGTATTTTATATGATTGTTATGTTTGATCGAGATCAAATTTCCAGAAAATCTGGACACGCTCCTTTAATTTGTGCTTTAGCGTGTGGGCTTTGAAAACGAAACCGGGAACATGATTTTTACATAGGCCTATTACGTATTTTCAAAATATGAAGATTAAAGTTCCTGCTGGGTCTGTAAAAATGCAAGAAATTTTAATATAGACCTAATTAACAGTGCATGTTCAATACCACCACAGTTTCACTGGCATCATGGAACGCATGCAAGACAACGCATCCTTTTTCAATGGAACTCCTAGCTATTTTGATGAACCCTCAATTGGCTACCCTCATCTGGTCATCCTCACCATCATAGACGCTGTGGCATGTATAGTAGGAATACTGGGCAACTCGCTCGTCATTCTAGCCGTGGTTCTGTCCAGAAAGCTCCGCACAGCAACCAACGCCTTCGTGGTAAACCTTAGCATTGCCGATGTGTTGACGTGTCTCTTCATTCCTTGGATAATGGCAGTTCGTATTCTTATTTCCACGCGATTTCCAATAATGATAGATTTGTCATTAAATAACGCCGTGTCCCGATCGGTTATAAACATTTGCGTAGGGTGCAGCATTCTCACGCTTGTGTGTATCAGCTTGAATCGCCTCCTGCTTATTACGCGACCGATGACCACCTACCCAAAGATTTTCACTCCGAGAAAGATCGCTGTCTGGCTAGTCTTTACCTGGTTCCTTCCATCGATTTTTCTCACACTACTATTCTTCTCGATCTCGCAACTAACCCTGCAGACACTGAGAGCTTTGTTTGTTCTGTTGCTTCTTCTTCTGCTCATTATAGCCGTCTGCTACTTTTTTATCTGGAGACATCTCAGACGCCACGCTCGAAACCTAGCCCGAGCTTCAGAGCAATCTGGCATCGTTTTGTCGCCCCGGTCCCAAGCCGTCACCAACCCGGGCACCGCTCAGCCACCGCCTCCAAGCGAGGCAAGCCACAGCTCCCATACGAGTATTCGGCAAGGAGAGGTTACCAAAAACATGGTCTACACCACGTGCGCTTTCGTAGTTTGCTTAATTCCGTTCGCAGTGTGTCTGTTCTGGCTACAAAGTCTGATCACTGAAGATATGAACCTATTCATGAAAGTAAACTCAATGATGCAAGAAGATTCGTTGATGCAAGAAGATTTGTTGACGCAATTAGCAAATCTGTACCAAAGAATTAATCAAAACGTGTTGTTTTGCCATTACGCTCTCGTCATCCTTCACGTGAACAGTTTCATCAATCCGTTGATCTACGCCACCAAGCATCGCGACTTCAAGACCGTCTTCGGCTGCATCTTGCGTCGCCAATGGGATCGCATCCCGGAACCCTCAGATACTCTTAAAGCCTTCAAACACTGCAAATGCGGTGGAAGACGTAATTAGACTGCTTGCACGCCTCGCCTCCTACACATGTAAGAACATTAAGTTCTGGTTTCTAGCTCGAGAAGGGTATCCTTAGCCGCTCGAGATAAGTGATTACTGTATACGAGGTTATAGGCTCCTGGTGTTTCCTTTGGTGTGTCCAGTTTTCAATAGTCCCACGAAATGACGTCATGGTCACTGTTTGTTTACATGTACACTTTTCTACAGCCCTGCACTAACCATCTGGAACCTTAGTACCAGAGATTTCCCGAGAAATACACCTATGTAACAAAACGTGACGTCATTCTGACGTCATTTAACAAATGTGACTTCGCAATAAGATTATCGAGAGGGAAACAATGCCGAGCACGTGCTTTTGTAATTCACATCATCCTTTCTTCGTTTTATTCTGAATACATGTACCGCAAGTGCGCATAAACGATACTGTATAAACCCAGCAGGATTATTAGACCGGCAGCCCAGATGGTTTTGGTTAAACGAACGAGGTACCAGCAACCGAGGGCAGAAACATTTAGGAAGTGACCTAGTATTTGCAGATCTGGACGTCTGCCGGGGTCCCTCTGCTGCGTTTGACCCATAGAGACCCCCAAAGGGGGCCAAAAATTGCGCTGGGTCAAACATTCGAGGTACCACATGAAACTAGGTTTAGATGAAAGAGCACATCACACAGAGTACGGAATGGCCCTCGCCAGACGAAATTTCTGCTGCATAAGTCCCGCCAGACGCCCGCCAAAATGTCATTCCATATAATAAATGCAAGATACAACGGCCGTCGACAAACGCGTCCATTTGTTTTGAACAGGTAGCTTTGACAGACGGCTGTTGTGTTTCATCCGGCGTTGTGTTGTGTTTCACTGGGAGCGCTGTATTGACGCGTATATGTATAATGTGAGTTCCATGAGAGCCAATTTCACGGCGCTGTTTAGCACATTCAACATTTTGCTCAGCACAGAATGTATTTGCTTAATTTTGCAAAAATGGCCCGCCAGCCAAAATCGTATGTGATGTGTATTTACTATTCTGTAATTTCTGTGGTTTCAGTGCCTTATTTTCCCTCCACATGGCCTTTTTTAAAGCGACGCGCTTCAAGGCTCGGTGTGAATCCACCCAATATAAACCCCGCCGATTTATGATTTACCTTTGCGATTTACCGGCTAAAAACCAGATTCTTACCAAACCATCGGATGATGCAGAACAATCTACAAACGAGTTTGATTTGCCCCGGTCGTTCATGTACGGTTAGACCGGCCCGAAGTTTCAGCGCAAACCTTTCCGGTATATGGGCCGATAGGCCGGTAAATCGCAAAAGAGTGCGCAGGGCTTTAAAAGCGGGTATAAATTGGACACGCGTCACCTCGACAAAATGCTACACACAGATAATTTGGTGTGATCCGACTCGCCGAAAATTCCAGAATAACAGGACATTCTTCTTGTGCGTCGCTTCACTCCAAATTCCTGGCCGTATTTTCTTCAAGCAGCGCGCGTCAAATTTGCTTGCAGAACGCGTGAATAAAGTTTAGTGTGCATGAAAAAAAGTGTGCATATCCAATTCATCTACATGACTTTTGTAATTCCTTCCATCCCGCACTCCAAATTCCTTCCATCCCGCATTTTCGTCAACCAACGCGTGTCAAATTTGCATACTGATACAGAACACGTGAACAAATTCAGTGTGCATCTCCAATTCATTTAATTTTATAGGCATTTTCAGACGGCCAATAATCAACACTGAGGATGGATTCACACACTAGCATTTTTATGCGTAAATTCGACGCGCGTCGCTTTTACAGAAAGCGGTTTGGACTGGGAATTTGGAGTGAAACGACGCTGTGATAACCACATCAACATTTTCGCCCAACTTGATTTCGATGAAACGTTTTGGATAGGCCCTATAGGAGTCGGTCAGTTTCGCCGATGCAACTTTTGACGGTGGAAAATGATAGTTTAGTCACTTTAATTTACACTTCATTACACGTACATTGAGTATTCAGGTACTAATGTCTCTTTCTGTCTAACATAACCCATAGTGACCAACCAAGAAAATCTTGCGCTGTACATAATCTCACCCGGTTCTTGCCTCTTCTTCAGTGAATTCGCAAACAAATGGACAAAAGCTGAATTAAGAAAGTTATTATTTTGGTACATGGATACTGTGTCCACTTTTTGTGCCAACCCAGTAGGCCTACCTAGACCGGCAGCCCAGAGGGTTTTGGTTCAACGAACGAGGTACCAACAACCGAGGGCAGGAACATTTAGGAAGTGACCTAGTATTTGCAGATCTGGGCGTCTGCCGGGGTCCCTCTGCTGCGTTTGACCCCTGAGGATCCCCAAAGGGGGCCAAAAATTGCGCTGGATCAAACATTCGAGGTACCACATGAAACTAAGTTTAGATGAAAGAGCACATCACACAGAGTACGGAATGGCCCTCGCCAGACGAATTTTCTGCTGCAAAAGTCCCGCCAGACGCCAGCCAAAATCTCATTCCATATAATAAATGCAAGATACAACGGCCGTCGACAAACGAGTCCATTTGTTTTGAACGGGTAGCTTTGACAGACGGCTGTTCTGTGTTTCATCCGGCGTAAAACTTGGAGCGCTGTGATTGACTATGTTGAGTGGAGTTCTCGAGTACTGGGTTGGCACAAAAATTTGACACAGTATCCATACCAAAATAATATCTTTCTTAAAGGAGTGTGACCAGATCACTTTTTTTTACCCATAACTCCCCGGGACTTACCTTATGGGTCATGAGATTTTTATATCATAACATCCGTTATATTTTTCTGATTACGAAACTGAAACTCCCGCGCTTCTAGGCCGCATATTTCCGAGGATATCGTCGAAAATCCACCGATTATTTGTAAACTAATTTTCCAGTATCAACGTTTATCCGCTGAAAGCATACTCGATAGTTTTGTTCAATTTTTTACTGGAAATTGCGAATGTTTTCGAGTTTTTGGGACATGGGAGGTGTGTATGGGAGTTACTTGATAATATTGGTAAGTTACATCGAAAACTATTTTCCAGAAACTCTGGTCACGCTCCTTTAATTCAGCTTTTGTCCATTTGTTTGCAAATTCACTGAAGAAGAGGCAAGAACCGGGTGAGATTATGTACAGAGCAATATCTTTTTGATTGGTCACCATGGGTTACAATGTATGTACGTTAGTACCTACCTTAATACTCAATGTACGTGTAAATGAAGTGTAAACTGTATCATTTTCCACCGTTAAAGTTGCATCGGCGAAAATAAAATTGACGCGCGTCGATGTGAGAAAAAGCGACGTAAATAGAATATTGTAATACACAAAATCAAGTTGTTTATGTGGTATCAGAGCACCCTTTCACTCCAAATTCCCTCCAAACCGCCTTCTATGAAAGCGACGCGCGTCGAATTTACACACAAAAAGGCTGTGTGAATATTTACCCTCAGTATTGATGATAATTGGCCGTTTGAACATGCCCCGGGAAACATGCCTATAAAATAAGATGAATTGGAGATGCACACTGATTTTTTTTCGCGTGTTCTGTATGCAAATTTATGCGCGTTGCTTGACGAAAATGCGGGATGGAAGGAATTTGGAGTGCGGCATGGAATGAATTACAAAAGTTACGTAGATGAATTGGATATGCACACTGAATGCAAATTTGACGTGCGCTGCTTTAAGAAAATACGGCCAGGAATTTGGAGTGAAGCGACGCACAAGAATGTCTTGTTATTCTGGGATTTTTAGTGAGATGGATCATACAAATTCTCTGCGTGTAGCATTTTGTCAAATTGACCCGCTTTTAAAGCCCGGCGCACACTTTTGCGATTTACCGGCCAATCGGCCTATCGGCCCACATAACCGGAAAGGTTTGCGCTGAAACTTCGGGCCGGTCTGATCGTACATGAACCGGGACAAATCAAGAATGTTTGTTAGATTTTTCTGTATCATCCGATGGTTTGGTTTGGTAATAATCACAGATCTACACAAAAAAGTGCCAAGCACAGAATTTATTTACTTTTGTAAAATGAGTTACCAGCCAATTTATTATTAGCTTATATGGCAAATTGGGTTTTTAGAAACAGTTTAGCAAAATATTTAAAAAACCAAAACAAATCACATACGATTCTGGCTGGCGGGCCATTTTAGCGAAATAAAGCAAACACATTTTGTGCTCGGCAAAATTTGGTGCTAAACAGCGCCATGAAATTGGCTCCTGGTCACCAAAAAGCTCAACACTGGCGCATACAATACGCGTTAAACGTCAGGCGTCGCACACCAACTTTGACGTGCAAAGATTAATTTAAAGACCTGCGTGTATTAATTCAGGACGCGCCTCGTTAGCCCGCGCCGCAATAGAAGCACATGTACATGCATCTCTGTTTACAGCGCTCCAACATTGACGCTGTATGAAACACAGAACAGCCGTCTGTCAAAGCTACCCGTTCAAAACAAATGGACTCGTTTGTCGACGGCCGTTGTATCTTGCATTTATTATATAGAATGAGATTTTGGCGGGCGTCTGGCGGGACTTTTGCAGCAGAAAATTCGTCTGGCGAGGGCCATTCCGTACTCTGTGTACCTCGAATGTTTGATCCAGCGCAATTTTTGGCCCCCTTTGGGGATCCCCAGGGGTCAAACGCAGCAGAGGGACCCCGGCAGACGCCCAGATCTGCAAATACTAGGTCACTTCCTAAATGTTCCTGCCCTCGGTTGTTGGTACCTCGTTCGTTTAACCAAAACCCTCTGGGCTGCCGGTCTATATGGCTTTTCCCGCACAACTATCACTACAGAAAAGATGGACATTATATAACATTTGTTAATCAGAAAACATATTAAGTACAGCGAGAAAACTGGAAGTGAAAAGAACAACACCTCACCGGTGTGATTGCAGTGTTCGAGTTTACGGCTGCTTTATCTGTTCGTTCCCCAATTTCCAAGTTTGGATATTACTTATAATAAAAAATGGTGGACTCTAAGCGTACATGCCTATACCCTACAGGGTACTCCTATCCCGGTGCTGTTTACTTGAACTATAGGTGGCTGCCTGGCGAAGGCGCACAACCCTATCAGGAGTTAGATTGTGGCATTCTCCCGGCTCCCCAATTACCGCTTGGGTTGACGAGGCATTTTAGATTAAGTGTCTTGCCCAAGGACACAAACACGCGACACAAGTGGGACTCGAACCCATAATCCCTCGATCAAGACCACGGAGTGTGTACCCAATAGACCACACGTGCTCTACCCGCTTAACTTGTTTGCCATGTTGACACTGGGGAAATACGTGTATTTGCAAGCCGGAAATCGAATATCTAGGTAAGCGTGGTTTTCACGTGTCATTTGAGCTCAGGAAGCCGGATGTTTCTAACGTCATCTTGTGACCGAAAACCCCACAATGTTCACACTCGTGTTACAAATCAACACATGCAGTATAATCGAAGCATAACTACAGTGTATACAGTACTCATGACGGCATGGCCGGTGGGCCCAACGACACGTTCACTTTACTCGAACCGTTTGGCTATCCTCATCTGGTCATCCTTAACACCGTAGCCACTGCAACCTTCATAGGAGGAATCTTGGGGAATACACTCGTCATTCTAGCCGTGGTTTTATCCAAAAGGCTCCGCACAGCAAATAACGCCTTTGTGTTAAACCTTAGCATTGCCGACCTGCTGACGTGCCTCACTATTCCGTGGATCATCGCGCTTCGTACTCTTTACAACACGGGCCGCGTGACGACTGACTGGTTCACGTTTGCATTCAAAAGGACAGATTTGGTGCACAGCATATTTTTAGGCTGCAGCATTCTCACGCTCGTGTGTATCAGCTTGAATCGCCTCCTGCTCATTACGCGACCGATGACCACCTACCCAAAGATTTTCACCCCGAGAAAGATCACCGTCTGGCTGGTCCTGACCTGGCTCCTTCCATTACCTATTTTTGTCACACTGTTGTTCACGAGCCGATTCCTTTCGCTGACAGTCATAGTTATTGTACCTCTGCTTATTATAGCCATATGCTACTCACTCATTTGGAGACATATCACACGGCACACACGCCAACTCGCCCAAGCTTCAGAGCAACCCTCTGCTTCCGATGGCACCCCTTCCTTGTCCCTCTCCCAAGTTAACAGCCCGGGCACCGCACCTCCAAGCGGGTCACCACGCGAGGCAAGCCGCGGCTCACAGTCGAGTATTCGGCAGCGGGAGGTTACCAAGAACATGTTCTACGTCGTGTGCGCGTTTGCAGTTTGTTTCTCTCCGTACGCAGTATGCCTACTGCTGCAAACTAGCCTGTTACTTTGTAATTATGCGGTTGTCATCTTTCACGTGAACAGTTTCATCAATCCGTTGATCTACGCCACCAAGCATCGCGACTTCAAGACCGTCTTCGGCTACATCTTGCGTCGCCAATGGGATCGCATCCCGGAACCTTCAGAGACACTTAAAACTTTGAAACGCTCCACATGCTGTGGAAGACGTAATTAGACTTCCTTCTTGCACGTTATGCGCATGCAGATGAAAGCAGGTTTCGAGGGGGTGCCTGTCCCACGTAAACCGATAGCAAATTCACAGAAATCCATCATGAGTGTCATTTTGAGGTCATATCATAAACACAATTGTACGAACATAATGTTTGTTTTTTTACTAATAGGGGTAGTTGGGAGACCTTAGAGTTATTTCTTTCGATGAAAGGACTTTGTTCAAATAGGGAGACATCGGTGGTATGGTGTATCCATATTTTTGGGGTAAATTTTAACAGTTTTATTGGGGGCTACATGTATCATGACATTTCCCAAAACGTGTTTGTAGATAAGGGTCCAAATAATAAAAGCTCATAATTTCCACTTTTGTAGCTTTAGTCAAAACTAAGTTAGGTAACATTAAAGTTTTGTACACTAGTGTATGGAAATGTCTCCCTGTTTACCCATTAATATTATAAACATTATTGTAATGAGTTTTATCTGAAAACGATCAACGGAAAAATAGAAAATCTAGTTATCCCATCAACTTATTAATCTAAAAACAACTTTATTTTATGTTTTAAACCCGCTAATTACATTCTAAATAACGGAATTTAATCAGTCATTTCAAATAATCAGAATTCAAAAATCTTGCCGTCAGTAGCTTGTTTTTCTCAATATTTTTCAAATTGAGATTTTGAATATCCCTAATTGCTTACTTGGCTCACGGGTCTCAAATGACAGCAGCATTTGCTATTCCTTTCTCGATTACTTTTCCATGTAAATAAATTCCTGAATAAAAATCTAAAAATGGAAATAGCACACTAAAAAGTTAAGATACAATTCTGAAATAAGTTTCTAAAATCAGCGAAAATAAGAGTTTAAAATTTGGGTTTAAAAATACCACAAGAATATCAAATACTTCACACTTCATACTCTGTCCTGAGATGACGTCATACATGTATATATTTGTTATGCTTCTAGTATATATACTCAGAAAGATAGTCTGTCCACAGTAATGGGGTACATTTGAAAAAGTTTATCTCAGGATTAAAGAAATGTCCTTGTTTTGTTCTCAGGAGATAACTTTTGCCCAAAAAGGTAAGAAATTGCTGCCACAACATACATGTTTGAAAAGCAAGTGTACAAATTTTCCTATTACAAAGGTAACGTGGACAGACAATTTTGCGACATTTTTTCCGTCTTTGTTACAAGCGTAATAGGACAATTCGTGCACGAGGTTTTCACAAAATAATGTATGTTGTAGGACTATTTTTCTTACTCCTTGGTGATTTCTTACTCCTTGATAATTTAAATATAAAATTAAAACATTTGAAGTGAACTGGGACCTAAGATCTTGAATGTTACAGAAATGTACCCCATTACTGTGGACAGACCCATATTGTAATTGCGCAGCTTTACTGAAGTTTATAAACTAGATTAGGTCAAACAAATTATCATTTAAGCGATATATTTGTAAAAAACAGCAAGATACCAATAGCATTGACATATATGTACCAATGACAATACTTCGTTCCGAGATCACGTCATATTTTCTGTTGATTGTGGTATACCTGTATTTTATAAGCACAAAGATATAACTTTGAAGAGACGCAGAGCTGCCAACCCTCCCGGATTTTGCAACAGATTTGGGAAATGACCGATCTCGTGACTCCCGACACAGATGAAAACCCTCCTGGGTTGTCAATTAACAATATAGTTGTGTCTGAAGTCAGGAGATCAACCTACTTTCCACGTGTTTTCTTTAAAACTCGAGAAAGGGCAGGTCTGCAGATGGCACACATTCCCTGTAAGTAAATTTTGGAATAAAAAACAAAATAGCAACACATACTTTTAACTATAACATTCTCAAATAAATTTAATAATTCTGCAAAACTGTTTCTATTCTCTAGAATGGCCGTTAGTTAATATCGTTTATGAACTGTGAAACAGCTGAAGTTATAGAAATGCATATTCGTACAATGTAACATTTGGTTTTAAAATAGTTTATTATCTGTCATGTATTTTATACTCAAAGATTATATTGTGTAGATATATGAACTCTCGTTATAGCGATCTTCATGGGATTGAAACAATGTGAGTTTTATATGTAGAGAGCGTTATAAACGGTGCATGTACAATGCCGAGAATAACGGCCGGGACTTATAAAAAGGAGCTTTATATCAGTGGGCGTTATAACGAGAGTTTACTATACAGCTATACTTAATGGCCCGGTCACACATAGACGACGCACGGGGGACGCACGGCCCGCGCATTGAAAATTTGCAATTTTGGCCAGTGCGTTGTCGTTCGCTAGGTGTGCGTCATTATGCGTTACTCGTTCGTTGAGCGCGTTGGACCAACGTTATTCATTCGACGTCATTCGCTGTGTGCGTCGGGATTTTTTGTGCATGCACAACAATGTGCGCGGAGCTCGACGCATGAATGTACACGTCAAAAGGACGCCAGACACGCGCAGAGCGCGCTAGACCAACGCCAGACATACGCGGATCGCACGCTGTGTATTCGTTGTAAGTTCGGCGGCTGAGGTCTAGCGAACGCCTAGTGCACAGCTAGCGCACACCTAGCGTGCTTCAAACGCATGCCCAGCGAACATGCGGCGAATATGAGCGTGCTGAAAGGGTCTCTAACGCAGCCAACGTTCTTCTTGCGTGTTCCTAGCGTATACCTGGCGTGTACGTAGCGTGTACGTAGCGTGTAGTCATATGGTAAATAAGCGGGTCCCGCACCACCTCCTCATCACTTCTCCTCCGACCCTCATGGGTGATGACAGAGGTTCCTACTGATCGTGTCTAGAATAACCACCTCAGAAGATGAAATACGATCTACGAGCCGACACCTTTTATAGCCTGCACAGTCACGTGACCGCTGCCGTTCGCGGGCTGTGCGTTGAGCGCGCGGTGCATGCACTGGCCATTCGTCCCACACGCTAGCAACACGTGATGCGTTCGTTGGGGATTTTGACATGTGCGCTCTGTATACGGTCTGTATGCGCTTTGTATGCGCCCAGTATACGCGCAGCGCGTCAGCAACACGCTATGCATTCGGTGTCAGCTCGCTAGCCTCTCCCAAATCCTGACAAAAGTTGGGCGCACAACGACGCACTGATCCTATTTTCCATTTTTTGCTGAATTTTCAGTGCGCGGGCCGTGCGTCGTCTATGTGTGACCGGGCCATAATGTCAGCCATACGTGACATTCTTTTGAATTAACTTTGTTTGTAAAAAAATTCCTGAATAAAAGTCTAAATAGCACACATAACATTTTTAGGAATAAACTGAGTTATAACCTCCTTAAAAAGTTTAACTGATAAATTATCTCTTGTTACAAAGTCATTTACCGTGAATTTGATATCATTAGAAAGCCCCGTTATTCCTCTTTACAATGATATGTCATTTGTTACGATTAGGCAATTGGGGGATGTGCAGCACAGCTGAATACAGGGGTGGGTGTAAAGTGAAATGTCACAAAATGCGTTGCTATTGTCAAAAGGTGTATACATTCCCTTCCCCCAAGCAGAAGGGAATGCACTGTATGACAATAGCAGTGAATTTTGGTGCGTTTTTGCCTCACGAAGCCGCGTTTTTAAAATCTCAGCGTGTGCGGGGAGCTGAGCCAAGTGCTGAAATACGTCACCAGAATGTCACAATTACAGACGCGCGGAGCATTGTGGGTTACTTGCTGCCAGACGATTAATTAATAAATAATATGCTAATGTTTATATATCCAGTGCAAAAATCAAATTTATGAATGAAATGAATGTACTGTGTGCAAAATTTGCACACGTCCGTTCTTTATACCTAAAGGCCCGGTCACACATAGACGACGCACGGCCCGCGCACTGAAAATTCAGCAAAAATGATCAGTGCGTCGTTGTGCGCCCAACTTTTGTCAGGATTTGGGAGAGGCTAGCGAGCTGACACCGAATGCATAGCGTGTTGCTGACGCGCTGCGCGTATACTGGGCGCATACAAAGCGCATACAGACCGTATACAGAGCGCACGTGTCAAAAACCCCAACGAATACATCACGTGTTGCTAGCGTGTGGGACGAATGGCCAGCGCATGCACCGCGCGCTCAACGCACAGCCCGCGAACGGCAGCGGTCACGTGATCGTATTTCATCTTCTGAGATGGTTCTTCTAGACACGATCAGTAGGAACCTCTGTCATCACTCATGAGGGTCGGAGGAGAAGTGATGAGGAGGTGGTGCGGGACCCGCTTATTTACCCTATGACTACACGCTACGTACACGCTACGTACACGCCAGGTATACGCTAGGAACACGCAAGAAGAACGTTGGGTGCGTTAGAGACCCGTTCAGCACGCTCATATTCGCCGCATGTTCGCTGGGCATGCGTTTAAAGCACGCTAGGTGTGCGCTAGCTGTGCACTAGGCGTTCGCTAGACCTCAGCCGCCGAACTTACAACGAATACACAGCGTGCGCTCCGCGTATGTCTGGCGTTGGTCTAGCGGGCTCTGCGCGTGTCTGGCGTCCTTTTGACGTGTACATTCATGCGTCGAGCTCCGCGCACATTTTTGTGCATGCACAACAAATCCTGAGGCACACAGCGAATGACGTCGAATGCATAACGTTGGTCCAACGCGCTCGACGAACGAGTAACGCATAATGACGCACACCTAGCGAACGACAACGCACTGGCCAAAATTGCAATTTTTTAATGCGCGGGCCGTGCGTCCCCCGTGCGTCGTCTATGTGTGACCGGGCCATAAGTCACAATTAAAGCGGAGGCCGGGCGGCGTGTGCGGTTTATAGGCATCGGTCGGCGTGTAGAGGTCGGCGAAAGATCGCGCGATTGGGCGGTCACAGTCACAATTAAAAGTGCCCCGCACGCTGCCACGAAGGAATGGGGTCGATTTCTTGGCCCGTTTATCGGCCGGTGTCCGGCAGGCACTCGTCCGATGTCCTGCCGATGTCTTGCCTATGTCACTGCGATACCCTGGCCGATGTCTGGCCGATTTCTGGCCGGGCGCAGCCAAGTCAGCCGGACGCCGGGCGGGGCCCGGCCGGCGTCTGAGCAGCATCTGGGTTGTCAACAAGTTAGCCCGGAGCCCGCCCGATGTGTGCGATGCCCTGCCGGACATCGGCCAGGCATCGACCGATTTATTGGCGATCACTTTGCGATGCGAAACGCCGCACCAGGTTTTAAGTCCGAGTTAAAAGTAACTCGATGCCCGCCCGATGCCCAAAAATGACCCGGCAGCCGCAAAGAGTCCCGTGGGGTCCCGGCCGAAAATGCCTAGAAATCCGTCGCAAACTACTCGCAAACCCATCGCAAGCTAATTGTGACTGGGGTATTAGGCGGGAGGTAAAAATAGAAACGGTCTGTATACCCGTAAACGTTTGGAGTTAATCCCTCTTCAAATCGTTTCTCCGTCGACAGAAAACCGCGTGCCGGTTTGAAAGGAACCGTTTCCAGCTGTATATGGGTTGGTCGATAATTGACAGGTTTACAACTAGCCGCCTGCACGAAGGGAACAAAAGGCAGCTACTGGCCGACGACTTCAAAGGGAGCCGCCCGAACCCTCCAGCCGGGCGCACCCCGGGGCATGAATGGGTTGTGGTTAAACACCTTCGTTCGGGCGGTCACGCTGATAAACAGTGGCAGCCAGTCAGCCAGGAGTAGTCACACAATGGTCCGTAATCCGATAAGCTTTCTATTGTACAGCGAACGTGGGCCGGGTTGAACATTGCCAATTATCTATCGTCTAACCAGACAAGTTGAATGGTTTGCTTGTATACTGAAAACCGTGCAAAGGTGTATCGTTTATGTACGTTTCCCGTTTTTATTTTGACCTCGCGCCTTACACCTCCTGTGGGCGTCAACTTGTCTTTCGTGTTTGGCGGCAAAGGCGAGGAAATCCCATCGTATATATAGGCCTATATATACATATATATACACTGGATGAAGCCACCGTCCGCCATATTGTACCCCACCAGATACAATGCCTTGCCTAGACTGGTCATACAGTCCTCACTAGTCTACATCATGGTCTACATGTGTTAAAGGGAAGGCAAGCGATCGCATGGACCGGGGAGCAGTCTAGACCAAGCATTGTTTGTGGGGTACAATGGCGGCCGGCGCGTGGCTTAAATTCTCGTATAGCCAACTGCTATTGCATACTTCATCCAGTGTATATATTCGATGGAATGCACGAGCGAGGCTTAACCACAGCCTTGTTCTTTTTGTCAATGAGGTGTTTTATGTGCGCGAACCCTTTATCCTAATTTTTCAAAAGGAGAGCATGAGACGTAAGCTCATTGGTTAACGGTTGTTTTGATGGAGCAATACGGCACTGTTTGGAAAATAGCAGACTACTTTCCGTGTGTACCTTGTTCACAAACACGTCATACCATTGCAGAAAATATGTGAAGGCTATCTGTCTTCGTAGGAAATTCGTGGCCAAAATCGCACAGTGGGAGGCCCGCTTTAGACAAGCTAACGATCACAGACTTGGACCATCAAGGCTACGTGTCGTATAAAATTTGGCCAATGAGAGCGCAAACAGATTAGCCTATCCCAGCGCATCCTCTTGCAACAGTGCCCCTTTAACGCACTCCCTAACTCCTGCGTACAGTGGCCCTGTTGAAAAAGGCCCCATTTGGCGGTGGGACTAGCGACAGAAATCTTGTCGCCTCTGCTGGACCAATCAGGACGCTTGCGGTGCATTGCAGCACGATTGCAGGCATTCAAATGTAACGCGCGCAGATTGTAAACACCGTGCATGCATGGTGATACATGTACTCGGTAATGCTGGCCGTTGTCCGCGTCGGCGATTGGCTGCTATTTAAAGCATACTGGGGAATCCGTTCCATTACATTCGTCAGCATGCATCCCTGTTATTAATGTGAACAACTGCGGGGTAAGTAAGGTTCGTCGTTTGAAAGTTTGGTAGGAATGGGACAGTCATAAGGAACGGAACCCAATACAATTTCTGGAAAGTATAGAAATTGTTTCTTTTCGGCATAACATGACCGAATTGATTAAAGGCACAGGCTCGTCAGCAATGCGCGCCCGCCAAATTCGTGCTCGAAACACGCAGCTCCATGCCTTTGCTATGGAGCTGCGTATTGCGTGGCACACATTTGGCGGGCGCGCATTGCTGACGAGCCTTGCCTTTAAATTACATCAAAATGACTCGGGAGTGAGTTGGCTCAAGACAACAGCCGGCTCGCTCCACAGATTTGCGTGTATTTCCTCAGGGTATTGTCACGTCGCTTTGCAGAGTGGAAATTCCCTGAGATCTCAGGATGATCCCAGCGCCATGTTAGGGCCGGTGGTGCATGTGTACGAAAGAAAAAACTTTTTCTATAATTTATGCAGCCCCTAGACGGCGCTCTCTTTGTTGTGTGCCAGTTTCCAGGCATCGTCGAAGGTCTCTGGCAGTGGTCTATTTTTGGTCTCGGGTAGAAGGAACACGCATATGGAAGCTAACAGCGACAGAGTTCCAAAAATGGTCATCGGTAGAAAGTTTGCTTCTTCTTTCTGTTTGTAGAGGAATGTATTAAAATAATTTTTCAAGAAAATGGATTTCGTTCTAAATACCTCCCCATAATACTATATCCATTGGAAGAAAACGGGAAATTTACAATCTCCAATTTGGATGTGGATTCGAAAAGATTGGTGTAATTACTGCTCTGCTTTATGGAACGGATAAATTTGTTTACAAAACATTGTTTTTTTTTAACGATATCTCTGAGAATGTACGGATTGAGAGCGCGGAAATTCAGCATGGTAACGAGAAAAATATGACAAATTAAATATGGTATCAACATTTCAACATCCATGGGAAAAATGGGAGGCTCAAAACTGTGATCTGGACACGCTCCTTTAAAGCCCAATGCAACACTTGAGTTGTATTTTACTTTAAGAGTTGCAGGAAAATCGGACTAAAAGTTTTGAAAAATGTGTGCACGCACACATTTTTTAAGCCCCCTTTATTTTTTAATTTCTTATCTACAGAAAGTATCATCTTGGACAGAAATAAATTCAATTGGTGTTTGTTACCAACAATTTTTTTCTTGCCAACTCATAAAGTAAAATTTTGGGTGATTTGGCTTTTGTTAGCTAGGCCTACTTACCAAAAGTACGATGAAAGGAACTATCAATGTGCCGATCTTGCCAACTGTGCCACAACTTCCAGTTGCAATGTTTCTATAATTAAAACAAATTATAAAGCAATTTTCTGGAAAACTCTTCACGACCATAATGCACCTATCTATTGTCTCCCCCACCCCACCCAAAGCTAACATTAACTTGCGCCAAAAAATGGAAGATACAAAACTGGATCAAGGAGCATGAGAGAACAATTCTACGGAGATTAACAACAACTTGAGATGTTCCCACGAGAAAAACCAAGACCAGTGGTGTTAGGTCTGGTAATTTTGAGGGGGCCAATCCCAAGTCCATGTCACAAATTTACCAGAGCTAACATCACTGGACTTTTAATGGGGACATCTGAAGTCCAGGTTTTTGGTTCCGATAAATCAAGTGACAACGGCCAAATTTTGTGGTTTCTTTTCAGGTTCTCTTCAGTCTATTTAGGAAAAACTTTCAGAATCATGTATAGGTCTATTTCGAGCCCAAAATATCCCAACAAAGCCAGTTTGTCCCTTTAAAATGGGTGGCTACCTGGCCAAGGCGCACAGCCCTACGAGCAGTTAGATTGTGGCATTCCCCCTATACAGCGGCGTAGATACGGGGGTGCCTGGGGGAGGGAGTGGGGCACGTGCACCCCCTTTCCCCCACAAATTGTCAGTGCCCCTCCCCCAGGTGCACCCCCACGGAAAAATCCAGATATGTTTGTTTTTATATTGCGTTAAAAATACAAGGAAAAGTTGAGAAAAAAAACCGTGAAAACGATATATACCTACATGAAACTGACTTGATGTATGCTGAGAGTGCTGTATGTCCTGATTATACATACATAATGCACGTGGTGGAATGGGAAGAGGACTCCCAGCAATCTACTTGGCACACTATGTGAGCTACGAGCAGTTATGCTACGTTTACACCATGTCCCCGGCAGTCCCGGCGCCCCGGTTTGGCCAAAACGTAGCGTGCCGTGGAACTTTTGTCGTCTTTTTATTACTTTGGCTCGACTCGGCCCTAGTTGGGCCAGTGTGTTGCGTTCTACCACGGTGCGTTACGTCCCGGTACGTAAAGCGTGGCGCGCCGTGCCGGTTCCGGGCCGCGAGGCGGACGGCGCGCTACGTTTTAAGCGCCGTTCCACTACGGATGGGTCCACGTCCCAGGCCGACCTGCTAAGTTCTAATGCGGTGCCTCACGTCCGTCCCGTTCGTGTCACGTTTGTTGTCCCGGCCCAATACGTTCCTGACGGTCTGCGAGGGTCTGCTGCGGCGCCCTGCGACTGAACGTGGCAGCTGTCACGTTTCACGCCCCGGTGGTCACCCGGTGGTCTCCCGGTGAGCCCCGGTTGGTATAAATAGTGCGCTCCACACCTTCATTTTCACTTGACGGTCGGGTTGGCGTACGGGTTCTTTCCTCGCCTTTCACCTCTGGGGTCCCGGGTTCGAATCCGGGGCGTGTATGTGGATTGGGTTTGCAGTTCCTACTTGACCGCGTGGGTTTTCCCCTGTGGCATTTCTCTGGGGGTTTTCCTCCCACTTCTAAAACTGCAACTCCTTCTTCGTCATCTCAAGTTTATAATATAGTATAGTTAAAGCTAAAACCGTATAGTTGATGGCATAAAGGGCCTTAGTTGCCGAAGATGCCATAAAATATACAACAACAACAACATCATTTTCACTTCGTCCTGGAGCGCGACGCAGTGAGGCGTAACTGGCCGTGAGCAACAACCGTCACACACCCTGGCGCACCGCAGTTTACCAGGCCGCATTCACACCATGCTGTGGCCGCTACCGTGTCGGGCCCTGGCAGACCGTGGGGTGCCGGGCTTCCAAACGTGGCGGAGCGCGAGGCACCGGCCGCGATCAGAATTCCCCGGCACCCCAAGGTGCCAAACCCCGGCGAGTCAAGGCACACTGCGGTCCGTCACGCCCTGTGACGGAAGCCCCGTCCCACTGCGGCCCAGGACGATTCTCATTAGTGCCGGGACTGCCGAGGCAAAATTTTTGACAGAGCTGCTCACCGGCCGGTGGCAAGGGTGAGCTACGGTCATTCACGTTTCGCCACCCCGGTCCCCTACGCTCCCCGACGTCCATCCCGGTGCCTCCCCGGTGCTCCTCTACCGGGGCGCCGGGACTGCCGGGGACATGGTGTAAACGTAGCATTAGACTCTATTCAGGTTAAAAAATTGGGGTGTACCCCTCGCTGCGGTGTAAATAAAAAATACGCGGCCCGGCACCCCACGGTCTGCAGGGCCCGTCACGGTAGTGGCCACAGCATGGTGTGAATGCGGCCTGGTGAACTGCGGTGCGCCAAGGTGTGTGACGGTTGTTGCTCACGGCCAGTTACGCCTCATTGCGTCGCGCTCCAGGACGAAGTGAAAATGAAGTTATGGAGCGCACTATTTATACCCACCGGGGCTCACCGGGAGACCACCGGGCGTGAAACGTGACAGCTGCCACGTTCAGTCGCAGGGCGCCGCAGCAGACTCTCGCACACCGTCGGGAACGTATTGGGCGGGACAACAAACGTGACACGAACGGGACGGACGTGAGGCGCCGCATCAGAACTTAGCAGGCCGGCCTGGGACGTGGACCCATCCGTAGTGGAACGGCGCTTGTAACGTAGCGCGCCGTCCCGGTTCCGGGGCGCGCCGTCCGCATCGCGGCCCGGAACCGGCACGGCGCGCCACGCTTTCCGTACCGGGCCGGACGTAACGCACCGTGGTAGAACGCAACACACCGGCCCAACTAGGGCCGAGTCGAGCCAAAGTAATAAAAAGACAATAAAAGTTCCACGGCACGCCACGTTTTGGCCAAACCGGGGCGCCGGGACTGCCGGGGACATGGTGTAAACGTAGCATAAGTGGGCTTAGTTGCGTGACGTCACCATCATTGAAAGTTGTATTTTTAGCATAGTGCAGAGCGCTATTGTAAAAATACGTGTAATATTAGTTACCGTGAAAATGACCTAATTTGTGTATTTCATGACCATAGGCTCATGTTTAAAGATAGTTTTATCCCCCTGTGTGATTGAAGATATGCATGATTAAAACCAACCTGAGCAAAAACCAGCTCCGTACTTCGTCTCACTTTTGAGAAAACAGTCAAAAAAGGGTTCGCAGTCATTTCGCCTTAAAACCACTTCGCCCTGAACCATTTCGCCCTGAACCATTTCGCCCTGAACCACGGCCTGTGCACAAAGTGGTTTTGGGGCGAAGTGGCATTTGGGCGATGTAGTGTTTGGACGAAGTAACTTTGGGCGAAATGGCACTCGGGCGAAGTGGTTTGGGGCGAAATGGCACTTGGGCGAAATGGTTTTGGGGCGAATTGAATTTTCGTCTCATGAGACGAAAACTAATTGTCTTACTCATTTCTCAAAGACTATAGCAGTTCAGACAAAACCATTTCAGGGGAAGTTTTCTACGGTCATCATGTTAATATTGTGTAAGTTAGGCGTGAATCTGTGAACATTTCTGATTTTCGAGATTACCAATGATGTATACTGCCTTTAAGGTTCGAAAGTGTCCAAACTTCCAAAGTTCGGCATCTTAATTCTTTTCTTTTTTCTCTTCAGTTTTAATACATTCATTCCAATTTTGAGCACTAGCAATGACATCGTACAAAATGAACAAAGGTTACTCTGATTTAAGCTTGGGTATTTACCTCAGAACAGTGGGAAACACCTCTGCTCCAGTCAAAATGGTCACATAGTATGCGCTGGTGCCGAAGAATTTTCCCGTGACAGTTACAGCAATCACAAGCGCCGTCAAATCTGTACCACCAGCTGAAATGGTGCAATGAATCAGTTCTTATCCGAGTTAGGGAGGGTACTACACTATTTTCGGGGGCGGGGGCGGGGGGGCGGGGGGGCGGGGGGCGGGGGGCGGGGGGTGGGTTGCGGGGGCGGGGGAAGGAATGAACGCCCACCCCCACCTTGAGCTGGAGCTATCTGCTCAAAGTTGTTTCTAGATGTACTTCATGACATCATTGCTTATTTCCATGACATCCTATCTTTGTGTAGTCATTGGTTCTTGTTAAAGGGGAATATGGTATATAAATGCTCCATATTAGACAACCAAACGATGGGCTTAGTGTAAATACCTGTTTTTGTTGGAAGGAACCCGGACACAACAAAGACGGCCGCAGTTGCAAATAAAAGACAGATCAGTGGTTTTCTTCTGCCGAACCTGAAACATTGTAACATGTATTGACAATCAAGACTCCGAATTAATTATTTGTGGTTTGAATTTACTAATATGGCAATACACACACACACTATCGCGGAAAAATCACACTGTTCCATTGGTTTGTACACAAACTGGTTTGCCGCTTGTGCGCGGCCTATCGCGACGCGCAAAACGTTTTGAGCTGGGTCAAAGTTCAAATATGTTGAACTTTGACCGCGGTGCGCTGACCTTTCCAACGCGCAGCCAATGAGGTATCAGAAAATCCCCAAGTTACCAGAGTGGAATTTTCTATTTTGGAATAATCGGCGATTGGGAGTTCATGCAATGCGGTGAGCGCAGCGCGAAAGTGTGATTTTTCCGCGATAGTGTGTATCCGCCTGAACGCAGGCGTGTTGCGCGCGCATGCACACGACCGGATTTATTGCTTTTGGACGCGTGCAGTTCCGTATACGCGCTGACTAGGGCACAAACGCGGGCCAGCCGGCCGGAAATTACCACTGGTCATTATCGCTAGTTTAAGACTGCCCTTACTCTCAGCCAATAGGGATGCGTAAACTGTCTAAGGTATTGAATAGGGATTTACATATTATACACTATACGGATGTTGTGAATTCATGTTGTAAAACCTCACATGTAATCAACTATTCTCTTCATTTCAAGCTGTTTACCTGTTAATGATCACGTACTCGGCAGCAAGGACCGGAACTTCGATGAGAGCCAACAAAAGAAAATTCAGGTACTTATTTCCTACTAAACTTGTGGAGTAAATGAGCAGTCCAAAGTAAAGAGTGCTCAAAGCAAACCTGTGGCATGGGGGGAAAAACGCAAATTTAACTATTAGGTTTTCTCGTTCCGTTTTAGCAGAGTACATTGTACCTTTCAAGTTTGTTTTAGATGCATTCGTTTTAGCGCAAATTTGAATGCAGTTTGGGATCATCCTTCGATTATTTAAATAGAGCATTCAATTTGGTTTTTCGAGCACACAGCCGGGAAAATTCCGCACTTAAATTTAAAACTACGCGCATTCACTATTAAATTGAAATACCACCGAAAATCATTCAAATTCGCCCAAACCCCGAGCTCGTGCTAAATTGAATGAAGATTCAATGCTTTGTATTTGAATGACGCAAATTCCAATCTGGATGTCTTAGCGAACAAATGTGAATGTCTTTAAACGAAATTGAAAAATGTGCATTTGAATAAGAACCAGAGAAATTGCGTCCTGCGATCAAAATCACTTGAATACGTACTTCCATAAACGAAATCAAATGCATTTCTGATGAATTCGACCAAGGAGGCTGAGAGATGTAACAGTTTATCGGTCAGTAACGTGTATCACCACCAATTGTGGTAAGGCTTGCTGCACCAGCCTCCATAAGAGCCACCAAGGCAGGGTGCGCCACTCTACCTGAAGTGCCTCCCCGAGCTCCGGCACTTCTTGGATTGTTTGGGAGATGCGTGGAATCAGGCATGTTTATTTAGGCTGAAGACCCAACAAAATTGGTTATCTGAGATGCACCAATTGTCTAGGCTTGTGACCTTGTTGGGTCTGCCAGACGTGTTCTATATCTCGGGATAAGCAATTATGCCTAAGTCACATTTGCCGCGGCGGCCGTGGGGTCTAAAATTTCTGCGGCCAATAGCAATTATAGGGCAGCCGCAGCATTCCCACGGTCACATACTGTAGCAGTCACATATGTTAGGGTAGCCGCACGTCGTATTTTGAATTTATGGGGACAGAAAACCTGCGGCTGCCGTACGGCCTTTGAAGTGATGCCGCACGGTCGCCTTAGGGCGTCCCTGCGGCGGCCGTAGGTTTTTGACAAATACCAAGGCAGACGCAAGGTAGCCGCAAGGCGGCCGCAGGGGGACGGCGATTGTGCGGCCAGACTGAGAGATAATATAAAAACTGGTATAAATACCCGCTCCACGCACGGCGCAGACTGCCACGGGGGCCGTACCGATGGCGCGCGGCGGGCGTACGGGAGCCGTGCGTGGGCCTTGCGTTGCCCGCAGGGTGTGCCACATACCACAAGGCCACCGTACGGGCACCGTAGGGCCGCCATAAGGCTGCCCTAGGGCGCCCGTGGAAATCCTGCGGCCCCCGCAATTTTTTGGGGTCCGCAAAAGTCAATTGAAATTCATAAGACTCTAGGGCAGCCGCACGGCAAACGCAAGGCCACCGTACGCCCGACGTATGGTCGCCGGGAACCGCACTACGGTATGGCTACGGCGTGTGTTATTACTACGGCGAACCTAGAAATGAAAAAAGTTATAACTCCGCGCTATAATCCCACGGCGACCCCTACGGCCTGTAAAAGATAGGGATACGCCGTAGGGCGACCCTGAGGCCTCCGCAGATCCTCTGCGGCCGCCGCAGGTATCTCTCGATTTCGGGGGGCTACGGCCGCCGTATCCTAGCCGTAGAGCAAATGTGACCTAGGCATAAGTAACAGTGCACATACCGCGTCGTGTATGGGCGAATTACATCCAGTTAACAGGCCTGGTTGTCAACAAATTTGATTATTTTCTCCCACGGCCCACGCACTGAAAAATTAGCAATTGCCTGAGTGCGTTGTCGTTCGCTAGGTGTGCGTCAGCATCTGTTACTCGTTCGTCGAGCGCGCTGGACCAACGCTATGCATTCGTTGTCATTCGCTGTGTGCGTCGGGATTTTTGTGCAAAAATGTGCGCGGAATGTACACGCCAGAAGGACGCCAGACACGCGCAGAGCGCGGTGGACCAACGCCAGACACACGCGGAGCACACGCTGGGTATTCGTTGTACGTTCGTCGGCTGATGTCTAGCGAACACCTATAGCGCACACCTAGCGCACATATAGCGTGCTTCTAACGCATGCCCAGCGAACATGCAGCGAATATGGGCGTGCTGAACAAGTATCTAGCGCGCCCAGCGTTTTTCTAGCGTGTTCCTAGCGTGTACCTGGCGTGTACGCTGGCTGTGCGTTGAGCGCGCGGTGCATGGGCGGGCCAATAGACCGATCCAGTAAGCTCCGCCCATTTATAAATTGCCTAGCAACATGAAACACATGTGAGGAACTTGTGCAGTAGAGTCGCGTGGCCGTGCCGTGCGTCAGCGTCCGCGCCCTGGTCAGCGCGTATTGAAACACGCACACGCACACAGAAACTGCACGCTCGAAAGCAAAATGTGCACTTAAGTATCCGGTCGTGTGCAACACGCCTGCAATACGCGTAACGCGCGCGGTCGAACAAAAACATCTCGACACACATCTAGAATGCAGTAAATGCACAACATAGCAAAACGACAAGCTAATTTTTGTGAGTTTTTCCCGTTTACACAAAAACACATTTATGAAGGGATTAAAAGAAGGTTAGGATAGTCTTATACAATCCATTTTAAACCGACTAGGGTCCTCTGCGCTGATAAAAATGATGTTTATGCAGGTTTATGGTGTTTTTGCGTCACTCGTGCTGCATTTGCCGTAAGTCTGTGCACAACATTTTGAGGACTCAGGTAACCAAAATGGAGATCCACTGTTTGGTTACCTAAACCTGAGGCTGTGATTGGTCAATTCCAGAATGGGCGGAGCTTACTGGATCGGTCTATTGTTTCGCGCGCTAGCAACACGCTGTGCATTCGTTAGATTGTTTAACAAGTGCGCTCTGTATACCCTCTGTATGCGCTCTGTATGCGCCCTGTATGCGCCCTGTATACGCGCAGCGCGCTAGCAACACGCTGTGCATTCGTTGTCAACTCGCTAGCTTCTCCCAAATCCTGACAAAAGTTGCGCGCACAACGACGCACTGATCTTATTTTCCATTTTAAAATTAATTTTCAATGCGCGGGCCGTGCGTCGCGTATGTGTGACCGAGCCATAAGACCGTTTTTTGCGCCTTGCCTAGACTTGCCCAGGTTTGACTTCAGGTGTTTGGTCTGTGGTGCGGTGCGTGGAGCGCACCCTCTGGACTGGTGGCCTATCAAATATCTTCTCTTCTGTCTCGAAAGACTTTCTGAGACAGAGGGAACAGAATAATACTGATTTGACAGGCCACCGGTCCGGAGGGCACACTGTGCGCTGTAGACCGAGCACGATAGGTCAGACTTGCGCAAGTTTACGCCTTGGATTATTGGCGGACCGCCAAATTCGAAACATTGACAGTGATCAGTAATTGTTCGATAACACTAAACGTTGGTCAACTTTTTTCGTTGATGTCTCATTCGAAAGCGAATAACTTTTATGTTTCTAGAAAAATCTCAATTTTAAAAAACTTTATTTTTCGAGGTGCCACGCCCAAAACGCACAGACTGTATATCTTTAACATCGTATGGACTGATACAATAATTCCGTTGTTTCACGTGACTGTTACATAATTGTTACAAATATGACCCCGTTCTCACCAGAGAAATAACATCGTTCGACGAAGATATTTCAATTCGCTTTGTCGAACGAAGATAATTATCACAATTTTGTTTTATCGAATAGAGCGATTGTAATATTCGTCGAAAAAAGCTTGCGTTCACATCAGAAAAACCTCTTCGTCAAATCATTGTTGAATCTTCGTCGAATGAAGCGATTTCCTACAATGTGAACCGGCTATCTCATAACATTTTAAATGACAGTAGTGTGCATTTTTTTTGTTGAGTGTAAAATAGAAACAAATTACAGTACAATGAAATTGGAACGTACCAGCAAAAGAACATTAGAAGAGAATATTTGATGAGCACTCTGGTTCTGAAAAGATCTAGAAAGGTGTACTTTTTGACCGTTGCCACGGTTCTTTCCCCCTGGACCGATTTCTTTTCATTGGCAGCGTCGTCAGTTGTCAACATTCCATAAGCCTCTGCGGGTTGGTCACTTTCCGTTGGCCCAGATTGCAGAAAACCCCCATCGTGTGCAATGTTTTTAGATTCTGCAATTTTCTTTAGAATACCTTCTGCCCTGTCCACTTGACCATTCTGTGCCAACCATCGAATAGATTCGTAGGAAAAGAACCTGGATAATGAAAGAATACCACAGAGTTGTTTTAAAACAAAATACTCATTCATAGTTATTTTCTCGGTGTTGCATGGATCCATGCAATACTGAGAGAAAAGCTAGGTTCTTGGGAAACTGTGCCTCATAGCTCATCTGATAGGACATCTGCCTACAGTGTCAGAGGTATCATGTTGAAATTCTGATGAGGACCATAAAACTTCTTCTCAATACTTCTTCATATTTTTTTCCTGGAGAGAAAAGTTAGGTTATTGGGGAACTGTGCCTCATAGCTCAGCTAATAGGGCATCTGCCCAATGACAGAGGTCAAAACAAATGCAAGAGTCCTTTTTTTGCACCCCGGCAAATTTCATCATATTATAAGGATTGTATTATCTATAGACGAATCCTCTCTAGATCTGGAGTCTCATGAGACGAAAATTATTGGACCACTTCGCCCAAAAACCACTTCGCCCAGACACTAACTTCGCTGAACCACTGCCTGCGCACGAAGTGGTTTTTGGGCGAAGTGGTTTTTGGGCGAAGTGACTGTAACACAGTTTTTGACTGTATTCTCAAAAGTTAGAAGAAGTACGGAGCTGATTTTAACTGAGGTCGGTTTTCATCATGCATATCTTCATCCACACAGGGAGATAAAACTATTTGTAACGGTTTACCAATCATGTGTTCTACCTTTAATGGATGCAAAATTTCAAAGATATGGTACGTTTTTTTAATCAGGTTTGCAAGGTAGTATTTTAATTTTAAGACCAACGTTTGTTTTGAACATGGAATCGAATCCGACTGGAATTGAAATCGATTCAACCAATGTTGAACTCGCCCATAAATAATTTTGTACATTAATTAATTAATTAATAGCACACATGTCATGTGTTCATGTGCACTGCACATTATAAGGGAACTTCATTTTGTAGCCCGTAGGCCGAGTTGCACGAGGCATACAAATGTCTTCCACCTCAACATCGAGATACATAGGTGGGTGGTGCCATTGGCAGCCGATGGCCACAGACACCGGGAAATCTCCGGTCTTATCTTTACTCCACTTATACCCCCAAAACACTCTCAACACTTTATATTGGTGATAGCCAAGCACAGGAGACACGAAGTCGCCTTTATTTACAGTCACGGCCAGTGTACATGTGTAGTTACATATCTACAAGAAACAAGCATGGACTTTCAGGCAATCTTGTCAAATTAACTGTGAACGGAATCATACAACTTGGGATTATAAATCTCAACTTCTTACTATACCGACGCCTCATCGGAGAAGACGACGTCCAGGAAAAAACAGAGATAAAACAAAAATGCTCTGAAAACCTGTGCCCAAAAACAGTTCAGAATTCTCCTCGGCGAGAGTGTTAGACTTCACTCTGAAATTATTTTCAATAAAAAACAACATAAAAGTTACGTGTCTGTATGGAATGCTTGCTAGAACTGATCCCAATTCTTTTTCCTCTACTATTTATACCTTTTCTCTAAACACGTGTTACGTAACACTTGACCTTCTATACGTGTCTGACATTCCTTAAGTACGTTACACAACACACTAGAGCAATGGTATTACTTCCCTTCTGAAGGGTGGAGTAATTGTGGTTAAGTGCCTTCCTTAAAGCACAGATACCACAACCGGGTGTCAAACTCGCAACACTAAGTTTTAACCCAAGTGTTTTGAATCAACGACACAAACCACCAGTGTTGTAATGACTCCGACCTGAGTCTCGAGTCCCAATTTTCACTCACTTGACTTGAATTCATAGTCAAGTTCCGACCTGTCAATCAAGCCGAACCCGCCGACCAATCACAACAGAGCTAGCAGACGGCGCCCACGTAGGTCAAAGTGATGCAATCATCACACAATCACGCGATTTTCTGCCCATATAGTTTGTATGTTGTATGCGCCAGTGACCGGGTGAATTTTGGTTTCAATGTCGGGCGATTCGCTGTTCAAAGGTAGGAAAGCGCATTTTTATGAATATATATCATCCCTGCATTACTAGCCTTTCGCTCAGTGTGTGCTACGGTAACTGTCGACCCTAAAACATAAATACCTTTGAGTTTTCTCCAATGAATATGTGCTTTCCATGCCGAGTCCCGTTGCTTTGTACGTTGTATGTCGCCATTTTTTGCGATGGCTTGTGAGCACATAGCAACAATATCCAATGCATTGAGACTTGAACCTCAAATGACTTGACTTGGACTTGAGTCACTGTTGCAAATGACGTGACTTCGACTCAAGTCACTGACACAAATGACTTGACTTTACTCTGACTTAAACATTTTTTTAAATCGAGTCTGCCAACAATGAAATTGATGGCCGAATTGTGTTTTAGCACTACAGAAACCTAAGACTAAGCTTGGCTTAAACATGGAGCATTCTTGGCCAGAACAAAAAAAAATAATTTGACTCATTTAGACTCATTTTGAGATTAGCTTGAACAAATTTACTGCCCAGACTTCTTGATTTGAACCGACGTGACCATCAACTTGACCGACATGCCTGATTTGACTTGACTTGACTTGATCTGGCTTGGCATCGATGTCAAATGAGGGACGCAAATATGTCGATTTGCCCCCAATTTCTTGCCTCCCATATATTATTTAATTCATATTTTGTCGTCAAAATCATTGTACTTTCTGCAACACGGCAATGGCAATGCTATTACATTATATTACATGAATGTCCATACAAGCTGTTGCGTGAGGGCGCTCACCCCCCCCCCCCCCCCCCCCCCCCCCCCCCTCACCCACCCTCACCCCATCCACCCACCCCCACCCCATCCACCCACCCACGCCACTCGGCTTTGGTAATCCCTTGCCTATTGTAGCGGCTTGGCTTACCAATGAAAGGGCAGGGGAGGGAGACAGAGCAGTGATGATGCCAATTGAAGGTTTCTCCACTGAGGAAGTAGGTAGGCCATCGGAGCCACTAGAATCAGCCCGAGAGACCAAAAACTCTGAATGCATATGAACCCAAAAACACGTCTTTTTGGTGGGAACATCTCGACACCTCGTATTAGACCAACCAAGGTGTTTCCCTGAAAGAAATTATTACAACAATCTAGTTAAACATGAATTTAAACATGGTAAAATTTGGTTCTTGAGAGGGTAGCGAATGTCTCTGTGTTATGCTAGGAGTCCACTGGGCCAGCGCCAGTTGGTGCCAGTTTGCGCCAATGCAATTTGCTGTGGCGCCTAGTGTCGCCAATAAGGTGCCTAGTGGCGTGTAGTGGCTCAAACTGCCTCCCAACTGGCTCGTGGTGGCCCGTAACGGCACCAAATTTGAATGTGGCGGCAAGAAAATTTCAAAATGTTTGAAATTTTCGTCGCGCCACTTGCACTGAGCAATCATCGCCAAGTGTCCGCCAAGTGGCACCAAATGGCGCGAACATATCGCCCTTTGGCGCAAACAATCCGCCTATTGGAATCCACTGGAATGTAATGGCGCGCGCCAAGTTGCGCCAATGAGACATATCAAAATTGTAAATATTTAGTAGAGATGTTGTTCATACAGCAGCTGAGGAGGGTCTGAACCAGGTAGCCGATGGCCGGTATTTATATACCGGTAGTCGGCAAGTAGCCCCAAGCGGCGGCAAGTTCAAACCAATTTGGCGACCTTTGGCACAAACTAATCACCAAGTGGCGCAAAGTAGCCGTCTATTGGCGCGAATGGCGCCAACAGGGTGAATTTTGGAATCAAATGGCCGTGTAATGGCGCGAACTGGCGCAAACTGGCGCAACATTTTGGAGCAAGCCGGGTGGCATTTGGCGCACGCCATATGGCACCCAGTTTATTCCACTTGGCGACACATGCCGAGCGGACATTAATTCGGCGCCACTACGCGCCAATCACATAATCTTTGGCGCGAACTGGCACCAATTGGCGCTGGCCCAGTGGACTCCTAGCATTAGCGAATGTTTAATGTTTGTTTAGCCATTTAGCCGGATAGGCAGCTGGTGCCGCATACTCCCCATGGAGCTGAGATGGTATATGGAGTGATTTAATGGGTGATCAGGGGTAATGATAGTGTAGGCGCCTTGATCGTAGTTTCCCCGGATAAGTGCACAGTATAAGTCCATATTACTAGTATAATATTCTCGATATTTATATTTTAGGTGTGTACACCATGGCACTTCATTACCCCCGGTCATTGGGTCCATGATATCATTCATCAATTGAATCGTATCAGCTCCCTAGTGGGTTATTTTTCTCCTTTAAGAAGATGGGACATGACAAGCTTTTCGAGTTAGGAAATAAATGGAATGGGAGGGAGGAGCCCGGGGAAGTGAGGGGGAAGGGAGGGGCCATGCAGGAGGAGTGCATATGGGCGTATGGTGGTTTGGACTGGGGTGTGCTCCTACTTCTGGCATTTGAGCGAGGGAGTGTGCGCGTAAAGCCCACATCGCCTAAAGCTGAGGTTGCAAAGTTGGGTGATTGGTCTGCGGTTGGGACTGAACACCAGTGGAGATTTTTGTGAACGAATTACATTTTGGAAAACATTTTTCCTTCAAGACGAAAATCCTTTGCTGTTGGGGAAGGGGCGGGGGCGTGCGCCCTTGATTGCTTGGACGTATAAGAAAGATACTTACCGGAACAACCATTCCCAGCAGAAATCTTAGAACAAGAAGCAGTGGCATGTTCCAGACGAAACTTATGCTCGCACCGAGCACGGCCGTGCATACTAGCGTCACCATACAAACCCTGCGTCTGCCATAGGTATCCGCTGCCTGACCTGTCACATAGCAACCGGTTATTAAACCAAGGAATTGAACTAACATCAACGTGCCGCCTAGATGACTTCGACTGCAGACAAGATCTAGCTGGAATAAGAAAGTTCAAGGCAACACCTTAAAAGAGCTTGTTCAGATTTTTGCAGAAAACAGATTTGGTTCTAACCTATAGTTATCATATAAAATACCTCCCAAATTACTATCCATGAGAGGGTCTACTAGCGAATACTTACCGGCAGATCCACTCCATATGCATATTTCCCTAGATAGCGCAATACATCCGCTAAGAGTTCACACAATAGGCTACCCATCGTGCCCTGCGTCCCGCCCGCCACCTTAGCTTCCTCTTTTCTCAGGAGCTGTGGCAGGAGGAGTCTGCATGGAGCTCCCCCCGCCCCCCCAAGTGGGGAGGAGGGCGGGGTTCTCTACGCGTAAGTATTCGTCAGTAGACCATTCTGACACGACTGTGTGGAGGGAGTCTACATCGCTCATCTTACCCGTAGAGCCTCTACATGTGCAGATTAGCACCGATGCAGGAGGTGGGTGCGAATTGCTACTGTGTAACATAAGGCAGGAGCGAAAAGGGTTACATGCTATGGTAATTTTAAATATGTACATGTATCAATGAATAGGTATATGCAACGTGGGTAAGCTAAAGTAAGTTAACCTGAGCCTACCAGAACCCTGAGTCCTGTCTGGAGGGGTTGCTGAGAGATTGCCTGTGAGGTTCGCGGGCTGTGTCCCTTGCCATCAGCAACGATGTTCTTCCGGCACGTTCCTCGGATTGGAGGACGTCCCGAAGATAGCAGGATATGTATATGTTGGAGGACTTCCAACACGCTGCCTGCAAGATGTCAGTAAGGGGAACTCCCTTCAAGTAGCCCACGGGGTCGAAACTGCTCTGACATCGTGCGCCTTTACTCTGGAGTCCAATTCTTATGTAGTCGGCCAGTCCTGTTCGGCGCACTGGATGGCTGTCACGATTCAGCGTGAGATTGTCTCTCGTAAAGCTGGACAATGATGGGGAGTCGATGTGACGAAGAGACTCGTCGCAGTACCCCTGATCAGTTCGGTCCTGTTGATATACCACTTCAAAGCTCGAACTGCATGTGCACAATGTCTAATCATCCGGAACAGACGAGTGGGATCAGATGTCTGAGATGAAGATACCAGGAGGAAAAGGAGTCCGATTGGTTCTTTGTAAGGAATGATGCCTGGGGCAACCGTGCTCCGTGAGGTTTCTAGCGAATACGGCCAGGTTCAACTGATAAGGCCTGCGGTTCGCTCCATCGTCGCGGTGAAAAAAAAGCCGAATTTGACCGAAAGGTTGAGTAAAGACGCCTGTCTCATTGGTTCATACAGGGAAGGGGAAGGCTTCCCCAGTACATGTGGAAGGCCCGAGAAGGGGAGGAGCTTACGAGTGGTAGGCTTCGCGATGAACATAGGGCATAGCCGTCGGAGAACTCCCCATGAATAGTTGCAATGGCTGATGGTTAGTTCTGATGGTGGGTACCGTGAGGCCAGAGTCGAACAGGTAAACGAGAAAGTCACCGATATCGGATAGGGACAAATCGGTCGAATAAATAGCTTTCCGTCTGCACCAATTATAGAAATGTCGACGTCAGTTGTCGTAGACCTTCCGGGTGAATGGTCTATGACTGTGAGCCGCGAGTTTGGCAGCTTCTGCTGAAAGGCCTGCTGTGCGGAACGATTGTTTGACAATATCCAATACGTTAGATGAAGTACCTTGGGGGCTAGATGAAGAGTGTTCGAGCCCGGCTGGAACAGAATGTCTGGACGATACGAGAGGACTAACGGGTTATTCACCGACAGATTGATTAAACTTGGGGGGGGGGGGGGGGGGGGTACAGCTGTCCAGACGAGAACAGGGTCACGAGAAGAACTCTGCAATGTTCCCCTTCTATTTTTGTGGGTACCAGTGCGATGAGAGGTATCGGAGGAACGCATATGCGAACATTCCTGTCCCGGGGATCGGCAGAGCATCGGTCTGCCATGCTCGTTGATCGGGCTGTCTGGAACAAAGGGCCGGTAGTCAGTTGTTGGCTACTGACGCGAAAAAGTGCGGGCAATCGAAGATATGTCCAATATGTTGGCCGTATCCTTCCCCTGTGGAGGGCATCGGCCACAGTGTTGTCTGTGCCTGAGACGTGCGTGGCTGTTAGGGTTATGCCGGATGGAGCATGTCCCACGCGAGGAGGGGGGTGTGCTGGGGATGAGGAGAGCTGGGCTGACCGAGTGCCACCTTCGCGGCTGATGTAAGCCACGGCAGTGGAATCGTCGCATTTGATGAGGAAAGGTTGCCTTGGATGAGTTGGCTGAAATGTCGGAGATCGTCGAACACCGCCCGCATATGGAGGACATTGATATTGTAACGTTAACCGAGCGGTCTGGAGCCTTTATCTTTTGGTGGTTCGTCACGTCGGGAATTCCTATATGTATGTTGTCCTGTCTAAAGTCAAGGATAGCCCCTTCTGGTCTGGTGTTAGCAAAGTTAACTCACAAAGAATTTCAGGTTGGAAACGAAGGTTTTATTCATCAGGTTACTACTCTTTTAATTCAATTCAAGAGAAAATACAACTCACGTTTCTTGTGTACTAGTAGTTTTCAACCGGTGTGGAGCTGTCAATCGTTAGCTGTCCGCACACTACCAAGCCACGTGCTAAACTAACGCGCGCTCACCCCGTTCGCCACTTCCTGTCTAGACAGCGCGCGCCAAGACTGCGCGCCCACATAATTTGCATAGCAGAGCGCGGGGGCGCTACGCAGCCAGCTCCACACTAACTCTGTATTTTCGTTACATCACCCCCTGCTCTAAAAAGGGATGTGTCCTCACATCGTCCTAATCTGATTATTTCTTTTAATAAACAAGCGTGGATTATATTAAAAAAACGTTTCAAAGTTTTCAAAATCTTTAAAGCACAACTTCTATTAAAACGGGTACAACACTATAGTTTTTACTCTTCTAAGCAAAACAAAACAGATGTTACGCATGTTTAAGAAAACCTGTCAAAAAGTAACAATTAAAGTGGTTTCTAGTAATTTACACAAACAAAGTTTTGCAATGGTAGCAGTTCAATCAACTTGTAAGTTTAAGCAATCAAGTCATCTGACACGTTTATTTCTTTTATAAATGGTCTGTTTACAAATAAAACAGTTTAAAACCAACAAAAAAAAGTTCTCTACTGTGGAATCTTTACGATTCTTTCCCGGACCACGCGTGCCACTACTTCGTCACCATCCAGGAGCTCCTTTGTGACTCGTTCAGTCGTCTGCCCGCTGGAACCGTCGGTCTGTACCTCTGCGTTCCGGTACTGGGTAAGTTGAGAGGGGTTATCTCGTCCCGAGGTGTTCCGAGCTTGTGTGGAGGACGTTATCGCAGAAAGAGATAGCAAGTTGCGAGGGACACTGACTACTAATGGCTGTGCGTGAACGCTCAGGGTGTCGAAATCTCTCCCTGGTGTCTTTGGGACTTCTGGAGACCGTTCTGGGCTCCCATCTTTTCCTCGGTGGTTTCTCTCCCAGTGCCGATCCAAATCATGTTTTCGTCTGAATGTCTTATCACAATAGGGGCACGATAACTTCTTCTTTTGGACATGTTGCTCGTCCACATGTCGTCGGTATGCTGAGAGGGATCGGAACTCCGTCTTGCACTCAACGCACCAGTTCTTTTTCTGAGGTGAACGACTTCTGCCGCGGTCCATGACCAACCTGCAGCAAAGAGCAAAATTAAACGGGGTTAGAGGCACCACTCCCCATAGCGGTCGGGTGGTTTACGTTTACGTCTAGGGGGCCTAAATTCGTCCTTGTCAGGGTCTGGGGCTGTTAAGCCCTCGGAAGTCAAAACTGGTTGGTTTTGCTCAATGATCGGTGATTCGTCTTCTATTGTCTGTGGTGATGTATCTTCCAACGGCCCGTTTCCTGGAGTACCGGCAGTGTTGTCTTGGCTATGACTGTTGTCACCTGAACAATCCCCACTCGCAGTGACATCCCTTTCTGGTGGTCTCTCCACCGTGGTGTCACTGTTTAACTGTGTGGCTCTGTCTAACCATGACCGATCAACATCTCCTTTGTATCGCTTAAGCAGATTGACGTGCACAACCCTGGGTTTGTGTCGGGGACTCTGCTGAATCCTCACCACTACGTCACTTAGCACCTTCGTTATCAGATACGGGCCCCTCCACTTAGGCTGCAGTTTAGGGGAAATACCCACTTTTCTGGCATGGATACGAGCCATCACGGTATCGCCTCTTATGTAACCTTCAGTATGTGCTTTGTGGTCGTAATGGCGACGCTGGTAAGTAGCTGACCGTTTCAGGTGTTTTCTAGCGAGGTCGTGCGCACGCTCCATTCTCTTCCCCAATTCCGAGGAATAGTTAAGGGTCTCAGAGGCTTCTTCTTGCGTCAATCCACATGTGAGGTCGATAGGCAGGTCTGTTTCCCTACCCAACATCATTCTATTGGGACTTTGCCCGGTGCTCTCGTGAGGCGAGGCTCGGTACGCCATCATTACCGTGGACAAATACCGGTCCCAGTCCTTCTGGTTTTCTGCCGTGTATGATGCCAGCATGGTCTTCAAAGTCCGATTCAGTCTCTCGACCTGCCCGTCACTTTCCGGGTGATAAGGCGTAGTCCTGGTCTTGTCTATTCCTAGTAGTTTGCACATGTCTTGGAACAAGACACTCTCAAACTGTCGGCCTTGATCACTGTGGAGTTGACGGGGAACGCCAAATCTACTCACGAACTCGTCGACGAACACCTTGGCGATCGTTCCTGCATCAATGGATGGGATGGCGTAGGCCTCGGACCATTTTGTGAAGTAATCTGAAACTACAAGCACATAACGGTTTCCGCTATACGTTTCCGGGAATGGTCCCGTGATGTCTATGCCAACCCTCTCCATCGGTAGACCCGATATTTGCTGTTGAAGCTTGGCCCGGGCATGACGGTTCGGGGTCTTGTGGTGGGCACAAGTCAAACACTGTCTGCACCACTGCGATACAGTCTCCCGCATCTTATGCCAATAGAAGCGACGTTTCACCTTCTCGTACATCTTAGTAATGCCGAGGTGTCCTCCTGTGGGACTGTCATGTAAACTGGCAAGGATCTCTGGCTGCAACGGTGGAGGAACAACGAGCAAGAACAGTACGGTCTGCCCGGTGTCGTCTTCCCATTGCTTATACAGGACTCCGTTTCTGATGCACAACTGGTTCCAGGCGCCCCACAGGGTCTTGCACCAAGCGCCTTCTGCAGACATTTCACCCCAAAGTGGCCTGTCTTCCCTGGACTCCAACCATCCGATAACTTTATGAAGTGTCGGATCTGCCAACTGTTTCTCCCGCAGCTCGGCACTTGTGAACCCCTGCAGCCAGTTGGGGTCTGCTGGTTGCACAACACGACATACATTGCCTTCCAGTTGTGTCTGGTCTGGTGACCTGGAGCTCCCGGCAGCTTCCTTCGTCTCCTCTAGCACATTTTCTCTGACTGTGGGAGGGACAAGGGCCTGGTCCGATGGGGGAATCCCCATCGTCTCAGAAGTTTCAATTTTCGTGCATTGTTTACATGGCAATCTCGACAATGCATCTGCGTTGCCATGACGACGGCCCGGTCTATGGTGTACCTCAAACTCGTACTCTGCCAGCTGCTGTATCCACCTGGCAATCTGACCTGTTGGCTCCTTGAACCCGAAGAGCCATTTCAATGCTCCGTGATCGGTTCTTATCAGGAATTTTCGTCCATACAAATAGTGGCGGTAATACTTCACGAAGAACACCACAGCTAACAGTTCCTTCCTGGTGACGCAGTAATTGCGCTCACTTTTCGTCAAGGCGCGACTGGAATAGGCAACTACTCTCTCTACTCCCTCTTGCTTTTGGGAGAGCACAGCCCCGATACCACCGTCACTAGCGTCAGTGTCCAGGATGAAATCGTCTGTTGCTGTGGGGTACGCCAAAATAGGGGAAGAAACCAGTCTTCTCTTCAGGCTGTCAAAGGCAGTTTGACACTCCTCCGTCCAGCTAAACGGGCGTGATGCCTCTGTCAGTCTGTGCAAGGGGCGGGCTACCTCAGCGAAGCCAGGCACAAACCTCCTATAATAGGAGGCAAGACCTAGGAACCCCCGTACTTCACGAACGTTAGTAGGAACTGGCCAGTTCTCCACCCTCTGAACCTTTTCAGGATCTGTTTTCACACCTTGTGCCGAAACAACATGGCCCAGGAAGGCAACTTCCCTCTGGAAGAGATGACATTTTTTTGGTTGTAGCTTCAGCCCTGCGACTCTTATCCGGTCCAGGAGCAATCTAAGACGTTCCAAGTGCTCCTCAAAGGTGCGGCTGTACACTATTATGTCGTCTAGGTACACCAAGCAAGTTTGCCAGTGTAGACCACTGAGCACCCTTTCCATAAGGCGCTCAAACGTGGAAGGCGCATTACATAACCCGAATGGCATAACTTCAAATTGGAATAGCCCACGGTGGGTTGCAAACGCCGTCTTAGCCTTGTGATCCTCTTCCATTGGTACTTGCCAGTACCCCGAAGCGAGGTCAAAGGTACTGAAATATGTAGATCCGGATAGTGTGTCCAAGGTGTCATCAATGCGAGGGATGGGATACGCATCCTTTTGTGTGATTGTATTCAGGCGCCTATAGTCAACACAGAACCTCACGGTTCCGTCTTTTTTACGGACCAAGACGACTGGTGAGGCCCATGGTCCTGAGGCGGGTTTGATGACCCCCTTCGTAAGCATTGAGGCAATTTCGTCCTCGGCGACGGCTCTCTGATGAATAGGTAGGCGTCGGGCAGGTTGCCTGATCGGTGCATGGTTCCCCGTTTCGATCCGATGTCTGGCCAAATCTGTTCGGCCTAAATCACCGTCTTTGGATGCAAACTGTGCTTGGTAGTTAGTCAATAAATCTTTCAAGTGATGGATTTTTGTTTCCTCAAGATGCGTTTGACTTCTCCTGTATAGATCGAGAATATGCTCGGGTACCTCACACGTCTTTTCTTGCATCTTGTCAAAAGGGCTAATTCGGTTAATTCTTTCTTGTCGCTCAACTACTTCAGACGGCGATAAGTCAATCCTCGGCCCAACTGCGTCTATCCGCTGGAAAGTCCCTGCTGTTGTCCCTTTGTACAGGGTCACTGGTTCTTCTGTGGGGTTCAACAGTCTCAGTGGCAGCGTTTCGTAAGCCGTGCTTACAACTGTGGAAGCAAGCACCACGCTGTTTCTCTTTGTTAAGCTGTCGCTCGGCTCTATTATCCCGTAAGGAGCGTTGGTGGCAGCCTTTTCCATATGTCCTGCGACGATTACCTCGGTCTGGGGAGCAATTACGACTGTATCCACAACAGTCACACGACAGCACATCTGTTCCTGGTCAGGTTCCGCTGTCTCTCGTAAAGGCAGTTCCAGCTCCCCCCACGCCAAACTTCGGTTACTCACGTCGATCAAACAGTATTTGCTTCGTAAAAAATCCAAGCCTAGCAACACGTCGTTACTAATATCGGCTACTCTAAATTTATGTCGAACTTGCTGACCACCGAGCTGTACTTCAACGGTCACCTCCCCTATCAGGGTTAAAGTTTTGTCGTTTGCCAGTTGCACAGTCATATCCGTGCTGAATGCACTTTCCTGTTCCTTACCAGATAATTTTGTAAAGACTTTGTGAGACAGAATGGACACTGTAGCACCCGTATCCACAAGAGCAACTACGTCAACCCCGTTGATTTTTGCTTCGACATGTAACCCATCACCCACAACAGCAACATTTCCAGGTATTTTCTTTATGGGCCGCTCTACCTTTGCCGAGTCTTGGCCCTCAGACGCAGCACTTAGTAGTTTCCCGAATTCGTTTTTACTTCACCTGTTGTCGGACTGTTCGCTTCTTTGGCTTCTGCCTCCTTGTCCTTCAAAGTTGGACACTGGCGCTTCATATGGCCATATTGCTGGCATGCGTAACACTTAGGCCCTTTTTCGTTCCTCTGGTCGAAATTCCTTCCGGCAGCCTTACGTGATCGCAGTTGTTTTTCCACCCGCTCTAGCTTTTCAGCCATATCTTTCAGTTGTTGTTGCACTTCAACAAGTGTTTCCTGCTTGGTATTTTCTTGTACTTCTCCCGCTATTTGCGGGAATGGAACATTTCGTACTTTCTTCAGTTCCAATTGACGGCGCTCCCTTTCAACTCGCTGTAACGCCTCCAGCTCGACGGCAGCAGCAACAGCTTCATCTAGCGTTGATGTTCGCATTTGGATCACCCTAGTTCTTATCTCACTGTCGTAAAGAGCATCCAAAAAATGATCTTTTCCCATTTGGTCTTGGCTTCCTGTCGGCAGATCCACGTATACCTTGTCAACAAGCCTCCTGATTTCTTCGGCCATCTCCACCAGGCTTTCCGATGCTTTTTGTCGCCGGTTTCGCAGCTGTGCTCTGTGTAACTCTTTTCTCCCGGTTGGATCGAACCGTGCCTCCAGTGCTCTAACTAGATTGTCGAAGTCGCCAGTTGCTTCTTTCGGTAGGCTTCCTAAGACTTGTTGGGCTGTTCCCGTCAAGAGAACGGCCAAGTACTGTAATTTCGCGCCGTTGTTCCAACCATTTATTTTGGCGCACATCTCGAAATGTCTGATGTATGCAGTCCATGGACCTTTCCCGTCGTATCTGTCAGGCTTAATAACTGGCCTTTCTCTTGCGTGGAATGACCTATGTTGTTCAATGTTTTCGTTGCCAGCCATCGTCATTCCCTTCGCGATTTCTTCCATCGCTTGCCTTTGAAGCGATCCATCTACCTGTTGGCCACTGTTTGTCGGAACGAACTCTGGTGGTTTTATCGGAGTACTGGCCGCAGTCGGACCTGAAACATTTGCAGTTGGTACAAAAACGTTCTTGGTGATTGGGACAGCAATTCCTTCAGCGAACCCTTGAAATTGTGGGGCAGTTGGTACTGCATTTTGATTCGTTGATGCGCCTTCTGTCCGTGTAGTAAATCTGGGAGCGGCCGGTGTGTTTTCTGTCGGTGGTGCTAACCATAACGCTGCTAAGGCGTCGCCTGCCGAGTTGGTAAACATTGGAGCAACCTGATTGTCTCCATGTAGTGCCGCTAGCTTCTGGACGGCCGGTGTGCCTCCTGCCGATATAATAAATCTTGCAGGGGCATTTACGTCAGCTGCACGTGCCGCATACTTCGGAACGGCCGGTGTGTCCACCACCGGTATTGTCAACCTCCGAGGGGCCGGTGCGTCAGCTGCCGGTGCCACAAACGCTGGAACGGCCGGTATGTCCGCCGCCGGTATTGTGAATCTCCCGGTGGCCGGTGCCACAAACGCCGGAACAACCGGCTTGTTCACCGCTGGTATTTCGAATCTCCCGGTGGCCGGTGCGTCAACTGCCGGTGTTAAAAACCCCGGAGGAGCCGGTGTGGCGTCGCGTCCGGTCGGTAGAATTCTTTGGCCCATTGCTGTACTCTGGTTTCCCCAGGTGGTGTCAAATACCATTGGTTCTCTTCTTGAAAAGGACTGGGTTATAGGTTTGATCCTTTCGGCCTCCTCTGCCCTCTGCGTTACGATTCCCCCAGGATGGTCAGTGACAGGACTGCTGTGGGCAAAGTAGTCGCTTAGGCTCCGCGACAGACCGTCAATTTCTCTGGTCAGTCTCATGTATTCCTCCTCTAACTTTTTATTCAGTTCCACCAATGAAAGTTGGTAGTTAGTGCCGACTTGCCCACTTGGGTTACTTTCAGCCATAGTTACCACAGAGTCGTTTCTTGTATGGTAGTACAACCCGGTTCATTCAGTTGCAATCAGGCGCTGCAACAGGACAACCTCTTGAAACTCTAGCCAGCGAAATTTAACGAACGCCGGTACCGTGAAGCAGAGACCGGTGTTCAGAGTCCGGCCGGTAAAGCAAACTGACGGTTGACTCAAGAAAACCGCCAAAACCCCGGCCGTTACAACGCAACAGCCACCGGTAGATCAGTTGGAATCCGGCCGGTACTACAAAGTAAAGGTCGGTGCAACGGGGCTGCCAAACTTCGGCCGGTAAATGAAACACGGCCGGTACGGTACACCGGGCCGGTACAGCACTGGCAATGGGACTCCGGCCGGTACTACAAAGCAACGGCCGGTGCAACGGGACTGCCAAAACTCCGGCCGGTAAATGAAACACGGCCGGTACGGTACACCGTGCCGGTACAGCACTGATAGTATGCAGTCGGTGCAACCGAGAAGCTGCCGGTAAATAGGCAGGCCAATATAATGCTTGGGCAACGAATGGCAGTTTGGACCTATTTGGCTCGGTTTTCACCACCACCAAACAATTCAAATGCAAAGATCGATTCGGTTTTTACCACTATCGAGTAGCCTAGCTCTAAACAATACAAAAACACATAAATCCAGTCCCGCCGCTGCCGCCAATGTAACGTTAACCGAGCGGTCTGGAGCCTTTATCTTTTGGTGGTTCGTCACGTCGGGAATTCCTATATGTATGTTGTCCTGTCTAAAGTCAAGGATAGCCCCTTCTGGTCTGGTGTTAGCAAAGTTAACTCACAAAGAATTTCAGGTTGGAAACGAAGGTTTTATTCATCAGGTTAGTACTCTTTTAATTCAATTCAAGAGAAAATACAACTCACGTTTCTTGTGTACTAGTAGTTTTCAACCGGTGTGGAGCTGTCAATCGTTAGCTGTCCGCACACTACCAAGCCACGTGCTAAACTAACGCGCGCTCACCCCGTTCGCCACTTCCTGTCTAGACAGCGCGCGCCAAGACTGCGCGCCCACATAATTTGCATAGCAGAGCGCGGGGGCGCTACGCAGCCAGCTCCACACTAACTCTGTATTTTCGTTACAATATGAAGATTTTCCTGACCCGGGCCGCACTACCCGTCTGGCGCGGATTAAGTGTGGCACCCAAACCGAGACTGGATGCATCCGTGGAAACAACTCTCGTTGAATATGGTCGTCCAGAGCTCGTCCTGCGGCCTGAGCCTGCTGTCTGCAATGGCTGCCATGCCATGCGTGTCCGGGGCCCTGGACTCTGAGCTCGAATGCTGAGCTAGCACAGGGGGTCCCGGGAGGGAAAATCTGCGGCGGGGGTGGGGGACGGGGGCGGGGGATGGGGGGGGGGGGGGTTCCCCGCTTTTTGTAGGTGGGGTAACGCCCGGGGCGAGTTGACTTACGCCCGGGGCGTGCCCGTCTGGGCGTGCCCGTCTTGCGGGGCAGCCTGGCCTGCCTGGGGGCGAACTGTCCCGCAAGCGGATCGAGTTGCTCCGAAAGCGGGGCGAGTTGTTGAGACTCTACTCAAGTCACCAAATCGTCCAAATTCACGAGGCCTTGTCAAAAGGCTATAGGTGACTCGTGATTAATACGAGTCACATATTTCAAAAAAATATAAAAATATATATATTCGCGCACTTATGCAGGATTCTCGGGTAAAAAACAGTACGACGCGATAATTTGCTGGCAGAGTGTGATGTCAATTTCGCGCGGACGCGTTCCCCCCGTTGACAACGGTTCACGCTACTTGCATGGTAACGCTTTACTTCATTGGTTTTGCACAGAGGCCACAATGGGAACATTTTGTTTTGAGCTTTTTTGTTACAAACATCACAAAATAAGGCGACAGGATGGCATATCGCTATACGAGAGTAGGTATGAGCAAACCATTGCAAGTCTTTAGAGAGGTTTCGCAAGGTAACGAATACGGTTGCGAATACTGATATGATAACGGTAACCGTTCACGTCGATGCGCACACTGAACTGGGTTTCGCACTGTGTAAATGTACGTGTACATATCTGCTAAATCTGCTCTGCGCTTGGCTTTGTTTTAAACAGATGTTCCTCGCTTTCACGTGGGCATCACACATTAAATTTGATCTATATTCACGGATTATACATCAAAAAGAAACAAAATGCATACAGCTTATTAATCCACCACAGACATGACAGATAATGCGAAAAATCTGCATAACTGGTATCCGTTTTTATGCAACGCGTATAAAGGCCGATAACCGTATAGTCAACGCGTATGAAAACATGTGTACTTCGGTTACGCGTCACACGAAGCGCATAAAGTCATGATGTATCCGTATCCGTATCGGTATTCGTGACGATGCGAAACCTCTCTATTATTATCCTTATTTTAAAATATTTTCTTCTAAAAGAACAATGGTAAAATACACTGTGCGCAAACACAATAGATGTAAAACGTGAGCGTGAACCGGTAACCATAGTTACGGTCCAGCGCCCGCCAGCGAATAATGCATAGTTCCGACCTGTCAATCAAGCCGAACCCGCCGACCAATCACAACAGAGCTAGCAGACGGCGCCCACATAGGTCAAAATGATGCAATCATCACGCAATCACGCGATGTTCTGCCCATACAGTTTGTATGTTGTATGCGCCAGTGACCGGGTGAATTTTGGTTTCAATGTCGGGCGATTCGCTATTCAGAGGTAGGAAAGCGCATTTTTATGAATATATGTCATCCCTGCATTACTAGCCCTTTGCTCAGTGTGTGCTACGGTAACTGTCGACCCTAAAAACATAAATACCTTTGAGTTTTCTCCAATGAATCTGTGCTTTCCATGCCGAGTCCCGTTGGTTTGTACGTTGCGTCGCCATTTTTTTGCAATGGCTTGTGAGCGCATAGCAACAATATCTAAGGGGCGGGGTTAACTGGGCAATCTCGGAACTATGCATTATGTACACTGCCTCGCCAGGCCGGCAGGAACGCACGAGCACATCATCATTTCACATATTGTTTGTACGAAACTATAGCAGATTCAGTTTTATTCTGGCGAACAAGTGTGACTCTGACTCGAGGAAAGCATGCAGGGGCGCCGCCCCCTTTTCCAAAAAAAATAAAAATAAAACTCGATAACTTTCGCAACTGTTGGGGTATCTGCCTCATATGACATCACACTTTTGCCTGCTTAAAGTGGTTAAATATTGCCTGAGATCGCACCAAAGACCCCATGCTGTGATGGCTTCGCGCTACACGCTCGCAATTTGATTGTCTTCACCATTTCATGCTTAAACATTTCACGAAACCCCGTTTGGAAAATCCTGGATCCTCTCCTGACTCGTGACTCCGCCTCGGACTCGAGGCCAATGACTGGAGACTCGGACCGGACGCGTAATTTGTTTTACACCACTGCGAGGGGAAAACGAGGGGTTTTGTACCTTTTTAGCGTCTTGAGAGGAGACTATATATATAGGTTAGGGGTTAGGGTTGGTTATTTTTAATCGGTTTGCAACCAGCTTCGTGGTCTGGTTAGAAGAGAGTTCGACTTGCAATCACAAGGTCCCTGGTTCGAATTCCAGTGTAGTTTGGGATTTCTCGAAATTTCCCTGTTTCTTCTTTTTCTCTAATAGTGAGAATAAGAGTTCTGACTATTTCCAAGATTTGAATTTTCCTTTGCATACCTATTTGCATAGGTATGCAAGAGGTGTTAAGGTAGTTTAAGGAAGGCGGGAAGGTCACTTGACCGTTTTCGACTACACGCATCGGACACCCCATTTTTTTATTCCGCGGAAATGTCTGAATGAAATGCTAAGTTCACTTGATATCCCGAAAGAAGATTCGCTAGGGACTGTTCAACGTACAGCAACAGCAACTTTGATGGGGCTAGTTGGTCCGGCAACTGGATAAAGCCATGGTCAACTGCTGAATTTTTGCCGTTTCCACGGAACAACCTATCGTACTACCCATGTACCGCGTAAGCTGCGTGGGACAAGAGAAGCGAGCGGAGGAGTGCTAGGCTACATGCACACTGAGTTAAGTACGCAGAACAGAGAAACAGATTAGATAAAATAAATTTTGTGCAGATTCAATTACGGTAAAATGGAACTAAATATCCAGTATAAAATATTTTACGTCTTGGACGAATATGTTTAAATTTCTTAAGAAATCGGCAATACACATTGCAGAGAAGAATTAAGCTGATACATGTATAATAGGAGATTTCAACATTTCAGATATTCAGCTTTTAAACATGGTTAATGGTGCACTACATGTTTGGTCACAATAGACCTTATGCGTAGCGGCCATGATAGAGGGCAGTTACATTGTCACGGTGCGTCATGCACGAGTAGGCACATTGTGGATATATTGTCACATCATTTAAATATGAAAACCTGCCCTCTAACATGGCCGCTACGCATAAGGTCTATTAGTTCGCGATTATGGCGACAAAGAAAGGGCCGAGATAAGCTGTAGTGGTAATAATTGGGAAAATGACTATGAAAGTTATTCTTTAAAATAACTAATCAAACTTGCCGGTGGGTGCAGAGTTGATGGAGGAACACTAATTGGCAGTGTGAAACATTTTCTTAGAAAACACTTGGAAAAGTTTCCATCAGTCTCATATGTTTTGTACACGAGGTTTTTCCGGTGAGGTTTCAAAAAATCATGATACTGGTTACTATTGCCACTAATTTTGAGCGGATTTAGTCTTTTAACGTTTTCTATGTATAACGCAAAGACGAAGCCGGTTGTAGTGATATTTGTTTGGCGTATGGCCCCTGGAGTAGGGAATACATAAACGCTGATCATTCAACTCCGGCTTCAAACAAGATGGCGGCGCCCAGTAGTCCAGTTACGCACGCAGTTCTGCTAAAACATTGAAGGTAAATTAAAAAGGTATGACAATGGTTTACTTGCATTTTTTGTCTCCATTGGAAAGCGGGTGAAAGCGACTCTTTAAGATACGGTTGGCATGATTGGATTTCAAGCACATTATAATTTATATTAAAACAAATATTATTGTTGCCCTCGATCAAGTTATTGGGAAGCATAAATCCCAGTAAGGCATAGTCAGATAGTACAGCCACAATTATTATCAAAGTGGGATTTTAATAGGCCTATAATACTTGACTCCGGGTTGTTTTCTGATTATGATTCGCATATTTCGAAATGGATTTACCCCGAAAGAAATGTTAGGTTATTCAAATTTGCCCCAGTTCAGTTCTTTTGAGTATGAATTTGGCTGGTCGAGCCCATCATTGTCCAGATTTAAACATACATTGAACTCCATAGTAACAATTTAGCAATAGAATTAAGTACTCTGTTTGTATGTACAACGGCACTGACTGTCATCTTAATCCTACATACTATTTTAATATTTCCACAGGTTTTCGTACCATCCCTTCCTGATGCAAGGAACGCAGATGTGTAACATGGAGGATGAAAAGTCAAAACATGAGGTTTCACCAGGACTGGAATCATATGTTGAAGAGTTTCAATTGCGGAAACTAACACCAGCATAGAGAAGGGGTATCCCTTGCCATTGAAACATATCACTGGCCTTCGTGTAAAGGTGTTTTATCGATACTGAAATGTGCTGACAATTGACAAACACCAATGTTTGACGTTATAGCTGCTAAATAGTTTATTGTGAGAAGGTAGAAGTAGTATGTTTAGGTTTCTGTATTCAATTGACATGTTGCCAATGAAATTTTACTCTTCCAATTCTCGTATTCTATTTCCAATCTTTCCTGTTCTAGACAAGGTAATTGTATTCACACATGATTCAGAGTTGTTTAATACTGCAGGATTTGATCTGCAGCACGGCAATGACGCCGTATCATACATGTACATGTAGTTCTTTATATACATGTAATTAGCATATTTCCATTCCAGTATGCATCTATAGGGGTTGCAAATTCCAGTGTAACCCCAAATGCCCACATGACATGTATTGGACAAGAATGGTCCGTATGAAAGTGAGAAAACTGCATGTTCTTTCATATGGTCACATGCGACATGCATAAACAATTTGTGTTGGTTCAGATAAGCTTGTGGTGAACTGAACAGAAAATCTACTTGGGACTTCTATCACAACAGAATCATACGATTCACATGATACACATTGAATGAGATTCGCTTGATGTTCTCACATGTTCTCATGGCAGATAATTTCAGTTCTGATAGTTAAAATCCGCATGGTGTTATGTCAGGTGGTTAACAGATGAATGTTTTGAATTCGTGCACTTAAAATCCACATGGTGTTCGAATTCTACCAGGTGGATACAAGATGAATGATTTGAATTCTGATAGTTACAAATCCGCATGGTGTTCTATCAAGTGGTTAAAAGATGAAGATTTTGAATTTTGATAGTTATAAATCCGCATGGTGTTCTATCAAGTGGTACAAGATGAATGTTTTGAATTCGTGCACTTAAAATCCACATGGTGTTCGAATTCTACCAGGTGATTACAAGATGAATGATTTGAATTCTGATAGTTACAAATCCGCATGGCGTTCTATCAAGTGGTTAAAAGACGAATGATTTGAATTTTGATAGTTATAAATCCGCATGGTGTTCTATCAATTGGTACAAGATGAATGTTTCGAATTTCTTACACTTACAAATCCGCATGGTATTACTAGTTGCAAGATGAATGTTTTGAATTCTGATAGTTAAAAACCCGCGTGGTGTTCTATCAGGCGGTTACGAAATGTATGTATTGAATTCTGATAGTTATAAATCCGCGTGGTGTTATATCAGGTGGTTACAAGTTTAATGTTTTGAAATCATATACTTACATATCCGCATGGTCGCAAGATGGATGTTTTAAATTATTACACTAATAAATCCGAATGGTATTCTATGCAGGCGGTAACAAGATGAATCTTTTGTATTTTCTGATAGTTATAAATTCGCATGATATAGTCGCGTGACATTCGTTATAATTACGCGAGTGATCCGTATGGTGTTGTCTCACATGGTCGCAGGAATACGCGTAAGTTTGAGGGTCGTATTCTGTGTGCTCTTGCATATAAATGCAAATTGTTTGCGATAAAATATTTGGCTCAGATTTCAAATTATCATCGCGAATAGATTAAAGGATTGTGATTACAAAACTGTTGAAAGTTATAAACCCAAGACGCATGGTCGACAACATGAGTGATTTGTATGGGTTCTCCAAGATGACAGATATTTTGAGTTGGAGCTGGATAGTTACAAAGACGCACGGTATATACGCTGTTTTGCCCTTATGGCAGGTATTAGAGAGCGACAAGCCCGAAGTCAAATTACATGATCGCATGACAGATATAATATATAGCACTATATTCTCCATGTTCACATATAAATTCGGCTTGACACCCATTGGTGTTGTCTTGCATGTATATGCTCGCATGGCAGATATCTTTGAAAGTTGTAATTCTGCATACTATCATTAAAACTGTGCATTTAAACGATTAGCATAGATCCTCAATATAGCGGGGATAGTTTCACAGAAAGCGAATGTGTGAAGGTATGGGTTTACTTGAAATATTGTTATATATTGACATTCATGGAATGATCCAGAGAAAGTATGTTTTTTTCTACCCCTTGTATTATGTATTATTTTGAATATACATATTTCAAACGGCGAGTGAAGAGGTATTGATAGTGTCTTGTGTCCATAACGACGCACAAATATGATCAAGTATTATACTGTCAATTTACTGTAACTTGCAGTATAGGATTTTTACACCAACAAGGAAACGTTTTAGTGGTACATCGTACGGTATGCATAATGTCCAAGGGACATCACAACTGCTTAACCAATATCTAAGTTAACACTTGCAATTAATTTAAGATACAATGATTAATGATTCAGCAATAAAACTGGTTCTACGGACTCATGTTCCCGTTCTTTGACCTTGAGGTGGGGAGCATTGTGTATTGAGCGTTGCTTGTCGTCGGAGTACGGTGCTCCCCAAACGGTGCACTTGTGTGTAATTTGTTGTTTCTCTCCACAGGTCGCGCAGGGTTGGAAATGGGAAGGGGAAGACACAAAATAGAAAATATTTTATTGCCGTTTGAGCGGGGCGAATTAGGAAATAATGTCACTTGATGCAGTCATTGGAAACCTAGACTCTATTCGGGTTGAAAAATTGGGGTGTACCCCTCGCTGCGGTGTAAAAAATAAACACGCGGACCGGACTCTGTTGCAACGTGATTAGAAATCCACCTAAATTATGTCATATCGCCCTCTATCACTCGATTCGTAATTCAAGGACCGAATTTAAAAATATGTCATGGACGTCTGCGTTTATATTTGATTGACCCTAGACTAGCTCCAGTCAGCTAGTCGTTGCAGCCAAATTGGGAAATTTACTCACAATGCACTCAAGTTTTGTTATTTTGTTTTTTATAAAGGTTGGCTCGTGTTTTACAAATGATACAGTAAAAGGGTAACTGTGTGTCATTTGAAAAAAAACAATGATTTTGTTATTTGTTAAATACTCTGTATTCCTCATTCGCTCGTACCCAGCGCGCCTTAGTTACAGGGCGCAGGGACGGGCTAATTTGTTGGTGCCCTCATTTGCCGGCCAACATTTTATACGACACGTGACCACGAGGTCACGTCTTTTTCTTGTAAACACATGTAAAAACATTTTTTTCCAACAGAAAAGGCCATCTCGCACACAGTACACTTAATTTATTGGTAAATTTGATTTTTTGAATTAGATATATTATGTTTGTGCAGGCACACTGACCCGTACCAGCGCCCTGTAAGGGCCGGCTGGGCACGAGCGAATATTTCCTGTGAATAAAACAGTAGTTAGTCTGAAGGTTAATAATTCAAAAGGTAGCACTTATAATGAATAAGAAAATAATCATAGGCCTTCGTAGCAACAACTACATGTATACTACTTCACCAGATGCAATTAAGATGATCGACGATCTTCTGTGGTGTAACTTTGAGTAGACTGTTAACAAGTCTAAATCATGGCGGTCATGTCGGACAAAAATACGAGTACATCTTGGTCAGTTTTACCATGGAGGAAGAAACAAGTGTTTCTTCCTCCATGGTTTTACTGGATTTTTGAATACCTAGAATGTTGTCGGAATTCTATCAATTTAGGGATTCATACGTAAAAACAACTAATGTGGAAGATACACTTAAAATAATGTCTTAAAAGCACGAACAATTACGCCCGTGAACACATCAACACATTTACAAATACCACAACTAAAATGAAATTCCTAGTTTCGGCGTAATAAATTTATAAATTTTGTGATTTCTAATCGCGTTGCAACAACCGTTCTACAACACTTGAAATAGGCATGTAATGTATCATCAATGACAATAGTAGTATTAATGCCTATAGGCCTAACGATTGTCGCTAAAGAGAAAAAACTGTATTAAGGATATATGCACCTCTGTTATAACATTGGTTGCACCATTCTGGTTGGAATAATCCCAGCCATCCTCACAAGTCGTTACGTTGTCTGCAAGCGTCCCGTTGAAAACTCCATACATGTGGCAGCTGTCACGCACTCGGCGGCCATTGCTTTGGACATAAACTGTCGTCTCATTCGTTGTGAACCCAGGCGGCGGTTTGCAGGAGTGAGCAACGGCTTGGTCAAGCGTAAATGCAATGATGTGAGTTTGAAAAGAAGCTACCGTTAAGCTGATCCCGAAGATTAAAATATTGATTGCTTGAATGCGGCCGCAGGAGCCAATAATTTGCAGAGCGCTGTCAACGTCCATATTTGTAGCATTGATGCAATGTTCCGACCGTTGTTGTTGCGGATCGTTTATCAACCACTTCAACTTTGAACTCATCTTCGCCTATTTAGATAGGCCTACTACTGATGTACTACTAGTCCGGTAAATTTATGGGAAAATTGTGCCTGACCTAGAACTAATTGCAATATAATGCATTCCCAACACTGGCTGGTTTATAACAAATTCACTCATTAACACACTGAAAATATTTTCTAATGAGTGGAAATGTGTGTTTTTTGACGCCAATACGCAGTATAAATTTTGTAATTTTTTTAATCATTACATGGAGGGCGCTATTTCGTCTGTTACCTATCGGGAATCCGTGTACATTACATGTACTAAGACAGTTTTTCGATAACCATGATAGACCTATAAATCTTTGCTGAAATTTACTTTGAGCAAACTGTCAAAATAGCACATGAACTTTGCAGTACTAAGTGTTCAAAGTTAGGCACTGTGTTCTCTTTTGAAAGCTCTCCTGTAAAAATGCCCAATTTCATGCTGTTGCTTGGCTCAAAACAGTATGTCATGAGTTTAGCTAGTGGATTTTGAAAGTTCCTTTTTTTCTGAGCTATGAAGATATGTAGGCCTACGTATGTTTCCTGCTAAAACAGCAGCATGAATTTGAGCCCTGGTCCTGTATGGAAAAACGTACATGTAACAAAATTTGTCATGTTTGAGTCCACTGGGAAGCATGCCTTTGACTACACGAAATAAATGCTACATTACAATTGAACTCTGACCTCTGAGTTTGTGTTCATTATTTACATACATCTACAGTAAGTGCTTGGGAAATATATTTTTGTAGGAAAGACTAGTAAATTTGTGTATGTGCCTGCATTGATGTAGCAACACAGCAAGCTGTAATAATTACGGAATAGACCATAGTTTGGGGGTCTTCGCACACAATATGGAATTAGCCATGATATTCATATATTTCCGGTACAGCTGACCTTTGTCACGTATACACCGGTCCTAAATCCTATCGCTAATTGCGGAATATTTACATATCAAAGGTCCGCTGTACCAAATATACATGAATATGCTAATTAAATTGTGTGCGAAAACTCCGAACAGGTCTATAGACCGTATCGAATAGCCGCCATCTTGTAGGGCAGTTTCTGTGTTCAATGAAGACATGCCTGGTTGCACATACTGTGGTTCCATTGTTGAACAGTTTAAGTAACAAAAGGTGACCCACACAATGGCGGCTATTCGATACGGTCTATACAGTGAATGTCGGTTATCCCTAACCCTGCTCAATCCAACAAAATCAATATGATTTTACATACACTCTATGGTGTTAGGGTTAAAGTAGTAGTACTGTAGTAAAATGATCTGCTCATAACAAAGAAATGTTTAGGCCCTGTCATTCAATCATTGATTTTATTCCTTTGTTTTAAAGGAGTGTGACCAGATCACTTTTTTTTACCCATAACTCCCCGGGACTTACCTTATGGGTCATGAGATTTTTATATCATAACATCCGTTATATTTTTCTGATTACGAAACTGAAACTCCCGCGCTTCTAGGCCGCATATTTCCGAGGATATCGTCGAAAATCCACCGATTATTTGTAAACTCATTTTCCAGTATCAACGTTTATCCACTGAAAGCCGACTCGATAGTTTTGTTCAATTTTTTTACTGGAAATTGCGAATGTTTTCGGGTTTTTGGGACATGGGAGGTGTGTATGGGAGTTACTTGATAATATTGGTAAGTTACATCGAAAACTATTTTCCAGAAACTCTGGTCACGCTCCTTTAAAGGGGTGATTTAAAAACATTACCAACAGCATTACATAACTAAAGGATAATGTTGATAAACTGCCTTGTAGAAATTTCAGCTATATAAAAATCCATGCATGGTTTTTGTGTTAAACATGTTGAATGATTGGTCAATAATTCATTTGCAAATTAGTTTTTAAAAAGCACATTAATTTCTCCCACAAAGGTACCAGAAAGAATTGAGAAGTTGATCATGGCCTCAAACCTTATGTGCAAAACATGAGGATTTTTTTAAAAAGCGTTTCCTCACAAAATCTTAAAATCTTAAATTTTTTCCCACTCAAAATTTTGGTTATTCCATCAATTCTGCACATTCCAATGCTTGGTTATTCCATCAATTCTGCACATTCCAATGCTTAATGAAAAAAATCTGATAAACTCTTGTCAACTCTTACAAGGTGCATTTTACATAAAAAAAGGAAATAATTTACAAGTCGGACATCTTTTATAACCTCATAATAAACTATAGAAAACATATAATATTGGCTAACAAAAATAGTAATTTTGTCCATGCCAAATTGTTGTTTTTCTATCAGATCTGCACTTACAGACGGCTAAAATTGGCTCATTAGTCATTTTAAGGAAGAGTGACATCCGACTTATAAGTTCTTACCCGTGAAATCATCCACCATTTGTCCACAGAGGAAGGAAAAAGATTCATCCTTACATGCATGACCTAATTTCCGGACATGGTTCGAACGCGCCGAAATTATTTTTTTTAAAATGTCCTTCAAAGAACTGTCCCTCGCCTCTCCTAATTTTGATTAGCCACTGTTTCTGACGCTCATTATCATTTAGAAATCTATTTAAAAAGTCCGACGACGAACGTTTTCAGCCGTCACGTTCGGGTACATGTATACGTAGTGTACGTATTTGCCTACCGCACGCGTACACTACGGCCTTGAAATGAGAGGAACTACATGTATAGCCTCGGTTTGGTAAAACGAGGCTAGACTTTTAAGAAAGACGTATAAATATACGACATTTCTTAATCATGGTCACGCTTACAGCGCCCTTAAAGGTATATATTATATCAGTTATCTCACGAGCGCGAGTGTAATACGGCATTATGTAGTGCGATATGTGTCCTATATCCCACGAGGCCGAAGGCCGAGTGGTATATGGGACGCAGACGCACTACATTATGCCATATTTCCACGAGCGCTAGTGGGATAACAAATTTATCTTCAAGCAAACTTGACGCACTAATAACACGCGTACTACTCCGCGAATCGAAATCGGTGGTAGGGACGTAGTTATCTTGGAATACCATGGCGCATTACGCAAAGTGCAATATGAGATTTAGAAGAGTATTATAAGACATTATCACACTCAACTGTTGGTTGCCATGGATCCACCAATCAAAACCACGGATTCAAGTTTGCTTGAAGATAAAATGCGAAATTTGATCAGAGATGAGAATAAAGAAGCAGGTGTCTAGACATCGGTGGGATGTGCTTCACTATTCGGCGGGCTTTTAGCAGCGAGTAGATTGGCTCCGTCGTTCAGGGTCTCCGGTAGGGATCGGCGGTGGGTCTCCGGCAGGGGTATAACCAGGCACCCAGCCAAGAGAGACACCACCCCGAATGCCACAAGAGGTATAGCAGCGTGAGTGTGACCCTGCAAAACAAATGCATACGCAGGGGATCAGGTTGGCGTAGCACTACTTTCCTCAGTGGCACTCATGGTATGATGGTTCGAATACCGCTAGGGTCAGCATGTGGGTTGAGTTTCCAACCTCTAAACTTGATCATTTCGTCTTCATATTTTCTGCAGGATTACGAGCTACAGTGCCATGGCACCTTTGAGGAATCATTGGTTTCAGTACCAGGAAGGATATATACAGCAGAATCAGCACATAGCCATACATCACGGCTGTCTTTGGAGTGCCTGGGACTTGGCAATTATTACCCCATTTCAACATCACCAATTTAGAAGGTAAGTTAATGCATAAAGTAAAGTAAAGTAAACTAACAGACTGTTAGCTCGCTAGTCACACAGAGGGACTGCACTAACATGGGCGCCGCCATTTTGATTTAACGTTTTTGGTGCAAAAACCGTTCCCTTTTTGCCTTTTCTTACCGAGATATAGTAGAGACACAAACTTTCATCAGGGCAGTGCACATGACTGATAATAAGTGTTTAAGTTTGGTTTTCAGATTGTCACTAAACTGCGACCAATGTCGCCAAAATTTGTCCATTGTCGAAAAGTTATTTTACTTACGAGAAAAATAATGAAGGGCGCCACCATTCCCCCGGCACGAGTCACTACAGACGCCGCACCCATTGCTGCATTCCTGAGACAAAAAGAAAAAAATCCGTTTCCTTTTTTTTTTGGTTATTTACTACTGGCGGTTATTTTAACAAAACTGAGGATTCTCTGGCCGCGTCGCGTGATAAATGACATCACATGTATTTGGAGAACCGAAGTGAATACGTCATCTGTTGTTTATAGTTCAGTTGCCAAGGCAACGAATCTATACTAAAAACACTGAATCGTTTCCTTGTGTTTTTGTAATGGCTGCTTTAGCCGATGGGTCAATCAATGTTTAGAGCCAGTTAACATGGTAATTGACGTCACACTTCGCCTCCCAACTTACCTCATTACTGTTGGAAATGTTTCTGCCGTCACCAGATATATAATGTCAAAAGCTGCCGCCGCGAAGAACTTTCCTGTTAGTGCCATGACCATATTGACTACCGCCAAGTCAGTGCCGCCAGCTTAAAGGTAGATAATTATTGGAAAACGTTTAAAAACTAACATTAACCAACAAGGCAGTTTATCAACATTTATAAACTGCCTTGTAGAAATTTCAGCCACATATACTCTCCAACAAAAGAAACTGTGCATGATAAAAATTGCTGTATTTTTTCAGCCATGGCAGATAACTCGCTGGAATAAACTGTTAATGAAAGTCCATGAAATCTTTCAAATGGTTAACCGAACTTGAAATGTACAAAATGTGTTCTTCGTGTTCTCAGAGGTTGCTGAAAACTGACTTGCCAATATTGAAGTCACAAAGTCAGTATCGAGTGTGTCCCCCTTGTACATTAATCACTGCTGTGCATCTTCGCCTCATGGAGCCAATGACACGCGCATGAAAGAGAATATTGACTTTTGGGTAGTCCTTTTATACGGCTTGCTAACGAGACCTGAACTTTATGGAATTCTGTTACATAACAACCTGTAGGACCCCTATTGTGAAATCAACACCCAGGCATGCCTAAGTCCTGCACTATGCCATGAGCAGGTTTTGAGTGCATAACCTTTTTCTAACAATGTCAGAGAATATTGTCTGTGAATTTGGTGTTTATTTTCCACCTTCTTGAAAAAAATACAGCAATTTTTACCATGCACAGTTTCTTTTGTTGGAGAGTATAGATGCAGTAATACTTAAACCTTCAGTTGGCAATTTCTTTCACAAAAGGTACCATTTCACACGGGAAATATCATGTGGTGTTTGTTACCATTGCTATCAACACTTTGGTCAACTCGTGAAGCAAAATTTTAGGTAACTGCAAAATGTATTGGGCTATAAAGGTAGATTACAGGTTGGAAAGCTGTTACAAATGACGTTATCTCTCCTTGTGTGATTAAAGATTCGTATAATAACTGTTTAAGATGAAACTTTTGGTGGACCATATAAAAAAAAATGGCTCCTTGGGCCAAAAAAATAAAAGAAGATGTTCTGGTCCTGGTCCGCGTCGATTTCAAGCATGCGCGTCAATCCTTTTTTTCCTGCGGCAGCTAAACAGCGCCCTCTATTGCCTCACCGCCTCACATTTTCTAGACTGATCGTCAATCCTGTAGACTAGGCCTACGTGTACGTGTAGGAACAAGTCTATGTATTTTCCGGGGCAGCTCTACCTCGCATGTATGAGATTCTGGCCTACAATAATGGTCCTGGACCATTATTCGTTGTTATTACATACCACATGAGAACCTCTTGAAAAGAGACTAGGGTAGGGGTAAAGAGTTAGGTGTCAGTGGTTAGGTTTAGGGTTAGGGTTAGGGTTGAATTCATTAAAAAGTGATGAGCTTGCAGCGAGTTCATTTGGTGTAGTGGGTTAGAGTGATAGAATTCTGTTATGAATGTCCCTGGTTCGATTCCCAATTGTGACAAATTTCGTGCAATGTTCGTTAGTACTTTGTTTTAAAAGATAAAGTTGTTAGAAAACGCCATAAAAAATTGTAGTCTTTGTTCAGAGTGTTAAATTTGTTAAAGATGTTATGCCGTGGAGGGGGGAATTTACCAAAATTACACATTAAACCATTAAATACATCTAATTATGCCAGGAAAATTGTTTAAAAAAAAAATTAGACTGTGCGAATGTTTTTTTACAACAGCAGTTTTTGGCCCACTTTTCAGCCCAAACTCGAAGCAAAATCTGAACAACAGCCGTCGGGCCTAAAAGTTTGACATTGGAAAATCAACGGATTCGTGACGTCATTTTACGGACGCGTCCGGCCGACGGCTGTTTCTTGTTATTCCACAACGTGGCGTTTTGGAACAACATGTTGACAATTGACTCCAGTGTTGACGTTTTTTCCGATGGAGATAGCGATGTTTGTTGTTGCTCATCGCATTCATTTCATGACGACAGCGATGAAGAATCATCCAGTGAATTTCCTACGGTTGAACCGTATCAGTTTGAGCCAGAAATAACCATGTTAACCAAGGAAAAAATCCGAGAACAACGCGAGTCCGGTGTTCGAATCGACGGCCGAAATCGACAACAGGAAACTGGAACGGTACTGTCTCGGCTTTCTCTTTCTTTCTCAACTTTTTCTCAACCCTTTTTCGTCAATAATTATTTTGTCCTTGGACGTTTTCATGGTAAATGTACCATGTTTGTTTGAGCCGATTGCCTAAATTTTTAGACCATGTAAATGTGGAATTTATATTCATCGTAAAACTTACCATGAACGTACGTTGTTGAGACGAAAACCAAACCCTAAAATATCCGTTTGATGGAAAAACTTAGACCTGTTCTTTCCTCTTCATTTGATACTTGTGTATGTTAAATTTAATCCCAACACTAGAACATTGATCCAGCAGTGTTTTGGGGGCGTCTTGTGATGTGACTGTGTCAATAATGCAATGTAACAAGTTTACGAGAATGTTCAGCGCGCACTCGCTGAAACCATACCGGCTGGCGGGCCGTTCGTTCGGCGTGTACTTCACAAAGCACTTGATCACGCACGCACGCGGGCGAGCATACCGACCATAGCGGCGGGATCAAGACCAAACACAGGTTTCTTCTTACACAATGTGTGCGACACCAGACTATTGTATTGGCGCGCGGAGTGATATCGTGCGCGAGCCTTTCTTGGCTAAAAACGTCTCCGTAAAATGACATCACGAATTTGGCCAAATCTGTTTGCTGCCCGCAGCGGCGGGATTTCGACAGTTTCCAGAAAAGAGAAAAATCATGGGTTAGAATTAAGCCTACATTTTCACTTTTTTTATTAATATAAAATGTAAAACGAGATAAGAAATCGATAATTAATATATCAAAGAATAGAAACATGCAAAAATAATTATAATTTCTCTCTCCACGGCATAACACCTTTAAAGAAAAATGAGCTGCTGCTGCTTTCGTATGATCCCCTAAAGGGATCTGGTTGCTGAGATAAGCCGACTCAAGTCGTTGCCCTGTAGCCACCTAGGAGGTTCTTCAGCATGGCCACAAAGTGCGAGACAACAGGAAGAAATGCTCAGTTTTAGAGGTGGGGAAAACCCACGGAATCAAGCAGGGACTGAGAACACAATCCACATACTGACCCGGACAGGAATCGAACTAGGGCCACAGAGGTGGAAGGCGATGGTCCAGGACCAGTATTGTAGGCCAAAAACTCACGCGTGCGCTCTACCTAGTACTCATGGCAATAGATTCGGACGATGCTGATATCGAATGAGAACGAATGATGGCGAGTATGAGGTTGTGTAATCAGCTGCAACAATGGCGGCTAGTTCTCACGCGACACAACAAAGAATTGCGAATTAGAGCGTATCTGAGCTCAGCTGATATTCCACTTATTTCCGTGTCCATTGTTTGTGAAGTGAACACTCTCACAACATTCAGTGTTGTGGCGGCTCTTTAAGTTTACTATTCTTGGGTTTTACTTGGCTTGACAACGGTTGCTATCCGCCATTACTGTGTCCATTCTATGGCACGCCAAAGCGATAAATAATTCAACACTGATAATTTGATGTTGACCCATATTTTCGCAAATGTTGCGCAAGAAAAGAAGGTTGGCATGACTTTTAAATGTTCAACTTGATAGACTGTTTGAAACTGGCATACTGTGCTTTTGTTGGCAAGTTTTTAAAGTTAGAACACATCAATGGTAATCTCGAAAATCAGAAATGTTTACAGATTTACACATAACTAACACAATATAAACATGATGACGGTAGTAAACATCCCCTATAACGGTTGTGTCTAAAGTGCTATAGTTTTTGAGAAATGGGTAAAACAATTATTTTTCGTCTCATGACACGTAAAGCCACCTTGCCCCCAAACCACTTCGTCCTTACACCACTCCGTCCGAATGCCACTTTGCCCCAAAATACTTCGTGCACAGGCCGTGGTTCATAGCGAAGTGGTTCGGGGCGAAATGGTTTTGGGGCGAAATGGTTTTGGGGCGAAGTGACCGTATAGCTTTTTTTGACTGTTTTCTCAAAGGTTAGACGAAGTGCGGAGCTGGTTTTTGCTCAGGTTGGTTTTAATCATGCATATCTTCAATCACACATGGAGATTAAACCATTTGCAACGGTTCACCACTCATGTGTTCTGCCTTTACAAATGTTGAGACTTGTTTTTCAGGGTTGATGGCAAAATTATCAGTGTTGAATTATTTCGCTTTGGCGTGCCATAGTATGGAAATAGTAATGGCGGATATGATAGTTGTTGACGTCACGCGTATGGCACGCCAAAGCGAAATATTTAAACACTGATAATTTTGTTATCAACCATGGAAAAACAAGTCTCAATTTTTTAAAAACTTGCCAACAAAAGCACGGTATGCCAGTTTCAAACAGTCTATCAACATTTAAAAGTCATGCCAACCTTTTTATTTCTTGCGCAACATTTGCGAAAATATGCGTCAACATTAAATTATCAGTGTTGAATTATTTTTCGCTTTGGCGTGCCATAGTATGGACACAGTAATGGCGGATAGCAACCGTTGTCAAGCCAAGTGAAACACAATAATAGGCCTTACTGTTTACGAATCTGTGTGCGATGGAGGGGGAAAAAAGAGGGGAAAAACCGCGTCGCCGCATCAATTCCGGAACTCGGTCTGACCAGAACCAGAACACTTTTTTGCCCCTAGGTTTACAAACGAAAGAAAAGCTCGAACGTGCCAGTTAGCCTTTTGACAAGGCCTCGTGAAATTTGGCGATTTGGTGACTTGAGTAGTATATACACTACGATTTGGTGACTTTAGTTGAGTCTACACACGCCGAGTGACTCATTCACCTGGCATTTTTCGAACTGCGAGTAATTCTTATGTTTCTCTTTATAATCTGCTACCAAAGTTGGCAGCAGTAATCAGCCAGTCACATGCAGGCAACCCTAAGATGCAAATTACGTCATCAGCTCCTACAAACAAGGGAAGTATGCCTATGCTTTTGAATTCACTGGGCAAATTAAGCAGCAAATAAATCAAATCAAATGGAAATTATAGTCGTTCCGTAGAAAACTTTGATGAAACAACGTTTTTTGTCAAATTTAAACGTATAAATACATGTAGCTCAATGGGGTATTTTCGAAATATTGTAAATGTAAGTGCCGTACTTACATTGGTAAGTCCACAACGCCGCAGGTCGGAGTGTTCTGCGGGAACTGTACATGACTTGCATCACACGCGCGCGTGCAAAACAGGTACCTAGCGCTCATTGGCTCCGAGTCAGTTAACAGTTTGTTTTCGATCCGTTTTCGAAATGTTTACGTGTAGAGTGCAGTGGGGCACGGGTAATGTTGTTGTGACGTTGCATGTACGGGTCAACTACTTGCATGTAACGAATAATGTAGCAGTAGCCAGTTCGAAAAAGGCTTGATGGCAAGACAGAATTGGCGTAACCTTCGCCCAGCCTTTGTATATATTCCGCTCAAGACGCCCAATTATCCCACATTTTACCAAACAATATAACCCCAAAGCCATAAAGCCTTGCCAAACGGCTAACCTTAAAGTCTGTCTTACTCGTTTTGGCTGGTATGAATCCGGTCACCACACACGCCACACCGCTGACAAAGTAGTAAAACATGAGTGGGCGTCTGCGACCAAACCTGATGAGAGGTTTATAATACAGGTATTATTATTGGGTACACCCGAGCAACGACTATACAGGGTGGTTTTAAATTCTAAAAAAATGAAACCGAGTTGTTATTGCTAAAGTTGTGCATGAATCAAAGGGAGACGTCGTGCTTTGTATTAGTCTTTTTAATGTATTTAATCATGCACCAGACTACCACTGCCGTTGGCAACGGTTGCCAAGTGGCAAGGGGGTGCTCGCTAGAACATGTTAGTCGGCGCGAAAGTCTGTACGGTACCTGGAATACCTCGCACATTACTCTATGCATTTTGAAGTTGGACCATCCGAAGTTACATGTTGAAATGAGCGTGTTGAAACATGTACTCGCCATGAAATTTCGTCAAAATAACGAGTTAGAACGTCTTGTTTGAAATAGACGTTAACTTTCGGACGTGCATTCAGGTAACTTAGGGAACCTTCGGAAAAAGGAAGAATTCCTTCTGTTTCAATATGGCGGAATAACATGTATACTGGTGGCTGCTGGACCTAAAGATCAGTCGGGAATCTTTTGGTCCGGGAACTAGACTAGACGAGCCTGTGCCTTTAACATTTGTCTCAAATCAACAGAGGGCGCCCCAAATGTAAACACACGTCACATCGTCTATAAAATGTAAACTGCTGATTGAAAGGTGCCAGACTATACGTATGCGTGACGAGGCTGAGTGTGTACACACATATAGCACCTTCCCAATAGCAGCTTGGATTTTGTAGAACTTGGTTGGGGGACCCGATTGAAAAACCAACATCTTTTTGAGATACTCATGCCACTCGATTCCTGCACGGAACCACCATGCGAGTTCGGTGTTATGATCCATTGTGAAACATTATTTTGCATGTACAGCTGCCTCTTTTTAACGTCACTGAGCCGAGCCGAGAGGCCCATTCAAGCAAGACCTTGTCAAATGGATTCAAAATGTCCGAGAAACTTGAAACTCGCCTTCCCATTACGAAGAAGTTAAGGATGTAACATGGGGCCTCAGTCACGGCTAACAACGCAAAGTTGAAATACTTGTTACCAACCAAGTTACTCGCGTTGATGTAGAATCCATAGTAGACTAGACTGCTTGCAAACCTGTCGAATAACAACCAATCTGAATTATAATTTATCTGTAGCACAAATATTACACTGTCTCATAGAGTACTATTTAATGAAAACGTCACTCTTTGCCACGATTACTGGATCTATACACTAGAACGAGTGAACTGTTTAGCAATGGGCGTTTCATGATAACCAGCGAATGTTTAGACACTGGCAACTGACATACTTTACTTTAGGGCTGCGTTATCGGGAGTGTATTCGTGTTAACACGAGTCTATACTGCGCGCGCGAAATGCAAGAATAACGACACTCGGGTCAGTGAGAGTATGCTCTTGCTACTCCCCGACAAATGAGGAGTGTGCTCTTACTCCTGACGAGTGTCATGTGATTTGCAAGAAGATGGCAGAACACGGGTTGAATTTTATTGCTCAACGTGTTAGGTCGATAAATCATGAAAGGTGTGTTCTAGACGGCACCAACGATTCCGCAAAGGTTCTCACGACTGTATTTTTTTTCAGTTTCTTGTGAACAGTGAAACCGCGTTTTTTGAGCAGTCCTGACAAGAGACAGCAATCGTGACTGATGGCCATTCTCCCATGTGGACTGCACACTTGTCGTTCGCGTAATGTGATCCGAATGCATCGCAACAAACGCAGATAGTACACCACAAACTAGACGTAAACTGCAACACAAACAGTAACGCAGACAGTTGGAAAAGTTGAACCAAGTTTAACTTTGCCGATTATTTCCGAACGTAGCCATGGAAACTCGCAATGAGATAAACGAGGCAAAAGCGCGTTGCAAAAGCACACCCCGTTCAACCAGAATCAAAGGCCGGGTTCGGGTGGTCTGTTCGTTACGCGGGTGAACTCGTTCTTGCGCCCGAACAACGGGAACACGACTCTATAATACTGCATTTTGAACAGCATCACACACCACCCATCAATCAAGAACAAGTTACCCACGTCAAGAACAGACCGCCCGAACTCGGCCAAAGAGATGAACAAACCAGCAGTAGAAGATACACAGCGTGCGGAGTGCCAATGCCGGGGTCTTGAACAAATCCAAAAGTGTGGCCTTTGCCTTCCTCGATTCCTTTCCTTGTTTGGCCATGTTGGTTTCTCCAGGAGAGTCACCATCGTCAAGAGACTTTCTTTCCGGATCAAAACCGTCGGAAGATGAACCTTTCTCCAGAGCAGATTGTGGCTCCAATTCAATGGCGTCTGCCTCGATCGGTTTGACTCCATTTTGGCCGTCTATGTCCCGTTGTGAAAGTAGGAAGTATCCAGAATGGGAGATGTTCTTGGACTTTGCGATCTTCTGGAGAAGTTTCTCAGCTTCCTTAATCTTGCCCTTTTGGACTAGCCATCGGATGGACTCGTATGAAATCCTGCCACAATAAAAAGCCAACAAAGACTGACATTTTAACCAGTTGACGCCGGCATTATTTTTGGCAAAACACAATTTTATTTTTAAAGGCGAATGTGATTGGCCAAATGTTAAGACCATGGCCAAGCACCACAAGAGTAATTTCTACATTTATTGTATAACTCTTCTAAAAAAATATTTTTAAATGTATTGAGCAATTACATCAGCTTTCTCTCGAGATTTAAAAACCATACGAAAAAACATAAATATCAGAATCTGCCACTTTCTACTTGGCATCCTCTATTGTCGATAAGTGCAAAGAGACTTGGCGATGGTGGCGGAAAGCGCGTGTTACAGCCGAAGTTTCTTAAGGAATTAATGCAGGATCACCTCTAATGTCATTGCATACCTCCTCGGACCGTTTCGCCATCTCAAGAGGTGCAAAGAGGATTTCGGCAGACCAATTCTGTGACATTGGAGGACGCTAAGCCGAAAAGGGCAGATTCTGAAAGTGTGTTTTTTTTTCACATCTCGGACAAAGCTGATGCAAATTATTTTGTCAGGCCTTGTTTACATGATCTGACATTTTTTGTTCAAATCAAATGGAAAATACAATGTTATTAAGATCAAAAGTAGGAAATTTTGAAACGGTGTATTTACCAAACGAGCGGGATCATTGGCACAAGAAAAAGAGATAGCACCAATTGAAGATGTCTCCAGTTCGGCAAGACGTAGGCCATCGTTGCAAGAAAACATAGACCGCTTACCCAGATCATCTCGCAAATGACCTGACACCTCAGGCGTCTGTTCGGTGTGAACATCTCAACTTGGCGGATGTAACCAACCGTCAGTATGCCCTGTATTAACGGGAGAGAAAACGCTTGTTTGGAATTCATAGTTAGCTCCGAGATTGCCCAATTAGCCCCGCCCACTTAGTCACTGTTGCTACGCCCCCACAAGCCTTCGCAAAAAAGCGACACGCAACACACAAAAGCATAGATTCACTGCAGAAAACTCAAAGGTATTTATGTTTTATGGTCGACAGTTATTGTAGCACACATTGAGTGAAGGATGTCATTATCATATACACGCTTTCTTACTTGACCGTGGGCCGAAGGTAAAAAGGTGCTCTAGAAGTGGGAGAATGCGGATCCTGTCAAAGGGTGAAGGCATGAACTGTACACAAAAATGAATAGCGTTTGATGCCCTTATTTAAAAATAATGTTCATGTGAAAATACTGGTTCATGTATAGAGCTGAAATCCAAGACGAAAGACCCCAAATCAAGACGGTCGCCATAATATTCAAATATGGACATAATGTACCTCACATTATAGTAAATACAAATAAATAAATAAATTATTATTAATGTTATGGGAAAAGTGTCATTTTGAAGTAAATGATTTGTAATGGCCCAAGTACTTTATGGCACCTTGTCATTGTTCTTCAAATGTTCAAAATGCGATATATTAATTATGGTTTGTAACATGGCCACAATCACGGGTACACTTTTACAGTATGAGGCAGATACCCGAACGGTTGCAAAGGTTATCGATAATAATAATAAAAAAAGGAACAGGTTTTCTTTTTTTAATATTTTATTTTAGGAAAAGGGGGCTTGGGGGCGCAGGGGGCACACGCACCACCCACCCCCTGGATCCGCCCCTGATCACAAACATGATTCAGTGGCGTATTCTAACTCGTCTAAATACAGTAATACAAAGGAATACGCTGGCATTAATAATTGTTATCCAATTCCCAACACAACCCCTCCCCCAATTCCCCCACACTCCCCCGCATCACGCCCCCACACTTCCCCCCACACTTCCCCCCACACACCCCCCACACTCCCCCCCCCCCCACACTCTCCCCACATTCTCCTCTACACACTCCCCCCCCGCCCCCCCACACTCCCCCACATTCTACCCCCCACATTCTCCCCACCCAACTCCCCCCCCCCCACACACTCTCCCCCCACACTCTCCCCCCCACACTCTCATCCACAAACCCCCCCCCCCACACTCCCCCACATTCTACTCAACCCCCCCCCACCCCCCCCACCCCCCCCCCCCCCCCCCCCCCACCCCCACATTCTCCCCCACCCCACACTCCCCCCACTCCCCCGCCCCCACTTATTTCGTTTACTTGTAAATATGTTTTTCTTATTAATTAACGTACTCATTGTCATGTAATTTATACTGGCTCTCAGCATACACCTCTGGGTGGCAGAGATAAATAAACCATTCATGAGGTCGCTGTTTACGCTGGAGAATTAAAGCGCGCCCGCCACAGACCACGGACAACAGACATGTTAGCTTACGCTATGGAATATCGATGAATGCGGCCTTACCAAGGCCATTGAGTGTACGGGACTAAAGGACGAGAGCCTTGCACCGAAAAAGGGCCATTGAAAATAAGGAACGGTTGACTGCATGTTTTAGTGTAATCTACTGAGCAACAATAACCATACAAAATAGGGTGAAAAGGTGGCGAATTATCCCCCTATTTTTCAGCTTGTAAAGTGAGAACATGAGGGTTGTACGAAACAGGTGGAACAAACAGGTGGAACAACATATACCCAACATTACCAAGTGTATACGGACTTCCGACGGACCTTTGGTACATTTTTGGTGTCAAGTGGGTTTCAGTTCCACAGCTGGAATCATGATTAGCTGGAGAAGCCGAGAACGGAGTAGGAAATACGTGGGAAAGAGGGAAATTTACGGGTTAAAGACAAATTTAAAGGTAGAATACATGAGTTGGTATCTCAAGAAATGTTCACAGATTTACACAGAACTTACACAATATAAATTGCAGTGCTATATAGTCTTTGACAAATGAGCAAAACAAATATTTTTCGTCTCGCGAGATGTAAATTCATTTCGCCCGAAACCACCTCGCTCTGCATGGACCACTTCGCCCTAACTTGCACTTCACCCAAAGGCCATTTCTCCCCCAAACCCACTTTGTCCAAACACTAACCTCGCCCAAATCCCCCTTCGCCCCAAACAACTTCGTGCACAGGCCGTGGTTCAGGGCGAAGTGGTTATGGGGCGAATTTTTTCTCAAAGTACGAAGCTCTGTTTTGCTCAGGTTGGTTTTAATCATGCATACATTCAATCACACATGAAGGTGATATTTGTAATGGTACTATTTGTAACGGTTTACCGATCATGTATACGACCTTACTGTGGGAAAACCTTTACAAACGGGAACTGCCCATTGACAAGTGGATGCCATGCGTGACCTTGCATGGAATTCAAAAAGACCCCTAAACAAGTATTTGCAGGGTCTGAAAATTCACCCCTAAACAAGTACAGCAAGCGTCCATATCTGTCCTTAACAAGTATCAACGTTATTGTATACCCCTAAGTAAGCAAGCAAGCATGAAGTTGCTATACCTAATGTATACATCTGTTGTATGGAAAATAGGGTGTGATTCTGAGCTCATTGATACATGTATGTCTAGTTTGGTGATGACGTTAGAGTTATGGGCCATTTAAATTAATGGCATTTTTAATCAATTTTCCTGGTTTTTGTTTTCATCTGTTCTAAGATCTCCTCAGAATAATGACCAAGTGTTCAAAGCATTTCACGTTCGCGTTTTACGTGCATCTAAACCTCCCTCATATCGATAGCGTCACCCACGCATTTATCCTGCGTTTTACTCTGAGTGCAAGTCGAAAAGCTTTAGCATGTCTTTGTCGTTAATTATATTTTCCGATTTTGCAGTACCAAACACTTATTTGAATAAGATTTTGCATAAAATAACATTTCTTTTTGATTGTGTGCGTTTTCAATATCCTATTAACGATACGTACGTATAGCCTACAGTACCCGATCGTAAAAAAAAACCTTTTACGTGGAATTTTGGTGGAGCAGGGGACATAGATGCACACTTCAGAAAACCTGAAAATCCATGCGTGGTAATTGATTTTTGTGTTAAATGATTGGTAAAAATGTCTGCAGACTAGACATAAATTGGGGGGGGGGGGGGTGGGTAGGGTGGGGGGGGGGGGGGGGGGGGGGGGGGGGTTCGGGTGAGCGCTATCGCGCTATCGCGCTATCGCGCTATCGCGCAACAGCTTGTATAAGATATACATGTAATATAATTTAATAGCATTGCCATTGTCGTGCGTTTTAATCAGCGGTGCGGTGTTATATTAGTTTCATTAACGTTTTTATTTTTGCCGACAGTACCATGATTTTGCCGACAAAATATGAAAGACATTATATGGTAGGCAAAAAAGTGGGGGGTGCAAATTAATATCTTTGCAGCCCCCCCCCCCCCCCCCCCCCCTTTGAAAGTGAGGAGCATCAGTCCCTCTTGCCCCCCCCCCCCCCCCCCCCCCCAACCCCCCGAGAGGGGAGGGGGCCGGGGGCTGGGGGAGGGGGGTGGGTGAACAATTTTAGGCATGAAATGGTAAAGACAATAAAATGGCGAGCGCGTATCGCGAAGCCCAAAGTGCGTGCTGTCCGGGGCCCGCTTAAGGACAATGCTCTGTGGTGCGAGTTTGGGCAATATTTAACCACTTTAAGCAGGCAAAAGTGTGATCTCCTGTGAAGCAGATACCCCCAACGGTTACAAAAATTATAGATAATTTGTTTACAAAAACGGGATGTGTTATTGTTATATATTGGCGAACGCGTAGCGCGAAGCCCTATATAACGGCGTGGGGTCCAGAGCCCGCGTATAAGGGCCCGGACAAATGTTGGATTCTAGATGCTCTGTGGTGTAATCATGGGCAATATTTAACCCCGCGCTCTCTCTGGATCCGCCCCTGATTACAGACACGATGACATTAATAAATGTTATCCAATTACCGATGTTTAGATGATGTTTATTTTATTTCACCGATTAGTTCTTATTTTCTCATAAGAATTAAATTTTGAGAAAAATGCATTTTGAAAGAAACAAAATAATAACACTGAAAAGCTTCTGCCGCCGATGCACGCGGTGCAACGTGGCATGCGTTCATTTATAACGGAGCCTATAATAATTATGTAATATAAGCCGAGCAGATATGTTCAAATACGTGAGCTATAAGTATATTTGGCGAGTCACACGGTGCAACGTGCGTTCATTTCTAAAGGAGCGTAATGTGGCCAGTCTTGAAAGTCGCGAACCTTGTTGAAACTAGTTGAGCTAGGCTGTATGAGAGATACTTAACACTTTTGACCCGGCAAACATGACCTTTTAAAGAAGCCGTTTCGACCAATCGTCTCGCGGGTTGTATCAGCTAGCGACTCTATTAAAAAATGTCTTTGTGAATTAGATTGCCTCAAGCAGTGGACTTACCAGTATCCATTACTCAAGAATTTCAAAATAAGGCAATAATAATTCGACCTTTCCGTTGGCTCAAGATTTGTTAAAAAATCAATTCAAACATCGTAGCCGTCAATTCCCACAATTCTTATGTACAAATATCGTGCATTTTATGTACGCAGTATAGATACACTGAAAGAAGACTTACTGTATTTCGCTAAAAGCTAAACGCAGTTCATCTGAATAGAGATACGAATAAAAAAAACATATTTTCAAGCAGTTCCAAGGGAAATATTTGTAGTAACACGCATTCCTACAATGCATTGTGAAAGGATTTTTACGGGTTCGTCCGTGAAAATGCATTTACGGGCACTTCCCGTAATAACATTTACGTAGGCCTACTTTTTACCGCAAAAGATACGGTATTTTTTTTACAGTGTAAATCAGTAAAACTTCCCGGAAATCTTTGACAGCAAACATCACCGTTTTGCCATTTTGTGTACTTTTACTGCAGCACGCTAAATTCTCACTGAGCCCTTTCGCGCGAGAAATCGACGAGCGACGGTTTGAGAAAAGGCAGCGTGGAGGGATTTCGTTGAGAAACGAAGAACTAGAAACCAGAGATGAGGCGGAAACTGTTTTTGTGATTCTGTGATTTTCAGTGCGTCGTTTCACTCCATCCCCCAGGCCGCTTCTTCTCAAAGCGACGCGCGTCGCTCGGAAAGGCTCGATGTAAATTTAGCCCCAGCCCGTTTTTTTTTTTCGCCCGTAAAGTTGGCGCGCACGCTTTAAAAAAAAGCGGCTTGGTGGGAATTTGTGAATTGAGGCACTGAAAATCACGGAATCACAAGAACAATTTCAGCCTAACTAGATTCTGTGGTTTCAGTGCCTCATTTCACTCCAAATTCCCTACAAATAAAACCGCTTTCTCTTAAAGCGACGCGCGTCAAAATTACACGCGACAAAATTACGCGAGCGACAAAGCTCAGTGTGAATCTACTCTGAAAGAGCACTTACCGGGGTGGTGAACCCGTTCATGAAGCGAAGAACGGCAGTGAGTCCGTAATGCCATGTAAAACTCAGGGCTGTTCCCGTGGCGGCAGCGGCGATAAGAGATCCCAAGACTACCGGACGTCGGCCGAAGTTGTCCGAACACTGGCCTAAGATGTACGAGCCGGCCAAGGCACCACCAAAATGGATGGACGTCAGGGTTCCCGCCAGAATGGCCTTGTCACAGACTAAGTTCAGCTGAAACAGACCATTATGCACCTATAAATTGTTTCCCCCACCCCTCCCCAACCCCCGCGCTGCCCCACCCCCTAGGTAGGGGTTTGGTCACGTTTTTCATGCCCCAGGGTGGGGCATTTGACCCTTTGAAATAAAATTTCCAGTGCATTTGTATACAAGACGCGCATGTTTTGCACCCGAGGGTGGGGATTTTTGTCACCTAAATGTTGCCCCACACTGTTAAAAAAATCTGTTCATTTACAGTATACATTCATATGTCAATATGTCTACTTTTTTTGTTTTCTCTGTTTGCATACAGTAGACCCTACTGTTATTTGGAATTGTAAATACACAGAAGTTTCTTCTGTTTTTCAACAGACGACTAAAGTGTTCGTTTTGTGCATGGTTTTGTTCCTGAACATAGCCTTCTGTCCAGAAACAACTCTTTGTAACCCAACGAAGCATGTGGGTTATTGACGACTGTTTCCTGTTGTAGACTTTTGAGTGTGGATAAGCACAGTTTGCCCTTCACTTTTTGTGTTGGAGATGCACCATCACCTCGTGGAAAATAAGTCAGCATTTTCCTCTTAATTTCGTGCTTTTATTTGCATGCTAAGATGTAGTGGAGGGTCAACACAACGTTCAGTATACCGGGGATTTAACTTGGCTCATTAAAATACAGGAATACCATGAATTCAGGGGCAATTGCCGTCTGAATCCATTGTATTCCCGTACGCGTAATTGTTTTTACACCACTGCGAGGGAAACATGAGTTTTTGCTTACCTTTTTAGCGTCTTGAGAGGAGACTATATAATAGGTTAGGGTTCAGGGTTAGGGTTTAGGGCTGGTTATTTTAAAGGAATCTAGGGTTTTAAATGCGGTCGGTTTGCAACCAGCTTCGTGGTCTGGTTAGGAGAGAGCTCGACTTGTAATCATAAGGTCCCTTGTTCAAATCTCAGTCATGTTTGAGATTTTTCGAAATTTTTCGGTTTCTTCTTTTTCTCTAATAGTGAGTGTAAGAGTTGTGACTATTTCCCAGATTGTCACTTGAGAAGTATAAGTCATTGGAAACTCATAAGGACTCCCCCTGACGCCCCTGTGACTCAACACACTCTTCCCTTTTGTTAACGCACCACCCCCCTCCCCCAGAAAACCCTTGTCGCATACTAAGTTCAGCTAAAACAGACCATTATGCACCTATCAATTGTTTCCCCACCCCCCGCGCTACCCCACTCCCTAGGTAGGGGTTTGGTCACGTTTTTCATGCCCCAGGGTGGGGCATTTGACCCTTTGAAATAACATTTTCAGTGCATTTGTATACATTTAAGACGCGCATGTTTTGCACCCGAGGGTGGGGATTTTTGTCACCTAAATGTTGCCCCACACTGTTAGAAAAAAATCTCTGTTCATTTACAGTACACTCATATGTCAATTGGCATTACATATAGCGTACTGTTTTTGAACAGTACTTTCTTCTTTTTTGTTTTCTCTGTTTGCATACAGTAGACTCTACTGTTGTTTGGAATTGTAAATATACAGAAGTTTCTTCTGTTTTTCAACATACGACTAAGTGTTCGTTTTGTGCATGGTTTTGTTCCTGAACATAGCCTTCTGTCCAGAAACAACTCTATGTAACTGAACGTAACATATGGGTTATTGACGACTGTTTCTTGTTGTAGACGTTTGAGTGTGGATATGCACAGTTTGCCCTTCACATTTTGTGTTGGAGATGCACCATCGCCTCGTGGAAAATAAGTCGGCATTTTCCTCTTAATTTCGTAGCTTTTATTTGCATGATGAGATGTAGTGGAGGGTCAACACAACGTCCAGTACACCGGGGATTTAACTTGGCTCATTTAAATTTGTCACGCAAAAAGTGACAATCCCCACCTCTTAGGTGGGGTAGCCCGGAGGGGAGGGGGTGGGGCGGGGAGGGGGTGGGCGGGGAGGGGGTGGGCGGGGAGGGGGGGGGGATAATTGTTGATAGGTGCATTATCGCTGGTAATCTTAAACGTCCATTGCTAAAACGCAGGGAAACAGTTTACTAGTTTTAGCGTAGACACAGTAACCTTGCTAGCAACACAGAAAGGATGACGTTTTTATTTTTTTTCGCTCTAACAATGGGAAGAAAACAGGAAATTTGAAATCTCCAATTTGGATGTGGCAGCAAAAAGTATGGTATGGTCAATGTACTGCTTTATGGAACGGATAATTTAGTTTACAAATCATCGGTGGTTTTTTGACGATATCCTTGAAATTATACAGATCGAGAGCGCAACATTTCAGAATGGCATGCAAAAAAATATGACTACACAAATGATATGGTATCCACATCTCAACACCCTTGGAAAAAATGGGAGGCTCAAAACAAACTTTATATTCTGCACGAAATGTGAACCCACTGAAAATCCGAACTCATAAATTCTTCCCCGTTTCTATAAAGCCAGCAGAATTCGGAACTTACATCGGTAACATAGCTCGTTTCACCGTGAATCGACTCATATTCCCAGCCGTAGTCACACGGTGTCGAATAGTTTTCACCCCCGTCTCCACCGTAGTAAACCAAACTGCATTCTTTGGAAATGCAAGTCCCTTCCGTCTCGTTCGTCGTACCGTTGGGCGGTAGTTTACACCGATGTTCGTCCGGTTCACCGATGGTAAACGAAACTCCAGTGACTAGATATGTACTCACGAACGTACACATCAAATACGGGATGAAATTTAACGTTTGTATAAGGCCGAAGCCTCCTAAACGGAGAAGCGAAGCGTCAACATCCATAGTACCACATCACAAACTGTGTACTGTCAGTATTTTGTTGCACGAACCTTTTTTTGTGTGCCAGATGCCGTATCGTTGTGCACCGGAGCGAAAGTTACGATAGCGATTAAAACTTTCGCAAATATGGTTGGTGCACTGCATTTAAAGGTACACACCGGCTTCGTTGGGCTATTTTGGGCTCGAAATTGACCCATACCAGATTCTGAATGCTCTTCCGAAATAAACTGAACATATCCTGAAAAGAAACCACAGAATGTTGCCGTTTTTTAGCAATTTTCAAAAAACAGAGGTCACGTGACTTTTCGGAACTAGATTCTGGTTCCAAAAAGTCACATGGTCTTGCGAGTTAGTTTTTTGTCCAGTCGCATGTCCAGTCGCATGAAAGTTTCTTACTGCAGAACTGCACCAAATTCAACTCTGAATTGTCCACAATATTTATAAGTAGTTGACAAAAGAGAGACTATTTATACAGGTATGACAGAAATGTTTGTTTCGAGAGTCCGGAGAATGGGACTCAGCAAGCGCGTGCTAGTATGGCAAACTACGGTGGATCGCCCCGCCCAGCACGGCAAATATCCCGAGTGCACACACGGTGGGTTGGTTGGTGTACATGTACGTTCGTGAAGAAAAAACATGGTGCTAAATTCATAATCGTTCGTCCGGGCTGTTCAGTGAAATCGTGATCAGAAAATTGGAGATATCCCGAGTAGGAAAAGAGCGAATCGTTTGTGACAAAGTCGTGAAGCTCGCGCGTAGTTGCAACGGCTGGTAAAGCGTATAACCCGTATTTAATTTTGCACTTCTTTAGTAAATTACGGGATATTTTGATGATTTTTTCACAACGACGACCATCAAACAAGTATTGTCAATGCTGCTATACAGTAGGCCGGTGTGTACCTTTAATGCGAGGGATCGAATGCGCATACAACATTAGTGCCACTTTTACGAGGTGGTGTGTATTTCAAAAAGTGGTGCATGTCTTTAAAAGGGTGGTGGATGTTTCTTAGTAAGTGGCGGCCGCCAGATAATAAGTGGCGGCCGCCAGATAATAAGTGGCGGCCGCTAGATAATAAGGGGCGGCCGCCAGATAATAACTTGCGGCCGCCAGATAATAACTTGCGGCCGCTACTTTAAAAAAAACTTGCTTGGCAATGCATATAATTCTCAGTCAAAGCATTGTTGTGCTACTATTATCTTGCGGCCGTTACTGATTATCTGGCGGCCGTCACTTATTATCTGGCGGCCGCCACTTATTATCTGGCGGCCGCCACTTATTTAGAAACATCCACCACCCTTTTAAAGACATGCACTACTTTTTGAAATACACACTTCCTCGTAAAAGTGGCACTAATGGGGCTTCATAGTAAACATATGTTTCCTTGCTGTGACTCAAACGAGATAATCAAAATTCCTCAACTTATGCACATATAAATAATTGTCTCCCCCACCCTCCTCCACGCTGTTATATACCCAGCACGATATATGGCAAAGGGACTTTCCCCTAACGCCCTTACGTGCGTCAGTAGGCTTTATACACCAAACGCTGTTCATGCCTGTGTTGTCTAGATCCCAGAACATACTCTGCAAATCCAATCCATAACAATAGTATCGCACGAACTCGGCCTAAGTAAACATTTTTGAAGTGAACCCCACAACTAAAAATGCGCTGTCTATGGCATTAAAAATATTTTGAATGGAAACAGCGACAAAGTAAGTTTACAATACAAAGGTCAGGCGAATATACCTTGTGCACATTCTCAACGCATCATATGGCATTGGATGACAGAAAAGGTTGGCGGCTTTCACACAAACCTATGCAGGCTTTGGAGATATGACCTAAATTGTAAATTATTATATTCTCGTTTCTGTAAAAAGGTCCCTTACGATTTTCTCTCATCCTAAATATGTTTGTATATGGATGTCCTAGAAAAAAGAAAACCGAGAATTGCCAATTACTCGGTAATGACTGAACATTTTGAAGTAATATCCGTTTCATCAGCGTGACGGTCCTTATATCACTATGAACATCTAACAATGGAAATTGGGCACACACCATTGTTACTAATAATTGAGTCACAATGAACATGTACATGTTTTTGCTCATAGTGTATATGGCACCAACAATCCAGAGTACATGGATGACTGAGCACCGATGGTTGTTGTTGTTGTTAATTTTATGGCATCTTCAGCAACTAAGGCCCTTTATGCCATCAACTATACGGTTTTAGTATTAACTATACTTTATTATCAACTTGAGATGACGAAGAAGGAGTTGCAGTTTTAGAAGTGGGAGGAAAAACCCCAGAGAAATCCCTGGGGGAAAACCCACGCGATCTAGTAGGGACTGCAAACCCAATCCACATACACGCCCCGGATTCGAACCCGGGACGACAGAGGTGAAGGCGATAAAAGAACCACTAGGCCAACGCGACCGCCCGAGCACCGACGGTTCAAGCGACAGGTCAGAAATAGCTTTGTACCAGATTATGAACAGAGTCATGTTATTAAAAAAGATGAATAAGATAAAAAGGCAAATAATCACTTTAAAAATCATTTATTCAAACATTAACTTTCATGTGCTTATATTGACAGCAATATGTTTAGGATTTAAAACTGGGCTCGTAATTGCTGTGGTAAACAAGGGTACTGTCTTGTATGAGTGGGTGGTATTGAAAGGGTTAAACATGCGTTTAAAATCGGATAGGGGCTTTGACACTGAAGGCGCGGGCCACTATCAGCATCCAGGCCCCTATCCGATTTTAAACAGATTGTTTAAGACCATTCAAACCCACTTTTAACCCCATTCGTAAATACCTTTTTTGTGTAAATCGGTAAAACTCACCAAAATTAGTTTGTCTCTGCATTCACTTTTTTTCGCTTCATCTTGTTGTTTGTACGTTCAAACTGCTACCTGTGCGTGCGGCTAGTTGTTTGTTCGATCGCCCGCGTAATGCAGGGGTGTTGTGTACGCGCACGCAGACGACCCGGTAAATGTCGCATGCACAGTGCAAATTTTGCTGTCGGGAGCGTGCAGTTTCAGCGTGCGTGTGCGAGTTCCTTACGCTTACTAGGGCGCAGGCAGAAACGCGATTCAGTTAGTTTTAAACACTACCTTGTATTATCATTCGTTTAAAACCGCCCACGTGATGTGTTCTTAGCCAATGAGGATGCGTAAACTGTCTAAGGTATTTATGAATATAATAATATATATATATAATAATCAAACGAAATTTGAATTTATTCATAATCTTGTAGGCCTACAAAGCTTTGAACCTTAACGATCAGTGCTCAGTCATCCATGCACGAGGGGTGCTCAGTCATCCATGCACGAGGGTATTTTGAATTTATTGGTGTCATATAAGAAAGAGGACACGGTGATGAAACGGACAGAAGTTGCCGTTTTCCAATATTCCCAGTCAATACCGAGTAATTAGCAATTAAATTTCGGTTTTTCTTTCTTTCTGGGACACCCATATGTTTAATAATGATGTAATAATTGATTTCCCACGAATTAAATCGAATCAGCACCTAATTGTTGGCGTGCTTCCCACTCTCAACCATCCTGAGATCTCAAGGAATTTCCACTCTGCTAAGCGACGTTACAATGCCCTCAGGAAATCCACGCAAATATGTGAAGTAAGGCGGCTGTTGCGTTCAGCAAACACACGTCAGAGTCATTTCGATGTAATTTGGTGATGTTATGCCCAAAAGGAACGATTTCTAAACTTTCCAGAAATTGTGTTCCTTATGACTGTCCCATTCCTACCAACATTTCCGGCGACGATCTTATTTACTCCTATCCGCAGTTTTTCAAATGAATAACAGTGATGCGTGAATGGAACGGATTCCCATGTATGCTAATAGGACTGCAGCCGATCGCTGACGCGGACATAGCCTTGTCCAAGGCCGTCTCCAGGTTTTTTGCTGTATATACGAGAGAATATTGGGTCTAGCGCATGCAAACTGCATGCACACGGCATCAAAACGAGCATGCATGCGATAACGACTTCCATAGTAAACCCGTACGGCAACACACTGGCTGCGTACATACAGCCAGTTTTGGCCGAAAATGGGCGGGCTTTGGATATGCGGGTATGCAAGGTATGAATATTTAACATTTGTCTTGAGCCAATCAAGAGCTTCATTAGTAGCACGTAATAACTCGCGCATGCATTATGCGTGTCATGACGTCCTCATGTTACGAGAACCGTGGCATGATCGATGGACGAAAACAACAAATATTCTCGGGTTCGTAGCATTTATTGTGATTTTCTGTTTAGTATTTGATTACACCTTTGAGGGACAATGGTCGTAATATGACAGCTTTCCTAAATTATTTGTATGAGCTCTTAACACTGGCTCAGATGAACAAACTGGGGATCGCAGATCATAGCGTTTTTCAAACATAACCTGCCGTGCGTCGACCAATGAAATTTCAGCTCACGCTGGGGTGGTTTCCCTATTACTGTAATGAGTTTCGCTGGCTGAATGCAGAACCATCAAGGCGTTGGGTTTAGGACCGTACCGATACATGTACGTACGTGCATGTGTGCATAGTCGTAGCGCGGCGCGTTGTGAGCCAACACGTGCAACAGATTCCGTAGCTTGTAAGCGCTTTGTTCAGTTTTATCTTCAGCGGGCCGTCTAAAAGACAAGCCCAACGCCTTGATCAAGGCTAACGCGGACACGGCCAGCGTTACCGAGTACATGTATCACACTGCATGCTAGATTGGTTCCCTGTCCTCATATTTACTTCCCCTTCGTCGTATATGAGGACAGTTACACACGCGCCCATGTTTGGCATAAATATCCAGGAATTCCTGGAGATTTATGCAAATTAATGATTGCGAAATTCACTCGTCGTTGAGCTAACTCTAAAAATAGATTATGCATATATTTAATACAATTAACGACCAATCACGCGTGGTTATTGGTCGGTGTGTGCTATAGACCTTTATCACGGTGCGTCCATTTTTGTCTTGTTTTGTCGGGTACGATCAGTGCGTCTGCGCGTCCGCGCTCTCTTGATCGCGCAACGTCTGTGCCATTGTGATGCACACAATGAACAATTTCAAAACGGGACCAAACAATTTTTTTCTGCAGGCCTCGCTTTGGTTACGTTCATTTTAATAGACTTCCGAAGTGAATACGTCACCTTTTGTTGGTTGCCTAGGCAATTGGATCTAAACTAAAAATCACTCAACCGTGTCCCAGTGCTTTTCCAATGGTACTTTTCCCGACGGCCATGATAGTTTAGATCCAATTGCCATGGCAACGCACGTCACACTTCGGCTGTCTATAGGGGAAAAGGGAAGATGGCCGCACCGTGATACAGGTCTATAGCGGAGAGCAACGTAGCGCACATGGACAGGGGACCAGTCTAACTGCATGCACGGTGTTTACAATCTGCGCGCGTTTACATTTGAATGCCTACAATGCACTGCCATGCCAAGCGTCCTGGGGCCAATTTCATTAAGCCGTTATAGCAGAATAATTTGCTTAAAGGCAGTATACATGATTGTATAAAGAAAATCAGAAATGTTCACAGATTTACGCCTAACTTACACAATATAAACATGATGACCGTAGAAAACTTCCGCTGAAATGGTTTTGTCTGAACTGCTCTAGTCCTTGAGAAATGAGTAAAACAATTATTTGTTCGTCTCATGAGACGAACATTCAATTTCCCCAAAACCATTTCGCCCGAGTGCCATTTCGCCCCAAATTACTTCGTCCAAACACTACATCGCCCAAATGCTACTTTGCCCCAAAACCACGCCGTGCACTGGCCGTGGTTCAGGGCGAAATGGTTCAGGGCGAAGTGGTTTTGGGGCGAAATTACTGCAAACCCTTTTTTGACTGTTTTCTCCAAAGTTAGACGAAGTACGGAGCTGGTTTTTGCTCAGGTTAGTTTTAATCATGCATATCTTCAATCACACAGAGGGATAAAACTATTTGTAACAGTTTACCAATCATGTATACTATCTTTAATCCAAAATTTGTTTGCTTTATAAAAATAGGTTAGCAGTCATAATCTTACGTGTATTGCAATTGACTCGTGTTCTGCTATTCTTGCTAAGAACAAAGTTGACATACAATTTTGACTATTAACCCATTTTTATAAAGCAAACAAACTTTGTCCAGAGAGGCGACAAGATTTCTGTCGCTTGTTCCCAGCGAAATTAGCCTTTTAGCAAGGCTTTATGGCTTTGTGGTTATATTGTTTGGTAAAATGTGGGATTATTGAGCGTCTTGAGCGGAGTTTATAAAGGCTGGGCGAACGTTATGCCTTCTGTCTATAGAGCATCTGCACCAGCAGCCATGACAGGGGGCAGGTTTTCTTATTTAAATGATGTAACAATAGAACCACAAAGCACCTACTCATGCATGACACATGGTAACAATGTGACTGCCCCGTGTCATGGCCGCCGTGCAAAGGCTCTATTGCCGTAAAGCCTTTTTCGAACTGGCTTATACTGCTACATTATCCATTACAGGCAAGTAGTTGACCCGTACGTGCAACGTCACAACACCATTACCCACGCTCCACTATACACGTGAACATTTTTGAAACCAAACTGTCAACTGATCCAATGATAGTCTGGTTCCCGGACCAAAAAATTCGATCACTAGACTGATTTTAAGGTCCGGCAACCGCCAGTATACATGTTAGTCCGCCATATTGAAACATGAGGAATTCCTCCTTTTTCCGAAGGTTCCCGAAGTTACCCGAATGCACGTCCGGACGTTATCGTTAATCGTCGGGTACAAATCGTCAGTGTTTCGCCGCGTGTTTATTTTACGATGATGCAGACAAGGTTTTATTTGCCAAATATGTAATAACCCTTTTCAAATTGTTATACACTCGTGCCGTAGCGATTAGTGGGCGAACAATGGAAAGGGATTATACCCTCTGTCACATGCGCACCAAATGTTAGATTTATGTGCAAGGACTGGGACTCTAGCTACAATACACTTTTAACCCGTTTGAGCTGGACAACACTGGGTGATAGACGAATGTACTTCCGTCTCCTAATGTGCTTCAAAATATGTAATCAGTATATCAACATTCCTTCATTAAAGTTGCACTGCCCGTGTTTGGGCCGATTTGGGCGTACAATTTTTTTTTTGAAGTTAAATAGGTATTTTTCTAGAATAGAAAAAGTTATCAGCTTTCATTTGGTACCAATAACGTAAAATTCCGTCAAGGATTAATGCCAGTCGATTAAAAACAAGAAATGATTAAATGGCTGGCAGGTCATTTAATCGACAGGGTTATGACGTAAATGTACATGTGCGCGTACATGTGTACATTGTACACGCACATGTACAACATGTGAAGCACGTTTCAAGAAAAAGGCTTGTATCTCCAATTCCCGACGTCGGAAATTTAAGTTTTTGATATTTTTCGTTACAGAGACACGTAAGCTTTCTAAATTCGTTCGCTTGTGTAAATTAATTTTTAAAATCCTTTCACCGAAACACGGGCAATGCAACTTTAAGTAAATCTGCTCCAGCTACGAGAGTCGGTCGAAATGATCAGTTTAAAACTCAACATCCCTTTTGCCAGAACTGACTATTTTAAGTATTAATTTTACCCTCGCACGGCTGTAGACTGGAATAACCTACCGGCAGACAGAGTCCTTCTCTAGGGAGTTTTAAAAGTGCCTTACATGATTATTTGTTGTCTTTGTGTTGATGTTTTGGTCATAGCTTTATAATTGTTCTTGCCATTCTTAGGCCGTGCATTTTACTTTTACTTTTTTTTAATCATATGTCTGTATATATATACAGACCAAGCCACTGTGAAAACCAACACGAGTGAAGAGACGTATGTAGGCCTAACAAGCACCGAGTTTAAACAAAGATTCGGAAACCACCGGCAATCATTCAAGAAAGAAGCGCACAGGAACCAGACAGAACTATCAAAACATGTATGGACGCTAAAAGACAAAAACACTGAATTCACAACTAAGTGGAAATTCTTGAGCAATGCTCAACCATACTCTAACATCAGCAAAAGATGCAACTTGTGCACAATGGAGAAATTCTATATTATCTGCCACCCAGAAATGGCTACTCTAAACAAAAGATCTGAGCTAACTAGCGCATGCCGGCACGCGGCAAAGTTCAAACTGATAAAGCACGCCCAAACCACGCGCATAGTGTAATGTAAGGCCGTGTCCGAATTGTTTGGCTGCGGCTTCAAGCTACACGCGGGTCTATGGTGGTGACTGCAGCTGCATCCCATGGACTCGTGTGCGATGTCGAGCCGCGACCGGGTAGTTCGGACACGGCCATATTTTCCCCACGCCCGCGTCATGCATGTAATAAACATACGCCAGCAATCCCAGCGCGCGTTTTTGCGTTCGCGCGTCCCCCAACTTGATGCACAGGTAGAATGTTTCGAGAATGCCATTACAATTCCCTGACGAGTGGAGGTATCCACGAAACACATTTGTCGGAATAAAATATGGTGAACTAAAACCTATCCTAGTTTGTAATTGATTTTGTACCGCTCCTTGTGTAAAGTAGAGCACTCTCCGAAGTTGAATCGGTTTACAAACACGTATATATATATATATATATATATATTTGTTTCGTATGTGTTGTTATCTATACCTATCCGGGGAGTGAATTTTTATGGACTATTTCAGTCTTTTCACGACCCTAGACATTGTCTGAAATTAGTAAATAAATAATGGAAAGGGATTATACCCTCTGTCACATGCGCACCAAATGTAGCCCTCGACGTACCGTTGGTTGGTATTTATCAATAACGTGTTTGAACCAACCGGTTCAAAGTTTGCTCTTAAACCCTGAACTCATTGTTTGCGACTACTGATAAATAAGTTTTTGTAGTTTTACCAGACAACGGAACTCGTTGCGTCAACTTATCTCCGAACTGAATTTTAAACGATCGCGCCACGATATTCCATTGTATACAAAATGTCGGCAAAAATGGACGTCGAGTCATCCTTAACGAGTTTGGGAGGCTTCAGTCTTCTACAGACGGTGAATTTTATTATTATCGGGACTTGTGGATCCATCATGGTTTGGCAAATGACTGGGATATCTTTTACTTTGGCAGAGCCGGAAGCGTACTGGTGTAGCCTGCCCCCAAATGGTACGGGCGGGGCAGAAGGGAGTTATGCTCCCAGTGAATGCACTTTAGTTCACTACAACGGTAGCGGAGGGGATACCCACACCACATCTTGTATCTACGGATGGGATTATAACTTTACGCACGGTGAAACCACTTGTGTGACCGATGTAAGTGTCGATATATACACGAATCCGGTAACTAAGGACTCCTTCTCTGCGCGTTCGCTTTAAAAGGTACAGTACACCGGCCTACTGTTTACATGATTTAGTGATGTAGCAGCATTGACAATACTTTTCTGATGGTCGTTGTGAAAATAAAATCATCAAAATATCCCGTAATTTACTAAAGAAGTGCAAAATTAACAAAAACGGTTTAAAAAAGACGGGTTATACGCTTTACCAGCCGTTGCAACTACGCGCGAGCTTCACGACTTTGTCACAAACGATTCGCTCTTCTCCTACTCGGGATATCTCAAATTTTCTGATCACGATTTCACTGAACAGCCCGGACGACCGATTAGGAATTTCCGTTTTCTCTGGAGAAGTTAGCATCATGTTTTTTCTTCACGAACGTACACCGGAGCAACCAACCCGGCCGGCCGTACCGCACTCGGGATATTTGCCGTGCTAGCACGCGCTCGCTGAGTCCCATTCTCCGGACTCTCGAAACAAACATTTATGTTCGAATTTTCATACTTATGTTCAACTTTGTTTCATACCTGTATAAATAGTCTCTCTTTTGTCAATTACTTATAAATATTGGGGGAAAATCAGAGTTAAATTTGTTGCAGTTCTGCAGTCAGAATCATTCATGCGACTGACATGCGACTGGACACAAAACTAACTCGCAAGACCATGTGACTGTTCGTAACCAGAATCTGGTTCCGAAAAGTCACGTGACCGCTGTTTTTTTTTAGTTGCTCAAAAACGTCACAATTCCGTGGTTTCTTTTCAGGATATGTTCAGTTTATTTCGGAAGGGCATTCAGAATCTTGTATGGGTCAATTTCGAATCCAAAATAGCCCAACGAAGCCGGTGTGTACCTTTAACTGGGGGACCATCCAGTGCCATGAAGTGTATGTTCTGTGTTGTTGTTAAAAATAGTGCACAATGACCCCCCTTTGTGTGCATATGTTTCAACAAAGATTGCGCAAACTGTTCGAAGTGACAATATAATGTAACGTACAGTTCACGGCACTGGATAGCCCTTAGTTATGGCGGACGTACAGATAACAGTTCATCAGCACTCGGATTGGTGTATATAATTTTCCATTTGTCGATATATATAAACCATGTTAAAGGAGCGTAACCAGATCACATGTTTGACCTCCATATTTTTCCCCATATTGTTTTTTCCATGGGTGTTGAGATTTTGATACCATATCATGTGTCATATTTTTCTCATCACCATTCTCAAATGGTGCGCCCTTATATACCATTGTGCCTCATATCTCAGGTGGTTGAGCATCTGCCCGGAGAGTCAGAGGTCTCGGGAAAAACCACGGGGAAAACCTAGCTGAGGGAGTATACCACTGTGCCTTATAGCTCAGCTGGTAGAGCATCTGTCTGGTGTCTCAGATGTTCTATAGGGAAAGCTGCATGAGGGAGTATACCGCTGTGCCTTATAGCACAGCTTCTAGAGCATCTACCGGATGTATCAGAGGTCCTGGGAAAACCCTGAAGGGGTATCCTACTGTATTTCATAGCTCAGCTGGTAAAGCATCTACCCAGTGTGCCAGAGGTCTTACGGGAAAACCCGAGAGTCTATACTACTGTGTCTCATAGCCCAGCTGGTATAGCATCTTAGCTGGTATACCACTGTGCATCATAGCTCAGCTGGTAGAGCATCTGCCTGGTGTGTCAGAGGTCTTGGGGAAACCTGAGAGAGTATACCACTGTGCATCATAGCCCAGCTGGTAGAGCATTTGTCCGGCGTATCAGGTGTCTTTGGGAAAACCTACATGAGGTTGTATACCACTGTGCCTCATAGCTCAGCTGGTAGAGCATCTGCCTGGTGTGTCGGAGGTCTTGGGGAAACCTGAGAGAGTATACCACTTTGCATCATAGCTCAGCAGGTAGGGCATCTGCCTGGTGTGTCAGAGGTCTCGGGTTCGAATCCTGACGAGGAACGTATGATTTTGTTATTGTTTTCCCACGTTTTGTTGTTTTATTTCAGTTTTGATTAGGCACTATATCAAATATTGCGTTGAACTAAGAGAATAAAACCCATGTTTCTTTAAAGTTGCCCTGTCCGATTTTAGGCCGATTTGGGCGTCAAATTTATTTTGTTAAAGCTAAATTGCTGATTTTCTAGAATATAAAAAGTTATCAGCTTTCATTTGGTACCAAGAACGTAAAATTTCGTCAAGTATTAATGCCAGTCGATTAAAAACAAGAAATATTGAAAGACAGGCCCTGTCTTTTATTCGACAGGGTTATGACGTAATGTACACGTGGGCGTACATGTGTATATTGTACACATACTATGTACAACATGTGAAGCCCGTTTCAACACTGTAAAAATAAGTTAGTCAAAATAACGTTAATTAGTAATATCATACATAATTTTGACTTAAATTAGTCAAAATATGTATCATATATGATAATTAACGTTATTTTGACTAACTTATTTTTACAGTGAAGAAAAAGGCTTGTATGTCCAATTCCCGACGTCGGAAATTTAAGTTTGTTTTTTATATTTTTCGTTACGGAGACACGTAAGCTTTCTAAATTCGTTCGTTTGTGTGAATTAATATTAAAAATTTTTTTCACCTAAACACGGACAGTGCAACTCTAATTTCACGAACAGACACCTGCCAGAAGTACCAACTTATTTCTTATTAAGCCTGTATGTGTTTCCCATGAATAGCGTTTGACATCGTTAGAAGAAAAATGGGGAAAACAACTTTTGTGGACATTGTCTATTTTCTTTTTCTTTCTTTCAGTTGGACTTAGTATGTGACCGAGCCGTACTAGCTGAAACTTTGGGGTCTATATTTTTCGGCGGCATTTTTGCGGGCTCGTTTTTCTCTGGTCAACTCTCGGACATTTTCGGGAGACGACCCGTCATCATGGTTGGAACTCTGGGTATTATCGTCACGGGAGTCGGCATGAGTTTTACGTGGAATTACGGCCTGATGTGCGTGCTACGTTTTCTCAATGGCTTTTTTGTGCCAGTGAGTATCAAATACAGAAATAGGAGGGGTAAAAGTGTTACGTATATGGTGGCGTACGAGGTACATTGCATACCAAATATATCTTAGTTTGCAAATATTTGCGATGTCGCACATTTTGTTTTCGCAAATATCTTTGCAAATACATGTATTTGCAATGTCGTACATTTCTTTGCAAATATGTTTGCAAAGATTTACGATGTCGAAAATTTTGTCACATACTTTGTTGCATACTTGGCATACCTTCGGCATGGCGTTTTTTAGTAAGAGGCTAGATGGTCTATACCTTACGCGCGTTTCCAGGAAAAGATGGGAAACTGGCTTTGAAGCCCTAGACCTTTACCACGGTGCGTCCATCTTTGTCTTGTTCCCCATAATACGTGTCAGGCGTGGTGTCGGGCACGATCATTGCGTATGCGCGACTGCGCGATAGCGCGTGTAGTAATCTCCCGTTGATTAGGTATGTTCAGACGGGCACTACCTTGGAAGGTAAAGTTAACAACGACAGTCCCACTAACAACGACGCGTGTCCACACGGTGTTTTAATCACGACGCGCAAGCATGCACACGGCCCATATACCAATGGTGCGCGCTCGTAAGTATTTCTCTACTCATAATATTTCTCGTTGGTAACTTGTAAGTAAGTGCGTCCACACGGTCACTACTTACGAGCTTACTCACGAGTGCCCACTACCAACGACTTACTTATACAGGGCCTTAAATCAGTTTTTAGAGTCCAAATTGCTGATTGAAAAGGTGCCGAACTAACTGTGCATTCCAGCCCTCTTTCTCAGATCAAGGTTTGGAACGCACAGGAGCCAACGTACACTCTTTTCGCGCGCCCCTAGTTCGTCCGCTCCAACCAATGCTAAACTTGGCAATGTTTCCTGCGAAGCGCGTGCGTGACGTCACCCAAGACCAGGGCTGGATAACACTTGCCGTGATAGGCCAGATTATGTCACCTGACAGTCAGGTGACGTGTTTACTGTGTCAGGTGACAGAATCTGGCCAAACAGCTTTGTGAAATTGGCCTCTGTGCGTTCGATTTAAACTCAGAAGACCCCGCAGGGGCCAATTTCATAAAGCTGTTTAGAAGAAAAATTTGCTTAATCCAAAAATTGTTTGCTTTATAAAAATAGGTTAGCAGTCAAAATATTATGTGATGTGTATGACAAATGACTAGTGTTATGCTATTCTTGCTTAGAACACAAGTTGACTATTAACCCGTTTTTATAAAGCAAACACAATTTGGATTAAGCAAATTTTTCTTCTGAACACTTAGCTTTATTAAATTGGCCCCGCAGATCATGGCAGTGGATGGTCCCTAGTTATGGCGGACGAACGGGGAAGGAGTCCTCAGCAACCGGATTCGTCTATATATCGGTTAGCCGCTATCTTGTAAGGCAGATTCTTTGTTCCTTGAGGACATGTATGCAGGTTTCATATTTTGTACATGTACTTACATTGTGTTTTCTGTGGATTTCAGTGCATCGCTTCACTTCAAATTCCCGTCACACCGCTTTTTCAAAGGTGGATTCAATCTTGCTTTTTTGCGCGAAAACTTGACGCGCGTCGCTTTGAGGATCAGGAAACTCGGCGTATTTGAACGGAACAAAGCCCTGAAAACTATACGGATCAGCTCGGGCGGAAAGTGTTTTTATAATTCTGTCATTTTCGGTGTGTCGTTGCACTCCAAATTCCTTCCACGCCGCTTTTTCTCGACTCGACGCCCCTCAAATAAATCTCACGCGCTAATACCCCAGTCACAATTAGCTTGCGATGGGTTTGCGAGTAGTTTGCGACGGATTTCTAGGCATTTTCGGCCGGGGCCCCACGGGACTCCTTGCGGCTGCCGGGTCATTTTTGGGCATCGGGCGGGCATCGAGTTACTTTTAACTCATTTCGCATCGCAAGCTGATTGCCAATAAATCGGTCGATGCCTGGCCGATGTCCGGCAGGGCATCGCACACATCGGGCGGGCTCCGGGCCAAATTTTTGACAACCCAGACAATCCATATATCGGCCAGGCGCCGCCCAGGCGCCGCCCAGACGCTGCTCAGACGCCGGCCGGGCCCCGCCCGGCGCCCGGCCGACTTGGCGGCGCCCGGCCGGAAATCGGCCAGGCATCGGCCGGGGTATCGCAGTGACATAGGCAGGACATAGGCAGGACATAGGCAGGACATCGGCAGGACATCGGACGGACATCGGCCGATAAACGGGCCAAGAAATCGACCCCATTCCGTCATGGCAGCGTGCAGGGCACTTTTAATTGTGACTGTGACCGCCCAATCGCGCGATCTTTCGCCGACCTCTACACGCCGATCGATGCCTATAAATCGCACACGCCGCCCGGCCTCCGCTTTAATTGTGACTTAGGTATTAAAGGCGCAGTTTGAATCCAGCCTTAGCTATATAGTCTCATTTGATATTTTGACACCCAGTTTATACATGTATTTTCGACAGAGCGTCATGAACGTGTGCTACGTCCGTGTCATTGAAATGTGCACACCTCATAACCGTCTCAAGAGCCAGCTTGCTGCTGAGATGATGTGGGTCGTGGCACTCATATTGATGGCGCCAATGGCTTACATCTTCCCCAATTGGAGACATCTACAGTTGGCATTTTCTCTCTCGTTGATTCCCTTCATGCCTCTTCTTTGGTAATAATAATAATAATAATAATAATAATCTTTTAAACAACTCTGAATGTCGCAATAGGGCGACATTTCGGGAAGACTCTCACCGGGGACCACCGAAATTTCGGCAAGAGTGACTCAAAATGACACCTTATTTTTTTACCCAAAGCTTCCAGAGATGCTTCCAGACCGAAGAGAAACAACTCCAGTCCGAATAAAAATGGTTCTCGACCTAAAAAAAATGGTTTTTGACCTTAAAAAATTAATTTTAAACTCAAAAATATTAGGGCGACACCTGAGCACGTCGCCCTAATATACCTTTTTTACACACGATTTGTCGCCCTATCCTGCAATTCATAGTTTTTCCCCGTTTAGAAGGTCATCATGGGCTAAATATGACCCTCTCTGGAAAAAGTTAATATAAGTCGCGCAGGCTAGGTCGAGTTTTCGCGACCATAAGTAGAAATCTGTGGCGGATCCACGCTGAGCCAATACCAAAACATAATGGAAATTCAAGGCGGAGCACAAACATTCCAGGCGGTATTTTAGGACTGCCGTGAATTTCCATTGTGTTTTGGTATTTTAAAGGGACATACCGGCTTTGTTGGGCTATTTTGAGCTCGAAATAGACCCATACATGATTCTGAAAGTCTTTCCGAAATAGACTGAAGAGAACCTGAAAAGAAACCACCAAATTTGGCCGTTTTTTTGCATTTAATTAAGGTCACGTGATTTATCGGAACCTGATTCTGGTTTCCAGCCGTAGAAACAGCACGAAGTGCGAGTTGCTTTTCTCATTCGCGGTTGGTTTCTCCTCTTGTTGAAAAAAAAAATGTCCTACGTACACTATGTACATACCGTATTTTCCAATTTGTACACAAATCTGCCAACATTTGTACACAAATCTGGGTGTTGATATCGACGAGAGAATCTCTCAGATTTTCGCGTCTTCGCTTCGCGACGATAAATAATATCCGAAGAAAAAACAGCATAGGCCTATTGAGGGCGCTAAAGACAGCGCTGACCTGAGGTGTGATGAGTCGGAAAATAAGGTGCGATGAGTCAGGGAAATAAGGAAACGAGGTTAAACACGTGTCGATCCATATCGAACGCCACTTTATTTACAAACACATGATACATAATACATGATTGCGACGGCTGGTAAAGCGTATAGCCCAATTTGTCTCTTTTGTTAATTTTAAACATTTTCAGTTAATTACGTGACATTTTGAGAAAAAAAATTCACAACGACCAACGACAAATTATTGTCAAGGATGCTAGATCGCTACCGGTACATTATGTAAACAGTAAACCGGTGTGTCCCTTTAATGAGCGTGGATCCGCCACAGATTTCTACTTATGGTCGCGAAAACTCAACTGAGCCTGCGCGACGTAGGTTTTACTACACTTTTCCAGAGCGGGTCACGAAAATCGTTGCATTTAGATCATTACTCAAAAGAAAACAAAATGTGTATATATAGGGACATCGCATACCAAAGATATCTTTGCGGATATTTGCGATGTCGCACATTTTTATTCGCAAATATCTTTGCAATTTGCGACGTCGCACATTGTTACATACTTTGTTGCATACTTGGCATGCCTGAGCTGCAGCCGATTTCACGAATCCTTACGCACTGCGTAAGCCCGCTTGCGCAACTTGTTATTGCGCAAGCTGCGCAACAATCCTACACGCAAGCCTATGGAGCTTATGCCATTTTCAAAAGTTGCGCAAGCTACGAAATTGTTCGTGAAATCCGCTGCTGGGCGTTTTTCGTAAGAAGTTAGAGGGTCTACCTAGCGCGCGTCGCCATGCAGAAAAGAGATGAGAAACTTGCTTTGAAGCCCTCAAGCTTCCAACAAAAATCTGCGCTTGAATAAAGCAAACTGCGTCCTGTTTCAGACATCGTTTTATGATTCTCCTTTCGTTTTAAAAAAGGTTTTCTTTCGAGTCCATTCGATGGCTAGCCCAGAAGGGCAGGATTAAAGAAGCCGAGAAACTTCTCCAGAAGATCGCAAAGTCCAAAAACATCCCCCATTCTGGATACTTTCTCCTGCCGCAGCGGGACACAGACGGCCAAAATGGCGCCATACCGGTCAAGACAGATGTTATTGAATTGGAGTCAAAATCTGCCCCGGAAAATGCTTCATCTTCAGACGGTCTTGATCCGACAAAGACAGATTTGGTGAATGATTCCTGTAACTGTCTAGATCACCCTGGGACGGAGACGAAAACTGATGATCAGACTGAAGGCTCGGAAAAAGGCCAAAAAGGAACCATTTTGGATCTTTTCAGGAGCCGTTCTCTCATTGTGCGGACGCTCATTGTTAGCTACTGCTGGTAAGAACTGATATGAATTAGAAAAGCAAAACATTTCCTTAGTTTGCTTACACATTATGAACTTTACACATTATACATTTAGAATATTTACGGAAAAGGGTTTTATGAATGCAGTGGAACCAATTTCAGGGATCTGCTAAAGAAGCTTGTTAATGTTCTAACCTAACAATTATATAAAATACCTCCCCAAAATCTTATCCGTGGGAAGAAGACAGGAAATGTGCAATCTCTAATTTGGATGTGGAAGCAAAAAGGTTGGTGTAATCACTGCAGTGCTTTATGTACTAACCGGATAAATATGTGGGTTTGGGCGATATTCTTAAAAAAATACAGGTGGATTGAGAGCGCAAAATTTCAGAACGGCAATGAGAAAAATATGACACATGATATGGTATCAAAATCTCATCACCAATGAGGTAAGTGGGGTGTCCAAAAAAAGGGATTTTGTCACGATCCTTTAAGCACAGAGTTAGCAAATTTCGTAAAATATCCATTAATCCTGAGACACGTGACATATTGACAACCCATTTTTGCAAAGGAAGGAAATTTTGTGCCAATCAACTTTTTGTGCTTTAACACCTCCATGAAATTGGCTTTTGACTCAAAAAAATCCTGTAACTTAATTGATTTCAATTATAAATTATAAAGTGTTCGAATTCATACCCAAATCAAAGTGCGCCATACTTTTAAAAAAATATTATTTTGATTTATCGAAGGTTTGTTGGCACCGTGGTATACTACGGTTTCTTTATCAATTCGACTAACTTATTCGGCAACAAGTACCTTAACTTCTTCCTGATATGTTTGACGGAGGCGCCTTGCTACGTTTTGAATTACTTCGTTATGACCAGGTACAGGGCACACGACCAGGGCCAATTTAATAATTTAGCCGTTTAAGCTTCAGTCACACATAGAACACGGTACGTACACCCAGGCGCACGGTAGAGTACGGTAGAACGCGGTGCTATACCGTGCTCTACCGGCCCGAAAATCGCGTCGACGGTCGTCTCGAGGGTCGACGGTCACTGTCCCCCGGTAGGGCACGGTTCCCACACGGTACAACACGGCAGAACGCGGTAGAACACGGTGTCAACACGGCGCCAACACGATGCGAACACGATGCAAATGCGGTAGAGCGCGGTAGAGCACGGTAGCCTCACGGTACATGCGGTAGGAACACGGTACAGCACGGTGTAGCAACACGGCACAGCGCGGTAGAGTGCGGTAGAGCGCGGTAGAACGCGGTAGCCACATACCGCGACATACCGTGTTCATACCGTGGTCTACTGCGGTCTACCGTATCTCTACCGTATATCTACCGTGTTGCTACAGTGTTCAAACGTACCTCCCGGTAGAACGCGTTAGACCGCGGTGTCTACACGGTAGCCCCGGCGCCAACACGGTGTACGTGTCCACACGGTAGAGCCGGCGCCAGCACGGTTCCAACACGGTAGCGCACGGTAGAGGTGACGCAGCCGGTACAGTGCGGTGTCCGTGTGGTGAATTCTTAATTTTTAAACATTTTACAAATTAGAAATTCGTTATCCGGCACAGCGCGGTAGCCCACGGTACAGCACGGTAGAGCGCGGTAGCCCACGGTACCGATACGGTTACCTCTGCGGTAGAGCACGGTGGACGCCGATCTTCAACCGTGCTCTACTGTGCTCTACCGTACCTCCAATGTGACTGTAGCTTTAGCACTAATTATTTGCTTTTCAAAATGGGCTGCCATCAAAAATTGTACGTAATAGACTGCCGAAGTGAATTCGTCATCTTTTGTTAGTTGCCTATAGGCAATGGCTCTATACACTAAAAATCACTGAACCGTGTCCCTGTGCTTTTGCAATGGTACTTTTTCCGACGGTAATTATTTTTCGAGCCAATCACCATGGCAACTACGTCACACTTCGGCTGTCTTTGTGTATTATGATTGACTGGTATTCTGCTACTGTTGCTAAAAACACAAGTTGGCATAAGCAAATACATTTTGTACTAAGCAATATTTTGTGCTAAACAGCTTTATGAAATTGGCTCCAGGCTAAATATAACGTGTTAAAATTTCAGCTCAGTTCAACAAAATTTAAAGGGCCCCTGAAATGGCATTTTTATCAATGAAATCTATGTTACGCAACTACTCCATTCATTTACAGTCATAAAAACCCTACTTGGAATTTGTTTTAGGGGTTAAAATCAGGATTTTGATTGTTATGGTAATGAAAATTTACATATGCATGAGCAAAGTGGTGATGTCACATTAGGCAAACACAGGAAAATCTCATTCAACTGTGCACAAAAGATTTCAGTATTTTCTCCAACTTGCTGAAACGTTTGTAACCCATGATTGTTTGGGTCTCTTTTACATAATAATTGCCTGTTGTAAGCCATGAAAAAACTAAGGCTGGAAACAGCAGTAATTTTCCACAATTCCAGTTTGAAGTCTTATGTGTTTTCTTTGCTTTTCTGCTGTGTGTTAATGCATAAAGTTATTTAGGATTCTAGGAGCCCTTTATTTAAAAATCATGTTTACATTTTCATCGGTAATTAAACTTCAAGTACATTGATTCCTATTTTATATATTTATTTTATCACTGTTTTAGCGCGTAGTCCAAATTTGTTAACTGTATGTTATAAGCTGGCACGGTGTATTTAGGCCTATATGCTAACTACATTTCTGTACTGATGAATGTGTGAGCAAGTATGTTTTAGCAAAGCATGTAATTAGGTTTTGTATCACAATCGTTTATAGGTATGGTCGGAAGCGTCCGCTTATGTTCTACTACTTTTTCAGCGGTGCGTTCTGCGTGGTAACTGGAGTTATACCACATAAAACGGGTGAGCAAAGTCAAGGTCTAAGACGGAAAATGTGAAGTTTGTGTAACCGAGAAAAATGACACACCGAGGGGATCAGCTAAAAAAGACAATAAAACTCAATAAAACAACACCAGGGACCTAGGAACAGACGCGAACAGTTTGTTTTTTTCGAGAAAGGTTTATTTAATGAAGAGAAAACAAACCGAAATGGACCAGACCAGTAATCAACTAAAATTAATAATTAAACTAAAACTTAAAATTTGAAACCAACTAAAACTGTAACCAACTAAAGAACCAACTTATTTGAGAACAACTATCCAACTTAAGAAAAGACCGAGAACAAATAACTATAAATCCAACACTTAAAACCTATTTGAAAACAGATACAAACCTTAACACACAGTGTATACAGTAAAATAGACCCGGTGTCAGTGGCAAAGGAATTAAGGAACCTGTTAAAAAAAGAAAAGGTTAACCATTATAAGAAAACACTTAAAAACACAATTGGCATAACTCTACTTAAGGCAAACTATCAAAGGAGTCAACAAACTATTTACAGTAATACACAGGGGCTAAGGCATGATACAACTCGCCAGGTTCAGTAAAAAGTTACCTTCAGTTAAAGGAGTGTGTCCAGATCACTTTTTTTTTTACCCATAACTCCCCGGGACTTACCTTATGGGTCATGAGATTTTTATATCATAACATCCGTTATATTTTTCTGATTACGAAACTGAAACTCCCGCGCTTCTAGGCCGCATATTTCCGAGGATATCGTCGAAAATCCACCGCTTATTTGTAAACTTAATTTTCTAGGATCAACGGCCGGTTTCGTCTATAATGCGATTTCGATTTACATGACTAGCGCCCTCAATCGACATCTAAATAAGAATTTATCTTATTGATAAAAATAACGTACACATTTTCAGTTCAGTTTATCACTTTTATTGAAATAAATAATCTATTTTGTCTATAAACTTTTTTATAAATGTAAGATTTATAAGTGTCATTTTTTTGTGGGTGAGAAAATATCGAAATTTTAAATAAATATTGAGGTTTGACTTTTGACCCTGAGACCATGCGTGGACCTAGACTGGTTCCCCTGTCCACATATTTACTTCCCCTTCGTCGTATATGAGCGAGAGCAGCGTAGCGCACATGGACAGGGGGACCAGTCTAGCGATGTTCCGGCTCTATGTAAACCACATGGAACCGGAGACGTACATATAATTAATTTTTCTTCATTTTGTGTTGCTTAGCTGATCAAGAAAAATATTTTCAAGCACAAGTACAATTTATACGTTAGACATTTTGTTAAATAAATTATTTAATGTAAACAAATTAAATATCAAGACTAAAAGGTGACATACATATGCATGAGTCAAGACTTCAGCGTGATTGCGCGTATTCAGACTGTAGAGGGCGGGCTTCATGCAAAGTTTATCCGCTGAAATCCGACTCGATAGTTTTGTTCAATTTTTTACTGAAAATCGCGAATGTTTTCGGGTTTTTTGGACATGGGAGGTGTGTATGGGAGTTACTTGATAATATTGGTAAGTTACATCGAAAACTATTTTCCAGAAACCCTGGTCATGCTCCTTTAAGAACAAAGAACTAAGTTTTATAGCACATACAAAAAAAACACTAAACAACGAAAGAACAAAAAACAAATTGGTTATTGTAAAAAAAAAAATCAAACATATATCTATCTTAGTAAAAACTAAAAACCATGGTAAAAGCAATAGCACGAGAGAGTATTTTGACAAAAAAACTATTAATTCGAAAGGACAGATTTTCTGTTTTAAAGAAAATATTAAAAATGACCAAAAGCTGAAATTTAATCTTAGTTTAAAAGACCTTATTCTAGATGCCGTTCAGCTTTACACAAACCAAAATGAAGTTATGCATATCGCTCAATCAGTTCTCTTCAATCTCCTAGGTTTACAAGTAATATTAAGTTCAATGTATATATACAAATTGTTGTTGAATAAAGTTGCAGTTTACACGTTTCTCAACAAAAGAAGTGTGTATCGTCCACCAACTAACCAAACAAAATCCTTGCTTTCACAATTTTCTCTCAGGTGATGGAGTCTCTTTGACCGTGGTCATCCTAGTTATGGCACTGATCGGCAAGTTCTTTGCTTCAGCTGCGTTTGATATTGCTTACTTGGTAACTGCTGAAGTTTTTCCGACCATTGTGAGGTAAATTGTCTTGCCACGCGAGGGCTCACTTACGTTCAGCCTGATTATTTTTGTTGTACATTAAAGGCCCAGTGGATCATTTGCAATGACCCCAAAAATAATCGACGAGTTTACAGGGGAAAAGTTCTGAAAGTAAATATTGAATTAATAGCAACTACCCAATGAAAGGTTTCCGCTCAAAATGATATAATTTTACCAGAAAATAATACGTAAAGATGAAATTATTTAGATCGTTTGCAAACGATTTACTTATTTTTGGTTCGCATCTACGCGGTCCAAAATGCATGGGCGCTGTGTCCTGCGCGTGTGCGTGTTCCAACGCGATGCATTTTTATGGATCGCGCGCAGAGCCACATATAGTACCCGATCAACTGAGAACGAACATTTGAAACACCCCGCCAAGACCAGGAAAATGCATATGGATTTTCATGTTTTTTTTAAACGTGGTACATTTAACAAAGCTGAAATTTCTTCGGATGAGTTTGTTGATGTCTTTCTTTTGATTTATAATGGTTTTATTCGCAGAATCGCTCAAAAACAGATCATCTACAGGGCCTTTAAAGGCCATTATATAAATTAAAGTGGCCGAGAATTTTACCTAATAAGTTCAACGAGGAAAACATTACTCAGCAATAGCAAAGGCATAGAGCTGCGTATTTCGTTGCACGAATTTGGCGCGCGCGCATAAGCCTTTTTGAAGTATGGCTGCCTTATAGAGGGCGCCCTTTGATTTGGGTAAACAAAACCAAAATGGCCGACGCTTGTACGTACGTTTGTGCGGGTGGGTGTACGTTTACATTTTTACTGACGGCTAAAGCCGCCTTTTTAAAATGACATTTTAGTGCTTAATTACGGTAATGGACGGGTTAAAGATACTCATTTATCTACGGCACAGGATATGTGTTAATCTGGCTGATTTAACCCAGCATTAAGGCATAAGATGCGCCTAGCCTACGGTCCAACGCGCGCACTGTCATATATCAAAATGATGGACACATGCAAAGGAAACCGAGCAAAGTTGGGCTAGGCCTAGTGAAACTTAATAATTTATGCAAGCCTTTGTCTACTCTATAACGTGCTATGTTTTTGCCTAAAGCCTTAGCAATTAGTAGGGCATATTTTAACTTGCTAAGTTACGCTATGACTGTTTCCCAAAAGACCAATCAGTGTGTTATGTTTTAATTTGTTTCTTTTGGCTCTTTTAATTATAGTCCAGATGAATAATGCAAATGACAGTTTGAGTTTACAAGCAGTAGATCCTAAGTGCATGACTGGCTGAAAACCAACAATTAGTGCCTTATCATCATTCCTAGAAGAAATTGCAGCTTTTTCCAAATTAACTTGTTATTAATAGTTAAATCTTGTATTACCAATCTTCAAAAAGAAGAAGAAAGAGTTGGAACCCAAATTTGTCCTTGTTATAAGCATTACTTTGTATTAACAGTGCTCTTTTTTTTAAGAATTTACCACTCGATAGTACCATTAACTATGCATATAGATGCTCTAAAAATCACTCCATCTTAAGCTTCCATGTTATGGTACAGTAACAACTCTGATAAGAGAACTGCTCATTGAACATTCTGCTCATAATGAAGAAAATTTCCTATTCTCCATCGTGTTCATTCCTAATTATTCATAAAGCTTGACTATGCAAGTTGTGAAACACTAAAAAATACAGCTAAAGTACATGAAATTTTGTTTTGGCCATGGACAAATGAGTGTAAATAAAAAGGCCAAGTGAAACAAGATAACTTGAAGCCGCACGACACTGAGTTTATTCAGTGGCAAATCTGAAAATACAGATGTCAAAACTGTCAAAGAACTTTACATGTGAACTTCCAGAAACCACGGGAAAGAATTGATAACTTGACCATATTGTTTTAGACCTTGGAAAGAATTCCATACTCGGCTCGTCACATTTTCTAAAGTGCAAATGAAAAGAACAAATTTTGGAGGGGGAAAAAGTGAAGATTTTACGAGGAAAAACTAAGAAATCTTCCGAGATGTCTTATACGTTTAGTGCAGGAGGGTTTATGTGACGTCCGACTCGTAAATTCTTTCCAAAATATTAATGGTTAAATTATCAATTCTTACCCTATCGGACTTTAGAAACGTGCGTGAACGAATCAGCATTTTTTGAAGTAATACGTTTTTCACGTATGCTAGGCAAAACAATAACGAAAACGATCAAAATCTGCCACAAACAGACCAAAAGTTGTTCTTATACAATAGAAAATTATCCTATTTCCAAAACCACGTACAATATTGGTCGTCAAGTTATCTCTAAACAATCAAACAGATGAAGTTTTGATAAGCATTTTAATACAACAACGTACACGCTACGGTAACCGTCTGCCATTTTTAGATGCGTTTACCCAAATGACAGTGCGCCCTCTAGCGACAGGTATAGTATCCGCCATACCTCAAAAAGGCTTATTGCTGACGAGCCTCTGCCTTTGAGGTGGTTTAAAAAGGTGTGCGCACAAGCACAAATTTTGTTTACTATTCACTGAGCACAAAACCTTGCATGAAGGTTTTCTGACGCATTGATGCATGTAGCTGAAATTTCTGCAGGCTAGCTTACCAAAATTCCTTTTTTTTTATTATGTTAATAAATGTCCTTATTCCAGAATTGTTTATTTATTTAATGGGGTTTAATGAACTTCAATTCGCAGCCCATAGGCTGAATTTGCATGAAGCTTACAAGTGTGTTCCACCTAAACAATGTACAATAAGGTGTGAACCCACCTCCCATCGCGGACGTCCCATTGTTCCTCTTTTGTTTGGACTTAGTTTTTTTTGGAGACTGCTCTCATTTGTTTTGCACACGATTCTAAATCGCAGACGTCCTTGCCAATCGCGGACCCTATTGTTCCTATTGTTAAACGTCCATTTGAATACAGAAACCCGCGCATAGGTGGGTCGCAGAGATACCGGGGAATCCCCTTACTCTTCACGAAGGAGTACTCTTGGATCTTTTAAAGGTAGTATACTCGTTTGGTACACTGTTAAAAACGGCATGATTTCCACTGTTAATTGAAAGCATAGGTCGAGAAAACTACCTTGTAGAAATGTTGTGCATGAATGAATGCAGGCGATCTTTGGACACTCAAAACATTTTGTCATTTTTCTCATTAATGGGGGCAATTCAGACGAAATAATTTCACAGGATGATTATTACCATTACCATCTTGATAACAAGCAAGCTTAAATATAATAATTCAGAATTTTCTTTGGAGGGTAATTACCAAACAAGTAGACTACCTTTAAGTGCATTACATAACACACTGGACCAACGGCTTTACATGCCTTCCGAAGGATGGGGCAAGTGTGTCTAAGTGCCTAGTTTTCACCCGAGCGTTGCAAGTCAGTGGCCCAAACCACTCGGCCACGGTACCCTACCAAAATCTACAAAAACAGTTTTATCTTGCAAATTATTCGGTCCGTCGTGTATAATGTGTAACATGGTAATTGTTTGGTTCTGTTTTCAACCGAACCAATCAGTTGAACATTTCCTTATTGACTACCTTTTCCCCCAGAAACGCTGCAGTCGGGTTTACTTCTTCTATTGCCCGGGCAGGCGGCATGGTGGCGCCCTTTGTTGTGCACTTGGTGAGTTGTCACAAAGTTGTCACAAAGTCTGACGTCAGTCACCATGGTAACTGGTCTAAACATTCACTTGCAATCTCAATATCCATTGCTAAACCGCAGGGAAACAGTTCACTGGTTTAAGTTTAGAACCAGTAACCTTGGCAACATACAAAGGGTAACGTTTTCACTTTATAACTCTATAGATTATCTGCACCGGCGGCCATGACAAGGGGCAGGTTTTCATATTTAAATGATGTGACAATAGATCCACAAAGTGCCTACTCGTGCATGACGCATGGTGACAATGTGACTGCCTCCTGTCACGGCCGCTCGTGCAAAGAGTCTATTGACATTACTTTTGTTTTATCTACAGAAAAAAATGAGCAGTTGATCATGGCTTCAGACCTGAACAATTTCGAAGTGTTTCCTCACAAAATCTTAAAATTTTCTCACTCCTGAATTTGTTTGTCTTTTTCATCAAATTTGAACTGACTTAAACTTACTGTCGCCGATAGTTCAACTCAAGGCGCAAAAACGGCCGTATCAAAACGCCGTTTTTCACAGGGTTGCCGATGTCTAAAATACAAAGTATGATTTTTTTTCCCGTTAAAATAAAGTGACTGCTTTAAAAATTCATTCGGAGAATTTGCTGTGAACCACGGACAATATAACTTTAATACCTTGTGCACAGATGAGCCTTATAGTACACTACATTCGTGATTTCACCCAACTTTTTTTAAATTCCAGAGCGTTTTTCACAAATCTCTCCCCCTGATCGTGTTCGGAGTGATTTCCCTGGTAGGCGGGTTCCTGGTCATCTTCCTTCCCGAGACCAGTCACAAGGCACTACCGGAAACAATGGACGACGGTCTCAACCTCGATCGCAACGCCAGAGGCGGGGTGGAAGAAGTTGTATCTCCGGCTCGTGTCTGAGTTCGGTCGGTCTGTTCGTGACACGAGTAACTTTTTCTCGCGTCCGAACGGCTGGAACGCGAACCTAAAACACTGCACACTGTCCAAGGGCTATGATACTGTGTGAATCCGTGAAGAATTTGCATGTATGCTATGCAGCGAAAGTGCGCCATCGCGCGGTGAATTGTAGCCAACTGCAAAATAGTCTGGTTACCGAAATATCTTAGTCTGAATCCTGACTTCTCGGACGAGGCTGTATCATAGCCTTGTGCTTTCTGTATTCGATGTGTTTTATGGGCGGGGACTCTTTATGCTAATTTTTCAAAGAGAGCACCGAGACGTACAAGCTCATTGGTTAACGCGGTTGTTTTGACAGAACAATACAGTGCCGTTTGAAAAATAGCAGATTTTCCGTACGTAGCCTGTACCCAGTTGGTAAGTTCACAACACGTCATACCTTTACAGAAAATATGTGAGGGATATCTTCTGGTCTTCGTGAAAGTCATCAATTTGCAATTTGTAGGCTGCATAATTCAAACTACTGTTGATTTCCTCACACTATACGTGTGATTTCGCCATAATTGCATCAGACAGGCCCACATACTGTACACTATACACATGTACGACGTACAAACGTTTATGCTTGCAAACCGGTCACACGCACCATTTGACCCGAGTAGTGAGCTCTGATTGGATGTTATGTAAGATATGAATATTTATAAGCACTCGGGTTTCGCATAAGTAATTGCGTCGGATTTCCAACGCAGATATAAAGAAACACATAACAAATCGAATACAGAAAGAACAAGGCTATGATACAGCCGCGCCCGAGAAGTCAGGATTCAGACCAAGATATATTTCGGTAACCAGACTATTTTGCAGTTGGCTACAATTCACCGCGCGATGGCGCACTTTCGCTGCATAGCATACATGCAAATTCTTCACGAATTCACACAATATCATAGCCCTTGGACAAGGCTATGCACACTCAGGATGACACACGTAGCCTACATACCTTTAATACCATCGGTATTTACACGAACGCGTAGAAACCGCACAAGATCTGAAATGAAACTTGCACATAATTTTGACCAATTCTGTCCAATGCAAAGTGAAATTCAAGCAACTGGTCAATTTGAATTGATCAAGCAAGTGGTCAATTTGAGGTTTTTCAAAAGGTACCTCATGTTCCTGGTAGTGTGCAGAATTTGGTGGTGCACTTCACACCAACCGTTTGGGTGGAAAACCTGACTTTGTACTGTCATGAATTTTATATACTACTAAAGTGTGACGTCAGTTGCCAAAGTTACTGGGTCTAAACATTCGCTGGTAATCTGAAACATCACTGCTAAAGCGCAGGGATTAACAGTTCACTGGTTTTAGTGCAGACCCATGGCAGTCCCTTGATAAAAACAAAGGGCGGCGTTATCATCATAGAACTCTGTACTGCGGTACGATTTCCGTCTGTCCGTCCGCATAAAATGTTAAAACTTTCCAACCTCGTATAATATTAGCTTTATGATTTATTTTGTTTTGTTTTAATTTAATTAGAAAAGTTAATTATTTTAAAAACGATAGTTTCCATTATTGTACATAAAGTAAATAAAATATACACCTATACATTTTCGAGTTTCGGATGTAATGTTTGCTGTACTTCACACCTGCCGCGTGCACCACATAGCAACACAAATTTAGTCTGGTCAAGTATACTAAGTGTGTATGTGAAAGGACGTACGTCAGTACACCAGACGCCATTCATGATAAACACGTAACAGTCTAACTGGTTATTGCGGATAGGGTAACTCATAGACATTTGGATAATGCCCCTGTCCGATTTGCGTCTGGCCTGGATAGAGTTGAAAGCAGAACGAGTACGGTCATCGTGATCAGGGGTATTTTTTCCTTCAACAGTATTTTATGACAATGTAGCCCGTAAAATAAAAGTGGCCCTATTTTGCCCAGTAGCACATGGGACTTTTTTTCCAAAATGGACGCTGGTCTGTTTGGCAAACTTCACTCTTATTTTTGCAGGGGTGGTTTTATTTCAAGTGAAAATTAGTGAATAAAATTGAACAGAATTGAAAAGATGAGACTTTAAAGAGTGTTTTGCTTTTTGTATTTTAGATTTTTAAATTATATATTGGATATTTTTTAAAGTTTAGTTTATACTGTTATTTCACTTGATAGCATAGGTCAAGACATAAAATTAACAAAATCCAGACATGCCCTCTTTACATGACGGTCGAGTACATCTAAAACTAAAACAATTACAAAATTAAGTTTTTTTATTATTTTAAAATGGGCTTGATTTAGTGGTAGGCTACACCTTTAAGGCACCCAGGAATTATAATAGAGGGCGCTCCCAAATTGTATTTCAGTCTGGTTGCTCTATTGTTTATTGTGCGGTGTCCATAAGGTTAGCACAGAGAACGACACTGGAGGCGTTGGTTAACAGACTTGTGTCAAAGCGCGCGTAAAAGTCTGTCAAAATTTCTGCGCCGCGAACGTCTGCCAGCACACTTTCGGCTGTCGAAAACTTGCTTTTCCTAAATCCACGTCGATTAGGGTAAATTTTAAGATTTTTTTTGGCAGTTCTAGTGGCCATCGATCAAATGAATTTGCTTTTTATGTTTCTGTCTTAGTATTTTTAGAGATGCGGTGATATTTCATAAATTTATTTTGCAGACGAAACTGGCCTGGCCCTGGCGAACAGTTGAAAACACATCGATCGTGCACGTAGGCCTACGTGCAAACCATGAGTCGATATTCGGGGTGGGGATGGAACAACAGACGATATGGACGGGGACAGAATTGGAATAAGAAAGGTTCAAAGAAAGGTACGTACGGTAGCCTAGCCTAGAGACTAGCCTACTTCCAAATACTGGGGCATGAAGGAGAGGCCTGTTTTTAACTGATGCTATTGCTAGGCCTATGCTTTTTTGACTGGGGCCGGCCTCTATCGACTACTTTTTTTTAGAAGGCTAAAAGTGTTTTTCTGACGTTTACATTGGGACGTTATCATTTTTTATATAACACTTATGCACCTATCAATTGTATGACGCACCTTCGGACCCCCGGGAAAGGTGCGTCAATGTCCACAGGAGCGTCATCCTTTTGGGTAACATGACGCACCCTCGGTCACTTTTTGTGACGGACCATTCTTGTGAAATGACGCTTCAAACTACCAAATTTTGACGCACCATCTTTGGAAAACGACGCACCTTGACGGACATATATGACTGACATACATGTATAAAAAGTATAAATGTACACGGCGAAAATGAATATCGAAGGCGAACGCCCGGCAAAGGCGCCACTGGCGATGGTGATTCCCGTTTAAAAATCCAACTGGAGCCTAGCCGTCCGGACGACGGGCGTATGTAGTGTACGCATACGATCGATCACGAACGCATGCAGCCGGCGCGAAAACATCTCTGGCATGCACGTTGGCCAACAACAGGTACCCAGCTTTCCATAGACGCGTGCACAAAAGTACTGAAACCAGTCAACAACCGGTACCCGGCTTTCCATAGACGAGTATACACAAAACTAGTGTAAACCAGCGCGCTTGGCGACCATCTTGCTTTCAGAAGATACCATTAAGCAGTAAGGGGTAGTTACATTGATTGCGCAGGAGTTTATTTTTTAGTACCCCAATAAAATGAGTATGAACGCAAATAAACCGCGAATAAATGGGACACTAACATTTATTCGAATTTATTTCCCGCCAGTACATTGTATATGAAACAAAACAATAAAGACATTAAACAGATGTACCTCGGAAACAGTACGGTCACCCCTCCTTCCAAAATGGTATTACTCCACACAGCAGTATTTTTTACGTGTTTCGTTTTTACTCCTGTTTTTCATCAATTTTTAGAAAGTACATGCACATGCAATGGGGAACTAAAATGATGTTTCAAATCTGTTAAATTCCATTTCACTCTGTGGTGTACATTAGGGGGCTTCAATATTTTTAACGGGACTTTTTGAACGCCGTGCCGTCGTGGTTTCGTTTGATCGGGCGCTGTGGAAAACCGATGGACACGTCGACACTGTACTGACGCACCATTGACGTACCTTGACGCACTAGTCATGGTAATCGTGACGGACCAATGTGTACTTTGACGCAATACCTTCGTCAAACTGTGACTGGACATTCCGGGACATGACGCACCTTTCCCGGGGGTCCGAGTGTGCGTCATACAATTGATAGGTGCATTAGTTTAAGCCCCTTTACCATGCTTACCAATTTAACCCCATTCGCTATCTTGAATTTTCCTGCACGACCAAGATGGCCGCCGTACTCCAAACTCAAATTTTACCTTAGGCCAAACAAAATTAATGGTGCGTTTACGGTAACGACCTAAAAAAAATCCAGGTAGGTAGGCCTAGGCCTAGGTAGTAGGTAGGAAAATAATTTTATTTTGTCTTTTTTTTTTACACTTCAGTTCATGCATTTGCGTGTTGTTTTGCAATCTTTGAAACTCACAATTAACAATATTAAACATGTTCATGTACAAGTGTAGAAAATTTTATGTTCTTTGGAAATTATTGCAAATAGTGCTCATTTAAAATTATCAAATTGAAAATTGGCAATAAAAAGTTTGAGGTCGGCAATTTGGCCTCAACAATTCCAGGTAGGTCGGGTTACCGTAAACACACTATTTATTTTGTTTGGACTAACCAAACTAATATTTTTAAATCGTTTCACTATGTCATTACAAGGAAAATCCTGGGAAAATTAACTACCATACACATTCGCCAGTTGAGACTCCATGCACTAATTAAGTCTATAAAGTGTTTTCAAAGAAAAACTTGATACTAGGCCTAGGCCTATATGTGTATGTATTTTCTCATTGCTAAAATCATGTTTCCTACAGTGTTCCAATCAAATAAATATTTTTTTCGTATTAAAAGGTTTAAAACCCTTTAAAATGAGGAGTCTCATTACCAGAGGGTTCTTAGAACTAAAGTTTTTGTGGTTTTTCTTCAGTAAAATTTGACTCGTTTTGATGTATAAAATGATATACAAACATTGTGGCCATATTAAAAATCTTCAACTTTTGAGGGCCTCTAAAACAACACTTGACATGTACGTACTCACACGGATGTAATTAAGTTAATTGGTTGATTTTTATATATGAATTATCCCTTTATTGATGGGTTGTTCGACATGAAACATTTCTTGATACTGTTTTTTGTCTCCCAAAGAAATATAGTAGGTTTAAAAACTGGTCACAATTTGCTTGCACAAATTTGTATGTATACATGGTGTTTTAAAAAAAAGGAAACCGAGATTAATTTGTTAATTTCGTGGAGATGGCTGAATATTTTGGAAATTGGCAACCACCATCTATTAGCTAATGATGTCCTCTTTCTTATGACACCACGAAATCCAATTTACGGTCACACATGACTGAGCACGGAGCAGTGTAATCAACCATGTCAGAACTGGTTTTGCACCAAAAAGATGTTTTCATAATGAACCATGTCTGCCCAGTGCAGGGCTTTTGTTGGGCCTCCAAATTATGCAATCCTCAGCCTGTTATTTCATTGCACACTCCTTAAAAGTTGGAAAGGTTGTTCATTTTCTCAGACCAGCAAAATGCAGCTTACAGTTACAACTGAGCAGCGTGTGTTTGTGGTAACAGAGTGGTTGAGGACTGGAATCCTCCAGCAAGTAGCAGATTTTTTTTTCCAGCAAGCAGCAGCGTTTTCCTGACCGTGCCATTGTTGGAGTTAGGCTGCGGTGAATCTGGTGCAAGACCAGTTCTGACATGGTTGATTACACTGCTCCATGCTCAGTCATGTGTGACCGTAAATTGGATTTCTTGGTGTCATAAGAAAGAGGACATCATTAGCTAATAGATGGCGGTTGCCAATTTGCCAAATATTTAGCCATCTCCACGAAATTAACAAATTAATCTCGGTTTCCTTTTTTTAAAAACACCCTGTATATATCACAGAGTGCTTCCTCAGTATTGTAGCTTCTGAATCTAACTACTAAAGTCCCATCTACACGAGCTAAAATTTGTTGGCCAATAAGGACCAACATTAAGTTGGAACTTGTTGGGCGGTGGGGCCTACATGGATGTGCTTGACCGCGGGAACCAACATGTTCCAGCATATCTCGACTGCAGTTTGCTGCCTACACTGTACATGTAGATATCAGGGTTCTCCACAGGATGTTTTGCTAGGGCGTGCCGCCCTACCTAATTTTTGTGCCGCCCGAGCAAAATCTTGACCGCCCGAGCAAAATCACGACCGCCCTAGCAAAAATAAATTGTAAGCCCCTTTTCCCAGCTTTAAAACATCGTTTTTGGCAAGATTTGTGTTCTTACTTGAATGTCTATTTCATGTACAAGATTAAAATATTAAAATTTCCATTTTGTAAAGCACGTACCATGTGTTTTGTGTCTTCATTTTATGGTGTTTTTGTCACCACATCGTCCGTATTTTGCATGGAGTGCTGCACGCACGACCAGCGGGATTGCGTGATCAGTGCTATCCTGTACCTATAGAGGGCGCACTTGCCATTGTCCACAGTCTAGCAGGGGAGGGGGGCGGGGCTTCGCCGGGGGAGGGGGGCGGGGGTGTGCCGCCCTAGCAAATGAAAAACCCGTGGAGAACACTGGATATAACATGACAGGCATTCTAATCTGCTATTGGCCCGTTTCTCCAACAAGCTCTAACAAAGTCGGGCGATAGAAACATGTTCTAACATGGACCAACTTGTTGGATGATGTTGGGCATTGTCTGGAGTGATGTCCACACCATCCAACTTTTGGTTGGCCGACATCGTCAGACACGTGTTGGCCAACAAATGTTGGCTCGTGTAGACAGGCCTTAACATTCATGTCATACATGTATTAGGGAGAATTAGTGGTGAAGGTGTACGGTATTTACATGTACATGTACATGGGGGTGCGAATCCACATACAATCGCGGACGTCCCTTTGTTCCTCTTTTGTTTGGACATAGTCTATTTTTCCTTACTCTCGTTGGTTTTGTACAGGAGCGAATCGCGGACGTTCGCTTGCCAATCGCGGACGATATTGTTCTCTTTGTTAGACCTCCCTAAAACGTCCACGATTGTTTGGGAGAACAAGCGCATGTACAGTGTATACCAAATCATGGGTGTCCGGCGTGCATGGTAATGTACCAAAGTTTTCAGCTAGTCTGATGTTTTTGTACAAATGGTCAGAGTCCATGGTCAACTACTCGGTTCTTTCCACAAATCTTTCCAAAAATCGAACCATTTTTAAAATTTACTTTATTCACTCATTCTATCTACTGTAACTGTGTCAGGCAAAAAGAAGTCGTTTCATCCCGCCTACGACCTCAGCATCCTGGGTCGTGACCCCTGGGTCAATGACGACTATGATGACAACGATTTGGCCGACGTGCTGGACAAAACCATGGCGGCAACCGGACGTCAAACCTCGGTCAGTGACGGCAGCGTCAACAGTGATGATCATGATGACGACACGCTGTTTGGTACCATACGTGGCAATATCGTTGGGATACGATACTACACAGGAGAGGTACGTGTACATACACACAATGGATCGTATGAGAGATGATGTCAACAATGTAAACAAAACCACTTTGCGCATGGGTTCATGGGATTGTTTAGAGTACTCTTATGACATGGCCTACATGTATGGGGTATAGCGTTGGTCCGTAATTTTTGACGTCGTAGGCGCTTCACTACTGTGAAATTTTGTTGCCAAAAATATTCCAGAGACTCTTCAGAGGTGGCTCTAGTAGCGGCATCCTCTTGCAACAGTGCCCCTTTAACGCACTCCCTAACTCCTGCGTACAGTGGCCCTGTTGAAAAAGGCCCCATTTGGCGGTGGAACTAGCGACAGAAATCTTGTCGCCTCTGCTGGACCAATCAGGACGCTTACAGTGCATTGCAGCACGATTGCAGGCATTCAAATGTAACGCGCGCAGATTGTAAACACCGTGCATGCATGTGATACATGTACTCGGTAATGCTGGCCGTTGTACGCGTCGGCGATTGGCTGCTATTTAAAGCATACTGGGGAATCCGTTCCATTACATTCGTCAGCATGCATCCCTGTTATTAATGTGAAAAACTGCAGAGTAAATAAGGTTCGTCGTTTATAATTTAGTAGAAATGGGACAGTCATAAGGAACGGAACGGAACCCAATTTCTGAAAAGTATAGAAATTGTTTATTTTCGGCATAACATGACCGAATTGATTAAATTACATCAAAATGACTCGGGCGTGAGTTGGCTCAAGACAACAGCCGGCTCGCTCCACAGATTTGCGTGTATTTCCTCAGGGTATTGTTACGTCGCTTTGCAGAGTGGAAATTCCCTGATATCTCAGGATGTAGTAGTGGAGGCTTACTGCATCCTAATCCATTAAAGAGCGCAATAAAAACTACAGTGAATTTGACGCAATCGGCGCGAACACAATGAACGGCGTTTCGGCGAGTATTCCATTTAATCCCATCATGCTTCGCACGGAGAGGTACATGTATTGTTATGTCAATGTTTCGCTTGGAGGCAATTTGGCTAGTAAATACCGTAGGCAGATTCACCAACATTTCAAGTAGGGATGGGACGTTTAACTGGTTAACCGTTTAACCGAAATAAATTGAAAAACCGGTTTTGCAGGACATTTAAACGAAACCCAATTTTAAAGAATTTACAATAGTTTTCAGAGGGTTATTTGTAATGACTTCATAAAACTGAAATAAATTCATATGGGGTCGTAGTAAAATTTTGATACATGTAAGGGTTCAATGATTATTTTGGGGGCCTATGGGTATTGTGTACATTGCTCATGTGTATCTATAAACACCAGCAACAATCTTTAGTGTTGGATGAACGGTTAACCGACACTTGCATTGCAAACCGGTTTCTGAATTAACCGTAAATTCCCATACCTAATTTCAAGGTGTTTTGGTCACATCATTATTATTTCATGTTTAAGAGCTTAAAAACCATTTAAAATGAATTGTCTCTCTTTGCCAAAGGGTTCTTGGAACTAAAGTTATTGTGGATTTTCTTTAGTCAAATTTGACCTATTTAACTCGTAACTCATTTACGTTTGAAGAAAACAATGTGTACATGTACAGTATGCTTTCAGTGCTTAGCAGTGCAGTGATCACACCAACCCTTTGGCTTCCACATCCAAATTGGAGATTGCAAATTTCCTGTTTTCTTCCCATGGATAGCAGAGCTCGAATTTCATGAAAAAAATCTGCTAGACCACATGATTAGTAGCTTAAATCATTTACTGGACCGACGCTATTTTTACAAGACCAAAGCCACAAGGAACGTGGATATACTGTTTGTTAGTTTTAAAATGCACTGGAACACTGGTCTAGTATGGTAGAGAAAGCATTAAACCGAGGCTTAAATTACTGGCCTCGGTCCAGTGGGTATTTCGAGCCCTGGATAGTATTTTTGGAGAGGTATTTTATACGATTGTTAGGTTGGAACGAAATCCATTTTATGGAAAAATCTGAACCAGCTCTTTTAAAATGATTGACATTTTGTCTTGTTAGGTTAACAACAATGAAATGGTCGCCATGGTTAGGGAGCCTGCCAATAAGTACGACTGCAACGCCATAAAGGTGGTCAATATTTGGGGTCAACAAGTTGGCCACGTTAAACGGGAAATGGCCGCAGTGCTCTCTCCAATGTTGGACAGCAAACTCATCCGCATTGAAGGGTACGTAGCTGATTCGTTAAAGTTCTCTTTAAAAAGGTATGGCATGAATTCCGTGCGGGATACATTTTCATTTTGGCAGACGAAATTGGTCGGTTTTCGGGAATTTTATTGGTTTGCAAACTACTGTAGCGAACATACCTGAGGCAATGTGTGGAATAGGGGGAGGTTGTAAATCCAGGACGAGGGCCAAGTGATTTTTATTTTGAGCTTAAGTCATCAATAGGTCGGCCGGTTTAGATGAGATGCCGTGTGGAAAGTCTATGGGATATTGCAGAAAATGCTTAAAGAGACATCTTTGTTGGGCTATTTTGGGCTCGAAATAGACCCATACATGATTCTGAAAGCCTTTACGAAATAGACTGAAGAGAACCTGAAAGGAAACCACCAAATTTGGCCGTTTTTGAGCATTTTCCAAAAAATCAAGGTCACGTGATTTAACCGAATCAGATTTCTGGTTCAGGTAAATCACGTGTCCTTGCGATGGAGTTAGTGTTATTTCCAGCCGCATGGCCATGTGATAGTTTATTCCTGGAGTTTATTACTGCAGTACAGCATCAAATGGAATGGTGCGTTAACGAATACTTTTAATAAACAATTAGAAAGGGTTCAAAAACGTGCGTTACGCATAATTTTGGGTAATTTTTATTTTAATTATGATGAAACGTTACAGGAGTTGTCCCTAACAACTTTAGAAGATCGAAGGATAACGTTGTGCCATACTTTTGTGACCAAGGCATTGAAATTTTTACCTCAATTTAAACAGTTGATTCCACACAGTTGATTTCACAAAATCATAGCCATCGTTTGCGGAATCCACGCAAACTTTCAGAGCCTAAATATTAAACCAATACGGTTCCGTATCTTGTGCGGCTGTTTAATACTGCACAGGAACAGGAACGTGACCCTGATTGCAATTTACCTGATACATCATAAGCACACTGACGTCACTAGTTGTTTGAGTGTGCGCTTTCCTACATAGACTTTAGTGCCAATACACTCCTTAAGCTTTCGTGGGGAGCGCATGCGCGAACTTCTTTTGGCGTTGCTGTGCTTTTGATTAAGCCTGTACTTTAGGCTCCTCCTTTTTTTCTTTAATGTAATTGGTCTATTTTGTTTAAGCAACTGTTACATTAATGTGGTGTTTGTTTTTGTGATAGGCCCTATATGTATTTATTTTTGTAAAACACGTGCAATTCAACCAATACGGTTGCCAGTAGTGTTTTTATAATAAACCATAAATGATTGAATGAATGAATCAAATTCCGCTCCGAGAGTGAAATATTTAGACATTTTCTAGGTTTTAATGCGAAATTTATAATTTTGACCCTTACAATGCATTGGTTGATATACAGTATTTCTAAAATTACGGCTGTGTGACTTTGTGTATAATGTTTATTTTTTCGAAGTGTTGTGCCTTTTGGCAAAAACAACATGTACAGTATTCCTGCAGACATATTCGTCTGGGGCCAGGCAGATCAGAAACCGAGGGTTGTTGACCGCATGGAGTTTCGTGGTGTGAGGTTCGAACCCCCTCGTGGTCGGTCCGAAACGTGGAAAAGTGGCGGTGGTGTACCTCAGTCGGGACCAGCAAAGATGTACAAGCCACGAACCTCAGCAGCTACGGTTGAATTGACTAAAGCAGAGGTTAGTTTTAACAGTTAGTTAAATTTGATGGTTTATTTAGCTGTTTTTTTTCTTATTTAGGGGTGTGGGGGGTTTGGGGGGATAATTATCATAAATTGGACTTGTTAAACTACTTGATGACGGAGGACGTGGAAACACGTTCTGGTAATATATACAGTAGTCACAGGGGCGGTTAACGAATTAAAACGTCAGCTTTGCCACTGTCTTCCACCGTTGACGTGTAAACATGTCCATTGTCCGCCATTCATTTCTACACACTGTGTTTTGAACTTGATGGCTGTGGTTGCCCAGTCAGTGTAGCAGATGTCGCTCCATAGCTGCCGTCTCAGAGTGTTGCAAAGTATGATCTTTTAGTGAGAAGATTCATACAATGAATGCCGAAGTGACTCTCAAGAGTCGGTATTTGTGGTGCTTGACCTCACCTGGTCTTAACTTTTGGCCAATAACATTTGCCTCCTTAAAATATTGGTATTTTTTGCCAAAATAATCCTGTCGTCAACTGGTTAAGTCAAATTTTTAGTCATCTTGGACGAAATTGCTTGGAATGTTTGATTTCTTCTACACTTACAGGAGTGTGTCCAGATCATGTTTTGACCTCTCCCCGCTCCCCCCATTTTTCCCATGGGTGTTTTGATTTTGATACCATATCATTTGTCATATTTTCTCATTACCATTCTGAAATTTCGGGCTCTCAATCCGTATATTTTCAAGGATATCGTCCAAAAGAAAACCCCAACTAATTTATCCGTTTCCATAAAACAGTGATTGCACCAACATTTTTGCTTCTACATCCAAGATTGATCTTGCAAATTTCCCCGTTTTCTACCCATGGATAGTATTTTTTGGGAGGCCTTTTATACATGTATTGTTACATGTACATGTAGGTTAGAACGAAAACCATTTTCTGGAAAAATCTGGACACGTTCCTTTAAATGAAGGGACAATACTTGTTTGAAGTTATCGACGAAATTAATCACAAATATTACCGATGTATTGCCCGGTGCATAAACCTTCATGAGAATCAGAGAATCTTGTTTTCAATGTTGGCAACCGATTAATTTTGATGATAAACTCTGCAACTAATGCAACAACATGTATGTGCTGTGCCATATTTGAATTTTTGAAAGGGATGATGACGTCAATCATGCAATGTTTGCATTGATGACATCAAGATTGATGCCTTGTGAAGTATGTAAAAATATGTCCGAGCGCCGAACTGCAAAAGATGGCGACTTACCGGGTACATGAAGCGTACAGAGTTAGGTAACCCTTGGCAAGTGTTGTCCCTTCCTTTAAGCCAGACTGCCTGAGTTAGATCGTCGCTTACCTCGGACAAATCAACAGAATATTTAATCAGTTGATTGCTTGATAGTAAATATTTGTTCATTCCAGTCTACATGTATTTCCATATGGATTTTCGTAAATTGTCCTGTTCAAAACCATTCTTATGGGGCCTCCTTGATGCATTTGTAGCTCGGATTTCCCCAATTAAGCGTCCATGCCCCTCTCTTTTGTGTGCAAAACTATAGCCTTCCTCTTTTTTAAGTGGCTGGTTTTATATTTTCCTGTAGGTTCACAGTGAGCTGGACAAGCTATTTGATGATCTTAAGCAAGTCGAAAAGACAACCATTAAAGAGCCGGCGGAGGTAAGTTTGTGTGTAAAACTTAAGTTGACACATTTTAAAACATGATGATGCATTAATCGAAGGCTTACGATGAAAACATAGCACTTCGTCTTTAAATTTATTAGTTATTGAGTAAATGATGAAAAACTGTCGTGCTGTTGGACTCCCCAAAGCCTGTCGTCCATAACAGATTGAAATCGGCAAATATTGATTAATTTCCGGTGACATCACCCCTTCCATCCACCATTTTGGTTGTTATTTTTCATGACCCACGTGGCTCGAGTGATAACCGGCCAAAAAAGCAATAAAAGCGCATTGGTTGCACTTACCTCTGTTACTTAACCTTGCTTTATGTTGTTGCGCCATGGCTGTTGTATCGATAAAGAAAACAATTTATTTTTTTCAGGCTAAAAATTGTGATCAAGCAAAAGCACTTTCGTTTGTACAAGCTGCAGTGCATGCTCAATAATAGGGAGGTTAAGATGGGGAGGTTATGTTGTTGCGCCATGGCTGTTGTATCGATAAAGATAAAAATGTATTTCTTCAGGCTAGAAATTGTGATCAAGCAAAAGCACTTTCGTTTTTACAAGCTGCAGTTAATGCTCAATAATAGGGAGGTTAAGATGCACGTAAAACGCGAACGCGAAATTCTTTGAACACTTGCCATTATTCTGAGGAGATCTTAGAACAGATGAAAACAAAAGCATACATCTTTGACTTTCGTGGGGAGATAAAACTTTTGATATGTCCAAGATTCACGAACGTGAACACAAAATTCTTTCAGCACCGGTCACCTCATGAGGTGGTCTTGGAACTCTGGCTCGAATCTTGGACATATTAAAAGTTTTATCTCGCCACGAAAGTCAAAGATGTATGTTTTTGTTTTCATCTGTTCGAAGATCTCCTCAGAATAATGGCAAGTGTTCAAAGCATTTCACGTTCGCGGCATCTTCAAATGAAAGTATGCTGGTGAGTATATTTTACGCGTGCCTATGTGCGTCTAGTGGCGCGCGCGTGTACGCATGTGACTGTTGACCACCAAACATTCCCGGATGTTCTACGTCACGGAAAGCAATCGATTGGGCGCCTTGTCGATGACGTAGGTGCAGGGACACAAATTACGTCACCTGGCTTAGTGCGCTTAAGCTTAACGGAGTTTTCAGTTCAATCTCGCACTGTTCTTTTTTTTCCAGCAAAATCAAACTTTACTCACCAAGATTTTTCTTTAAGGAATTTTTGGTTTCAGAATTGATTAAAATAAAAATGTTTTGTCTGTCAACTTTCCGCTCGACCAGGCGATTGCCAGTGAGATGTACCCCCACCAGAAGCAAGCTCTAAACTGGATGTGCGCTCGGGAGAATTCGGACGACCTTCCGCCTTTCTGGAAACAGCACGGAACCGCCCACTACTTGAACACTGTCACCAACTTCATAAATCCGACAAGACCTCCCACCGTGCGGGGTGGGATTTTGGCCGATGACATGGGCCTGGGGAAAACGCTGGAAATGATCGCCCTAATCCTGACTAATTTTCACGACGGGGAGCCTCTCGCTGTTCCAAATCCACAGAGCACCCAGGTAAAGCCCTTTCCATAGTGGACTTTTTGGCTGCGTTCGGGCGTGTGCTTGTGTTAACACAAGTAGTACTCTTGCACACGCGAACGGCAAGATTAACGATACAGTATTTGTCAAGTTATTGCAAGAGACGGCCATTTTGACTGATAGCCATTTGCGCATGTGTATTGCAAACTTGCCGTTTGCGTAAGGTGACCCAAGTGGAGTGTGCACGCAGTATGCCCGAACGCAGCCCATAGTTGTAAAACTTGCCGAGTCAGTGGGTACTTTAAATGGGTGAAGTCTGATAAAATATTTTCAACTGAAACCATAAATGAAGTCATAAATGCAAGTAAAACGACTCATTAGAGTGGTTTTGCAATCCGACAGATACGCATACGTTAAGCTATCCGTAACCGTTAGTGGCATTTCTGTGGTTTTGCAACTCCAAAACTACAGCATGTTACCTAAAATGAGTTTATTTCCAACAGCTGCAAAAACTACCCCACAATACTTTCAATCCAAAGCTTTGAAACGCACAATAAAAACAAAACAAAAAATAAATCATGGACATTCATAATTCACACTTTTTCTACTAGTCTATGTAAACGCTATCAAAAAATGAGGGAAAACACTCGCAATCCGACTTTTTACTACGCGTTTAGTGCTTAAGTATAGCGAGCTCGATATCCGTGCCGTGCAAACGCATAGCGAGTACAATCGCGTATGATGTCACAAGACCACAGAAACCTGTGACGTATCCGTCGTGCTATCCATATCCGTGTGCTTGCGAAACCTCTCTAACGTCAATTAAAATTAGGATTTATTTTAAAATTTGTTCCCACCAGAATGCCGAATGCATCAATTCAGACTCCGACTCGGATAGCTGTATTGCAGATGCCACACTAGCCAATGAGAATAAACCCCTGGACACTACTCCAAACATTCAAAACTCAAATTCCCTGCCGATGGCAAAACTTGAAAAGTCTGAAGAGGTTGTTGAAATTGTGACAGATTCGGTTATCGTCGAGAAAACTGAAGTGCCACAGGCGATGTCAGAAGAAGTCATCAATGTTGAAAGCCTGCCAGATAACGAAGTCATGTAAGTATGGTTGCAGCTTTCAATATTTTTATGATATCGAAACTTCGATTGCCTTAAAACGCGTATTTCAAGCAACCCCAAAACGGATTGTATTAACATGCAACCTTTGGAAAGCTAGTCCAGAACAGGATGTTTCTCATTTACTTCAAAATGTATTTTTCTGGGTGTAATTTCTCAACAGAGGTATGCTTTAAAGTTTGAGAGACAAAATTTTTGTCCCGAAACTCAAATCGCGACATGGGGTTTATTTAATATACAATGCTCGCTACCGATGGCACAAATTACTGCATGCAGACCACTCTGGCACTAGACCAACTCCATTAGTGCTTAAAGGACGTATGAAATAGGATTTTTATTACATAAAATAATAGTAGAGGATGTTTTTTGCACATTTCAGTCAATTTCAGAGAATTTACTAGATGCGTTTGGTGTAATTGCAAGTTTTCTATTTGTATGCTAATGAGAATTTCCATATTCATGACCAAAGCGGTGATGTCATCTCAGGACAACAGAATAATCATCCATAGACTTGTGTACAAAAGTTGGTGTCATTTTCGGTGGCTTCTTGGTATCACGATTCACTGAGTTTGTTTAGTATGTCATTTGCAACAATCCCAACAAGTTTGTTTGAGTAAAAAATGGATCAGTTGGCTACTGTTTCAGTTTGAAATGTAATGCTCTTTCTTTGTTTTTCAACTGTGGGTTCCCTTCATGACCAGTGATAAACAGCGCCCTCGACTGTCAAGAAAATTTTTAAGTAGAGAAAAGTTCACTTTTTTTCTGAAGTAATAACAAATTTGAGTTTGCCCTTTTGTCTACATCAGTTTGATCTTTTGATTTGTGTATAAAACCAACTGCCTGATAATTTTCCTTTCACTAAGCCTTTAAGATGTTCTTTGTAACGACTTTTCACTGCAAGTACATGTACTACCTGTGTGTTTGTGCTTAGTATTTTGGATGATGAGTCGGAGGCAAAAGTTCCAGAACTACTTGTTGAAACATCTACCATTGGTAGACCTAAAAGGTATGTTTTCAAAACACAGGGTTGAGTCGGAACGTCAGTGATTGAAAATCAGATATTCTGCATTGAGAATACTACGATTCTTTTTAGTCAAATTCATGAGAAAGGAGAAAAATCTGTTTAATACAACATGGGTCCTTTCAACAAACTTAAACAATTTAAGCACTGTTTCGATACTTGTGACTGGGCTTTGTGTGGATTTGTGAAGTTTACTCTTACTCGACATGTGATATACTAAACTACATGGGGTGGGATGGACATGTGATGGACATGTGATAGGCATAGGATAGGCATGGGATAGACATGGGATAGACATGTGATAGTCATGTGATAGACATGTGATAGACATGTGATAGACATGTGATAGACATGTGATAGACATGTGATAGACATGTGATAGACATGTGATAGACATGTGATAGACATGTGATAGACATGTGATAGACATGTGATAGACATGTGATAGACATGTGATAGACATGTGATAGACATGTTTTAGACATGTTTTAGACATGTTTTAGACATGTTTTAGACATGTTTTAGACATGTTTTAGACATGTTTTAGACATGTTTTAGACATGTTTTAGACATGTTTTAGACATGGCTATGTACATGGGATGAGATGGACATGAGATGGACATGAGATGGACATGAGATGGACATGAGATGGACATGAGATGGACATGAGATGGACATGTGATGGACATGTGATGGACATGTGATGGACATGTGATGGACATGTGATATAGTGAACTTCAACGCAATGTTGGTTTTTGCCGTCATTTTACAGAGCCACCAAGAAACCTGTCCGCTATGTTTTCAGCGCTTCTGACGTGGATGAAGATTCTGATGACGAGATACCAAAAAAGAAATGTCCGTAAATTTCCTGCTTGCAGTCTTACAAATGCTGTACAGTAAACTCAAAACTCAACTTACTTAAAAAATAGTCTTTATTGCATCAAAATCAGTCAAGTGAATCAAACATTATGTCATTTGTGACCTGCCATGGCATATTGAGGAATGTCCCTGAAATACATGTATTAAAAACACCTAATCGGCGCCTGAAGTTAAATATCTGTGAAAAATTTGTCCACAATTGATTTGTGGTGTTTTGCATATTTGCATTGCATAAGTATTCTAGATTCATCCTAGGGTAGTTGGTTTTGTTAGAAAGTTAAATAAACCTGTTAAAAAGGAGATTTTCTTATTTTCGTCTGCATCAGCTGTGTAACACAAGTTTTTTCAAAGCCGTTTTTCTCGAACAGTCTTTTTGGTAACAACAGCGCACTGCAGTCATCTTTGTTGTGTCATATTTCCAAAATGCAGTAAGTTACAGAAATAAATTTGGTGTCATTGGAAAGCTGAAGAACTAGTCTTTCTTCTCATGCATAAACCTCAAAAAGTCAAATGTGGGGGACATTCCTCTTATGCCGTGCAAGGCAGTGCAAGGTCACAATTTTGGTGCAGCAAAGTCACACCCTAGTTCATGAACCAGCTTTGCTTTCGTTCTTGATAATATAAAATTCCTGTTAAACAAGGTAAATCTATGAAGTCCCAATGACCTCATAATAACACCCAAAAAAAATTATGTTTGGTCTCTGGTCCGCGCGTGCGTCGATTTCAAGCATGCGCGTCAATCCCTTTTTTCCCCCCCCTGCGGCAGCTAAAACAGAATGATCGCCATCCTGTAGACTATGTAGGGAATGGGAACAAGTCTATATGGGTCTGTCCACAGTAATGGGGTACATTTGAAAAGTAAGTCAATAATTCCTTTCAGATGTCTTTAGTTTATCTCAGAATTAAAGAAATGTCCTAGTTTTGTTCTCAGGAGATAACTTTTGCCCAAAAAGGTAAAAAAATTCTGCCACAACATACATTTTTCAAAAGCTTGTGTACAAATTTTCCTATTACGTAGGTAACGTGGACAGACCATTTTGTGACATTTTTTTCCGTCTTTGTTACACGCGTAATAGGAAAATTTGTGCACGGGGTTTTCAGAAATGTATGTTGTAGGACTATTTTTCTTACTCCTTGGTGAAAAAGTTATTTCCTCAGTTTAGCTTAATAATTTAAAGATAAAATTAAGACATTTGAAGTGAACACGGACCTAAGATCTTGAATGTTACAGAAATGTACCCCATTACCGTGGACAGACCCATATGTATTTTCCCGGGCAGCTCGACCTCATACTCGGGGCAATAGATTCGGACGATGCTGATATTGAATGAGAACGAATGATAGTGAGTATGAGGTTGTTTAATCAGCTGATCAACAACTTCGATCAAGCGACTATAGTTGACTAGAGTCCCTCGAACAACGGAGATAGTCCCACGAACAACGGATCATACCGTTGTTAGAGGGACTCTAGTCGACTATAGTCGCTTAATCGAACTTGCTCATAGCGGCTAGTTCCCACGCGACACAAAGGACAATGAAGGAATTGTGATTGTGAATTAGAACGTGTCTGAGCCGAGCTGAACACTGAAATATGCCACTTATTTCCGTGTCCATTGTTTGTGGAGTGAAAACTCTCAGACCGTTCGGTGTTGTGTCATGTGACGGCTCTGTAAGTTTACTAAAAAGCAAAATACCGTAGTAAAAAACACCTGGTCTATACAATCCAAGCTTGGGGAAGAGGGAGGGGAAAACAAAACCCCCCAAAAAACCAAAACACCCCGTCACCGCATCAATTCCGGAACTTTGGTCTGACCAGGGACAGACTATTGTTTTGGCCTAAGCAGGATTTGACTATATTATGACAGATTGTCCTTGTTTCCACAGCAAAGAAAACGACCCCCAAAGCGAACACGACAACCCAGCCCTCCACGGGACCTGGTACTGTTAACGTCGTGGAGACTAAATCCAAGGCAACAGCAGCTAAAAATCGGGAACCCAAGAAAACTCCGTCAAGAAAGAAAGCCGGTGCTAAGATTAAAGAAAATAACTTGCCAGGTATTGAGTCTGTTCACAAGTTTATCGCATTATTAGTCCTCAAAGTGCCAAAAACTGCCCTGTATTTCTTCCACGTTTAACTCAGTGAAATTCAAGTTTCAAACACACCCCCAATTCCTCGCTGTCATCACGAAGTGACACCCAAGTGCACTTCAGTTATAGTTCGTGAAAACCGCACGTTTTCACGAACTGACATCCAAGTGTGTGCGCGCACTCCGTACACTGCACCAGTGTTTTAGCCAGGAATTGAGAAAGTGGGAGTGCAAATTGAAAAAGTGGGAGTGCAACTTTGTAAAGTAAAAAAAATGTGTCCGAAGCAGCGCGAAGTCACTGCCGGAGTCCAGCGCCCGCTTAAGGGTCCTGGAAGCTCTGGCTATTGTAGATGACAGGGTTCTCCCCAAGTTGATTGAAAATGTGTGGGGGCCCAATTCTGTAACGACTCGATAACCTGCGAAGCCACGGCGTGGTGTCCGGGGCCCACTTAAGGGCCCCGGGAAAATTTGTGACTTTACAACAAGTTTTCTAGTGCATTTAGTCTGGGGTCTTGAACTAAGCTACATGTAAACAATTTTGTTTTAAACAAAAACTTTAAAAGACTAGGACTAATACATGTAATAAAGCATTGGTGAGTGCAGATTTGATGGAAAAACTCGAAAATTTTGAGTGAAATTTTTTTAATATTTTGTGTGGTAACACTTCCTAAAAATTTTTTAGTCTGCCTCATGTTTTGCACACAAGGTTTGAAGCCATGATCAACTACATGAACGTACATGTACTAAATTCCTTTCCATACCGCACATTATCCATGGGAGTTGACGATATTTTCCATAAAAATGTAGATCCAGCTGGTTGCTGCGATGCACGAAAAAAACGATCACAAAAATTACGACCGACAACCCAGCTATGTCATGTACAGTATGTGCAGGGGATTTCTCATGCAGGGGATTTCTCATGCAGGGGATTTCCCTTTCAGAGTAAGAGGCCAACTCGTGTTGTAAAACGCATGCTGATTGGCTGATAAAAATAGTATGACCTGTTGGTAGTAAATTCTGGCCAATGATGTTCAAGTTAACAAAACAGTGATCAGCATGAGTTGGACTGGTTACCGCCCCACTAAAGCCAAGAATCTTATGGTCCGGAAACCAGACTAGGCACGTTCTGGCGCCAGGAGGACCAGCTGGGCCGTCTGTACCGTATCGAGAGCTGTTTTTGGTCGGCCGTACCGTACGTGCAAATCAGAATGAATTATTGTTTGCCATGAATTCTCTGTGGTTCTTTTTTCACTAGAGAAAATTTATGTATGGTAAATTTATTAACTACTAAAGATAGTTTCAATTAATCAGCTTTACGATGGTACCAATTTTACATGTACAACTTTTCCATCCTCGATATCGAAACACTTAATGCTTCTTGTGAGAGAATTATCCGCGCGTGGTTGACATCCCTCAGAGTTTACGCATGGCTTTGACCAAGTCGTGCTGAAAAATTTTGCCCGTGATTTCATCACAACCGGCCGTGCTAACACGGCTTGCACGGCTCGCTAGCTAACACGTTGCACTGCACCCAAAACGCATGAATTTGTTTCCACGAATTGACACCCAAGGAAACGTTAAATTTATCCGGAAAAAAAGCTTTTTAAATTGCTCGATACGAATAATATCATCTGAATACTTGCAGAATAATAGCAAATTATTGACCGCAACAATCCCTAATTAGTTAATTTACGATAGGTGTCAGTTCGTGAAAGCAAAAATGTTGGATGTCAGTTCGTCATTTTGTGCCTGAGACGAGCCACTGCGTGTCAGGTCGTGGTAACACCGACGAATTGATAGACATGTACTTGCTTGACATGCTTGACTCATCCTCTTTCAAATCTCGTGTTCAGTTAGGGTCCGTCCAAAGTTGTGAACATTTTCACTGAGAATTTTCACGGAGGGGTCGAGGACCCAAACGACTTTACATGCTCTGTAAAATGTTGACATTTCACGGTAGTGACAACAAATGTTGACAAGTAGAAAGTGCATTGAGAGATCCGTCGGATCTGTAATGCGCTATATAAGAACTGTCTATTATTAATTATGCGTCAATTGGCATGTGCATGTTTGCATGTGACACAGACATTCCCGGATGTCGCACGTGGCCCAAAGCAGTCCATATAACACACTTTTGCTGGTGATATTCTGAAGAATTAAGCAACCTTCTGTGTTTTCTCTTCCTTTAAAACTCCCTATACATGTGTGTATATATATATTTATGTGTATATAAAATCAACTCCTGAAGTGTCTCGACGTTAAGGGGAACACTGTCGTATTTTCATGTTGTGTTCTGGTCCTCTTTTTCAGACCTCCCCACCCTCCCCAAACTACCAACTCTACCCATCATCTCCGTCCCAGACGTTGTATCACAGGCATGCACACTCACCACCTCCAACAGTCTACCCGCCGCCTTGCCTTCTGCTGGTCCGGCTGCTGCTTCCGGCCAGGCCAGTGGGACTTCCAAGGGTCCTAGACCTACTCTCATTATCTGTCCGCTGTCCGTCATCAGTAACTGGTTGGTAAGTATGATAAACCAACGTAATTCGGGCATTTCACAGTACATACCGGTAGCACCACTAAGCTTTTTAATTTTTTAATTTGTCTGTAGCCTTGATCAAGGTGTTGGGCTTGTCTTCAAGATGTCCGCTGAAGATAAAACATAAATAGTGCTGACCAGCTGCGGCATTCTGTTGCACGTATTATGCTCACAGAGCGCTGCGCTATAACTATGAACACACGTACGTAAAGCACTGTACATGTATCATTCCGTAACCCAACGTCTTTATGGTTCTGCATTCAGCCAGCAAAACTCATTACAGTAATGGATTAACTACCCCCGCATGAGCTGAAATTTCACTGGTCGACGCGCGACAGGTTATATTTGAAAAACGCTACATCTTCGATCCCCAGTTTGTTCGTCCGAGGCAGTATTAAGAGCTCCCACAAATCATTCAGGAAAGCTATCATATTACGACCGTTGTCCCCCCCAGAAGTGTAATCAAAAACGTAAACAGATAAGCACAATAAATGCTACGAACCTGAGAAAATTTGTTGTTTTCTTTCATCGATCATGCCAAGGTACTCGTAACATGGCAGACGCCAATACATGCATAATGCATGCTTCGCGTCATTACGTGCTACTCATGAAGCTCTTGACTGGCTCAAGACAAATTCATACTGTGCATACCCACATATCCAAAGCCCGCCCATTTTCAGCCAAAACCGGCCGATAAAATAAAGAAAGACATTAAACCCGGAAGTGACAGACCCGACAAGGCAGTCTTTCGAGCCAGGGCAGGCCGTACGCAGCTAGTACTGTATGTACACAGCCAGTGTATTGCCGTACAAGTTGGTATGAAAGTCGTGACTGCACGGTGGCTAGTTGATGCCGTGTGTGGTTTGCATGCGCAAGACCCGATATTCTCTCGTACAGCTAAAAAAATCCAGGAACCGCCTTGGACAAGACTAATTTGTCTGCAGACAATTTTTTTACCATTCATTTAACACAAAAATATTGTTCAGGTTTTCTGAAGTATTACTGCATCTATGTGGCTTAAAATTTCCACAAGACAGGTTATCAACATTATCAACGTTATGCACCTATCAATTGTTTCCCCCACCCCTCCCCTCCCGGGCTACTCCACCTAAGAGGTGGGGATTGTCACTTTTTGCGTGACAAAATCCCCACCCCTGGGGCAACATTTAGGTGACAAAAGGCCCCACCCTCGGGTCCAAAAAATGCGCAAAAATGCACAAAAATGCACAGATAATGGGCCAAATGCCCCACCCTGGGGCATGAAAAATGTGACCAAACCCCCACCTATGGGGTGGGGTAGCGCGGAGGGGGGGAGGGGTGGGGGAAACAATTGATAGGTGCATTATGCAATGCTGTTTTCCCAATCACGTTTGACGTTTACAGAACCAGTTTGAGGAGCATGTTCGACCCGATGTAGACCTGAACGTCTACACTCACTATGGCTCAGACCGCGTCAAAAGTCACACCAAACTGGTTAATGAAGACGTGGTTATCACAACTTACAACACCTTGGCGGCTGAATACAAAGCCAAAAAGGTAAGTGTCGTTTTAAAGTCTACTTTGTTGGGTCTTTTCCAGTTTCCCATGACAATACTGTAAATTTGTAGATGTAATTTCGTTGTGTGCCTGGCAGAAGGCTCTGGTGCCTGGCAGAAGGCTCTGGTGCCTGGCAGAAGGCTCTGGTGCCTGGCAGAAGGGCGTAACTGATTTTTGGCACCAACAGCCGATTTCACGAAAAATTTCGTATCTTGCGCAACTTTTGAAAATGGCATAAGCCCCATAGGCTTGCATGTAATTATCACAAGAATGTTGCGCAGCCCACGCAATAAAATGTTGCGCAAGCAGGCTTACGCAGTGCGTAAGGATTCGTGAAATCGGCTGCAGAGCACTTATATACTCTTCTGCCAGGCAGACAACGATTTGTTGTATACATTTGACCGACATAGACCCTATTCACACGTTTGGACGGTTCAATCGAGTCCCCTATAGTTGTGTAATTTCACAAAATTTTGTGAAAATATTTGACCGTCTCTGCAAAAAAGTCCCTAAAGTCGTGCAGGCTGGGTCTAGTTTTCGCGACCATAAGAAATCTGAGGCAGATCCACGCTCATTAAAATACAAAAACATAATGCAGATTCCAGGCATTGCCCAGATACCACCTGGAATGTCCGTGTTCACAAGGAGTTTCCATTGTGTTTTTGTATTTTAATAAGCGTGGATCTGCCACAGATTTCTTATGGTCGCAAAAACTCGCCTCAGCCTGCACGATTTCATCCTCTTGCAACAGTGCCCCTTTAACGCACTCCCTAACTCCTGCGTACAGTGGCCCTGTTGAAAAAGGCCCCATTTCGCGGTGGGACTAGCGACAGAAATCTTGTCGCCTCTGCTGGACCAATCGGGACGCTTGGCAGTGCATTGCAGCATGATTGCAGGCATTCAAATGTAACGCGCGCAGATTGTAAACACCGTGCATGCATGTGATACATGTACTCGGTAATGCTGGCTGTTGTCCGCGTCGGCGATTGGCTGCTATTTAAAGCATACTGGGGAATCCGTTCTACATTCGTCAGCATGCATCCCTGTTATTAATTTTAAAAACTGCGGAGTAAATTAAGATCGTCGTTTGAAAGTTTGCTAGGAATGGGACAGTCATAAGGAACGGAACCCAATACAATTTCTGGAAAGTATAGAAATTGTTTCTTTTCGGCATAACATGACCGAATTGATTAAATTACATCAAAATGACTCGGGCGTGAGTTGGCTCAAGACAACAGCCGGCTCACTCCACAGATTTGCGTGTGTTTCCTCAGGGTATTGTTACGTCCCTTTGCAGATGGATGGCACGATTTAAGCCTGTACGACTTTTTTGCAGAGCAGGTCGCATATGACCATCTGTGAAACCACCTTTAAATCACATGGTGATTTCTTTCTTCCGTATTATGACAGGGTAAAAGCCCCTTGCATAAGGTGGACTGGTTGCGAATTGTTCTGGATGAAGGTCATACAATCCGTAACCCCAACGCACTGCAGACTAAAGCAGTGCTGGACCTGAAGGCACAACGTAAATGGGTTCTCACAGGTAGGCAGTTTGGAGTCGACTTGAATCTCAAATGACTTGACTTGAGACTCGAACCTCAAATGACTTGACTTGAGACTCGAACCTCAAATGACTTGACTTGAGACTCGAACCTCAAATGACTTGACTTGGGACTCGAACCTCAAATGACTTGACTTGACACTCGAACCTCAAATGACTTGACTTGAGACTCGAACCTCAAATGACTTGACTTGAGACTGGAACCTCAAATGAACTGACTTGACTTGAGACTCGAACCTCAAATGACTTGACTTGAGACTCGAACCTCAAATGACTTGACTTGGGACTCGTACCTCAAATGACCTGACTTGGGACTCGAACCTCAAATGACTTGACTTGAGACTCGAACCTCAAATGACCTGACTTGAGACTCGAACCTCAAATGACCTGACTTGACTTAAGACTCGAACCTCAAATGACTTGACTTGAGACTCGAACCTCAAATGACTTGACTTGAGACTCGAACCTCAAATGACTTGACTTGAGACTCGAACCTCAAATGACTTGACTTGAGACTCGAACCTCAAATGACTTGACTTGAGACTCGAACCTCAAATGACTTGACTTGACTGGAGACTTCAACCTCAAATGACCTGACTTGACTTGAGACTTCAACCTCAAATGACCTGACTTGACTTGAGACTCGAGCCTCACAAATTGTCTTGACTTGAGACTCAAACCTCAAATGACTTGAATTGACTTGAGACTCAAACCTCAAATGACTTGAATTGACTTGAGACTCAAACCTCAAATGACTTGAATTGACTTGAGACTCAAACCTCAAATGACTTGAATTGACTTGAGACTCTAACCTGAAATGACCTGACTTGACTTGAGACTCGAACCTCAAATGACTTGAATTGACTTGAGACTCAAACCTCAAATGACTTGAATTGACTTGAGACTCTAACCTGAAATGACCTGACTTGACTTGAGACTCGAACCTCAAATAACCTGACTTGACTGGAGACTTTAACCTCAATTGACTTGACTTGACTTGAGACTCGAACCTCAAATGACTTGACTTGAGACTTGAACCTCAAATGACTTGACTTGGACTGGAGTCACTGACACAAATGACTGGACTTTGATAATTTTTTGGTCATTTTAAGAAAGTTAAGACTAAGCGGTGTTTTCAAACACCGTAGACGCTGGGCGAGAAATATCGCATATTTGAATAGCATTTTACCGAATCAAATATTCGGTATGTGCTTTTCCACTTCAAACCAAACGTGTCATTCAGTTAAGAAGAGGTGAAAATCCCTTTTCTGTCGCCGAAACGGTCGCTTTGATGTCACATTTGCGTCCAACTAAGAGTCCAGTGTACAAGATACAACACATTGAACACAAGGTCTAAGGTTAGAGCAGATGATAATTTGTGCAAAAACTCTTCTGGCGAGAGACCATTATGCAAGTTACAACATTAAAGTCTATAGTTTTAGCCGAGATTAACTTTTGCAAAAACTGAATGAGTACGTGTATAAGACTTAAAGATAGTATACATGATTGGTAAACTGTTACAAATAGTTGTATCTCCCTGTGTGATTGAAGATATGCATTATTAAAACCAACCTGAGCAAAAACCAGCTCCGTACTTCGTCTAACTTTTGGGAAACAGTAAAAAAGGGTTTGCAGTCATTTCGCCCCAAAACCACTTCGCCCTGAACCATTTCATCCTGAACCGCGGCCTGTGCCAAAGTGGTTTTGGGGCAAAGTGGCATTTAGGCGATGCAGTGTTTGGACGAAGCAATTTGGGGCGAAATGGTTTGGAGCGAAATGGCACTTGGGCGAAATGGTTTTGGGGCGAATTGAATTTTCGTCTCATGAGACGAAAATTTATTGTTTTACTCATTTCTCAAAGACTATAGCACTTCAGACAAAACAATTTCAGGGGACGTTTTCTACGGTCATCATGTTTATATTGTGTAAGTTAGGCGTAAATCTGTAAACATTTCTGATTTTCGAGATACCAATGATGTATACTGCCTTTAAGGCTATGCATTGTGGAAATAAACATGTGTATGGGTTTGCGATAGCACCATGTGAGTATCTCTTTTGTGTGTGGTTCTAAAAACTGAATGAGTGAGTAATTTCATGGCAGTCTTTTTTTTGATCAAAATTTCTTCCTTTGAATATTCGATCGAAAATAAAACCAAATTTTCGAATTATTCTAAGATGTACAGGCCTAAGTGAGCAGCGCCCTTTTTACTTCTGATCCAGACGAGAACGCTGAGGCTCCACGTGTTAGTCAAAATTATCAGTGGTTTTCCCTCTAATTCTTTTGATACCAGGCACACCCATCCAGAACAGCGTGAAGGACCTGTGGGCTCCGATAGCCTTCCTAGGATTAGAGCCGTTTAAATCGGACAGAATGTGGTGGCAAAGGACCATTGTCAGACCAATAAATAATGGAGATAAACTTGCTGTCTGGTAAGAATACTGGCCTTGAACCAGCAGGCTCATGAAGAAACTTTACCTTATATTCATAAATACCTTAGACAGTAATTAATTTAGCTTGCGTCGGGGAGAATTAATGTTAATTAGGGTTTACCCTTAACCGATATAAACTCCTCAAAAAAAGTTCGGAAAGTCAAGTTTGACTGACGATTGTTAAAATTGTCATGCAGTGCATTCCCCGTTTGCTTGGAGGATGGGAATGTGTCCATGCATTTCTTGACAATAGCAGTGAATTTTCGGACATTTCACTTTCCACCCACCCCTGTATTCCGCTATACTGCACATCCCCCAATTGATTAATCATAACAAATGACACATCACTGTAAAGAGGAATAACGGGGCTTTCCAATGATACAAATTCAAGGGAAATGATTTAGTAACAAGAGATAAATCGTCAGTCAAACTTGACTTTCTGAACTTTTTTTGTTAAATGAGGAGTTTATATTAGCACGGTAAGGGTAAACCCTAATTAAAATACCTTAGACAGTTTACGCATCCCTATTGGCTGAGTGTACGTCGCGTGTCTTGTTTTAAACGGACGATAAAGACCGGCCGGCCTGTCTTAAACACTTTCTTGCTACGGCCTTCATTTGTGCCCGCGCCCTAGTCGGCACGTTTGGAATACGCACATGCACACAGAAACTGCACGTGCCCGAAAGCAAAATGTACAAAGTACCCCGTCGTGTGCGCTCGCGTACAACCCTCCTGCATTACGCGCAACGCACGCGATCGAACAAAAACAACTCGACGCACCGCTAGCAGTTTGAACGAATGCGTACGCGATGCATACAAAAATACAATGCAAAATATGGCAAAACTGCAAGCAAATTTTAGTGAGTTTTACTGATTTACACCAAAAGGTATTCATGAATGGAAATACATGTAAAAGTGGGTTTTGATATGTTTAAAACCAGCTAGGGGCCTGGACAAGTGATAATGGCTCTTGCCTGCGTCTTGGGCCATTATCACTCGTTCACGCCCCTAGCCGGTTTTAAAAGTATGTTTAAGACTGGCCAAACCTACTTTTAATCCCTAAATAATTAGCCACTTATCCTTAAAAATATCATGAAATTTGGGCACTGAGGCAATGCATAGTTCCGACCTGTCAATCAACCGAACCCGCCGACCAATCACAACAGAGCTAGCAGATGTCACCCACATAGGTCAAAGTGCACTGTACGCTCACAACAACATGATCCCGCGATATGTTCTGCCAGCCCCATACAATTTGTACAGTGTTGTATGCGATGATCCGGGTAAATTGTTGGTTTCAATGCTGGTCGTTTCATTGTTCAAAGGTACGAAAGCACGTATGTCATGATATGACATCCCTGTATTACTGGCCCTTTACTCGGTGTGTTCTAAGATAACTGTCGACCCTGAAACATGAATGCCTTTGAGTTTTCTCCAATGAATCTGTGCTTTCCGTTGAAAGTCCCATTGCTTTGTGCGTTGTGTGTTGCCATTTTGACGATAGCGTGTGAGCCATAGCAACAATATCCACGGGGGCGGGGCTAACTAGGCAAACTCGGAACTATGCATTGGCAGGGGTATTAAAATTCTTGATCTTCAGAGAGACTTGCTGAGTGCATTTATACTTGTGGTACCGAGGCCAATCGGTTTAGGTCGTTGACTCACAACACTCGGGTAAAAACTTGGGGTTGCGGGTTCGATACCTGGGTGGGGTACCTGTGCCCTTTAGCAAGGCACTTAAACACAATTGCTCCATCCTTCGGAAGGGATGTAAAGCCGTTAGTCTAGTGTGTTGTTTAACGCACTTAAAAGATCCAACAAGGCACTCATGAAGAGTAAGGGGATTCCTCGGTGTCTCTGACCGTCGGCTGCCAATGGCGCCACCCACCTATGTACTTCGATGTTTAGGTGGAGAACACTTGGGTTCATAAAAAAACTCATAATATGAAGCGCATGTGAACATATTTATAGAATGTGCCTAATATAAATGCAATAGACGATTCCCAAATTAACCAATTTAAGACGGGTCTGTGCACTTCCGTTGCTAAAACACCGAGAGACTCTTTATCAAACCCGTAAGTGAACTAATGTATGCACGTGAATGCACAATAAGTCCTACACGCAACGCAGAACAGCACACATACACACTCAGTCACTGTATAATACATGTACTGCACCTGTAGCGCATGCGTACTACCGACTTGACACATAGTCCTTCAGTTTCAATGCGGAAGTGCGCATAATGTGCTAATTTGGGATTCGTCTATTGACCCCTTTCGAACACGTGCGAATATGCCATTTTGGGAGTCAAATAATGCTGAGTCATTGTGGAAGCAATGTGCGTGCATGTTATGTGTGTCTCCGGTGGGCGTAACACGGTTTAATTCACCAATGGGAGCCTCATCATTGCGCGTTACGCACGCTATGGACACACACAATGCGCACGCACATTGCTTCCACAACGACGCGGCATTGTTTTACTCCCAAAATGACGTCATTGGCACGAGCTCAATAAGTAATTTTTTTTTGTACTTCGGGACCTTTAACTATGCACACCAATTTTTATTGTTTGCAGTCGAATCTCCCAGCTGATGGAGCAAATCGCACTTCGTCGCACCAAAACCCAGAAGGTCAACGGCCGACTGATGGTTGACCTCCCAGCCAAGTCCATCTTCATTCAGAAGGTTGAACTCTCTGCCGAGGAGAGGGCCTTGTATGATAGCATGGCCAAAGAGGGGAAACTGGCTATCGGCAAGTGAGTATGACTCCTGTTCCGAGAGTTGTAACGAGTCAACCTCTGCTCGAGTCCCAAGTCAAGTCAAACTGCATTCGAGCGTCAAGTCAAGTCAAAAAGCCTTTAGAGTCTCAAGTCAAATCAAGTCGGTAAAAATCGGGACTCAAGTCGACTTGAGTCTGGAGTCTGAGTCATTTCAATTAGGCGGATTCCCATTATAAGCTAGATAAGCATTGAGTGTATTATTGAATGGCACATCACCGTAATCGGTTTTGGTCAGTTTGGTTCTGATGTGCTCGTGTAGCGCATAGCACGTTTTGGGCTCGAACATAACATGTGCGATTGTCGCAAAATTTAGAATGTGTGCATGCGCAAGGTTTTTATGTGTAATTTAATAGGAAAGTGTCCAAAACCATGCAAATGAGTGCCCAAAACCATGCAAATGAGGCGCCCACAACTATTCAAATGAGTGCCCACAACAATGCAAATGATTGCCCAAATGAGGCGCTTAAAACCATGCAAATGAGTGCCCACAACATTGCAAATGATTGCCCACAACCATGCGAGTGAGTGCCCAAAATCATGCGAGTGAGGTGCCCACAACCATGCAAGTGAGGTGCCCACAACCATGCAAGTGAGGTGCCCACAACCATGCAAGTGAGGCGCCCACAACCATGCAAGTGAGGTGCCCACAACCATGCAAGTGAGGTGCCCACAACCATGCAAGTGAGGTGCCCACAACCATGCAAGTGAGGTGCCAACAACCATGCAAGTGAGGTGCCCACAACCATGCGAGTGAGGTGCCCACAACCATGCGAGTGAGGTGCCCACAACCATGCAAGTGAGGTGCCCACAACCATGCAAGTGAGGTGCCCACAACCATGCAAGTGAGGTGCCCACAACCATGCAAGTGAGGTGCCCACAACCATGCAAGTGAGGTGCCCACAACCATGCAAGTGAGGTGCCCACAACCATGCAAGTGAGGTGCCCACAACCATGCAAGTGAGGTGCCCACAAACATGCAAGTGAGGTGCCCACAACCATGCAAGTGAGGTGCCCACAACCATGCAAGTGAGGTGCCCACAACCATGCAAGTGAGGTGCCCACAACCATGCATCTGCATCTGCATCTGTTGAGTACTGTGCAACCTCCCTCAAGGGATATCCCGCACAGGGTACAGACGTGCTGGCAGCTTCTAGTCAAGGACCCCCCGCGTAATTTCAAGAAGATTAATTTTGTCAATTTGTGATTTAAAGTCCTCCAGGCTCGGAGAATCTTTAGCAGTTAGAGGCAGAGAGTTCCACTGAGCCACAGTTCTTGGTAGAAATGAGAATTTGTAGCAATCTTTGTTTACTTGGGGACGTATAAATGATAATCCTGTGTTTTGCCTTGTGTGTATACGCCGATGGTTGACAGGAAACTTTTGGAGATCAATTGAGGCGATATAATGATGAGCTTTGTACAGAAGTGTCAGTCTAGCTCCAAGCCTTCTTTCCTCAAGTCGTTTCCACTGAAGATCCTGCACCATAGCAGAAACAGCTCTGTTTTGGACAGCTTCTAGAGCATTAATGTAGTTCCGATGGTGGGGGTCCCAGATAGTTGAGCAGTATTCAAGCTGAGGTCTTACAAGGGTCTTGTATGCTGTTGACTTTACATGTTGATTCCCATGGTAGAAATTACGTCTTAAAAGACCAAGAGTCTTGTTGGCTTTGGAAATGACGTTGTTAATGTGTGTAGTCCAGGTGAGTTTACTATTCAACGTAATGCCAAGGTAGGTATGACTTTCCACTGGTTGAAGTTGTAACCCCCCTAAGGTATAGCTAATTGATAATGGTTTCTTCTTGTGTGTGATATGCATCACAGAGCACTTCTTGACATTAAATTTCATCAGCCATCTATCTTGCCAGGCACACATGGTGTCAACATCCCTCTGTAGGATCAATGAATCCTCAACAGTGGCGATATTCCGATACATTATGCAATCATCGGCTAAAAGTCTCACAGTGGACTGGATATTATCTGGGAGGTCGTTAATATATAAGAGAAACATTGCTGGTCCCAGGACTGTGCCTTGAGGTACTCCAGAGCAAACATGGACTTTCTCTGATGTAATTCCGTCGATGACAACTTGCTGAGTTCTTTCGGTAAGAAAGCACCTCATCCACTGAACCAAGGACTCCGATAATCCACTATGTCTAAGTTTGGCTAACAGACGTTGTTGTGGGACTCGATCAAATGCTTTACTAAAGTCTAAGATTATACAGTCAACCTGGCTTCTCTGGTCCAGTGCACTGGCAAGATCCTCAATTGTAGCAGCTAGCTGTGTCTCACAGGATCGCCCTTTCCGAAACCCATGTTGATTGTCGCATAGCACATTTTGTGTTTCCCAAAAATCCATAATTGTGTGACAGATAATATGTTCTAAAAGTTTACATGGGACTGACGTGAGCGAGATGGGGCGATAATTAGCCGGCTCAGCCCTGTCTCCACTCTTGAAAACTGGGACAACATTTGCATGGAGCCAGTCTAATGGCAAAACACCTGTGTCGAGTGATTTTTGGAATATAACTCGAAGAATAGGAGCTACACTTGATGCACACAGCTTCAGAATTCGAGGTGATACTCCATCTGGTCCAGGAGCTTTCTGGGGCTGCAAGTTATTCAGTAACATTTCTACTCCCTCAGTGGAAACATCAATTTCAGGAAACTCGGCAGCATTACATGGACCAAGATCAGGAATGTTGAGGTCTTCCTCTACAGTGAAGACAGACTCAAACTGCCTGCTCAACACATTAGCCTTCTCTTGTTGGGTGGCTGCAACTCCTTCGGGAGAATTAAGTGTACCAACTCCAAAATTTTCTTGTCTTTTAGATTTTACAAAATTCCAGAACGGTTTAGTATTATTTGTAGCTAAACTACCACCAATGACCTCTGTGACATAGTGACGATAAGCTTGTCGAATGGCACGGTCGAAAGAACGCCTGACTTGTTTAAATTTTTCCCAGTGGTCTGCCTGGTTGGTTCGTTTTGCCCTGTTGTACAGTCTTTGTTTTCGGCGAATAGCACGTCTGAGTGTGCCATCTATCCACGGCAGGTTGTAGTTGGTAGAAGACATTTTGCTCGGAATATACTTTTCCATGAGTGAAAACAGTACATCTTTGAATGAAGTCCAAAGTTCCTCAACCGATGACCGACTAATCTTTTCCTCAGTCAATGTGTCTCCAAATTCATTCAAGCCGTCCGATAATCCATTAATGTCTGCTTTGTCATAGAAATAGACCTTTCGTTTTATAGGTCTATTACGAGGTGGTTTTAAAAGGGTGTTAATTGCGACTATGCTGTGATCACTTATTCCTGCCAAGATTGAAACATTTTCAACCAAAGCTGGCAAGTTAGTGAAGCAAAGGTCAAGGATATGATTTTGTCGTGTACAATCAGTGACGACTTGAGTACAATTTCTGCTATTGGCGATATCAATCATCATCTTACTTGCAGCTGGGTGTCTTCCACCAGGCGTAAAAATGTTGTTATGCCAATTCACATCTGGTAAGTTAAAGTCTCCCATCAACCAAATCTGTGCATGTGCTGGTAGCTTGTCAAGCGAATTCTGCAAATGTTCCATGCTGTTCATGTCCGAATTTGGGGGCCTATAGAAAGCTCCAATGTAAATTGGTTTACAACTTTTAAAATGAATACTGCACCAGGTTAACTCACAATCGCAGTCTAAAGTTAATTCAGCTTTGGCAACAAGAGAGGCATGAACGGCAATAAACACGCCACCACCCGTTTTACCATTACACCGGTCTTTGCGAAAAACCTGGTACTGAGGTGGAAATATTTCACCAGTCTTTATATCAGCTGTAAGCCACGATTCTGTTCCAGCAACCACGTCAGGTTTCTCCGAGTCCAAGACGGCTAGGAAAAGAGGCAGTTTTGCTCGAATGCTTTGACAGTTAATGTTAAGGAACCGAAGTGGGCGTTTGGGTAGATCAGACTTTCTTCTCTTAGTTCTATTGTTGTTTGTGTTGTTTGTCTGTTGCCCTGGTAGAACACGAGGGCTTAACACGTCCTGAGATTGACTGGCACTGGAAACATTTTGTAAATCCGAGTCTGAAAGTGTACTATCCTCGAACATTGAGGGCGAAAATGCCGGAAGCTCGCATAATATGCAGGACCACTCCAGTGAAGGGTGTTCATTATACAGGTTGTACATGGTACGATTCATGTTGACACATTTTCTGTGATACCAGCGATCACATTTTTCGCATTCGATGCCTTCGTCTTCCCAATCGACTAAGTTACTGCATTCGGTACAAACAGCGTTATCTTCCTGTGGTTGTTGGTTGCTATCACTAGTATCAGGTCCTGGGTTTGAATGTACGTCTCCAGACAAAAGTAAAAGTAGCGCAGTTTGAGAGATAATACCAACAGATTCGTTTCTATTTTCCATAAGATGTCCATATTTCTTGAATAAGCTGATTCCAGGTGGCTTGGCATACAGACTTGCATGGAACAGACTCACCGGATCGTTGTCCACAGATTTTGGCCAGTTCTTCACAAAGTAGCTCCCATTCCACCAAAATCCAATAGGCCTACTTGGGATATTGTTATGCGATCTGACTTTGGCTAGAATAGCAAAACTAATTGCCAACACCATGCAGCGAAGATCCATTATGTAGATCGAGCTCACGAAGAATTTGTACACGAGTCTAAACAATCAAGATGGCGGCCAACATGGCTGGGCGAACCTCACACACAATCGCGGGCTGAATTCACAATCACGAAACATCCAAAAATCATTTTAGAACAGCTAAAAACTCAATCAAAATCCAGGCCAATAAAGGCTTAGAACCATAAACACATTACAATGTGTATAAAAAGTTAAAATCCAAGGGTAAAAACAGTTAAAATGTTAAAAATCCCCGCGAAAAAACGGAGCTGCCAAAAAACCACGTCCGCACCGCACTGCGTCCACGAACCATGCAAGTGAGGTGCCCACAACCATGCAAGTGAGGTGCCCACAACCATGCAAGTGAGGTGCCCACAACCATGCGAGTGAGGTGCCCACAACCATGCGAGTGAGGTGCCCACAACCATGCGACTGAGGTGCCCACAACCATGCGAGTGAGGCGCCCACAACCATGCGAGTGAGGTGCCCACAACCATGCGAGTGAGGTGCCCACAACCATGCGAGTGAGGTGCCCACAACCATGCGAGTGAGGCGCCCAAAACCATGCGAGTGAGGCGCCCAAAACCATGCGAGTGAGGCGCCCAAAACCATGCGAGTGAGGCGCCCAAAACCATGCGAGTGAGGCGCCCACAACCATGCAAGTGAGGCGCCCAAAACTATGCCCAAAACTATGGTTTTGTGTGTCCTGGCTAGTATTCAGTTCTAGCTTTTAATGGAGTTCTGTGGTATGTTTCCAGGGCTTAACTTGGCAAACTTGAAAAAAGTGACGGCCAAATAGCCATTTATGTATACACTCCCAAAATTTGAAATTTGTCAACTGTTGCACCTGCTTGAATTAAACACATCAAAATAAACCTCGGAGAAAAATTTTATTCCTGGAATGTAAACCACCGTTTGACGTGGGGATTGGTGTTATCTTTGCTGAATTTGTCCAATAAACCCTTGCGGTTTTCTCTATTTATTGCAGGTATTTCAGCACAGGGACACTGTTAGCCAACTACGGTAATGTATTGGCCATTCTGCTTCGTCTACGTCAACTCTGCTGTCATCCGGCGCTTATTGCTGCAGCCGTAGCTCTCAAAGAAGGTAGATAGCCAGGGGTGTGAAATCTCCGATTTTTAGCTTTTTGATGAGCGCGCCAGAATTGATTTTCTGCTTTTTTCTTTTTTGTTTTGAGCTCCATATTTTATTTTCCGTTTTCTGCTTCGTTTACGTCAACTCTGCTGTCATCCGGCGCTTATTGCTGCAGCCGTAGCTCTCAAGGAAGGTAGATAGCCAGGGGTGTGAAATCTCTGATTTTTAGCTTTTTGATGAGCGCGCCAGAATTGATTTTCTGCTTTTTTCTTTTTTGTTTTGAGCTCCATATTTTATTTTCCGTTTTTCTGCCCTACCAACGGGCCCTATTTTACTGAGCATTAACAGCACCCTCAATTGATTCATTAATTTTGTGAAGGAAACTTGTGCAAGTCTAGTCGCCAAGCAAGTGCCATGGCATACGGTGCTTGTGTGTGTAGTGTATGCTAAATGTGCAGTGGTGCCGCATGTGTGACTGCAGCGAGTGGCTAAACAGACTTGTACAACTCTAATCCCTCAGCAAGCACCATCTTGTCCTGCATCGCAAACCGGCAGCCGCTGTGCTGGTGTGATGCTGGGGCACTATACACCGCCCTCAGCCGGGGCGATCCCCGCTCGCGATGCGGCAAGCAGTGAGCAACGAACCGATTTTACTGGCCGTTTTTGCTTGCCTGTCTTTAACGATTGATGTTTCCTAGATTATTTTTAATATTATCCACACTTGTACAAGGTAAATATTTAAAACAAAACTTGTTCGTGTGATAGTTAGTGTTTTTTAAACATTGCACAATGTTGATAAACGATCTCAAAAGTTGAAGCACACGTAGTCTGATGCCACTCCCCGCCCCCGCCCCCAAGGAAGCCACGCCCTCAAAGCCACACCCCTTCAATTTTTTTTAAAATTCTCCGCTCACACCTCTAATAGCCTTAATAATCTACTGATTGCCGATTTACAATCCAGGAGTGTTTTCGAATGAGGGAGGTTTAGATGCACCTAAAACGTGAACGTGAACGAAAAATTAATGCTTTCAGCACTGGTAATATCATAGGTCTTAGAACCCACTTTAAAATCTGGGTCACGGCAAAAAAGTTATTTCGCCACGAAAGTCACAAATGTGGGTGTTTTGTTTCCATCTGTTTTAAGATCTCTTCAGAGTAATGCCCAAGTGCTTAAAGGGCCTGTGACGTGCTAAACAACTTTTTGCCTAATCTTTGCTTCATATGATGGATTACTTGTTCAGCAAGACATACTATTGTTCGTTTCGATGTAAAATCAATAAAAGGTAGCCTTTTTCAACTTTGAAGATTTCATTGCAATAAACCACAGACAGGGGGCGCTGTTTGGAGTGCATCACGTAAGGAAGACAGAAGGGAAAAGTTAAGAAAAAACAAAACTTCAAGTTAGACTTGTTGCAAATTGCTGCAGTTTTCTCCCCCAGTTTCGTCATGGCTTACAACAGGAAACATGTAGAACAAACTCAAACAGCCATGGATTACAAAAGTTCCAGGACGTTTGAGAAAAAAGTGGAATCTTTTGTGCACAGTTGGATGTGATTTTCCTGTGTTTGCCTCTTGTGACATCATGACCTTGGTCATGAATATGCATATTTGCATTAGCATAAAAACTAAAAACCTTTGTTTTAACCCCCAAAACAAGCTCCAAATAGGATTTTTATGAATGTAACCGAGTATATTGGTTTTATAGCATAGATTTCATTGATAAAAATTCCAAATAAGGGGCCCTTTAAGCCCATTTCGCATTTACGCTAGCATTCTACATGTACGTGCATCTCAACCTACCTAATACTACAGAAACAGTGTGGCTATTTTTGGACAGAAATTTGTCGGTGTCGTGTAAAAATGTGATTGTTGGAAAGTTTCCAGTATTTCATTGCCAAAAATGCTGACATTCGACCTGAATTCTTTACCTCGTGACTTTAGCTGAGAATGCAGAAGGATCAGACGATCATGAGGGGTTGAAGAAGAAACTGATTGAAACCCTGCTCGCTGTACTCAGTCAAGGAGCGGATGAGGTCAGAAACACGCTTTGCTCATTTTCTCACTTCAGTAATTTCAAGTCCCAGCTTAAGACACATCTTTTTGTTCAGTATTACCAGACTTGATGCTCTTGATGATGCTCTTTGGTTTTAACGTTTAATCTTTTTTATCTATGTACATGTATATATGTATGTTATCGCTTTGGTTTATACTGTAAAGCACCTAGAGGCCCTGGCATTTGGCGCAATATAAGATTGCTATTATTATTATTATTATTATTATTCTTGTTAGTAGGAATTAGTCAAAAAGACATCTTAAAGAACTTTCTTTATTGCAATCTACTCCAAGTGGGAAATCGGGAGCGGAGGTGGGAAATGGGTAGGATGTTTCTCAACAAGAGTCATGTTTACATGAACGATATTTTGATTCCTATGTGCCAGCGAACTTTCGCCGTTCAATTACAAGTTAAGTCGTAATTCTTTTCCTGATATAAACTCCTCAAAAAAAGTTCAGAAAGTCAAGTTTGACTGACGATTTCTCTCTTGTTAGTATCCCTAAAGTAAGGTTCATCTGTGAAATTTTTTTAAAGAAGCTGATTTCAACTGATTTTGGTAGGTGTGGGTATCAACATTTACCAAAAAAAAGTGAGCTGGGATAGGGGGTGGGGAAATTGCGTTTTCGGGGGTCAAAGGTCATTGACCCCAAATTTTGCTCAAAGTATATCGTGTTTGGTCTCAAATGAAAGGAAATTTAATTTTAAACACTGAAAGTGATATTCATTTTATCATTTAATACGTCTGTAAAAAGTTAAGCGTGATTGAAGATGTGGCGCTGGTTAACAGGGTATTTCCCGCTATTCACAATTTAGGAAACCTTTGAACTCTATCATGACACATGAATATGTATCTTTGAAGATATACCACATTATTCTGAGGCTGCTGTCGAACAGTTCAGTGCACGTAAAGTACAAATATGCACTAAGAAATACAAATTACAGTCTGAAGCCATCCCGGCCCAGTCTGAATAAGCCATCCCGGCCCAACCTGAAGCCATCTTAGCCAAGCCCAATGCCCTCCCAGCTCAGCCAAAAACCACAAAACCCCAGCCCGAAGCCATCCCGGCCCAGTCTAAAGCCATCCCGGCCCAACCTGAAGCCATTCCAGCCAAGCCCGAAGCCATCTCAGCCAAGTCTAATGCCCTCCCAGCTCAGCCCAAACCCCAAAACCCCAGCCATATGCCATCCCAGCCCAGCCCGAAGCCATCCCGGCCCAGCCCAAATCAATCCCAGCCCAAACCGAAGATACCCCGAGCCCAGCCCGAAGCCATTCCAGCCCAGCCTAAAGCCACCCCAGGCCCAGCCCGAAGCCACTGCACCCCGACCCAACGTAAAGACTTCCCAGTGCAGCCCGGAACCCTCCCAACCTTGTCCAAAGCCTTAATTCTCAGCTCTGCCCGAAGCCATCCTGGCCCAGCCCGAAGTCATCCCACAGCTTCAGGCTGGACTAGGGTGGCCTTCAGACTTGGCCTGAGGGCTTTGGGCTGAGCCGGGGTAGCTTTGGGCTGGGCCGGGGTTGCTTCGTGCTGGGCTGGGGTGGCTTCAGGCTGGGCTTTTGGGCTTTAGGCTGGGCTTTTGGACTTCAGGTTTTTGCTGGGAGGGCATTGGGCTGGGGCTGGATGACTTCGGGGTGGGCCGGGATGGCTTCGGGCTGGGGTTTTGGGGTTTGGGCATAACTGGGAGGGCATTGAGCTTGGCTTAGATGGCTTCGGGCTGAACCGAGATGGCCAAGTTTGTTAGGTTTTTTATCCTGATTAAACATGCATGGGCCTGACCAGACTTTTTGAACCCCATGTCTCAAAAACAGCCCTAGAAGTGCAGGTTGTCAGGGAGGCAATTCTGGCAGAGTGGCCCACCCTGCCTTAGCGGCTCATATGGTGACTGGTGCAGCCAGTCTTGCCACAGTTATACACATTAATGAATAATAAAATTAGCTATATCTGACATCAGCAGTTATATTAGAGAAGTCATTCCCTTCCATGCCTGTAAGGGTTTTTTATGTTGGAGTATTTTGGTGCTATATTGACCCACATATTTCCCACGTTGTGGCAGAAAGCCTTTCTACCAATATAATCAAATTAACCTGTATTTATATGGCGAATAAAATACGTTGAGACATAATAATATCATGTTATAGTAAAACTTTATTAATTTACACGTACAGTTTTGTTTGATGGCGAGGATTATCAAATTTAGCGAAACTCCCTTTAAAATTGACCTTTTGACCTCTGTTGACCTACTTACTAAATTAAAAGACATAACTCATGTACCACTGTGTAGAACTCTTTGGTACAACAATTTGGTGAAGAAATAATTTGGTAAGGATTTAGTTCCCAGATTTTGGCAATATTCCCTGACTACCAGTGCTTCTCAAATAGAGCCGAAGTCGCTTTTTTTCATGGTGCCATACGAGAATTGATCACCAACACTAGGCCCACATCTTCAATCACGCTTAACATTTTACAGAAGTATTAAATGGTAAAATTAATATCACTTTCAGTGTTTGAAATTAAATTTCCTTTAATTTGAGACCAAACACGATATACTTCGAGCAAAATTTGGGGTCAATGACCTTTGACCCCCGAAAACGCAATTTCCCCACCCCCAATCCCAGCTCACTTTTTTTTGGTAAATGTTCACACCCACACCTACCAAAATCAGTTGAAATCAGCTTCTTTAAAATTTTTTCACAGATTGGCTAAAAATATGTTTAATTTGGGGTTACTATGTTACTGAATCATTTCCCTTGAATTTGGTATCATTGGAAAGCCCTGTTATTCCTCTTTACAGTGATGTGTCATTTGTTATGATTAATCAATTAGGGGATGTGCAGTATAGCGGATCACAGGGGTGGGTGGAAAGTGAAATGTCACAAAATTCACTGCTATTGTCATGCAGTGCATTCCCCTTTTGCTTGGAGGATGGGAATGTGTCAATGCACTTTTTTACAATAGCAATGCATTTTGTGACATTTCACTTTACACCCGCCCCCGTATTCATCTGTGCTGCACATCCCCAATTGCTTAATCATAACAAATGACCGTCATCGTAAAGAGGAATAACAGGGCTTTCCAATGATATAAAATTCAAGGAAAATTATTATGCAACAAGAGAGAAATCGTCAGTCAAACTTGACTTTCCGAACTTTTTTTGAGGAGTTTAGTTTTTACCAAAATTATTGTGTGTAATTTTTTGTGATTGTAATCTTTTATTGCTTGCAGGAGTGCTGCATCTGTTTAGACTCGTTGCGCGGTCCGGTCATAACGCCCTGTGCCCACGTCTTCTGCATGCGATGCATTGTTGATGTCATCGAAGCAGTGGTAAGATACTCTAAAACCCTTACCACAATTCCTGATAGTTCAAAATTCATTGTGAAACACCAACAGCAAAAATAAGTTTGATCGTGTACAAATGAATGGGACTGCGCAGGGAAGTGGGCTCTTGGCCACTTCAAACTCGTAAAATGTGGCGATATTGTGGGTTTTTTTTGACACAAGTGTTACCTTTAAAAAAAAGGAAACCGAGATTAATTTGTTAATTTCGTGGAGATGGCTAAATATTTTGTAAATTGGCAACCGCCATCTATTAGCTAATGATGTCCTCTTTCTTATGACACCACGAAATCCAATTTACGGTCACACATGACTGAGCACGGAGCAGTGTAATCAACCATGTCAGAACTGGTATTGCACCAAAAAGATGTTTTCATAATGAACCATGTCTGCCCAGTGCAGGGCTTTTGTTGGGCCTCCAAATTATACAATCCTCAGCCTGTTATTTCATTGCACACTCCTTAAAAGTCGAAGGACACTGGGGTTAGGTCAAACCAGGGAAAGGCACCCGAAATGTGTAATCATTGAGAATAAAATTTTTGTTGAGGACACACTGGTCTTTCTTAAAAATTGTTGGAGTTAGGCTGCGGTGAATTTGGTGCAAGACCAGTTCTGACATGGTTGATTACACTGCTCCGTGCTCAGTCATGTGTGACCGTAAATTGGATTTCGTGGTGTCATAAGAAAGAGGACATCATTAGCTAATAGATGGTGGTTGCCAATTTCCAAAATATTTAGCCATCTCCACGAAATTAACAAATTAATCTGTAGAGCTCAGATGTGTACAGATTCAACCGTCTGTATATCTGTTGTTAGATTATATCAGTGTCTAGGGATGAAATGCTTACTTGATTGACATCAGTGCACACGAACTCGAATGTCAAGTCAGGTGTGCAGCATCGATCACGAGCACTGTGACACAGCACGCTGCACCAGCTGAACTGACAAGACTGAATGCACTGGCAACTGGCGCACCGCACCAAGCGTGTACACCGAGTTTGTGACAATCAAATCAGCATTTCACTCCTAGACGCTGATATAAGCTCAAAACAGATATGGGTCATTCCATGAAGTTGAGGAACACGATTTCCGTGTTACATCCACAACTATTTTTACTTTTTGTTTTGCCCTTGATAACCCCATGAATCAATACTATTCAGAAATTCAAGCTGTTGGATGAGAGAAATTTCAAACATTCATTGCTTGTAACAAATCCTCATGTATTTAAATTTAGATGTCAACTAAATAGAATTTTGTTCAAATGTAGGTGTGACATTTGGTGCTTTTTGGCAGATTTTCTTGAATCACAAAGAAATTTAAGCTAGAATCCTTCAAATTCAAATTAAAAAGGATTGTTTAGTTTGAGAACTGTGTGTTAATTTCATATTAAACATGAAAACATTTGTAGTTGGAGTGAAAGCAGTTGAACTGTATTGGTTTCCAAGTTACATCCACAACCACCACTTTGTTCAAAATGGCGGCACTTTGTCAACACTGAAGACTCCCAAATTAACCCCAAACAGTGTAAGCCACAACATCATGCAACATCGTTATATAAATGGTGATTCATTGCTCCCTTATTGCTTCCTTATTTGCAGTTAAAGGGCCTGTGACATGCTAAACAACTTTGTGCCTAAGCTTTGCTTCATAATGATGGATTACTTGTTCAGCAAGACATACTATTGTTCGTTTGGATGTAAAATCAATAAAAGGTGGCCTTTTTCAACTTTGAAGATTTCATTGCAATAAATCACAGACAGAGGGCACTGTTTTGAGTGCATCACATAAGGAAGACAGAAGGGAAAAGTTAAGAAAAACATAAGACTTGTGGCAAATTGCTGCAGTTTCTACCCCCAGTTTTGTCATGGCTTACAGCAGGCAACATGTAAAACAAACTCAAACAGCCATGGATTACAAAAGTTTCAGGAAAATTGAGAAAAAAGTGGAATCTTTTGTGCACAGTTAAATGTGATTTTTCTGTGTTTGCCTCTTGTGACATCGTGACCTTGGTCATGAATATGCATATTTGCATTAGCATAAAAACTAAAAACCTTTGTTTTAACCCCCAAAGCAAGCTCCAAATAAGATTGTTATGACTTTAACTGAGTAGAGTGGTTTTAAAGCGTATATTTAATTGATAAAAATCCTAAATAAGGGGCTAGAATCCTTCAAATTCAAATTAAAAAGGATTGTTTAGTTTGAGAACTGTGTGTTAATTTCATATTAAACATGAAAACATTTGTAGTTGGAGTGAAAGCAGTTGAACTGTATTGCTTTCCAAGTTACATCCACAACCGGCGGCACTTTGTCAACACTGAAGACTCCCAAATTACCCCAAACAGTGTAAGCCACAACATCATGCAACATCGTTATATAAATGGTGATTCATTGCTCCCTTATTGCTTCCCTATTTGCAGTTATAAAGCAAAATTTTACTTCATGAGTTGACAAGAAAAACCCGACTGAAATAGCAATGGTAAAAAACACCACATGATTTTTTTTTTTAGTGTAAAATGGTACCTTTGTGGGTAGAAATTGCCAACTGAAGGTGCTTTAAAAAAAAACGTCTAGTTCAGACTTTTTTAAACCATTCATTCAACACAAACACAGTGCATGGATTTTTCAGGTTTTCTGAAGTATAACGCATCTATCTGTGTGGCTGCAATTTCTACAAGGTAGTTCATTAACAAATTCTTTTGTTTGGTCATTCCATGCAGTTGAGAGACGGTGTCCCTGTTACATCTGAGACCTTTCTTTACACTATTTGTGAATTTATGAATTTCATTAGTCAATTATACTACAAAACACTAGCGGTTGAATAAGAGATATTACATACATTTTTCCATCAATTGCGAGGAATTTTGGAAATGCAGCTGTGACATTCAGTGTTTTTCAACACATGCAAGCTATCCTTAAAGGCCCTGTAGATGATCTGTTTTTGAGCGATTCTGCAAACAAAACCATTATAAATCAAAAGAAAGACATCAACAAACTCATCCGAAGAAATTTCAGCTTTGTCAAATGTACCACGTTTAAAAAAAACCATGAAAATCCATATGCGTTTTCCTAGTCTTGGCGGGGCTTTCAAATATTCGTTCTCAGTTGATCGGGTACTATGTGGCTTGCGTCATGCACTCTGTGGCGCACATCATATACTGCGTGTGCGCGCGATCCATAAAAATGCATCGCGTTGGAACACGCACACGCAGTACACAGCGCCCATGCATTTTGGACCGCGTAGATGCGAACCAAAAATAAGTAAATCGTTTGCAAACGATCTAAATAGTTTCATCTTTACGGATTATTTTCTGGTCTATAGTGGATCGTATTCAAAACCTGGGTTAGTTCCAAAGGTAGTGGGTTCGAATCCCGGTCCGGTCCATCCATGGTGCGTGTACCCTTGGGCAAGGTACTTTGCAACGCATTGCTTCTCTCCACCCAGGAGCAAAATGGGTACCTGAGAGGGTAGTGAAGGTTGATGTGTTTGATTAGCCGTTGAGCGCCTAAGGCAGCCGCTGCTGTATACTCCCCAGGGAGCTGAGATGGTATATGGAGTGATTTACTGGAGCCCTATGATCAGGGTGATAATGTGGGATTTCCCCGGATAAGTGCGCGGTATAAATCCATATCATTAAATGTCACACTGTTTCTCAACTTCGTGGAATGACCCAGTTATGTAATGCAGTTTTTCCTGTTTGTAAAAGTTTTCCAATCATGTAATCTGTCTTTAAGAGGCTAATTTTTTCAGGGTGGAGCAAAGTGTCCTCTTTGTCGTGGAAACATCAGTAAGGAGACCCTTGTGGAAGTGCCCAAGGAAGCACAACGGGAGAGGAAACGCACAAATGATGCAGAGTGGCACTCAAGTGCCAAGGTATAAATTGGGCGTAGTTCGCGCTATAAAATTATGAAGATTTATGTAACATTGGATTGCTTTGAGGGTGATATGAGAATATACCGCACGAGTCATGAAAATGCTTGGATTGTGGCTCTGTGCTGCACAGTATTAGAAACACACGGTATCTGCAAAAGCTTAATTTTATATAATATTTATTTTTGATCAGAACAGAAGTTTGTTGAATACCGTAAACTTGTGGATAACGAGGCACTAATCGACCAGTCACTTTGGAATCGCTTTCAAGACTGTTCCACTTCAGTGATTTCCTCCAGGTCTAAGAGGACTTGTTTGAAGAAAGTGATTCACACAGTAATGAAATGTCCTGCAGTTATTCAGAAAACCAGTTTGGGTTTATTATCAACCCGCTAAGCTGACCTCCGTTTGTCTCCCAAAAAGCCCTAGAACTGCGGGATCTTAAGGAGGCAATTCAGACAGTGTGGCGCACCCTGTCTCAGCAGGTCTTACGGAGGCTGGTGCAGTCAGCCTTGCCACACCAATAAAAAGTTACATTTCTCAGCCTCCTCGATCTATTTACATGTATTCTTTTGAAACATATTTGCTGGCAGAGTGTGACGTCATCTTCCGCCCAGGTAACGCGCACTTCCTTGACACTGGTTCACGCGCACTCCCTAACAACCAATTTTATCACACACAACACAGAGCACACAAAAAAGCAAATTTTCAACTCACAAAATAGTGGCAAAATGTACGTGAAAATAACGGTACAAAATTTGCAGCAGGTTGTAGTCGTACAAGTGGAAGTCATAAATGCAGTTATTTTCTGGGCCAAATTACAAGGAACGTCGTTTACTTGGGCCCCCATGCAAAATTCGGATGACATGCATATGTGCTACACACAGATCTGACAGACTCACCTCAGTTTCCCTTTTTTGACTGGATTTTCCGACCCCCCAATACACATCCAAGGATCATACGAAAGAACATAATTTGATTTCATTGCGATTTCTCCACGTGTTTGAACGGCTTTTGGATACCCTTGAAAATATAACATTATTCCATACATCATGTCATGACCATAGCGCTGTTTGTACTTTGTTCGTACGTGTGTATAAACCGTGCACGCGGCACTTGTGAACCCGTTGCTATTTTTGTGGCTGGTTGACCTCGATGCGACATCTCAACTCCGTCAGCGGATATGTCAAAATTGATCAGACATCAAATATTTTCTTGGTTTCGTTTATAACCTTTGCATAGGTGGATGCCGTACTGGAGTGCTTGATTAAGGAGAGAGAGAAGGATTCAAACACTAAGAGTCTGGTGGTCTCCCAGTTCACTAGCTTGCTAGACTTGGTAGAGAAACCTCTCAGGTGAGTTGCAGATGGGTCTTTTTTAACAACTTGACGCCGGAGGACGTGTAAACACGTTCTGGCAATGTATAGTCACAGGAGCGGTTGACAAGTTAAAACGTCAGCTTTGCTGCTGTCTACCATTGTCCACCATTTGTTTTGAACTTGAACTTGACAGCTGTGGACGGCCTGTCAGTGTAGCAAATCTTGCTCTGTAGCGGCCGCCTCGGAGTGTTGCAAAGTATACTGAAACGCAAAAGAAACTTACCACCTTTTAAACCTTTAAATAAAAGAACAATAATACTGCGTGTAGTAATGTGTGAACTTATTTGTGGACAATAGTGTCCTCACTGTCAGACCAAACGGTGTCTGAAGGTCACTTGAACCTTCAATGGTCACTTCATGGTACAGCTGTTGAACAGCTGTTTTGACTGTCAGTGATTAACCAAGGGGTATGGGATGATTGTAATGAGCTGCACGTGTTGTTTTGATGTTGGCTTTAAAAAGGCCAGTGCAAAATGGGCATTTCAAGCAACATGCCACGTATCCAAATCAATGGTGGCCACAAACGCTATTGAAAGGGGACTGACATTGCACCCTCTTCTGTTCTTTACTGTAGAACAAACTGATGAGATGGTGTATCTTGGTCAAAAACTTGACATGTCATCAATAAAATGCCAATGTTTCAATTAGCAATTGTTGGTTTGTTTTATTTTGAACTGTTGCAATTTCATTACATTTTAAACAAGTGGTAAGTTTCTTTTGCGTTTCAGTATATGATCTTTTGGTTAGAAAATTCACACAATGAATGTAGAAATGACTCTCAAGAGTGGGTATTTCTGGTGCTCGACCTGGGGCCAATTTCATAGAGATGTTTAAGGACAAAAATTTGCTTAGGTACAACAAAAACTTGCTGAGCAGAGAACATACCAGTGAAATCCTTGTGTGACAGAAACAATGTATGACCAGTGTTACAGGACTGTTTCATCACCATGACAATCATGTGAAATTTTTGCTGGTAACTTCATTTTATCAAGCAAGGTTTTTCATGCTTAAGCAATTGTTCATGCTCAAGCAGCTCTATGAAATTGGTCCCAGGTCTTAACTTTTGGCCAATCACATTTGCCTTTTTATCAAATTGGTATTTTTTTGCCAAAAATAATCCCGGCGTCAACTGGTTTAAGGAGCGTGTCCAAATCACATTTTTGAACCCCCCTTTTTTTGTTCATGGGTGTTGAGATTTTGATACCATATCAGTGTCTCTACTGCCGGTTTTGTCCGGGGGCGCCGCCCGGACAAAATTATCACAGGTACCGTTAGCGCCCGGACAAACATTTGCCGCCCGGACAAAAAACTTCGGCCGCCCGGAAGAAGAAAACAAAAATTTCCCTCTTAAACACTATGAAAGTACAGCGATGTCATTTCAAAGTTAGGTTCAAATTCGCCGAACGTGATTCGCTAGCCACTGGTGTCATTATCATACATGATTATCGTTCACTTACCACGCATATGGGTCTGTCCACAGTAATGGGGTACATTTCTGTAACATTCAAGATCTTAGGTCCGTGTTCACTTCAAATGTCTTAATTTTATCTTTAAATTATCAAGCTAAACTGAGGAAATAACTTTTTCACCAAAGAATAAGAAAAATAGTCCTACAACATACATTTCTGAAAACCCCGTGCACAAATTTTCCTATTACGCGTGTAACAAAGACGGAAAAAAATGTCACAAAATGGTCTGTCCACGTTACCTACGTAATAGGAAAATTTGTACACAAGCTTTTCAAAAATGTATGTTGTGGCAGAATTTTTTTACCTTTTTGGGCAAAAGTTATCTCCTGAGAACAAAACAAGGACATTTCTTTAATTCTGAGATAAACTAAAGACATCTGAAAGGAATTATTGACTTACTTTTCAAATGTACCCCATTACTGTGGACAGACCCATATCTATCCGATCAGCGACTCAAATCCGTGTCGATAAAAATTAACGGCCATGACAGTTGCATGCATGTTTTTTTAACAGTGCCCTCAAATGGTGATTTTGTGCACCTGTTCAGGGCGTAGCTACGGGGGGTGGCTTGCGCACCGCGACCGGTGCTGCTACCGCAAACCACCCCCCTGCTGAGCGACTTCAGAGCGCCCGGACAAAATTTGGACCTGTGGAGAACACTGCATATCAGTTGTCATATTTTTCTGATTACCATTCTGAAATTTCGCGTTCTCAATCCGTATATTTTCAGGGATATCTGGTTCCGGAAAGTAGTGTGGTAATTACACCTTTTTGCTTCCACATCCAAATTGGAAATTTAATGTTTCTTTCCCATAGATAGTATTTTGGGCAGGTATTTTATACGACTCTTAGGGCGTGTTTGTTTCACAACAGATCCGAATCCAGATCCCGATCTGTTTTACCGCGCAGAAACAAACGAAACCGCTCTCAACTCGGATCTCAAATCACGTGAATTGCAATTTATTTACCAAATTTGTCAAATTTCTGTTCCAAATTTCTCCCACGACATTCGTCATAAATAAACAAGCATTCTAAATTTGTTTGTATCGTGTGTTGCCTCTGAAAACTGAAACGACACGGTTTTACTCACACAAAATCTCCGCGATGTTTACGTCGCCATCTTGGATCTAGCGCTGAACCTTCTCTCGAGAAGGATTCCACAGATCGCAGATCTCGATCAGGATGTGCGCGAAGTGAACGAGTTCACCTTGGATATGCGCCAATCTGGATCCGTCCGAAACAAACACGCCCATAGGTTAAAAGGAAATCAATTTTCTGAAAAATCTGAATAAGCTCCTTTGACTTGTCATCACAGGGACAGTGGGTTCCTGTTTGTCCGTCTTGACGGCAGCATGAGTATCAAGCAGCGCTCCGAGTCCATGGATACATTCTGCAGCACCAAGCCAGGCTCCCCGACCGTCATGTTACTGTCTCTCAAGGCCGGGGGTGTTGGTATCAACCTGGCTGCTGCATCCAGACTATATCTTCTAGATCCGGTAAGGGGCAATTTCAGAAATTAGCCTTTTACATGGTGTACTGACGTACTTCTTTTCAGAAATTCAGATTTACTTTTCAATGATAGATTGAAAGATCCGTCCAAAGTTGTCAACATTTTCACAGTTCTACAGAGAGAAGTATTTTTCAAGACCCCCTCCCTCCCCCCGAAATACTACTTATTATGAATTGGAAAGTCGATCATTAATATTTTTCTTTAAAATGTTTTATCAAGCATCGGGAAGTGCAGATTTGATTTTAAAAACCCCAAATTTAAAAGTGAGAACATTCAACAATTATCTATTTTCTTAGAAAATCATTTTTCAGCCAATCTCGCATGTTTTGCACACAAGGTTGGTTCCCCCCATGCAGAATTGTGTAGGGGTTTTTCTCCCACCGCTCAAACTGAGCCTTTCTTCGTCTTCTCTTCACAGGTTTCTTTAGGCTTATGAGCAATAGGCTTACAACCTACAGTGCCTTTGAGGAATCTTTGGTTTTAATACCAGAAAGAATTAATAATAATAATAAAATAATAATAATAAGATCTTGACTTTTAATGTGACAGGCGTGGAACCCTGCATCTGAGGACCAATGTTTTGACCGCTGTCACCGACTCGGACAGACCAAGGACGTTGTCATTACAAAGGTGAGAGAAACTTAAAGGAGCCTGCCCAGATCACATTCTTAACCCCCAATTTTTTTTCCCATGGGTGTTGAGATTTTGATACCATATTATGTGCCATATTTTTCTCATCACCATTCTTAAATGTCATGTTCTCAATCCGTATATTTTCAAGGATACAGTAAAATCTTGTTAATTCGAAACTCAAAGGAATGGATACAAATTTGGAGGTATTCAGAGTTCTAGATAAGCAGAGGTCCCGATTTGCACGAAAAGTGCCCACCGTAACTCGCTAGCCCAATGTGTATGGTGTGGACTCGGTATTTAGCCCATTTTGTAAGCTTTTTAGCGATGTGATTTCTCAGTTTTTTCCCCGGAAATCTGTTTTTTTTTTGCCCAAAAACATGACCCCTGTGAATCGTGTGAATCCGTTGAGAAATTAGGTGGGTAGAGTATGCTAATTAATTAGTCATAGCGCGCGACAAATTTCACGCGCAATAACATTTCTGACGAAAATCACGAAATACATTTACAATATTGGATGGACTGGTTCAAGTCTTGTAGGGGTTTTAGACTATGCTGTTACCCGGGTTATCTCGGGGTTAACGAAAATTTTAACCCCGAGATTACCCGGGTAATTCGGAGCGTTCAGACTACACTACTCTGGGTTAGCACTTCTCCGGGTTAACTGCCTCAAAATCCCACTTAACCCGGGTAATTTCTAACCCTGCTTGCGAGGTGGGTTAACCCACCAATCTCGGGGTTAACGGCGGCCTTGAGGCGATTCTCCGGGTTATTTTCTTCCCGGGTACGGACTACTACCAGGGTAATTAATTACCCGGGTAATTCAAGAGTAGTGTGAAACCTGCATAAGTGAAGTGTCAGGTACCCGATGCATCCATATGCATGACGCGTGAGACCGATTCAGGACCCGACTGAAACAACTGAGTGTTTGGCATGATATTAAAATGTGTCGTGTACGTGTTTGTGTGGCATGGTTGTATGTACTGTACAGTGTGTAAAGCGAGCGAGTGGGGCGGGCGGCAAGGTATGTTGGCAATGCATGGTCGGCGTGGCAAACATCGTCACAGTGGTCTGGTTGCTGTTGTATGTAGGCTACGTGTATGTTGTGAAAAGATTTCGGCCGTGGGAGCAATTTTGCCTCGGGGAGACGTGTCGGTTGGAGAAATAGACAAGGGAGTCAGAAATAAATTTTGATGGGATTGGTTGCAACAGACTGTCTCTGTGGACGGGCCGAACAAACAACTATTTTCACCCTCAAAATGGCCATCAGATGATGCTTGACACACCATCCGATGTACAAATGGATATCGAGATTTAGTCTAAGGTACAACAATTTAGTTAAATTATCAAAAAAGCAATTTTTCCCTCCGATTTTGAGACCGCAACCGTTTCTTTCGTTAAAAATTTCTTCCAAGTTCCATGTCGCATAGCCACGGCCGTACGGCCGGGGACGCATTGTACAAACCGCTTGAGTGCAGCGCGGGTAACATCACAACGTGTAGTTAGTGTGAACTCTATAGCCTAATGCTCGCTGTAGATTTTGCACCAACTACACGTTGTAAATACATGCGCTGCATTGCAGCGGTTTCTAACTACAACGCGCCCGTGGCTGTGCGCCAATCCTTGGTGGCCGAATCGTCATAGATTTCAATCCAATTTCGGAAAGAATTGGGAAGTTGATCATGGCTTCAGACCTTGTGTCCAAAACATATGGGACAGGTTGAAACAAAAATTGAAGTTAACTTTAAAACAAGCATAAATTGCAAAAAGAAAATCGCCCAATAGTTGCCCAAGGGGCTCTAAAATGCACCACAGAGCATGTACAGTTCAAAAATTTCCGGTTTAAAAAAAAACATCCAATCACGTCCCTGGCTTTTTTCTTACCTACAAATCATCATTTTGGTATATAACTCTAAGGTTTATTTCATGTACAAGATTAAAATATTAAAATGTCCATTCAAATACAAAAACACAATGGGAATTCCAGGCCAAACATGGACATTCCAGGCGGTATCTGGGCACCGTTAGAAATTTCTATTGTGTTTTTGTATTTTAATGAGCAGATTTCTTCTCATGGGAGTATACCACTGTGCCTCATAAAGCTGGCAGAGCATCTGCCTTGAAAGTCAAGGGGCTCGGGTTCGAATCCCGATGAGGACCAGATAATTTCTCATCCCATGTTTGGTTACTGTAGTTTGTTGTAAAGGACTCCATAGAGGAGCGAATGCTTGAACTCCAGGACAAGAAACGCAAGCTAATGGCCAACGCCTTCAACAAGAACCTTTCTGTGGAGGATCGGCGGAAGGCCCGAATCAACGACATCAAAACCCTGATGGACCTGTCCAGTATCTCAGGGGGTACCTCTCTTGTGATGTGAAGAGCACCAAGCCGTGGACCCCGGGATACCAGGTGAGCAGTTTTGATTTGAAAAATTACCACTGCTTTTACAGCATTTTTGTTGTGAGGGGTCACAAATGAGGTTCATGCCTGGGGGATCTAGATCCCTTAGTTCTACAAAGCATTGATGCTTTCAGGGGTAATCAGTAGTCCAATGTAAATTTGCTTTGGATTTAATAGAGCTACTTTGTTGTCCTGCCTAATTTTATCGTAATTCATTTGCGAAGGAATCCAGCACGCGAGTATTTGCGTTCAGGAAGCTTTGGCGTTGGTGTTTGCGTGTGATGCCGTTCGCTTGAGATAGCCTGTCTCGTACCTGAGACATGAGCACACCATGTTGACTTTCTCCGAACTTGTAAAACCTATCTAAAGTTCTGAACATGGACTAATTATAAGATGCTTTCCCAAGCTGTACATGATTCCAGAAATTTGAGCCAGTCAAATCTTTATTTGGCAGAATATCAGTGAATGTGAAGTTTTAGGAAGGCCATTGTGGCACTGGAACTAGGTGTGATTAAATGGCGACTGATATTTCGTGATCACCTGTATGTCAAATAAGCTTGTGCATGGTGGATACAATTTTAACCAGGTATCCTATTAAAGGAACAGGTAGGCTTACATGTATCCTTTAAGAAAACATCTCTGTCAAAGGATTATATTTCAGACTAGTGTCTGAAACTCGCACTGTATTCTGTCCCCTGTAATATGGTTGGTACTACCCTTTGTAGAAAGGAATGTCCCTTCTTTGAGATGCAAATAAACCAGTCCAGTCCATTTCTATAAAGCCCTGTGTGACTCAGTGATGTATGTCTTTGTTTAATGTGGTGCTGTCGTGTATAGACGTACATGTTATATTAACCCTCTATTCGGTCTTGTGCCGTCTACGTTTTTTAACATGTGTTTATTTATACCGCCGTTCGCAATGTCTTCCTCCAAGAAACATAAAACACCTGTGGGGAAAGCAATGCCTTTGTCACTCGAGGAGAAGCCTGCTACTACAGCTGATGATGTAGCCTATGTATACCTCTCCGTTGGTTTCGGCCTCGCCTTAGGTCAACCGGCACGAAGCTAGAGCATGGGCTGCGGAAGGAAAGTACCAGCCCCCGCCTTGCCTCGGGCGGTGAGGAACTCTGGTTGTTTACCAAGAAAAGACCCGCCTACATGTAGTTATACAGCAGCAATGCCCTTCATTTTGGCCATGTCTACCTCTTCAAGACCTTTGATACATAATTAACTATGTTTTACTTTAGTAAACACAGTGCAGTTGGCGTTAATTCCTCTTCCACTTTACAACTTGATGGTCCTTTGGATATCAAAAATAGAGTGCAGTATTCATTGTTACCATTTGCCAACATGGCACAACCCATGCCGTGTCACCCATATGTGATGTTTCTACAAATGGTTGGTTTTTTTTTCCCGAGCATGGCAACAACCAAAAGGTTCTGGTAGCAGGCGCGAGTCACCACCTCGGATGCCAATGGTGAACATTTTAATGGCAAGGGCTTAGCAACTGGAGCCTCACAGGATAGGTCCAAGCGGAAAGGTGTTGCAGGCAGTTAGCGGTCACTTCTTGTGTGAAATACAGCTACAACTCCATCTCAAGACTCCAGTAAAGATCAAATCCCCGTATGTAGGAAACAAAAGATGAAAGAGCATGGAGCTCTCTGGAAACTGGTATGGCAGGTACAGGTACCCAAACACTTGCTCAAGCGCAAGAATGCACCCACCTGATGGAATGAGGATGACGACATAACACAGGATAGACGGAGTTCTGTCAGAACCAGAACTGACAACTCCCCTGAAGGATTCTCTACTGCCAGGGTTGCAAGAACAAAGCCACTGCAGAATATATACAAATGTGCGGCATTGAATGCTGTGAACAGACTATCGGATGGACTCTGTCAGAAGTCTAAACTGACTGCAACTGACTTTTGGCACTTCCATTAGAATCAGGGCATCCACAATTAAAACACTGCCTGAGACACAAATTTTCAAGTCGTACCGCAAAAGCTGGCATGCTGGATCCATTTCGTCATCAGAATGGATGGATGCTTTTCTGGCCCCAGTTCCAAAACCAGGCAAAAACCATCGGGTTCTAAAAGGACATTGCGTCATTGTCATGCAAAACCTCTTTGGTAAGATCCCAGAGATGATCGTTGCGTACTGGATCACCAGACAGATTGAAGATTGGCTTCCCAACGGAATGGGCGTCTGTTGACCGTGCCAGGAAACCTGGGCTAATGCAGCTTCAGTTGCAGAGGACATATAGAAAGGATTTTAGAATCGCCCAGAAGCACTACTTGTGTCAGTGAACCTCGAGTATGCCTACAACTCTGTGTCAGACTCCCAATCCTCACTAATAGCATGCTGCAATTTGGGATCTTGGCAACATGCACACGGTGGGTGAAGACGTCCCTACATGTCTACCTCTTCAAGACCTTTGATACATAATTAACTATGTTTTACTTTAGTAAACACAGTGCAGTTGGCGTTAATTCCTCTTCCACTTTACAACTTGATGGTCCTTTGGATATCAAAAATAGAGTGCAGTATTCATTGTTACCATTTGCCAACATGGCACAACCCATGCCGTGTCACCCATATGTGATGTTTCTACAAATGGTTGGTTTTTTTTTCCCGAGCATGGCAACAACCAAAAGGTTCTGGTAGCAGGCGCGAGTCACCACCTCGGATGCCAATGGTGAACATTTTAATGGCAAGGGCTTAGCAACTGGAGCCTCACAGGATAGGTCCAAGCGGAAAGGTGTTGCAGGCAGTTAGCGGTCACTTCTTGTGTGAAATACAGCTACAACTCCATTTCAAGACTCCAGTAAAGATCAAATCCCTGTATGTAGGAAACAAAAGATGAAAGAGCATGGAGTTCTCTGGAAACTGGTATGGCAGGTACAGGTACCCAAACACTTGCTCAAGCGCAAGAATGCACCCACCTGATGGAATGAGGATGACGACATAACACAGGATAGACGGAGTTCTGTCAGAACCAGAACTGACAACTCCCCTGAAGGATTCATTACTGCCAGGATTGCAAGAACAAAGCCACTGCAGAATATATACAAATGTGCGGCATTGAATGCTGTGAACAGACTATCGGATGGACTCTGTCAGAAGTCTAAACTGACTGCAACTGACTTTTGGCACTTCCATTAGAATCAGGGCATCCACAATTAAAACACTGCCTGAGACACAAATTTTCAAGTCGTACCGCAAAAGTTGGCATGCTGGATCCATTTCGTCAGAATGGATGGATGCTTTTCTGGCCCCAGTTCCAAAACCAGGCAAAAACCATCGGGTTTTAAAAGGACATTGCGTCATTGTCATGCAAAACCTCTTTGGTAAGATCCCAGAGATGATCGTTGCGTACTGGATCACCAGACAGATTGAAGATTGGCTTCCCAACGGAATGGGCGTCTGTTGACCGTGCCAGGAAACCTGGGCTAATGCAGCTTCAGTTGCAGAGGACATATACCGGTAGGAAGGATTTGAGTGTCACCCAGAAGCACTACTTGTGTCAGTGAACCTCGAGGATGCCTACAACTCTGTCAGACTCCCAATCCTCACTGATAGCATGCTGCACTTTGGGATCTTGGCAACATGCACAAGGTGGGTGAAGACGTCCTTTGACAAGAAACAATGCATGATGAACATGACACTTGACATTCTGACTGGGTTGACATCAACACAGGCCTCCCTTACGGAACACCCTATCACCAGTCCTGTTCAACATCTACACTCTCCTCCTGGCACGACTCAATCGTACCGAATACAGACAGGACTTTTCGTGATGACATCATCACCTTTGCTACTAGCTCCTCACTTCAGCAACTTCTATGGAAAAACTAAGTTTGCGGCACCTTCTGACCGTTAGATCCTGGAACGGACAACCATCACAGCCAAGACAATCTAGAACAATTGCCATCGCCTGCTTGAAATTGTCAAGAATGAATTTACAGAGGCAACCAGGCAAATGCCGTCGAGTACTTGCAGACTGCGAGCACAACTTCCCAAGGCTGTCCCACTACATAGGGTCACCAGATGCTCATGGTCGGCTGCTGCAAAATCTGCTGTCCTTGCGGGCCAGCACCAACATGCCCAGAAGCCACCCTGGATACAACAGGAGGAGCATGGGGAAAATCCAAAAGTCATCACACTATTTGGCAGGGAATGCAGAGTGTCACAACCAAGGGGTCCGTCTTTCCCCAAGGAGGACAACGGTGGATAAACTTAACAGACTTAAGGAGGATCACAAATAACTCAAACTAAAGGGGTTAATTTTAATACAAAGATAATCTTATTTACAAAAAAAAAATTCTGCAAAATACCACTCGGCCGGTGTTTTATACTAATTTAGATCTTAATTACCCGAAATTTACTATTTAGCTTCACTCCACAATGTGATGAACTGACGCAAGTTTACCAGTTGTACGATTGCACAAGATACGAAATTACGACTTCAACTCCACCAAACGCAAATCAAGTTCTGGCAAAATATTACACTTAGAAATATACGTGTACACTTAAATCTACACTTAAATCACCCACCACCAATGTTCAAAAGAAAGAAATCAGTCCAGTTTATTCCAGATTCATTTCACAGCGCTTTTCCCTGCATGCATCCACTGTGAGATGTGCAATTTCGCGTACCGTACAGCGACTATCTCGTTGAGCGAGCGAATGTTTGCACAATAGTGTACTTGCGTGACCGGTTACTTCACGACAACCAGAATGTAGTTAGGTGCTGGTGCTACCGCGATAGGTAGTTGGTGGCTCGACGTCAAGATGCCCATCGGTCCACACAGCATTGATTCTCACAGGTCGGAACACCTCACGACTCGACATCCACACAGGATCGTCAACACAGGTCTAGTTTGAAGATAAACTTACCTTTACCCAATCTTGCCATAAAGTCTTCAGCGTTGGGTATAGGCTCTGGATCAAATACAGTAATGTTGTTGATCTTCCTATAATCCACGCAAATTTTTTTGTGTACCATCAGGCTTTCTGACTAACAGAATAAGTGAAGCATATGAGAGTTAAAGCGTTCAATCACCCCCAAATGTAACATCAAGTCATTTTCTGATTTTATAACATCATGCATCGCATGAGGTATCGGGTATGGTTTTGACCCAACCGGGTGATCTGAAGTAAGAAGCACATTATGTTCTGCCAAATCTGTCTTACCTGGAAGGTCTGTCAGCACTCATTCATACTGTTGTAGAACCCGATCTAATTTACTTCTCTCTTCTTAACTGAAGTTTGTCCCTATCTGAACATCTTTCCTACTTTCTTTAGCCTCATAAAAGATCAACAGGTGGAAGAATGACCTCCCCTACATCTTCTGAGCCTTCAGAATCTTGGACAAATCCGACTCCAGCTAGAGGAAGAGCTGCTATGTTGGTATCTTCCATCGGACGGCGTGGTACATACAACTTCAAAAGATTTGCATGATATATCTTTTCCTTACCTGCTACTGACACCACGTAGTCATTTTTGGCTGCCTGCCTTACTACCGGGTAAGGACCTTCCCACAGCAACAAAAGTGTGTTGTCTGTAGGCCGCAGTAACAACAACTCGTCCCCAACCTGGAAGCGTCTATCTTTTGCTTTAGAGTTGTAGTACTTTTTGTACCTATTAGCAGACTTTTCCAATTCATGTTGTGCTAGGTTGCAGGTTGCTTGGAGTCTTTCCTTCAAATCAAGGACATATTGGTAGGTTGTTTTGACTTCTTCGTCGACACTCTTGCCTGACCAAATGTCTTGGAGAATAGCAAGTGGTCTTCTAACCGACCTCCCATACATCAGTTCAAAAGGTGAAAAAACCTTGAGGAGCCTCTCGATAAGCGAACAACAAAGCTGGTAGAAATCTATCCCAATCTGATGGATGGCTCAGCGCACATTAGTTTCAGCATTTTCTTTAACGTTGTATTGAATCTTTCCACGAGCCCGTTACACATCGGGTGGTATGGGGTGGTGGTTAATTGTCTGATGCTAAGCAGTCTACTTACCTCACGCATAACTTCAGAGGTGAACTGAGTACCCATGTCAGTCCATGACGTGCACAATACGCATTCGCCATGTTGGATGTATTTAAGCTCGACCGGGAGTTTGCAATTAAGTTCGACGTTTGAAGCCACTGCCGTGCTAGCGTCGTGCCAACTTCGTGCCAACGGCATAAGCGAGAGGTTTGAAGGCAGGCCTAAGTTTCAAACGTTGTGCTAATATACAGAAGCCAGTTGAGGGAAACAAAACTAGCATTTTAAGCGTGCTCATTGGCCTGCCGAGCAATTTTGTTCACCAAACTGGCTTTTGTAAGACGGCCGCGGAGTGTGAAATTCCGTTATTTTCTGTGAACTACGGCATAAACACGTAAATGTACAACTTCAACATTTTCTGATTAATGTTAGTTGTCTGATGCTAAGCAGTCTACTTACCTCACGCATAACTTCAGAGGTTAACTGAGTACCCATGTCAGTCAAGACTTCTTGTGGAACACTGAGGCAAGAATATATCTCCAACAGAGCCTCGGCCTCCCTTTCGGCCTCGATACGAGGAAGCGCCACCGCTTTTGGGTATCGCGTTGCATAATCTACAACCACCAAGATGTACCTGTTGCCTCGTTCAGTAATAGGTTGGATAGGACATACAAGATCAACTGCAATCCTTCTGAAGGGAGTGTCAATCAAAGACTTTTCCCTTTGTCCGTTGACGGATGTCGCAAGATTTGCAGTATCTCCTAACATCTCCCAAAAGTCCTGGCAAATAATAACTTGTACAAATTCTGTCAGTTGTTTTCCTTACTCCTAAATGGCCTGAAAAGGGAGAGTCATGGGCCAACTTCAAGACTTTATCTCTAAATTTGCTGGGTACAACTAACTGCTTGATGACTTTACTATGATCAAACTGAAATTCCCTATACAACAAGTCATTTTCCTTGACAAATTGTGATACATTTGCCTTACCTGTAACTCTTGGATCTGGTTCTTCGAGATACTTCCACAACTTATTCAAGCTTCAATCGCTTCGATGACACGAAGAGGTATAAGTGGCCGCTCCTTCTTGATCTTCATGTTGCCCCAACAGGTTCCTGCAATTGTATATTCTTTGATGGGTGCCATGAATCATCTGGACTATGTGGATCTCTAGCTCCACGGACATTCCCGATTAGTAAGCTCCACGGACATTCCCGATGATTAAATCGTACAATGGATTTTCCATGCACAAAGCGTTAACTTGACCACAGAAGAAAGGAGTGCTCACATCAATGCAAGCTACGGTACTTGGTACTTTACGGACTGTGCCATCCAACACAATGCATGGTTGTATATGACCTGTCAACTGATGTTGATCTACTATATGCTCCGATCCTCCGAACAACTACTGTGCTGGATCCAGTGTCTCTAAGGACTGTTACAGGCTGGTCCCCAACTAATAAGCCTGATTGGCAACGAAGGTTCAATTGTGCATGGTGCACTTACAGGTAGATGTGTACTCTTACCTTTTTGCATCTCATCGGTCTCGACTTAAGATGAAGTTGTCTCAGCGTCTACACAAGCTGCTCCAGTTTGAGTATGCATGGTGACTTTATCTTCTGAGCCCACTTTCAGGGCTGCAACTAGCACTGATCAGTCAATTCGGTGAGTTCGAAAGCTTCTTTGGTTTTCTCTCCTTCAGAAACATAGCCAAGTCTTCGTCAACCACCTCCAGGATCTGCTCTAACACAAACAATTCTAACACGTTATTATATTTCTTATTAACTTCTAACAATTCAATCCATCTTTCTACATACCCCTTAAGTCGATCACCGAACTGCACATAGCGTTCCCCTGGTTCCAACGTCGTTGTGTGGAACTTCAACCTAAACCTTTCATCTGTAAGTCTGAAACGGTTCAAAAGAGCAGTTTTGTCAGATAGAGTATTCAATAATTTTCTCTGGTGGGAGTCTCGAATACACTTCGAGTGCCTTTCCCTTCAGGAGAGCACTAAGATACAAACCCCATTATTCGGTAGGCCAACCATTTGAACCTGCAAACTGCTCAAACCTTCTCAAAATAAGCATCAATTAAGATCATCAATCTGCTCATTAAATACTGGCAACTTTGGAGTCTTTGCGGAATGATGCGGACCTCGAAAGGTACTAGGTGCACTAGGATCAGGAGCATTTGTACGTTCGTGTTCAATGTGCAAGTCATACGCTTTCATTTCGTGCTCATGTTCTCTTTTCCTTTGATTTTCCTCGCGATCAATTCTACGTTCTTCCCTTTCATACAATCTTCGTGCTTACTTCTCTTGTTGGAGCTCTCGATCTTGGGCGAATTTCACTAGATCACCACCTTCCAACCCAATCTCTTGACCTATCTTGAGGTATTTCTCAAACTCCATACTGTTATGACAAATCACAACAATAATGAAATAAAAACAAATACCTCTTACAAATTTCTTACCAGTTAGTACCCACATTTGTCTGACTCTCTATACCGAAGTGCTATTGTATACTAATCACGATATACATGTAATACTGCACTACGCATGCGCAACTCATCAGCCACAGAAAGAGAATGCCATGTTTTAAAATTATCTTTGAATGAACCGCCTCATTTAAATTTGAGTTTTTCACGCAATCCCAGAAAAAGGGACAACCATGCGAGAGGGACATACAGTAGGCTTTATCTGAAGACTATCTTTCAATTACTCATGAACAGAGTTATTTAGATCTCACAAACCTATTTTAAAAAAAAAGTTTCTCGCTACGTGAAATCATCTGTTTAATACCTTACAAATCTGCTAAGTAATCCACTGCATAAGTTATTCTATTCCCGGACAAGCCCCTATTTGTCACAACCAAGGGGTCCGTCTTTCCCCAAGGAGGACAATGGTGGATAAACTTAACAGACTTAAGGAGGATCACAAATAACTCAAACTGATGAGGGCAAATTCATACAAAAATAAAGGGGTTAATATTATTTACAAAAACAATTTACAAAATAAATTACAAAAATAGAGATTAATCTGCACGTACATGTATATCAAAATCTGCAAAATACCACTCGGCCGGTGTTTTATACTAATTTAGATCCTACAATACCGTAATTTACTATTAAGCTTCACTCCACAATATGATGACGCAAGTTTACCAGTTGTACGATTGCACAAGATACGAAATTACGACTTCAACTCCACCAAACGCAAATCAGGAACTGGCAAAATATTACACTTAGAAATACGTGTACACTTAAATCACCCACCACCAATGTTCAAAAGAAAGAAATCAGTCCAGTTTATTCCAGATTAATTTCACAGCGCTTTTTCCTGCATGCATCCACATGTGAAATTTCGCGTACCGTACAGCGACTATCTCGTTGAGCGAGCGAATGTACATGTACAATAACAGAGTGTACTTGCGTGACCGGTTACTTCATGACAACCATAATGTAGTTGGGTGCTGGTGCTACCGCGATAGGGAGTTGGTGGCTGGACGTCAACATGCCCATCGGTCCACACAGGATCGATTCTCACAGGTCGGAACACATCACGACTGGACATCCACACAGGATCGTCGACACACCGCCACAAATCCTCCTGAGAGTAAAAATATAATACAATGATAGCTACTTGCATCTCAACATGCCAACTTAGGGTAAATTATGAAAGATTGAAATGCAATTTGTAAATACTGTAAACTCAAAAACAGGAAAATAATCCCAATATTAAGAAAAATAAGGAAAAACAACTTACAGTTTATCCACATCATGGTACACACAGTACCAATACACCACACATTCATGTAGTGCATTGACAACACAGCACAACAAACACGTACTGGTTACACCCAAACTCACTGCTGCAGTGACTGAAGTGCCATAGCATGGCACAATGCACTAAAGAAATCATTCAAGTGAGAAAGGTACTTAATTGACATGTGCATATACATGTAGCTAGTTGACATTTCTTAGAATGGCCTACTGGCCTGAACAGAGTAATTCCATACATGCATGCCCTCTATGTGAGAAGTAACAGAACAATACAATCCTCGACTTACAGAGTTGAAGGGGCAAGTGGCTATATAAATTATTTTTCAGATCATCTTTCAGCACATGCCTTGTCAGCTCGTCTGGGAGTTGGGTGGTGACGTTTCCTGGTTGCAGCCACATATATTGATCCTTCATTCAAGAAAATAAAACGTGTTGGATGGGGATACTTGATATGCCGGAAGCGTTTTACAATCTCTGAAGGTTGTGGTTGCCAAGATATCAACGCCGGCAGCACAAACATTCGAGGCGATCCGGCAGGCCCAACAATGACTTACCAAACTGCATATGGACCCAAAGGTAGTCATCTTTGCTACTGACTATGGCTGTGCTCAGCAAGATTCACTCTGAGCAGCTATTAACTGACATACCTTCCGTGAGTGCTATCCTGCCTCCGAGTGTACTGGATCTTTGTACTGGACATTGCTTCGAATAAACGTACTGACCTCTTGCAAGTAAGCCGAAGTACCCTCACCGCTCACACTACTTACACTGCCGATGCAAAACTGCAACATGATGCTATGCACCAGGAATCGGCTGTTGGAGCATGGAGAGGGCCCTCCGCCTTGCAGAACTTGATGTACTTTTGACCATTCAACAACCAGCCACCGGATTCAGACGACATGTTTACAACCAACACATGACCGTAAACATCAACTCTATTACCCTATAACTTCTCCTGAATGGATGAACGTATGACATCTGCAACCCCACTCACAGAAGACAATTTCAGGTTAATTTCTCCAAGCATGGCTGGACAACAGTAAATTCAGTACAGCAGGCAGTGAATCATACATCTGTAACTGCTGATATCCACACAAAATCCAGAAATTGTGTGATATGGAACCTGCAGCCATCTTTGCGAGTGACGATTCTCGTGTGGACATCGTTCTAGTTTACCCATTTGGTGATGAGCCTTCATGTGTACAAGAATAAACATTTCGCAAACCTCATCAAAAAGCTACAGGCATTCCTGTTAAGGTTCTCCGCTGGTGAGAAGAGCTTCATATCATAGATTGAGTCACGAAGATTCGGAGAATAAACTGAATTTAGTCCCTCTGGATCAAGATAATTTGTTTTTAGACCACTTGAAATCCCAGTTCTGGTACGCCCATTTGAGGGACGTTCGTTCTGCATCAGTGTCGGCGGATCTTGGGACTCGCATGCACAATCTTTGAAGATGACTCTTCCTCTGGTGGTACTTTTTGATGCGCTGTCAGATCCTGCCCGCTTCGATGGTGAGAGATCACGTTACGTCAGCTCTGATTTTGCTTGGTTTTTGAAACCACAGCTTCACTATTTCCGTACAGTTTGCTCTGAGTGATCTGCTTGCATTGACAAGCACCTTTAATTCAAGAAAAAGCCATTTATGAAGCATCTGTTTGGAGGTTCCATCTTTAAGGATATTGAGGTAGTGGGGAAAAAGGTAATGAGTTTGCTTATAAAGTCGCTTGTACGATTCTTTGTGACAGTATGGCAAACAATTACTGCAGACTGGATACTTGAGACAGTTTGTGGCCACAAGTTGGATTTTGCACAGGAACCCATTCAGTTACAACACGAAATTGCTGTTATTCATGTGGACTCAGCACGTCAAGAGATTATCGCGCAAAAGATTCATCAGCTTCTAAGCAAAGGATACATCACTTTAGAGAATCATCATACATGTATCTTCATTCCTAATAAGTCGGGGAAACTCTGAGCCGTCATAAATCTCAACAAATTCGTCCAGTGTCAACATTTCAAGATGGAGGGCATACGATTGGTGTAGGAATTACTTCTTCAGGGAGATTTATGGGGGTCATAGACCTCGAGGATGCTGACTTCATGTTCCCTATTCTCAGAGATCATTGCAAGTATCCCCATTTTATTTGAAAGCAGCAAATCTTCCAGTTTTCTTGCCTCCAGTCCCATTTAGACTGTCCAGTGCTGTACATTCACCAGTATACCTGTCAATCTTCGTCGGCAGATGATTCGCTGGGTCTCCTACCTGGACGACATACCAATTCTGGGCAAGCCTTTGCGGAGAATATTTAGATCGCAGCCCAACTGCTTCAACGTCTCGAGAAGTCAGTTTTCACTCCTTCACAACAAGTCCAATATGTTTGGGCTTCAACATAGACTCTTCAACAATGACCCTGTCACTTCCTCTGCAGCAAGTGCAGAAAATTGTTCAAAATTAATGGGTTTAACGGGTTTAATGAACTTCAATTCGCAGCCCTTAGGCTGAATTGCATGAAGCCTACAAGTGTCTTCCGCCTAAACATTGAGATACATAGGTGGGTGGCGCCATTGACAGCCTGACGGCCAGAGACACCGGGGAATTTCCTAACTCTTCACGAAAGAATGCTCTGGGATCTTTTAAGTGCGTTACACAACATACTGGACCAACGGCTTTACATCCCTTTCGAAGAATGGAGCAATTGTGTTGAAGTGCCTTGCTCAAGGGCACAGGTATCCCAGCCAGGTATCGAACCTGCAACCCCAAGTTTTTACCCGAGTATTGCAAGTCAGTGACCTAAACCACTTGGCCACGGTACCCCACAAGGAGAGTAAGAGCTTTGCGAAGGAGTATCTTAGCCGAACACGTCCACATCGTGGTCATGGAGAAGACAAGATCACAAAGCTCTTCTTCTCCTTTGTGAGGCTTTTTCACCCAGTGGTATCTTAACCATAACTCGCTTGTTGAAACTTGTTATGGCAGGCGCCGGCACAGATGTGTCTATATATCTTCAAGGCTGATTTGGTTTGGGGTGCTGCTTCTTCAGCTGCGGCTCAAATTCTCAAAGCACCGGATTGGTCTTCTGAGGACACTTTCATCAGGTTCTACAGGAAAAGACGTTCAATCGTTGACATTTGAGACAGCTGTCCTGGCTTCGACTTGGCATTAAAATCAAACAGTGCGAGTTTCGAAGACTAGGCTGAAATATAATTTCCAATTATGTAAAGATACTCACCTGCCATATAATTGGAATTATATGAAGCCTGGGCGAAGAGACTCTCCAAGAAGATGACTCCCTTTCCAATTGGTGAGTCTCCCATAGCCAGGACACTTCCATTTTGCTACAAAGTCAAACGGGCTTGTTTGGACTGGTTTATTTGCATCTCAAAGAAGAGACATTGAATTCCTTTCTACAAAGGGTGGTATACCGTAGTACTGGGGACAGAATACAGTGCGAGTCTCTATGCCTAGGTTTTATAAAATTATAATATATCAGGTGAGTACCTTACATAATTGGAAATTATACGCCAGCAGAATTGAGCGTCTACTTTTTCCCACAGTGTACCATGCAGTGTGAGTGGCTATAGGGCCAATTAACGTAAACTTTGCCTAACATTAACGGCACATTATTGGTTGCAAATTTGAACTGTTTTGTTTTTAAGTAGAAATAGGTGAATTTTTAGGGGTAATGACCATGGGACTCAATTGGTAGGGCATCTGCACATTAAGCAGAAGGTCCGCGGTTCCAATCCCAGTGGAGCCAAGTTGCTTTTCACTGTCCAGATTTTCCCAATACTCATGGACATTTGTTAACATTTAATTTGTTTTCAAAATACTTGTTATAAGAAAAAGTGCTGATGCTTTTGTGAACGGAACACAACAAAGCTTCAGCTTGCCAGTTTTCTTAATCAATTTTCCTTGACTTGTTTTCACAGCCACATCACGTCTGAGATTTTGCTTCATAAGTTTAAAAGTAGGATGTTATAGGGCTGCCCCATTTGCGCCGGTTTCTGATGTTGGCGGCGGTCGGGTATCCATTTACCAAGTTCATCAAAGGCTTAACGTCAAATGACATATACTGCTAATTTGTCGAAATTAATGTTCGTGCCTAAGTTGTAACGTTTAGTTTTTAAATCTTGCCTTTGTTAATAACTGTAACATTTGCTGGAAAATGTGATTCAGTGGGGGAAAACAAAACATAAAACTTAAATTACACAAACACGGAAAGTCACGCCACCAAGAAATACTTAATGCACATTGTTTCCAATGTCACAGTTGGACCCCACAGCATATGTCGCTGTAAATACTTTCCTTGGATTCTGCACATACATTTCTTGTTCTTTTTAAACTAAAGCGTTGCATTCAGTTGCTGAAGTTTTGTAATATAACAAAGTACAGTATTTAATAATCTGAAGATTTTATTTTTGTTGGTCAATAAAATTAAACGTTCACTGTTTTTCCATTTTACAAGTTTACATCTCAAAACATATTTCCAATGTCAGTAGCCCTTATTTACTCATGTGACATAATACAAATACAGATATCCGTAAACAAAGTTGACACATACTGGAATTGACTACTTGAATGCGAGTAGGCAACTCTTAGTTATTTTACTACTTGCTAAGCTACTTCTAGTTTTCTTCGTTTTCTTTTTCTGAAGATACTCCATGCATTTTGATTTTTGATTTAAACTTTATCATTTTCAATGGTTGGTTACTTTAATAACCAGCTTTACAGGTTTTGTAATTCTTGCAGCGTTTTGCTTATCATTAAAACGCCTTGATGTTAAGTTTAATTTCAAGTTTAAAGAGCTCAAAACACCACGAAATCGAAAAAAGCAAAACTCTTGCTTTTCAGTAGCATGCTAGACCCTTTCCGTGGGCGGCCATGACACGGGGCATTCACATTGTCAGTGGGACAACATGCACAAGTAGGCACTTTGTTGATCATGTGTAAATCTGCCCCCTGTCATGGCCGCCAGTGCATTGTTTCATACATAATTAAAATATATATTGGAGATGGAAACTTTTGTCTACTCGCTTTGCGTAGACCCGTGTACACCACAGCTTTTTCAAGATGTAATTATATGTCATTATAAATGCCATCAACTTGAATAGTTGCATTTGTTTTCACAAATGTATCCAGATAATGAAACAAACATTACAATTTGTACCCAATGCCTATATTGTATAACCAATCACAGAGCGACTACATGTATGGCAATTCCAGAAATTCAGATTTACATTTTAGAGACTTTGAGGGCTAGTAATGCTTCATGTATTCAGGTTGTTTGATTTTAAATACATGTATATGTTCTTTAATCATCCCTGGTATATAAACTGCAATGCCGTTCTCAGTAAGCGTGAAAGATTGAAAATATCGTTTTCGGACGTGCTCATTGAGTGCGTCTGAAACAAAAAAATTGATGTACTACGCTTATTGAGAATGGCATTACAATAACAACCAGTGTTACACTTCCATTAAGGATGCCTGAAGAACATGTATTATTCAAACAACGTGAAGCATTACAAGCCCGTAAAGTCTCCCAAATTCTCAAGTAATGCCCATAAAACAAACTTGCCACTCACACACAAGTAAACATGATTTGCATACACACTTGCCCAGAAACTTTGTGTTTACCCATTATTGTTTGTAGTTGTTTCACATTTTTCTTTTGCATTTTCTTTCATTCTTTTAAATTGTTTATGTGCATTTATTTTTGTTACCGTTCAAGTATTCCATTTATTAAGGAGTTTATTTGTGTCTTTTGTCATGCAGCCATTTTGCTGAAACGTTGATTAAAGCAGTTATAGTTTTCACATTTATTTCTTTCATTTGTTTTCGTATTGATTTATTTTTTGTTTGTTTCATTGGTTTTAATTTTGTTTACTCTTTGACAAAATACCTCAATTTGTTTTCGAGTTCAACTCTCATTCAATTTACTCAACAACAGTTAATTATGTTGATGTGTATGTATGTGCAGCACTGTATGCAGTACATCAACACTTTTTTTCTTTTAGGGTGTATCACATCACACACAAAAATGCAATATCTGGCATGGTGCCTAATCACCATTGAAATTAAACAACCAAACTTAGGATGAGAGAAAAATCTCAAGGACCTTATCGGGATTCAAACCTGAGACCTCTGACTAACTAACGATTGCCATACTTTTCTAATTTTCTAAAATTTCGCGTTCTCAGTCCGTGTATTGTAAAGGATATCGTCGAAAAACCGCCTAATTTTGTAAACTAATTTATCTTGTTCCATAAAGCAGTGTATGTAGTAACTATGAGCCACTATGACGAGTTTGTTATAATTCGAGCAATCCGTTTTTGCAAAACAATAAATTGTTCTATGTTTGTAATGTATTTGAAAAATACTTCCATGGTTTTTAATTTTGTGTTGAATGAATGGCAACAAAATTTCTACACTCGGACTTATTAAAACAAAAACCAGTTGGGAATTTCGCCCACGGAGGTACCATTTTACACGGGCGAAAAATCATGTGGTGTTTGTTACCATTGCTATCAACACTTTCAGCCGGTTTTTTTTGTTCAACTCGTAAAGTAAAATGTTGGGTAACTGCAAATGATGTACCAGGGCTTTAGAGGCAAGATAATTTATTGCCCAATTTTTTTTATTCTACTCCATGCCTGCTATTTTAACTCGTGTTACTTATCGAATACTTGATTTCTGCATGCCCTTTCATCTTTTCCTCGCGACTTGAAACCCAACCACGCGACTCGGATATCCAAAGCGATTCAGTTTCAGCTTATTAATTTAATTTCATAAATAATAAATGGCAATTGGTGTGAAATTACACGATAGCTGTTTTCCACGGTGAACGTGTCATCCACGCGAAATACCTTTGAGTAAAGTCTTGTTCCCTGAAGGAGTGTATATTTACTATTGTTTATACTAGAACAACCAATTTGCAAGTTAGTAACACAATTACGCATGCGTATAAAACCAGGCACATGGGGCGAGTTTGTTTCGGACGGATCCAGATCTGCGCAGATCCAATTCACGTGACTTGAATTCCTAGTTGAGAGCAGTTTCGTGTGTTTCTACGCGGTATTAAACTCGGGATCTGGATTCGGTTCTGTCGTGAAACAAACTCGCCCATGGTGTCATGAAAAAAAGGTGCATGTACACATTTTCGTGTAAGATTTTTGCAAGACAGTCTGTTGCATCAGAAATTGACCGTCTTCGATAGTCAATACAGTCAATACAGTAATTTAATAACCAGTTTGCAGTTGACAGTTAACTGGTTAACCGTTCGGTGAACAATTGATTATACCAATTATACCAACAGTACGTGTATTCTTTCTCAAAAACAGAGGTTTCTTTGAACGACAATTATTGGCTGTTCCGACACTGTTTTCGTTACGATTGTTTTTTCTTCTTTTCCTTCATCCACTTTTTTCAGACGCGGGTGAACAATTGATAGGTGCATTATACCAACAGTACGTGTATTCTTTCTCAAAAACAGAGGTTTCTTTGAACGACAATTATTGGCTGTTCCGACACGGTTTTCGTTACGATTGTTTTTTCTTCTTTTCCTTCATCCACTTTTTTTCAGACGCTATTTCGGGCACTTGCACATTGACTTCAACAAACTTCACATGGACATTGGTCACTATGTGAATTAGTGCACAGTACTAATGACGTCATGATGACGTCTTCACGTGTCAGATTAAAGGGGCATGAAGTTTAATAAATTAAATATTTCAAAATCAACTAGAAATGTGTTCGTTCTTGACAACGAACACATGGCTGTTCCCTTCCTTTTTATGAACATGTCTGGTGTTCGAGACGACCTATTATCACCTATGTTGTTATATTTAACTATTTAATCATCTTGTCCCTAGAGAGCGCTATTTTATACGATGACGTCATCACTCACATTTTGGAAAGCTTGAGGGCCTCTGACATTAACACCCTTGACCCCGTATTTATACCCTCTACCATTTTCACACTATAGGGCTACTTCCCGTTTCGACCGGAAGTGATCAAGGTCAAAGGTCATCGCCATATTATTTGGATACCCTACCTTAGTCGAAGTGTAATACGGTTGACCACATGCAGATATCTTGTACCACTTTTAAATGGCAAGGCAAAATCTGTTAGACCAATAGAAAACGAGGTCAAAGGTCACGACCATATTTTTTGGATACACCACCCTTGGTCGAAGTGTAATACAGTTGACCACATGCAGATATCTTGTACCACTTTCAAATGGCAAGGCAAAATCTGTTAGACCAATAGAAAACGAGGTCAAAGGTCACGACCATATTTTTTTGATACACCACCCTAGGTCGAAGTGTAATACAGTTGACCACATGCAGATATCTTGTACCACTTTCAAATGGCAAGGCAAAATCTGTTAGACCAATAGGAAACGAGGTCAAAGGTCAAGGGGTGTGCGCATCTCAAAGACCTTTGTTAGTCATCGTATATGCCGAAGGAATCAAGATCGTAGGTCAAACGGTTGATTTTTTATTGATTTTTGAATATTTAATTTATTAAACTTCATGCCCCTTTAATCTGACACGTGATGACGTCATCATTACGTCATCAGTACTGTGCACTAATTCACAATGGCTGCGTTCGGGCGTGTACTCGTGTTAACACGAGTATACTCCTGCGCGCGCGAACGGCAAGAATAACGACATTCGGGTCAGTGGGAGTATGCTCTCGGTACTCCCCAACAAATGGGGAGTGTGCTCTTACTCCCGACGAATGCCATGTGATTAGTACGAAGATGGCGGGATATAGGTTGGATTTTTGGTGAATTTGCTAAACGTGTCAACTGGATAACTGGAACAACAACTCACTAAGGTTTGTTTTGGACGGCATCAAAGGTTCTCACGACTTACGGCCTGTATTTCCTCAGTTTCTTTTGAGCAGTAAAACGGCGTTTTTTTGTGCAGTGATGGCAAGAGACGGCCATCTTCACCGATTGCCATTCGCGCATGCGGAATGCCGACTTGCCGTTACTCCCGAGTAACGAAAACTGCACCGAACGCAGCCATAGTGACCAATGTCCATGTGAAGTTTGAAGTCAATCATCAATGTGCAAGTGTCCAAAATAGCGTCTGAAAAAAGTAGAAGGAAAAGAAAGAAAAAAATCGTAACGAAAACAAAGGCTGTTCCGACCGCATCGGAACAGCCAATAAAAAATCAACCGTTTGACCGATCTTGATTCCTTAGCCATATACGATCGCTAACAAAGGTATTTAAGATGCGCACACGCCTTGACCTTTGACCTCGTTTCTATTGGTCAAACAGATTTTGCCTTGCCATTTGAAAGTGGTACAATATATTTGGACGGGGTCAATTGTGTTACACTTCGACTAGGGTGGGGTATCCACAAACTACGGCGGTGACTTTTGACCTTGCTCACTTCCGGTCGAAACTGGAAGTGGCCCTTAGTTTGAAAGTGGTAGGAGGTATTGAGATGGGGTCAATGGTGTTATTATCAGAGGCCCTTAAGCTTTCCAAAAATATAAGTGACGACGTCATCGAATGAAATAGCGCCCTATAGCGACAAGATGATTACGTAATTAAATATTCAAAAATAAATAATAAGTCAACCGTTTGACCTACGATTTTGATTCCTTCGGCAAAAACGATCACTAACAAATGTCTTTAAGATGCGCACATGGCTTGACCTTTGACCTCGTTTCCTATTGGTCAAACATATTTTGCCTTGCCATTTGAAAGTGGTACAAGATATCTGCATGTGGTCAACTGTATTACACTTCGACTAGGGTGGGGTATCCAAAAGATATGGCGATGACCTTTGACCTTGCTCACATGTGTCAGATTAAAGGGGCATGTAATAACATTCAATGTTCAAAAATCGATAAGAAAATAAACCATTTGACCTACCATCTTGATTCTTTCGCCATACACGATCACTAACATAGGTCTTTAAGCTGCGCACGTGCTGTGACCTTTGACCTTGTTTGATATCGGTCATACACATTTTGCCTTGCCATTTGAAAGTGATACAAGATATCTGGATGGGGTCAACCGTGTTACACTTCGACTAAGGTGGGGTATCCAAAATATGTGACGATGACCTTTGACCTTGCTCACTTCCGGTGGAATCCGGAAGTGGCGCTTAGTGTGAAAATGGTAGAGGGTATAAATATGGGGTCAAGGGTTTTAATGTCAGAGGCCCTCAAGCATTCCAAAATATGAGTGATGACGTCAACGTATAAAATAGCGCCCTCTAGGGACAAGATGATTAAATAGTTAAATATAACAATATAGGTGATAATAGGTCGTCCCGAACACCAGACATGTGTTCGTTGTCAAGAACGAACACAAGTCTAGTTCTCTTTGAATGGCTTTTAATTCATGATATTTTAAACTTGGGTATTCAAATAATACTGATTTTCGAGTGTCGCAAATTCCCTAAATCAATGTGCGTATTTTAATGCAGGCCTTGTGTCCCAGCTTTCCTTTTTACGTTCGTCTTCCCTCCTCTGGCTGAGCAAGCACCGACTCTGTAATATTTTTCTTCATTTTCTCTGAACCGACTTCATCGGATGTCGACCACCGCCATCACATGAATAACACAATATTTAAGTTTAAAGGGTCTGTGACATCCTAAACAACTTTGTGCCTAAGCTTTGCTTCATAATTACGGATTACTTGTTCAGCAAGACATACTATTGTTCGTTTGGATGTAAAGTCAATAAAAGGTGGCATTTTTCAACTTTGAAGATTTCATTGCAATAAATCACAGACTGAGGGCGCTGTTTTGAGTGCATCACATAAGGAAGACAGAAGGGAAAAGTTAAGAAAAAACAAGACTTCAAGTTGGACTTGTGGCAAATTGCTGCAGTTTCTACCCCCAGTTTTGTCATGGCTTACAGCAGGCAACATGTAAAACAAACTCAAACAGCCATGGATTACAAAAGTTTCAGGAAAATTGAGAAAAAAGTGGAATCTTTTGTGCACAGTTCAATGTGATTTTCCTGTGTTTGCCTCTTGTGACGTCGTGACCTTGGTCATGAATATGCATATTTTCATTAGCATAAAAACTAAAAACCTTTGTTTTAACCCCCAAAGCAAGCTCCAAATAGGATTGTTATGACTTTAACTGAGTAAAGTGGTTTTAAAGCATAGATTTCATTGATAAAAATCCTAAATAAGGGGCCCTAAAAAAGGTTATATAACCCAACAGAGGGGTAACATGTCAAACACTCTACACAACTGTCAAGTTTTACTTTACCTAATATCACAGTAACATTTACCAAATCTATTTAACCATAATATTAGGTAAATAATCTTTACCAAGCCACAAAGTAAAAAAATGCACAACTTATATGCAAACTCTTACCTAACCTCTGTTGTGTACAGTTTTACATAACTATTAGCAGGTTCGTATAGCACTTCGGAAGTATGTAAAATTTTACACAACTTGTGTAATTTGTGTGTGTTTACCACTAAATTCGCAATTTAAGTACATGTACTATTTAATGATATTCTCACTTTCTTGCTGAACATCTATAAATAATGGTGGTGTCAAGTATTTATGAGTGTGTTTCGTTTAATCGGTTTTTAATTGCGTTTAATCAATTTTTATTATGTTGTCGTTTAAACGGTGTACCATTCTGTCCTAAAATGCACAGTCATGCCTCGTTATAAGAGGTCACATGTCGTGATCATAATCAATCATTGGCTGTAGCATTATCGTTTGGTGCAAATTTTACCCAAAATGGCTTGCGAAAATAGGTCTCGTCTGGTGTTTTAAGTGCAGGTGTATGGACCTAAGACATAATGACGCAATTTGTGCTTACATGTACCTCTGGGCGTGTTTGTTTCGGACGGATCCGAATTTAGATCTGTATGCGATGAACTCGTTCATTTCGCGCAGATCCTAATCCAGATCTGGGATCTCTGGGATCCTTCTTTGAGCGGTGGTTCAGCACTAGATCCAGAATGGCGACGTAAACATCGCGAAGATTTTTGTGTGAGCAAATCGTGTCGTTTCAATTGTCAGTGGCAACACACGTACAAACAAATTGAGGCTGCTTGGTTATTTACGATAAATGTTACGAGTGAAATTTTGTACCGACATTTGACAAAATAATTCGGTAAATAAATTGCTATTCACGTGATTTGATATCCTCGTTGAGAGCAGTTTCATTTGTTTCCGCGCGTAGAAACATCTGGACTCGGATCTGTGATGAAACAAACGCCCTTTGTGAGACTCGGGAACCAAGTGGGTTATATAGGGCCGTACCTAAGAAAGTAAACAGCTAATTCTTTAACACAATTCCCTGCGTATAACATTTTTTGCAGCAATCATACTTCAAGTTGAAGCGCCTGTAAAAAGTCCATACTTGCAATCAGTTTCACTACACGGAACTCCATTTGTACCTGTACGACCTCTTTCGTTTATCTATACCCTTGTTGCCTTAACTCTTTCTACCTGATATTTTCCCATCAAACTGAATCTTACAGTTCATTTCACCCGTGTAAATATACGTCAGTGTATCAACGAGCATATACATCCTATTCCGTTTCTAATTTTCTTAATATAAAAACGAGATAACACCTAATCTCCCCAGAGACACCGATACTGGAAAAAGCCACCCCATGAAAGCCCCTATCACTTCAATTTCCTTTCTGTCTGTACATATAATTTCCTGTTTCCCCGTTTGAAGGACGAGTTTTTGTGGCTGGGGAAAGACGGGCGGAATTGACGGAGACGATTTTGGCATGTATGGTGGTACGGCAGACATTGTGCCGATGTAATTATCTTTAATGAAATCGGGGGGGGGGGGGGGGGATGGGGTTGGTGCTGTGTAGCGACTGAACTGGAAAATGGTCGAAAAGGAACTTTGTGGGTGCTTGACCGCAAGTTAAAATGTGCGTCGCGTACCGGGATGCGCAGGCTCGTGTACCTGTCTCATATCTGACTTTTTCGTAAGGCTGGATTCACGCTCGGCCTTTTCGCGCTTGAGAAAAAGCGGCATTTAGGGAATTTTGAGTAAAACGAGGCACTGAAAACCAAAGAATCAACTTGAGCGGAGAGTAATTTTGTGATTCTGTAGTTTTCAGAATCACTTAAAGGGCCCTTATTTTGGATTTTTATCAATGAAATCTATGCTTTAAAACCACTCTACTCAGTTAAAGTCATAACAATCCTATTTGAAGCTTGCTTTGGGGGTTAAAACAAAGGTTTTTAGTTTGTATGCTAATGCAAATATGCATATTCATGACCAAGGTCACGATGTCACAAGAGGCAAACACAGGAAAATCACATTCAACTGTGCACAAAAGATTCCACTTTTTTCTCAATTTTCCTGAAACTTTTGTAATCCATGGCCGTTTGAGTTAGTTTTACATGTTGCCTGCTGTAAGCCATGACAAAACTGGGGGTAGAAACTGCAGCAATTTGCCACAAGTCCAACTTGAAGTCTTATGTTTTTTCTTAACTTTCCCTTCTGTCTTCCTTATGTGATGCACTCAAAACAGCGGCCTCTGTCTGATTTATTGCAATGAAATCTTCAAAGTTGAAAAAGGCCACCTTTTATTGATTTTACATCCAAACGAACAATAGTATGTCTTGCTGAACAAGTAATACGTCATATGAAGCAAAGATTAGGCACAAAGTTGTTTAGCATGTCACAGGCCCTTTAATAGTCACTCCACACCGCTTTTTCTCAAAGCCACCCTCAAAGCCCGAATATATAATTTGCAGTGACCCAAAATGTTACTTCACGAGTTGACAAGAAAAACCCAACTAAAAGTGTTGATAGCAATGAGTTTTTCCCCATGTAAAATTGTACCTTTGCAGGAGAAATTGCCAACTGAAGGTGCTTTTGCTTTTAAATTGCAAGGTCTGCAGACAATTTATACCACAAAAAGGTTTTCTGAAGTATTACTACATCTTTGTGGCTGAAATTTCCACAAGGCAGTTTATCAACATTATTCTTTAGTTACGTAATGCTGTTTTGAAAAAGTTTCCAATCATGTAATCTGTCTTAAAGCAGTACTTCTGGAGCAGATAGAAAAAAGTAATTAAAATTCGTGCTAACTTTCATAATACTTGTTTGTAAACCGTTCCATACATCAGGTGGAGACTACGTATATGACGTCGTCTCTTCCCAAAGGCGTTTTAGGCAATTAGGGCGAGCGTGAAGGTAAGTAAACTTCCGCGAACGGGAAGGATGAGTTTTCTATTTTGCATATTATGTTGACGTCATCGCGTAAACGTCTGAGGCGACGTGACCTGCAAATATTTGTTTATACTTAGCGATGGTTGATAGTTTGCCAAGGTAGATAAAAAATAAATCCTCGGATATAATCTTTTTGGGAAAAGAAAGGTTGTTTCGGTTTTGTCGAAAAGCTAATAATAATTATGTTTGTATAATTTACTATTAAACCTGTAAATGCCACATAACGATATGCAGAGGGTCCTCAATAAATATTTTTTAAGCGTAGTTTGCTCCATCCTTCGGAAGGGATGTAAAGCCGTTCGTCCAGTGTGTTAGGTAATGGAAACGCACTCTAAAGATCCCAGAGCATTCTTTCGTGAAGAGCAAGGGGGATCATCCCCGGTGTCTCTGGCCATTTCTAATTCTAATTCTTCATGGGTTTCCTCACGCTTGCGAGTGACAGTGCAACGAGCACTATTGAGGAATCCTTGGTATGAATACCAGAAAGAAATAATAATAATAATAATAATAATAAGTCCAGCTGTATTATATATAATTAAACATAGGGGCAATTCCAGCGTCACGGATATTACATTTGTACTATTTTTTATTTTTACTTTAAGAGCTCATTTTATATCCATGGATGTGTTTAATTTTAAATAATCCACAGTTATTACAAAGCTGTCATCCTGGATAGTGTACATTAGGAAGTTGAGACAGTTTCTATAAATCGTTTGTTGGATATAATATATAACCTCTAAATACTGTCACGGATATTACATTTTTTTGGACAAGACATTTTGCATGCCAGTACATTTGTTGAAAAGTCTGTGAGTTTATGCATGTGGTAAAGGCAATTTCCATACTGATCGATTGGTAAGGCAATGTATCAATAGCATCTTAAAAAAAGCACATGCTCTGTAGAACACCAAACGTTACGTCACGGACATTACATTTTCAATGTCACGGACATTACAGTTTTGTCCACTTTCATAAAATTGTGAAAAAACACCGACACTATACATTATTGTCACTGATTTTACCTTAATGATCAAGTGTACGTGCTTTCCAATAGTTTTTGATAGTATATTTGTTGTCACACTGTTTAGAGAGTTGGCAATATATTTTTATTGATGATTTTTAGTAAATTCCACGATGACTGACATGAAATTATAACACAATACTCTGGTTTACCTTTCTGAACACTGACATGTTATTTAAGCTGAAATGATGCAAAAAATAAATCGAAGTAGTACGAATTAAGCTTGTGCCGGTAGACGATAATATCGAATATCGCGGTATTAAATTTCAGCCGGTATAAATATCGTCTGGTTTTTGGAATACCGGTGTCCCGCTCTCAGATGTTCCGCGTACTCAGATGTTCCGATGACCAAATATGGTAGCTTACGTCACGGAACGTCATGCGCACAGCGTATGTATTTTTACCAGTTTAGGTGCAGTGCTGAGTTGATCAGCAGAAATCGCGCCATGTACGTACTTTGATGCGCGCAGATGTAGTGATATTTTTGCAAGATGGCGGCCGCGGACATGGCGGAGCGTTCATGCCGTTTCGGCGTATTTAGAGAAAAAAAACGAAACAATAATTGATTACTTAGGCTAAGCAAGGGGTCTTACGCAGCAGGGCTTTATGAGAGTCAGAAGAGAGGAACACACGTACGATGAGGCCAGTAAGGCACGCGGACACATTTACAAGGGGACAGTTTTACCTTTTACACCGGGACATCTGAGCACGCGGAACATCTGAGATCGTGACCCCGGTACCGAGATATCGTGAATAAACAGTACCGAAATATTCACCGCGATATTTGCAGACTCATTATCAGCTAATTTTTTTTAATTTTATGTTTTAACTTAACCATCTTAACATTTATTTATGTACGTTTAAATTTCTTGCCATTTTAGTTATTTTTATGCTCATACTTTTATATAACGTATATATATATATATATATATTACATATAGTTATATATATATATAACCGCCGAACCCCGAATAGGACGACACTTTTGGCTAGAATCCCGCCAGTGACCACTAAAACCACAAAATTCTCGGTAAAAAGATCGTAAATGGACACTAATTTTCTCCTGAAACTCTCTATAAAAACATTTTTTGCAATCTAGACTAAAATGGTGCGTACCCTAATAGAAATGGTTACAAACCTAATAAAAATGGTTTTTGACCTAATTAAGATGCTTTTTGGAGCAATTGTTGTTAGGACGACCGGTGACCGGTCGTCCTAACGCGACCGGTCGTCCCAACACTCCTTTTTTACCCCATATCGGTCTTCCTATTCATGAATTAGTAGTAATATATATATATACACTGAGCAAAAATATAAACGCCCCATGTAAATTATTTATGTAACATGAATTTAATATATTTTGCAACCCCTAAGGCTAATACAAATTTCAAAGTGTCACATGGGGCGTTTATAATTTTGTTCAGTGTATATATATATGTTTACTTTCGTTGGTATACACGGTCCCTTGAAAACCAACAACATGGTGAATGGGTCACCGTGTCTAAACAAGTGCTAATAATTAAAAAAAATAATGATAATAACCCCCAGTTTAAAACATACATAAATAAAAAGTGATGTTCTGGACTCATGGTGCTACATATGTGATAAGTTTACAAAGTTTGTATATTACTATAAACACTGAAAAGCTCTTTCAAATGTTTATAATAGTCAGTGAATTGGGAGTCCTGATGAGCTGTGCATGTACTGTACATGTAGACTGTGCATCCGGAATTCAGCCTCAACATCATCTTGAAAACAGTATCGGTTCCTGTTGTCCATAGGAGAAGGCAGTGATTACATGATTTGTTCTTGTTTAACAAATGACTCTTCTTCCTCACAGTAGACCAAGAGATTTGTGGTTCCTTGTCCCTTCAGAAATTTCACTGTGCATCCATCATTGTGTATGTGTGTTATTTGTGCAAAGTATTTTCGTGATTTTTTTGTGAGGAACATCACACGGACAAAGAAGCCAATCTGATTGATGTGGCTCTGGTTCATCATCACTACCACTAAACAATGCAACTCGCTTGCATCTAAGCCGTTTTCCATGATCTGTGATTCTGTAGAATTCCAACAAATGTTCACTTCAGCTCATATACGCTATATGTAATATCCGTGACGTCTAGGTAATGTTATGTCCGTGACGCAATTTCTTGACAAAATAAGCAAGTAAACTCCTAAAAAAAAGTTCGGAAAGTCAAGTTTGACTGACGATTTCTCTCTTGTTACTGAATCATTTCCCTTGAATTTGGTATCATTGGAAAGCCCTGTTATTCCTCTTTACAGTGATGTGTCATTTGGTATGATTAATCAATTGGGGATGTGCAGTATAGCGGAATACAGGGGTTGGTGGAAAGTGAAATGTCACAAAATTCACTGCTATTGTCATGCAGTGCATTCCCCTTTTGCTTGGAGGATGGGCATGTGTCAATGCACTTTTTGACAATAGCAATGCATTTTGTGACATTTCACTTTACACCCGCCCGTGTATTCAGCTGTGCTGCACATCCCCCAATTGCTTAAGCATAACAAATGACACATCATCGTAAAGAGGAATAACGGGGCTTTCCAACGATATAACATTCAAGGAAAATTATTTTGCAACAAGAGAGAAATCGTCAGTCAAACTTGACTTTCCGAACTTGTTTGGAGGAGTTTACATGTATTGTTAAAATGCTCAGGATGTGTTGTGTGATATCACATTCTAGCTTTGTTTATGAATTGTGAACAAAACTGAATTAAAACTCGCACTACTACAAAAACTGTTATACCTAAAACGTCACGGACATTACACATCAAATGTTGTGAAAATCAACTTTTTTGGAATGACTGTGTTTCGGATAAAAATTACTTTCTTACAATTTCCTTTGGGAAGGTGTTAATACAAAGCTTAAGCTTTCGTCTAGATTAACGAATAATGCTCTTTACGTTTTTGGGGTATTTTATATCAATTTAACACATAATAGGTGAAAATCACACATTTTTCCTACAGGTCATTTACAGAGTATCTTTGCCTGGTCATCAAAATATAACCCCCATGCACCCCCCGTTGCTTTTCAGGTGAAAACAGTGCCATTACATGAATTTCATTTTTCACCCTTAGGTTTGCCCGTAGGATGAAAGTGAACCAACCCCCATTGTTCACCTCAATTTCAAGACAATTGTGCTGAGTGATGCGTGACACTAGGAAAGTTACAAAGACATCATTAGAAACCCTTTAAGATGCTACCGGTTTTTTTTCACTGGCAAATGTATAGTCTGGTCAAAACAACCTTTCAAAGTTGGATCACCCCTTTTTTTAAACGCCCTGTATAGGCGAATCTCCAACAACCAGATTGCTTTAAGGGGATCATAAAAAAGAAAACTCGGATTTGCCTGATGTGACCTTCAGTCATATTACATTTAATACATCTTCATTTCCAAACCTCGTCACAAACAGGGAACATAACATCTTCAGGTTTCGTTGCTAATATAAAAGGCGGGGACACTCATTTACTAGTTCGAGCACGCGGCAATTAGCGTAATGAATCTTGACACCTTAAGACGGTTTGCGATACCAACTCCACAAATAACACAATTTCCATTTTATTGATTCCCCTCCGTGAATTCTATGTAATCTACGTTGAAGCATCTCTTTTCATCAGCTCACAACATGGAGGAAGGCTATTTTGGTGGAATTGGGTCGTTTTGCTAGACATCTGTGCACCAGACTTGTCGATATCATTAAAGATTAAATAGAAGGCGGATCTATTAACGGTGTAGAGTAAATCAAGGTAAATTAATTTCCGTAGTCGGAACATAAAACCTGTAGTGGTGTAGCTTATAACAGGCAACTCATATTTTTTTCATCTGTTAATGGTTTAGTCTCAGAATTCTTGGAAACGTAGATAAGCTCAGTCGTCTTTGATCTTTTTTTAATGGATAGGCCTACTAATTAGGCCATCTACGTCATTGCAACTTTCTAAGTTAAACGGGTTTTTTTTTGTACCCAACACTATATGTGACAAAGGGACTGCCCCTATACCTCAACGCACTACTCCCGTTTGTTAACGCACCCCCAGCCACTCGCCCCTAAAAACTGAAAGGAAATCCTTTGAAATTCCATGGATGTTTGAGACACAATGTGGGAACAATGGAAAGGGAGGGGGACCCTTTGCCATATATTGTGCACCAAATGATGTGGTGCACGCGGCACGAAATCAATACCGCGTTGCTACGTGGTGCACGCCAATGCCGAGCAACCAACAGTATGGTTGCTTTTATGCCATTTTCTCCTACGATGCAGACGGTATTGATTCTGTAGTTCACACCTACCGCGTGCACCCGTTTACATTACGTAGCCACAAAAATTTAGTCTGGTCATCTGAATATTATTTGTGTATGTGAAAGCAAGCACGTCAGTATCAAACGCTATTCGTACGAAACACACTAAAGGCTAATTTAGACAACTATCTCAAGTGATTTCTGGGAGGGGTGGTTATCTTACTGTTGGGTTTATCCCTCTATGGCTTGTTAAGCTCACGTGATGGCCAATTCTAATCAGTGAGGAACATCTGCAATAACCGTGTTCGAGACCACCATTTGGTTACGTAGCTCAATTGGTAGGGCGTCTGCACGTTAAGCAGAGGGTCCGCGGTTGGAATCTCGGTAGAGCCAAGTTGTTTTTCACTACATCCAGATTTGCCAAACTAGACGTGTGGTCTAGTGGGTATACAGCCGTGCTCGTGATCGAGGGGTTATGGGCTTGAGCCCCACTTGTGCCAACGTGTTTGTGTCCCTGGGTAAGACACTTAATTCCCAATTGCCTCGTCAACCCAAGCGATGTTAGGGGAGCTGTCGGGGGAATGCAACAATCTAAGTGCTGATAGGGATGTGCAACCTAGGCAGCAACCTAGTTGAAGCGAGATGATTCTGGTAATTCCATAAGGGCAGTGATAATAGTGGCTACGGCGCTTTTGAATGACAGTCATGTTAGATATTGTGCGCCTTATAAATGCTGTACCTTTGTTATTATTACATGTATTTGTATCGACTATACTGACCGAGTGTTTCTTGACCTGTGATTGTAACTTTAGACATTTCTTGTTTGGCAGCGTGCCAAATCATTGGTAACCTTTTGTCGGGCGAGCTAGGGAGTTCTCGATGTCATATTTTCATTATTGAAAATGCAGCTGATCGCAAAACGGAATATTAAACAGGGCATTTTACGCTGTGCTGAATCGTGTTAGCATTTAAAAAGTACTCCCTTTGGGTGGTAAAAAATTTGTGTTTGCTTGCCGCGGTAATTACTCATAAATATTTGTGTATAGGTCCGACCAGTTATTTGAATTGAAAATTAAACTTAACTTTATTTCACTTAAAGGAGCTTGTCCAGTTTTTGTTCTCCAAAAAAATGGATTTTGTTCTAAAATCATATATTATAGCTCCACGAAATACTATCCATGAAATTTGAATGTGGAAGCAAAAAGATTCGTGTAATCACTGCACTGCTTTATGTAACCGGATGAATTAGTTTACAAAACATCGCAGATTTTATGACGATATCCTTGAAAATAAACGGATCGAGAGCGCGAAATATTTGAATGTAAATTTGACGCATGATATGGTACCAAAATCTCAACACCCATGGGAAAAATAGGGGGTTCAAAAATGTGATGTGGATATGCTCCTTTAAAGTTATATTGTCCTTGGTTCTCAGCAAATTCGTTAAAGGAATTGTCCGGATTATTAAGGAACTGAGCACCGTAATTTTTACTGACAGTGATGGAGAAGTACAGGTCAAACAATTTGGATAAACAGATTTCTGTGGGAAACAAAAACAGTTCTGGAAATTTTGCTATACCAGAACTTTCTTCAAACATGGAGAACCTTGTTACATTGAATGGTCATTACAGGCCACGACGAGTTGTTTTGGTATAGAAGCTGTCGCAAAATGTACAATTTAATTATTTTTTGTCCGAAGATTTTTTCTTTTTCTTTTTGTGGGTATATGTATTTTCCATTTTCCTGATGTACGGTACATTTACGGAGGAACCCCTGAATTGTCTGTTTCATAACGCGCATGATATAATTATGCTGTTCTCCCTTATACACAGTTTTGTTTCTCCAAAAAAAACGATACTGCTTTTGGGCTAGTCATATTTTGCGCTTTTCTTATAACTCATTAAAGAAATTACTATCCGAAGGAATAACACATTCATGAGAAATATTTTTCTGACATTTTCAACCGTGATTTTCCGATCCAAACCAGCTCGGGAATAAAAACTGGCTACATTTTTGCCCACTGATTTCTCTTTTAGATTTCTCTAGAACGCTTGGGGACATTTGGCCGCCCGTTTGTGCGACCGTTCCCCTCAAACCAAATTTATAATTGCCCCAAAACATTGAAAACATTGTTATGGAGAACAAATAAATAACATAGCCACTCTTGACGAGCATATTTCATTTCTTGTGTTAATCAGTTTAAAGTGGCGTAACTCCCACGCTGTGCCTAAGGGTGTTGTGACTGTAACCTTTTAAGACGAGGCTGTTTTGTTTTGCGCAATAATTGGTGCGAGCTGCCCACGCGGCCATAAAACTGATGAAATAATTCGAAAGATAACATGGTAGGTAAAACAAAGTTATAAGAATAGGTCAAATAAAGCCCCAGTACATCATTTCATTGACCCAAAATTTTACTTCATGAGTTGACTAGAAAAACCCGACTAAAAGTGTTGATAGCAATGGTAATAAACACCACATGATTTCTTTCCCGTTTAAAATGGTACCTTTGTGGAGAAATTGCCAACTTAAACAGCTAGAATCCCCCCATCCACATTTTTTTAGTTTTCCTGTTTATCATGGAGGTTTATGTTTCTACAACGCGATTACAACGTGTTTTCCGCCAAAAACCGACAGTATTTGTTTAAAACGCAATTCAGTTCCGACCCTCCTCACCCGGAATTCTGAAACGCTCGAGGTCACTTGGTTTGTTTACAAACAGGGGCGATACGTCATCCTGAGAAACACACAAAACGGCCTGTGCAGTATTGAACGGAAAATATACGAAGTGTATCTTCATTATGCCTGTTCTGTCCTTGTAATTCAAAATACAAACGTGAAAACACCTGATGTAAAACGACAATAATCTACTATTACCTTTTTTGTGAAAAAAATCGTAAAATTGTGGCTCACAATGAGATCGAGTCTTTTGAAGGAAACACTGGTGCATTGCGACCGGTGTTTGTCACGGAACTTACAGCGGTCCGTGTACAACAGTGGAAATGGTGCCTGCGGGCCGCGCCGTAGTTCCCACGTGTTTGAAATTGGCACACGGTATATGCACATCGGCCGGTACAAGTTAGAATGAGCGACTAATTTTTCTCTCTCTTCGTAATAAAAAAGAATCTTAGCTTCTGCTCTTTTTTTCATGATGTCTGGTAAAACATACAACCACGCAACTACTGGGCATATCTCTGGCTTTTTGGACCAAAACAATTCTTCAAAAAACACCATCTAACAGAGACGGTTTTCCAAGTTTTTTGCGTGTAAACGTATGGAACTAACAATCGTGTTGACTTTTCTTTCTCAGGATTGCGTCACGGGGTCACGCGCATATCATGAATACCTAATGAGCGTTTCAGAAATCGCGAAAATCTCATTTTCGAAAAGCGCACTTTTGCTTGCAATTTATCCACTTAAAACCGACAATTAAAAAATAATAAAAATCCACGTCGGCAAGAGGGATGTTTGTACTATCGAGAAAAGCCTAAATGCTGGATTTTCGTAAAGGGGGATTCTTCCTCTTTAAGGTGTAATTTTTTTAAATTGTCTGCAGACATTTTTTAAACTATCATTCAACACAAAAACCATGCACGGATTTTTCAGGTTTTCTGAAGTATTACTGCATCTATGTGGCGGAAATTTCTACAAGGCTATGTTTATCAGCATTATTCTTTTTAATAGTTATCTAACGCTATTTGTTCCTGTTTTTAAAGTTGTCTGTAAACGATTTTGTACTCATTCATTCAACACAAAAACCAAGCATGGATTTGTGCATCCTGAGATCTCATGGAATTTCCATTCTGCTAAGCGCCCTTTTACAATCCCTTGAGGAATTACACGCAAAACTGTGGAGATAGCGGCTGTTATGCATGAGTAATTTCGGTGTAATTTAATCAATTTTTTAATATTCTTCATTACTATCCCTTCCTACCGGAATTTCAGGCGACGTGTTTATTAACTCCGCAGATTTTCAAATTAATAACAGGGGTGCATGATGAAAAACGTGAATGGAACGGATTCCCCTGTATGCTTTAAATAGTAGCCAATAGTAGCCTAGAGTCCCGCCTTCACGCTATGGCGCTCGCTTGCAAGTAAGTCAAGCACCAGACTACCTGGCAAATAGGGCCGTTTCCAGGGGGTGCAAGCGGGTCCATATAGTAACCGTCGCGAAAGTCTGTGCGGTACCTGGAATACCTCGCACATTACTCTGTGCATTTTTAAGCTGGACCATCCGAAATTACATGTTGAAACGAACATGTAGTCATCGTGAATTTTCGTCAAAATAACGAAATAGAACGTGTTTTTTTACTTGAAATCGATGTCAACTTTGAAAGCTGGACGTTTCCAAACTGCAATGATGTATTTAAGAAAGCAGAGAGACGATATTGGGTTATGTGACTGATTTTAAGTTTCCGATCAACATGTTCAATCAACATGGTCCAGCTTAGAAAATACATAGAGTAATGTGCGAGGTATTCCAGGTACCGCACGGTTACCATGTGCCAGCGTGCAATCCCTGGAAACGGGCCCGATTTGCCAGATATAGTATGGTGCATGAGTCACTCGTACGCGAGCGCCATAAAGCGCGAAGGCGGGACTCTAGCATTTATGTAAATGTCGGTGTGACTCCAGGACTTATGCAAATATATCACGCAACTGGTCTATTGCGGACGCGAACACGGCCAGCGCTACCGAGTATTACAATGCAATGTACCCACGCTGTGCCGAAGGGTGCCCGCAATGTACTGCCAAACGTCCTGATTGGCCCAGAGCGGCGACAATATTTCTGTCGGTGCTTCCACAGCAAAATGGGGACAATTTAAATAAGGCCTCGGAACGCACGAGTAGGGGAGTGCGTTAAAGAGGCACTGTTTCATGAGGATTGGATTTGTGAGGTTTTACTAGAGTCTTATTACATCTATGTGGCTGAAATTTCTACAAGGCAGTTTTCTCGACATATACTTTTAATTACGAGTGGAAATAACCAAAATTGAAAAAAACAAAACAAAAAGAAATACAAAATTATTATAAATGGCCGGCCGGGTTGCTGTAGTGGTCCCCCCCCCCAGCCCCCCCCCCCACCTCTGGCGTCCTGGGTTCGAATCCGGGGCGTGTATGTGGATTGGGTTTGCCGTTCCTACTTGACTGCGCGGGTTTTCCCCAGGAGATTTCTCTAAGGGTTTTCCTCCCACTTCTAAAACTGCATCTCCTTCTTCGTCATCTCTTCTCTGACAGGTTATGTTTGAAAAACGCTACATCTTCGATCCCCAGTTATTGTTCGTCCGATGCAGTATTAAGAGCTCCTACAAATCATTCAGGAAAGCTGTGGTATTGCGACCGTTGTCCCCCACAAGTGTAATCTAAAACGTAAACAGACAAGCACAATAAATGCTACGAACCTGAGAATATTTGTTGTTTTCGTCCATCGATCATGCCACGGTTCTCGTAACATGGTGGACGCCATTATATGCATAATGCATGCCCCGCGTCATTATATGTACGTCGCACGCGCGAGATTCTGGCCTACAATACTGGCCTGGACCATAAGGCCAATTTTATAATTTTTCTTTAACACATTTAACACTCAGAACAGACAGAGACTACCATTTTTTTTCTGGCTCTTTCAAGCTTCTTACTACTTTATATTTTAAAACAAAGTAACGAGTATTGCACAAAATCTGCCACAAATGGGAATGAGGGACACTCATAACAGAAGTCTATCACTCTAACCACTGCACCAAACGAACTCGCTGCAAGCTCATCACTTTTTAATGAATTCAACCCTAACCATAAACCTAACCCCTGACACTTAACCCTTTACCCCTACCCTAGTTAATAATTACGTCGAGAAAGGGCAAAACAAACCCTAATTAACATCTGTCCAAAGTTGTCAAGATTTCCACAGTTCTACAGAGAGTAGTAATTTTCAGCGCCCTCCCCCCGAAATACTATAATTTGTTTAGTTATCAACATTGTTGTCACTGTACCATGAAATTTCAACATTTTACAGTGCATGTAAAGTATGCGCCCCCATACACCCCCCCCCCCCCCCCCCCCCCCCCCCCCCCCCGAACCCCCTACTCTTTGTAGAATCGTAATGACATAAAGGGACTTAGTTGCCGAAGATGCCTTAAAAATAACATTATTGTCGTAAAAGTAAATATTGTGATTTGAAATCAGAAAGATAAGTTTTGTGTGTGTGGATGTATGTGTGTGTGCGCGGGTTTAGACATTCAAACCGCGGACGTTTTCTCTGGTTTTAACAAAGGGAACAATATCGTCCGCGATTCCAATCGTGTACAAAACAAACGAGAGGAGTACGTAACAAAACTATGTCCAAACAAAAGAGGAACAATTGGACGTCCGCGATTGGAGGTGAATTTGCACCGAGTGTGTCACAGTGGGTGTACGCACCTTGCGTACGTGGTGTGGACTCGAAACCCATTCAAGTCCACAATTTGCGGGGAAAAGTGACGGATTGTGGACTTGCACTCGTTCGCTCAAGTCCACAGTCATGTTTTCCAAACTTGGGAAAAGGGGTTAGGGTGGGGGTGGAGGGTTAAAAAAAAAAGGGTTAGGGTTCAGGAGTAAAGTTTAGAAACATGGATTAGGAAAACATTGGGGTGGATGAGGGAAGAATTTGAAGAAAACAACGATTTTCCGACCAATTCTCTTAAGTGCACGAATACAAAGAAACGTCCACAGTGCGTACGTAATTATTATTTTATTTTAAATAATACTCGTTTTAAAATATTACACTTTATAAAAAAAAAATATATGTAATACTTTTTAACCAATTACATTTAAACTGTCTTAATCAGATTGTTTTGCCAACGCAGAATGATTAGAAGACAGTCATTCATTAAGGAATGTTTACATTACCAATCGGTACTTACTCCAAAGCCTTCCATTAATTCAGTTAATTTGGGAGAGACTGGGCCTATAGTCCGCCACTGGCCTTCCGCCCGTTGCCTCCCCCGGTGCCGGCCGCGCCAGACGGCGGCCACTAAAACGATTTCCACGGCAGTTTTTTGACTGGCTCCGGAAGCCCGTGCTTTTTGTCAACGAATTTTGCGCTTGGCTCGGTCCGAAGCGGCCGTCGCCAGTTTTCCTGTCAACTTCGCTTCCGTGTCGATTTCACTCGGCAAACACCCCTCCGGGCAAAACACCAAATACCAATTACGAAATTACATTGATATGCTTTATAGAAATTAAAGCCCAATACATCATTTGCAGTGACCGCATTTTTACTTTACGAGTTGACAAGAAAAACCCGACTAAAAATGTTGATAGCAGTGGTAACAAACACCACGTGATTGTTTTCCTGTGTACAATGGTAGGCTACCTTTGTAAGAGAAATTGCCAAATGAAGGTGCTAACAAAAATGTTGCCATTCATTCAACACAAAATCCGTGCATGGATTCTTCAGGTTTTCTTCAGGTTTTCCTTAGTTATGCAGTTTTCAAATCATGTAACCTGTCTTTAAAGGCAGTATACATGATTGGTATCTCGAAAATTATAAATGTTCACAGATTTACGCCTAACTTACACAATATAAACATGATGACCGTAGAAAACTTCCCCTGAAATGGTTTTGTCTAAAGTGCTATAGTCTTTGAGAAATGAGTAAAACAATTAGTTTTCGTCTCATGAGACGAAAATTCAATTCGGCCCAAGTGCCATTTCGCCCTCAAACCACTTCGCCCGAGTGCCACTTCGCCCGAAATCACTTCGTCCAAACACTACATCGCCCAAATGCTACTTCGCCCCAAAACCACTTCGTGCACAGGCCGTAGTTCAGGGCGAAATGATTCAGGGCGAAGTGGTTTTGGGGCGAAATGACTGCAAACCCCTTTTCTCAAAAGTTAGACTAAGTACGAAGCTCAGGTTGGTTTTTTGCTCAGGTTGGTTTTAATCATGCATATCTTCAATCACACAGGGGGATAAAACTATTTGTAACAGTTTACCAATCATGTATACTATCTTTAAAGACAAATTACAGAATTTGAAAACTATTACAAACTGCACCATCGTCTTGTGTAATTGAGGATACATGTATATTGAAAACCAACCTGCGTGTAAGTCATCTCAGTACCTCATCTACATTCTGAGAAAACGATGAAAAACTGTGTCCATGCTTGCAAGAATTTGTGCGAAGCCACTTGTCCTATTTCGGCTGGTTCCTGGATAATGCACAAAAAACGGAGCCACCATACCATAGTAAAAACAAGATAACGGCACCATTGTAAAAACAAGATACCATCTCGGGTGGGGTACCGTGGTCGAGTGGTTTGGGTCGTTCGCTCGCACCATTTGGATATAAACTCGTATCCGTGTTGCGGGTTCGAAACCCGGAACCTGTGCTCTTTAGCAGGGCACTTAACCACAATTTATCCATCCCTCGGAAGGGATGTAAAGCCGTTGGTCCAGTGCGTTGTGTAACGCACTTAGGAGATCCCAGAGCACTCTTTTGTTAAGGGTAAAGGGGCCCTGGTGTATCTGACCGTCGACTGCCAATGGCGCCACCCACCTATGTATCTCGATGTTTAGGTGGTTTCCTTAAAAATAAATAATGTGAAGCGCGCTTAAACATGTTCATATTGAAAGTGCGCTATATATAAATGCAGTAATCTATCAATAAATGCAATAATTTTTATCTTTCATTTGAGTAAGGTTTTTAGTGACATTGATTACAATTTTGCAAATAATTGCCCCACTATTTAACGACATATCACTTTTTCGAGAAGACTATAGGCGTTGGCTACCGTGAAATGTGTAGACAGTTCGATCAGTTTAAACACTTGCCCCGACATAATGGCGTCACCCTTTGTTTATATGTACAAAATTCCATAATGGCTGCAATGGCCAAGTCGAGTGTTTTTCTAAGAAACTCGTCTATACGTCTATTAGACTTCAATAGCGATCAGGCACCATGTCAAATATTGCATTCATCGCTATAAATTAGCCAAGCGCGTACGTATCGATGGACACAAAGATAATATAATTACGTCTACGGGCAACATTTTTCTTGGGTTTAATTAACCATAACCTTGACCAGTCAATTTGCTTCAATTGTATATTTTTTTTCTCCCAAGAACTGAATACAGAGACATGTTACACGATGCTTGTTTAAATAATTAATCGTCAATTCTTTATTTCGTTTTTATACAGTATTTATAATATACATCAATTAAAATAGCACCCACCGCACTCCAAGTTTTTGTCATGACGTCCACAAAAATATATTTTTAATTTTTTCACATAATTTTAATCTTCACTAAACAAGTCTATACGCATGTGCTAAATTATTATTTAATGTATTTTATATACTTGATAGCTACGCACGGGCTCTAAGATCAACCCGGTAACCAAGGACGCACTCCGCCATGCTGAGGTGTCCCCAGGAACATGAACTGTTCGTTTGGTTTGCGAGTGTCTGTTTCCATTGGCATCCACACAAAACGTGGAGTTCATGTGCCCGGGAACACCTCAAAATGTCGGATACATAAAATAAGAAACGGATTTTGTTTACAATAAAAGCGCCCTCTGAAATAACGTCTGTATTGTCTGTCGTGCGCACGCATCATGTTTTGCATAAATTTCCTCAACGAACGATGTCAAAGGTCATATAATTAAAAACAGACGTGATCATGTAAAACATGCGTGCGCACAGCGACAGCCAGAAACGTATGCTTTCTGTGACGTCATCTGTGACATCAGAGGACGTCACATCGTCTATAAATTTTTGTTTTAATTTGAAAACGATAACATGACATTTTGTCGTGACAAATCAAGTACTGATAATTAAAAATATAATTTGCAGTAAAAAGCGATTTGTGAACAATGCATAATACATTAGATATTTTGTAGTTAATTCCGTATTTGAAAGCGACTACAATTTTACTTTCTTCCTAAACTAATTTTCACGTGCATAACTTTAACAGTGAATAATACACTATGTTCAGATCGTTCTGAGCAATTTTGTCACCGTAATTCTGATGATTATGGCTGTATACTTTCGTCTCTGGTATTTTCAGATTTACGAAAATAAATCTAAATTCAATAACAGTGTCCTCCAACGTGCGCGAACCCATGTAAAAGGCGTCCTCGGAAAATTGTCGCGCTTTCCATGGATGTGTATTAGTAAATCAGTAATCCTTGAAATTTATGAATTAAAGTCAATGAAATATCAGCAGCTCAGCAATGAATACAGTGCAGCACACGATACTTTTACAAACGGGTCTTTTTCAGTTTTTTATAAGTCGTGTTTTCCGTATAGTGGCTTAATAACAGGGGCCAACTTCATGTTTAAGTACAAAAAAAACCTCTTGCTTAGTAGAGAACGTTACCAGTTAAATCATCATGTGATAGAAATAGTGTATGACCAGTGTTAGAGGACGGTTTCATTACCATGACAATCGCATAACATTTTTGGTGGGAACCTCATTTCATCAAGCAATATTTTTCATGCTTAAGGATTTTTTGATGCTTAAGCAGCTCTATGAAATTGGCCCCAGATCTTTGCCGTGCCCGAATTGGCTATACGTCTTTCCATAGACTCGTGTGTAATTCCAAGACGTAGGCTACTGATTCGGACACGGCTTATAGACCGTATCGATTAGCCGCCAGTTTCTTTGTTCCTTGAGGACATGTGTGGTTGACCATTTTGTGCTTACATTGTTGACCAATTTAAATGACAAACGTTGCCTCACAAGATGGCAGCTATTCTATACGATCTATATTAAATTTCCGCCGCGTCCCCAAAATGCTTCTTGCATGCTGATTAAAAAGGTGCCAGATTACGTGTACCTTTCGAGCCTCGTTGTAAAGACGAGGCTTGCTATGCATAGATAGTCTGGTATCTCTCAATCAGCAGGCTGCATTTTACATCACTGATTGTGGGGACACGATCGAAACTTGGTTTACGTACATGTATACGAATAAAGTCTGTCTGCATTTTTACACAGGCCAATATACAAGCATAATCCTTAATTCGTCAATGTCAAAAAGTCCGAATTTTTGATAAAACATTATTGCACACTGGCTGTATTGAAATTCTAACTTTACCACCAAGTGCTGTGTAGGCCTATGTACATTGTTGAAAAATTGGTGCATTTTAAGAAGTGTGATCGGCGTGAAGTAATTTCAATGTTTTTATTTTATTTGTGTGATTTTACTCGGAATATTGAAGGCGTATACAATGTATTTGGTTTGTAGTGTGCTATGGCGGAGCGGTCTATTGGATCGTATTGAAAACCTGGGTTAGTCTTGGGTTCAAATCCCAGTCCGGCTCACCAATGGTACGTGTGCCCTTGAGCAAGACACTTTGCCATGCATTGCCTCTCTCTACCTTGGAGTAAATGAGTACATGAGAGGGCAGTGAATGTTGAGCGCCTAATAGGCACCCGGGGCTGCATACTCCCCAGGGAGCCGAGATGGTACAGACGAAGTGCTCTTTGTTTACATTTAAAGCGCCCTCTAGTGAAACTTTGTTGTCTTTATGCACAGGCATCCTGTTTTGCATACATTTGGTTTGGTAATTGTGCCAAAGGTCACACAATAAAGACGATTAGACATCCGACCTAATTCCTGAACCAAATTCATGCAAAACACGATGCGTGCGCATAACGCCGGGCATGTTTTGGTTTGCTGTGACGCCAGAGGGCACATCATCTACACGGAGTGATTTAATGGAGCCCTATGAGCAGGGGTAATGATTGTGTAGGCGCCTTAATAGGGGTTTCCCCGGTAAGTGCAGAGGAAAACTTTGCCCAAGATAGTGTTGGCATATCTACGCACTTCTCGTTCAGACGTCTTGGTGTTTGGGGTTTAAGCAGCGCTATGAAATTAGCCTTTTACGTGTAACCTTTGCACTATGGCTGGCGCTAGCGCTCCGAGTTCTTCAATCTCAAAATGGAGGTGCGGTTTAGAAACTCCACGTAATACTATGCTGTTGTTGCTACGTGGTGCACACCAATGTCTAGCAACCAACAGTCGGGTTGCTTAATGCCATTCTCTCCTACCGTGAACACGGTATCGATTCTGTACTTCACACCTGCCGCGTGCACCGGGTCGTATTACATAGCAACAACAATTTAGTCTGGTCAACTGGATACCAAGTTTGCATGTGAAAGGAAGTACGTCATTACATCAGATGATATTCGTGTAAAACGCGCAAGAGGCCAATAGAGCACTAAAGTGAAGAAGTCACCCTTTGTGTGTTGCCAAGGTTACTAAGTCTACACTTGATTCCCTCCGCTTTACCAATGGACGTTTCGGATTGCCAGTGAATGTTTAGACCCAATTAACATGGTAACCGATGTCACACATTAGTAGTAAATAGACGATGTGCTCTTTGTTTATAATTAAAGCGCCCTCTGTTGAAAATTGGTCGTCGTTATGCGCACGCATCCTGTTTTGCATTAATTTGATTTGGTCACAATTTAAAGACGATTTGGCATGCGACCTTCTTCCTAAACCAAATTTATGTCAAACATGACGCGTGCGCATAACGCCGGGCATGTTTTGGTTTGTTGTGACGTCAGAGGGCACATCGTCTATTGGCCACAGAATTAAACTTTTAACAAATCCGAGGTTAATTTCTATGGTCTTCTAGTCTTGCTACATCGGCGACCCCGGATGAACCATGGCAAGGTCGACAGGAGCATGACCCGGCCATTTTGACTTCCATGGCACGGACGTGGGGGACAGGCCGCCGGCAGTTCATCCGCACCACCCGCATCACGTGGCTGTCCTCCTGGCAGCACTGGCATGACCTCTCCATCCGGGTGTAGTCCGTCGGAGACACCCGGGAGTAGGACATACACGTGCCCCGGCAGCCGAAGGAGGGGACTTTCTTGGGAATGCAACCCGCGTGCGTGATTGTGTGTGCCAGAGGTTGTCGATTGCAATCCGCACAGGACTGGCCGATCATCAAAGTAGACACGAGCATCAGCGTGAGGGCGCACTTTAGGAGGACCGTTGAGGCGGTGCTAGGGCTCGAGTGAGTTGGCTCCATGATTACGTGAGAAATCTACAAGAACAATGGATGGAAAAACGGCTGTTATTGATGTTTTAAGATGATGCATCTGCAGATGTTGTAATTAAATCAACCATTACTACATCACTGTGTGCATGTATAATCATTACCATTGGCTTTTTAGTGATATTGCTGTTCTTTGTATTTCTGTTTCTGTGCTGTTAGCAATATTGCTTAAAGGAGCGTGTCCAAATCACATTTTTAGCTCTCCCCCATTTTCCCATGGGTGTTGAGTTTTTGATACATGTCATATCTCATATTTGTTTATTACCATTCTGAAATTTCGCGCTCTCAATCTGTATATTTTTTAGGATATCGTCAAAAAACACGGATGTTTTGTAAACTAATTTATCCGTTCCATAAAACAGTGCAGTTATCACACCAACCTTTTTGCTTCCACATTCAAATTGGAGATTGCAATTTTCCAATTTTCTATCCATGGATAGTATTTGGGGGAGGTAATTCATATAATTGTTGGGTTAGAACGAAATCCATTTTCTGGAAAAAATCTGAACAAGCTCCTTTAATTTAGTTGTGCAATCTGTTAACGTATGTAGGATATGTTTCAGAATTTGTATTGTCTGTACCATTTAAGTGTGCTGTACTTACACTGCACTGACCGTTCGTAATACATGCAATTCGATATGGTGCCTAATTACCATTGGGTTCGTAGGAAAAATCTGGGGAGTATACCACCGTGCCTCATAGCTCAGCTGGTAGAGCATCTGCCTCGTGTGTCAGAGGTCTTGGGGAAAACCTTAAGGAGTATACCACTGAGCCCCATAGCTCAGCTGGTAGAGCATCTGACCGGTGTATCGGAGGTCTTGGGTTCGAATCCCGATATAATAATGTAATGGTGGACACTTGTCTACCCTAGGGTACTTCTGGCGCTGTTGCCATTGACATTATCTCTGACATGAGGAAATCACCAGAATCATTTCGCTTCAACTACGTGGCTACCTGGCCAAGGCGCACAATCCTATCAGCAGTTAGATTGTGGCATTCCCCCTAACAGCTCCCCAAATATCGCTTGGGTTGACGAGGCAATTGAGATTAAGTGTCTTGCCCACGGACACAATCACGTTGGCACAAGTGGGGATCGAACCCAAAACCCTTCGATCACGAGCACGGCTGTATGGTGTATACCCATGTTTGGTTGCACTATAAAAGCTGTACTACAAGTTGGCAGTAGATACATGTAAATGGAATTATGTATGTACAATCTATAGGATTTACATTTCAACAAAGAGTTACTCTAGTCGTGCCGAGTTTCATGTGGATAGACACCCAATTAGCCTTTTGCGTGTTTCGCATGGATATCGTCTGGTGTCCTGACGTACTTCCTTTCACATGCACACTTAGTATCCACTTTTTTGTTGCTATGTGGTGCACGCGGCAGGTGTGATGTACAGAATCAATTCCGTGTTCACAGTAGGAGAGAATGGCATAAAGCAACTAGACTGTTAGTTGATGGGCAATGGCGTGCACCACGTAGCAGCAACAGCATAGTATGTGACTTTCTAAACTGCACCCCCATTTTGAAAGTGAAGAATTCGGGGCGCCAGCCATTATGCAAATGTTACACGCAAAAAGCGGAATCATAAAAGATAACCAATCACATTGCTTATATAATGTCAAGCGGCGCCCAAGGGTCACAGCGACTGCCATTGGTCGCGACTCTTTAAAATAAAATCTAAAAACACATTGCTGGATTGCTTGGAAAATTTAACAAGGCCTCGGATCCATTTTCACAGCATCCTGAGATATCAGGGAATTTCCACTCTGCAAAGCGACGTAACAATACCCTGAAGAAACACACGCAAATCTGTGGAGTGAGCCGGCTGTTGTCTTGAGCCAACTCACGCCCGAGTCATTTTGATGTAATTTAATCAATTCGGTCATGTTATGCCGAAAAGAAACGATTTCTATACTTTCCAGAAATTGTATTGGGTTCCGTTCCTTATGACTGTCCCATTCCTACCAAACTTTCAAACGACGATCTTAATTTACTGCGCAGTTTTTCAAATTAATAACAGGGATGCATGCTGACGAATGCAATGGAACGGATTCCCCAGTATGCTTTAAATAGCAGCCAATCGTCGACGCGGACAACGGCCAGCATTACCGAGTATCACATGCATGCACGGTGTTTACAATCTGCGCGCATTTGAATGCCTGCAATCATGCTACAATGCACTGCCAAGCGTCCTGATTGGTCCAGCCGAGGCGACAAGATTTCTGTCGCTAGTCCCACCGCGAAATGGGGCCTTTTTCAACAGGGCCACTGTACGCAGGAGTGAGGGAGTGCGTTAAAGGGGCACTGTTGCAAGAGGATGTTTTCACAGTTACCCTTGAAGTTCAATACATCATTTGCAGTGACCCAACATTTTACTTCATGAGTTGACAAGAAAAACCGACTAAAAGTGTTAATAGCAATGGTAACAAACACCGCATGATTTTGTCCCCGTGTAAAATGGTACCTTTGTGGTGCTTTCATCTTTGTGGCTGAAATTTCTACAAGGCAGTTTATCAACATTATTATTTAGTTATGTAATGCTGTTGTTCCTGTTTGTAAAGGTTTTCCAATCATGTAATCTGTCTTTAAGTTGGACGAGTTTATCTGCGATCAGCCGAGTGCTTCTTAGCGATGACATTTGGTGATAACAATTCGATGCCAACAAAAAAAAGCCACGTTGCCTCTCCATTCAAACATCGACTTTATAACCCCGCGGAGATCGCACCCCAGATTTCCCGGGTGGCCGCTAAAAGGCAACTAGAAACATCCCCGAAGGGTTATCTTTATTTTCTTCTGCATCATCAGCCTAGATGTGATGTGACACAATAATATATTTTGGTTGGTCTACTGCCTCTTTACCTTCCGGCTAAGATTAAGTCCGCAAACAACTTGATTTTTGGCCTTATTTGCATGGGCCTTCGAGGTTCACTATTTTTAACTTTTCTGATCCTCAATGTTATTTGTTACATTGACGTATGCATAGTGTGACGGCAGAAGTACACAATAGACCGTATTGAATAGCTGCCATCTGGTTGGGCAACTTTTGACATTTAAATTGTCAACAATGTAAGCACAAATTATGCAACCATGCAAGTCCTGAAGGAACAAAGAAACTGCCCTACAAGATAGCAGTTATTCGATATGGTGTATACATCCTATACATCAATTAATTTGTACCCTATCGTTTCTTTGGCAACTTCACTTCTACAACAAAAGTTTTTTTTAAAAGAATCATTGGGCCTACATTTTTCCCTTTTGCGGTCAATCTGAGATGGGTCATTTGGTATTAGGAATCGCGAATGCTGCACTAAACATGTTTATTTAATAGTAAATAATTATAAATTTGGTTTGCATTACAAAAAATATAGCGACTACTTTCTATTGCCAACAAATTTTTGCACAGCGCCTTTATCATATTTTGCCTTAGTTGATGCACTGTCTTAGTTATATGATTTGATATTTGAGTGTTTTAATTGTATTCGTTCACTGTTGTCAAACTAGAAATGCATATGGAATATTGTCGTTAATCTGTTAGGTATATGGTCGCGAAGTGAGCCTGTTTGATCTAAAGGTTATCAAACTTAATATATTTTGTCCCTTTGTTTTAATATTTTAATATCAAGGTACACAATTTGCTGCAAACTATATTGCTCATTTTGAGGCTAATAATATTCTTACAGCCTCGTAATTTAATTAATTTCCTTCGATTTTACATTATTGTCGACCTCAAAATGAATGTCCACTAACTCGGAGTCACTAATGTTATACAGCATGATTTTATTGCTAATTCCACGGGGCAAAATCAGAAATAGCCGATTTGCTAACCACGACGCATTTTAAATTTTAAGTTGTTCTGTCAAAAGGAATTCTCCTAATTACAACAATCGTTTTGAAATTCGTATTTTATCATAGACCATCTTAAGAATGCTGTAAAGCGCATGAGTATCTCGCAAGATAGATTAAAGACAGATTACATGATTGGAAAAAGTTTTAAAACAGGAACAACAGCATTACACACTTAAAGAATTATGTTGAAATTCGCCTTGTAGAAATTTCAGCCACAAAGATACAGTAATACTTACAAAAACCTGAAAAATCCATGCCTTATTTTGTGCATGAATAAATTGGTAAAACAATTTAAAAACACCTTTAGTTGGCAATTTCTCTCAATTTCTCTTTTAGTTGGGTTTTTCTTTTTTCTTGTCAACTCATGAAGTAAAATTGGGCTTTAAGTGCGCTATAGACCGTCGAATAGCCGCCATTTCGTGGGGCAGTTTCTTTGTTTCTTTGAGGACATGCATGGTTGCACATATTTTGCTTCCATTGTTGAACAGTTTAAGCAACAAAAGGTGCCCCACAAGATGGCAGCCATTCGATACGGTCTATATAAGACACCATTATATCATTACTTACATCATGTATAAAATACTTCGGTGCCTCAGTGGTATACAATTTATTGCTGGTTCTCGTAAGAATTGTTTTTATTGTTCTAGTCTGCCAACATAATGTTTTATCAAGAAAGAAAACGTTTGATGAAAATAACTTACCTTTCAGGTAAAACAGGTCTTTAATTAGTCAAAGCTCTTTGCTCGCAGAGTGTATACTCTCTCTAGAACTCCCCGCAGACAAAACACCCGTCTCGTGTGTAAAACCAATGCCGTTCCTCCCCGGGCCTTCGAGAAAACTTTCAATGTGCATCAGCGTCTGTATGTTTGCATTCGATCATTCCTCAGCTAAAAGGTGTGATCGGTACGAGGACGAATTTTCTAATAAAACAAATATCGCCTGAGTCAGATAATCTTCAGCTGAGCTAGCTCTTAACGTGGGGCGTAAAGATGCAATGTATGCAAAATGTTATCAAGGCCGCGTGTAGAGCGCTTTAAAATGTATACTCCGTGTCGAAGTAGTAGCAGGCTACTTTTGTGAACGAGGAGTCACTTACACGGAACATGATGTCACCTAGCAATGCGCACTGCGCAGGCGCATGAATAATTGGTAGTGGGTGCGTGTATAGAGGAGAATGTGTGGGGGAGTCAAGTGTGTTTGGTTTTGTGGTTCGATTATGACACTGCATGAGTAGGGCGAGCTTTGGTGAGAAGGCGTAAGTTGGTGTATATCCCCGGTGTATATCCGGTTCCTGCTGAGGGTAAAAGACCGAAAGTTGTCCAACCCCAGGGTTCCACTTGGGGTCTCTAAATTTAGATTAAATTTAGCCCTTTTGGAGTTTGACTTGGTTTACTCAATTAAATCGAGCAGCGGAGGTGTTTCCTCGAGAAATATTTCGAGAGTTTGTAAAACAAAGGCTAAGCGGCCAACATATAGTGAGATATTCGCATTATTGTCTATTAAAAAGCTGAAGGCAGATTTAATCTTGAGAAAAGAAAATAATAAAAAGACAAGTTGTTTTTCATTTTTTTCAAATCTATTGACCTTCCATTGAGTAACAACAAAGTGCAATTTTCAAACACTGATCTTCCTTGAATCGCACCTTATGTTCCATAATTTTGTTTTGGTCTTAGCTAAATGGACCCTATTCACCCGGCTGAACGGTTCAGTCGTGTCCCATGAATCAGTTCTACAGAGTGCCAACTGTCGATGGAAAGGGTGCCAGTTACGTATAAGTTCCAAACCTCGATCTGAATACGAGGCTTGGAACGCAAAGTAGTCTGGCGCCTTTCCAATCAGCAGTCTGCATTTTCTTGAACTGAATCAGAGTGCATTCTCTACACTGAATCGGGGGACACAATTGAACCGTTGGTTTAGCGTGAATGGGGTCTATTTTGGCGTAGGCCTAATGATTAAAAACTGGTTATCCAAGCCTCAATAGGTCACATTTAAACTATTTTTCAACAGTACATAACTCCTTTCTCATTCAATTTTTAACCCAAGCCCAACGTCTGTTTGGTTTGTAAGCCAATTTAAACTAGAAGAACTTCATAAGTAACGTTAATCTGTCGACAGTAGTTATATTACACCGTTATAATATACATGGAGCTGGAAAAAAAATGGACGTTCGCGGCATGTGTTCTGTAGGGTGTGGGACGTACAGTTTCATACTCGGCATGATCTGTAAGTTACAATTTACTGCATTGTCAATTTCTTGGAAAAAGACAATATTGTTAGGAAAATGTGGTTTTGTCGTTGCGAGGGGTTCTTAGCAGGATTTGTTTTCATTGACTAAAACTTTTTGATTCCGATTTTCAGTCAAGTGATCAGATCAAGTGGCTTACTTGTTTAGACCCCAAAAAATGTTTTTCGAGACGTCTCATGTTATATTGGAATGAGATAACAAAGGCATCCCTTTGTCGTATGGCATCGTAATGCGACGCGCGACACGCGACACGGTCCGTCACGCGACACGCGACACGATCCGTCACGCGACTCGTCAAGCGGCCTTCGATGCGACCTGTCGTACGATTCACACTGGAATCAGACTGAGCTTTTTTCGCGTGTAATTTCGACGCGGTCGTTTTAAGAAAAAGCAGTGTGAAGGATTTGGAGTGTAAAGATGCACTAAAAATCACAGAATTACAAAAACACGTTCCGTGATTTTCACTTTTCAGTGTGTCGTTTTATTCAAAATTCCCTCCACGCCAATTGTTTGTCCGAAAGCGACGTGCGTCCAAACTACGCGCGAAAATGCTTAGTGTAAATCCACCCACCTGTACCTGTGCATTTTCGAATAACTGACTAATCGAATATTCGATATTCGAAAAATGTTCGCCCCTTTTTTTGGAGTGTTATCCGAACCTATAGTTGTTCGGAGTTTACTTCCCGCGTGGGTGCTATGCAGGATGTTTTCTTTCAACCGTTTTCGATGCCAAATCAGCCGCCTCGTTTGCATTCAATAAAAACATCCTGTAATTCACCCACAGGATATTCATTCTAAAACACTTCCGAACTGTATGTTCGGTTTAATCTGGGCCCGTTTGCACATGGAAAAAAAAGGTCATAGGCCTACCGAATATTCGATTCGGTAAAATGCTATTCGAACATTCGATGGAAGATCGAATATTCTAATATTCGTTTGGCACACCGCTTCCGGACTTTGCCTTTCATCAAACAGCGTGAATTGTCTGCGAGGCGCCAACCCAACTCATAATCGTTTTGACATGATAAACTTTGCTCCATACGCTACGTTGCAGACGTGACTGGAACTTCATTTATTCCCGGATAACAATCATAAAACCCTCTGTGACGTTAACCTCATAAACAAGTTGCGCAAGTACCTATTCCGTGTTCTTTCCCCGAAAATTGATGCTTTAAACTGGACAGTTTATGGTGTATTCCGTTTTAGTGATAATGACAAATTCGCTGTTTCAGAACTGAATTTAGCTAACTTTACCATTTGTTTAAATATGTTATCATTAATTTTTTGATTTTCAATTAATACCGATGCTACAAAATTATTATCCACTGCGTTTTTATGTTTTGTTTTGCTTTAATTAATTTTTTATTGTAAGGTGTGAATTTGTCAATTTCAATTGGTTGATTTTTTTCAGCCGAATGGGTATATTGTTTTAAGCTTCAATTTATAATGCGTGCATGCTACATTTTGTTTGCGCTATACGAAAGCACGTGATTGATGTTAAAGGGCCTGTGACATCCTAAACAACTTTGTGCCTAAGCTTTGCTTCATAATGACGGATTACTTGTTCAGCAAGACATACTATTGTTTGTTTGGATGTAAAATCAATAAAAGGTGGCATTTTTCAACTTTGAAGATTTCATTGCAATAAATCACAGACGGAGGGCGCTGTTTTGAGTGCATCACATAAGGAAGACAGAAGGGAAAAGTTAAGAAAAAAACATAAGACTTCAAGTTGGACTTGTGGCAAATTGCTGCAGTTTCTACCCCCAGTTTTGTCATGGCTTACAGCAGGCAACATGTAAAACAAACTCAAACAGCCATGGATTACAAAAGTTTCAGGAAAATTGAGAAAAAAGTGGAATCTTTTGTGCACAGTTCAATGTGATTTTCCTGTGTTTGCCTCTTGTGACGTCGTGACCTTGGTCATGAATATGCATATTTTCATTAGCATAAAAACTAAAAACCTTTGTTTTAATGACCTTTAATTTTTATGACTTTAACTGAGTAAAGTGGTTTTAAAGCATAGATTTCATTGATAAAAATTCTAAATAAGGGGCCCTTTAAAGTTGCATATAGGCCTACCCCGCATTATGGATTGTTGAACTTCAGATTAGCTACATCGCGTGTCATTTTCGGTTTAAAAAGTCTACTTTTGTTTGTTTAGATTATAATCCTATCATATACACTCGACCAAAAAAGTTCTGTCACCAGTAAGACATTTGTAGATATTTATTATGAAAATTTGATTTAATGTAGGAAAAATATATATCAAATTTTAGCTGAACATATCACTCAAAGGAATAGAGCTAAACGGAGTATATGATGGCGAGCTTCACGGAACAGGAATGCAACAAAGGAGTGTGGGGTCAGAATGAAAAACACAAAAAAACAACGATGTCAACTTCATTGCACTCAAGCAAGGGAGTTACAGTTCAGTATTTTGCTTCCACCATACCTAATGCAATGGCACGATTCAGATTGGACAATTGAAACATTTTGATTTGGATGTTTTTGACAAGACATTGATCAATCCAAACTCACTTAAAAATTTCCTAATTGTCCACACACAAATTGCCCAAATCACAAGTTGCATTGTTCTTTGGTGTTTTTCATTCTGACCCCACACTCCTTTGTTGCATTCCTGTTCAGTGAAGCTTGCCATCATGATCTCTCTTGGGCTCTATTCCTTTGAGGGATATGTTCAGCTAAAATTTTACATATTATTTTCCTACATTAAATCCAATTTAATAATAAATATCTATAAATGTCTTACTGGTGACATAACTTTTTTGGTCGAGTGTATAAACCTTCAAGATTATAATTCAGTAACCTTAACATATTTAACATCACATTACTTTAAATTACATTGTACATGCAAATGTACACAACTTTTAAAACCGAACATCAGGGAAATGCACTTTTCAATTTGTTCTTTCTTCGACATGAAGGAAACCCGTAGTTCCCTCTGTAGTTGCATGGTTGGTACTCTTCAAAGATCGAGGGTCCATTAAGATTCGCCAGGTCTTGAAGATCTTGAGTGCCCCCCATCAGTTGTTATTTCTTCCCGTGCTGAAGGAGCCCGAAATCTTCCTTAATAATTTACGCAAAAGCCTCCCCCTGCCCTAGCGCTTGAGACTCAAGCAGAGCTTATATTGCACGACAAATCATTTGACTTCTCTGGTTTTGTGTTATTTCTTCCCACCAGTATAAGAAAACACGGAAGATAAGTATTTCTTTAATCCAGTAAGTCTTTGAGATTTCTAAGTCATACAGTTGCATGCGGTTGAAATAGAAGAAATAGAAGTAGAAAGAAAAACTAGAATACGTCAAACAACGATCAAACCAAACAAGCACAAACTTGTTTAAGAACCCACTCGAAGACTTGGTCGAACAAATATACGTAATCTCCTTTTTCATTGTAGATTTACTTAACTGTGTGCGTCTTCAGGGTGCCAATGAGTTATCCTGAATTCTGATTTGCTATCTAAGGGATTTTGTACAGAACTTTAAGGTATTGCAACGGCCGGTGCGTGCATCAGAGCGAGACAAAAAGCAGAGCCTTGCGTCGCGGCTATGTCATCGTAGACCGAAAGTACTTTGAGAAGATTCTTGATGTGGTTGTTGTATGAAGAAGTGTTCCCAGATTGAAAAGACAACCACAACGGTTAAAGGAGTTTGTTCTGATTTTTCCAGAAAATGGATTTCATTTTAACCTTTGCAATCTCCAATTTGGATGTGGATGCAAAAAGGTTGGTGTGAGCACTGCTGCACTGCTTTATGAAACGGATAAATTAATTTACAACACATCGGTCTTTTTAAAAAAGAAAATATACGGTTTGAGCCCTCGAAATGTCAGAATGGAAATAAGAATGACACATGATATGGTATCAAAATCTTTACATGAACAAAAATGGGGGCGCTCAAAAATGTCATTTGGACACGTTACTTTAATAATTAGTGATTGCCAAATTACATTAACAACATTTTGGGAGGTCAACGGTGTTCGGTTTAAGCAAATGATTTCTTTGTAGACACTGGCCACTATAGACAGGTTTGCAATAAGTGTACAGGCAGTAACTTTGTTCCCCAGTTTTGACCGATGATGTGCTTGAGCTGGGTATACATGTATATCTCTTATAGACTGTATCGGATAGCCGCCATTTCGTGGGGAACCTTCTGTTACCTAAACCGTGCAACAATGGAAGCACAATATGTGTAACCATGCATGTCCTCAAGGAACAAAGAAACTGCCCCACGAAATGGCGGCTATTCGATACGGTTTATAGGACTTGGGTATGTGCCTGTATAGACCCTTTGCACCAGCGGCCATGACAGGGGGCAGGTTTTTATATTTAAATGATGTGACAATTAGATCCACAAAGTGCCTACTCGTGCATGATGCACGGTGACAATGTGACTGCCCCCTGTCATCGCCGCCCGTGCAAAGGATATACATAAAGCAGAGTTAGTACAAATTGTAATCTAACCACTGAGGCCTGGTGATGTATTTAAATCAAGTAACAGGTCTCGCCAGTCAGTATGCAAATTGTCTACTAACCACTGAGACCCGGTCATTCATTTAAATCGAGTAACGGGTCTTGCCAGTTAGTATACAAATTATCAACTAACCACTGAGACCCGGTCATTCATTTAAATCAAGTAAAAGGTCTCGTATGTTAGCAAATCGTCAACTAACCACCGAGACCTGGTCTATCACTTAAATCAAGTACATGTAATAGGTCTCGCCGGTTAGTACAAGTTGTAAACTAACCACTGAGACTTATTCATTCATTTAAATCAAGTAACGGGTCTCGCAAGTTAGTACAAATTGTCAACTAACCACCGAGGCTTGGTCATGTATTAAAATCAAGTAACAGGTCTCGCCGGTTAGAATGCAAATTGTCAACTAGCCACTGAGACCCGGTCATTCATTTAAATCAAGTAACAGGTCTCGCCAGTTAGTACAAATTGTTAACTAACCACTAAGACCTGGTGATGTAATTAAAACATGACCAGGCCTCGCCAGTTAATACAAATTGTCAACTAACCACTGAGGCCTGGTCATGTATTTAAATCAAGTAACATGTCTCGCCAGTTAGTACGCAAATTGTCTACTAACCACCTAGACCCGGTCATTCGTTTAAATCAAATAACAGGTCTTGCGAGTTAGTATACAAATTGTCAACTAACCACTGAGACCCGGTCATTTATTTCAATCAAGTAAAAGGTCTCGTATGTTAGTACAAATGGTCAACTAGCCACCGAGACCTGGTCATTCACTTAAATCAAGTACATGTAATAGGTCTCGCCAGTTAGTATGCAAAGTGTCAACTAGCCAAGTGCTGAGACCTAGTCATTCATTTAAATCAAGTAAAGGGTCTCGCAAGTTAGTACAAATTGTCAACTAACCACCGAGGCCTGGTCATGTATTACAATAAAGTAACAGGTCTCGCCAGTTAGTATGCAAATTGTCAACTAGCCACTGAGACCCGGTCATTCATTTAAATCAAGTAACAGGTCTCGCCAGTTAGTACAAATTGTTAACTAACCACTGAGACCTGGGTCCTATTTCATAAAAGTTAAAAACATTTTTTAGCGAATTTAGGAACAATATAATATAATTTGTGTTCTATCTTTACAAACATAAGTTAAGAATATTTATTTAGGAATGTTTGTAAGTGGGCTTTATGAAATAGGACCCTGGTGATGTATTTAAATACATGACCAGGCCTTGACAGTTAGTACAAATTGTCAACTAACGACCGAGTCTTGGTTATATATTTAAATCAAGTAACAGGTCTCGCTAGTTAGTATACACATTGTCAACTAACCACTGAGACCTGGTGATGTATTTAAATCAAGTAACAGGTCTCGCCAGTTAGTACAAAATGTCAACTAACCACCGAGACCTGGTCATTCATTTAAACCAAGTACATGTGATAGGTCTCGCCAGTTTGTACAAATTGTCAACAAACCACTGAGACTAGTCATTCATTTAAATCAAGTAACAGGTCTCGCCAGTTAGTTCAAGTTGTCAACTAACCACTGAGACCTGGTCATTCATTTAAATCAAGTACATAACAGGTATCGCCAGTTAGTACAAGTTGTCAACTAACCACTGAGACCTGGTCATTCATTTAAATCAAGTACATAACAGGTCTCGCAAGTTAGTACAAATTGTCAACTAACCTTCGATTTTACGAAGCGCTACAATCCTTCGTATAAATTAACTCAAGACGAACGTTACTCGAGACGCACATTACATTGGTTTAACCATCGCAACTGGTGGCACGGCGAAGGATCGTTGCGTTTCGAGAATCGGACCCTGGTCTTGTATTTAAATCAAGTAACAGGTCGCTTTGTTAGTACATGCTTTGTGTTAGGTTCTTATGGGAGAACTGTCTCGTGGCTCAATTGAATTGATAAACCATTTGCCCGGTGTGTCAGAGGGCTCGGGTTCGAAACCTGGTATAAAGTAGCAACGTGTCATCCTGTTTATAATTGAATTACGTCAGTGGAGGTTTGAAGACACGACTTTGGACACGTATACACGTCCATAAATTGATCGCGATTTGGTTTTGCGGGAAACGCTCTTGGTAGAATCAAAACATTTTGATTTATAGCATCTCTCTCAAGCAATCAAAATGACCAGGTTCCGTGCAACAGTTTTGAAAAGCTGTTGTGATTTGTTACACTGACGAGTGATCACTTCGCGAACAAAAATAAACCACTCGCTCTGCGATAAAATAACTTACTCCTTGATCAGGGGAATGTTTGGCGTGCGAGAAAATAAATTTTGCGCAACTTGAAGGATGAGCCATGAAGGGTTGGCGTAAAATATTTACACGTGTGTGGTTGTGTTGATGTGACCAATTAGTGCGATGAACGGCGTTGTTGAGCAGATTTGACAGAACGTACTTTGAGCTCTGTTTGTAAGGTTCCACGAAAACTTAAAGATAGAGAACATAATTGGTAAACCTTTAAAAACGGCGTTATTTCCACTCGTAATTAAAAACCTATGTCGAGAAAACTGCCTTGTAGAAATGTCAGCCACATAGATACAGTAATAATTCAGAAAACCTGAAAATCCTTGCATGTTTGTGTGTTTGAATGAATGGTAAAAAAAGTTTTCTGCAGATAACTTTTTTTTAAAACCCACCTTCAGGTACCATTTCACAAAAACAAACAAATCATGTTGTGTTTGTTACTATTGCAATCAACACCTTAAGTTGGTTTTTTTCTTGTCGTGAACTAAACTTGCAAATGATCTATTGGGGCTTTAAAGGGCCTTTGATAGGAAACTGGAATAGGATTTAAAATAACAATGAAAAATAGGATTGTTATCACCGTTCCTCTGCAGTCATCAAAGCTTACTTTAAAAATCAGTTTTGAAGACGTAATTACGTGTTTCCTTTTTATTCTGGTAATATAAATTTCACAACATTTTTTGGCTTATAAGAAACAACATTTTTGATACCAATCCTTTGTTCTTTATCGTTTTTATAGTTGATAATACAATGTTCTATTATAACAAGGTAGTCTGCATAGTCTCAAATACATCTTACTCGCAAAGCTTATATGTATTTCATTGTAATACCCTGTCCAAATTCCCCAGATCCATTTCATTTATTTAAATGTCCTCGTAGTTCACAATGCCTCATGTTGTCGAGTGAAATGTCTTTTGGGTAATTGACAGATCTGTCAATGCATCGAGAGTCAAAATAAAGAAAATTCCCCAGGAGTGAAGATTGTCGATTAATTGCTTCCTATCCACCGATCGTATAACCGCGGGCTCGGTTGGGGAATTTCTCCCGCGCACCTGGGGTCCATTAAGCAAAGGATGACTCTAGCCTAACTGTTTTTTTTGACCGGAAATGACTTCTCTTGGGAACCGTATTTTACTTTTGACATTCGGGCTGAACGACGGAAGGAAAAAAAAATTTGCTCTGATTTTTTTGTCTCAAACGTGCCACTGCAAGCTTGCTTTCTCATTTCTGGATTCCTTGGCATGAATTGGTATTTAATTCCACTGTGCCTCATAACATTTGCCTAGTGTGTCGGAGGTCTTGGGGAAAACCTGAGGGAGTATACCACTGTGCCTCGTAGCTCAGTTGGTAGAGCATTTGCCCGGTGTGTCAGAGGTCTTGGGGAAAACGTAAGAGAGTATACCATTGTTCCCCATAGCTCAGCTGGTAGAGAATCTGCCTGGTGTGTCAGAGGTCTTGGGGAAAATTTGATGGAGTATACCACTGTGTCTCTTTGCTTAGCTGGTAGAGCATCTGCCCGGTGTGTCAATTGTCATGGGGGAAACATGAGGGAGTATACCACTGTGCCTCGTAGCTCGGTTGGTAGAGCATTTTCCCGGTGTGTCAGAGGTCTTGGAGGGAAAACCTGAGGGAGTATACCACTATTCCTCATAGCTCAGCTGGTAGAGCATCTGCTTGGTGTGTCAGAAGTCTTGGGGGAAACGTTGAGGGAGTACACCACTGTGCCTCTTTGCACAGCTCGTAGAGCATCTGTCCGGTGTGTCATAGGGCTTGGGGGAAACCCGAGGGAGTATACCACTGTGCCTCATAGCTTAGTTGATAGAGTATAGGTTCTCTACTTATTGTAAACGACACTGGTCGTCCTACGATATCTGGTGTAGTCAAATTATGGTGAAATGTGTCAATACAATTAATTAATCTTTGCCTAACGAAACGGTTTTTCTAATTTGAACACGACTAAAGGACTCCATCACGTCGTTACAGTCGTGCAAAGAATCTTAGGCGTTATTTTGGTGATACGTACGCAAAGTGATGTAGGCTAGACATTGCAGTCGATGGCATTGACAACTGGACAACTTTATTTCAACAGGTGGCGTCCTGTATGCCTATAGTGCATCGACTGTTCCATTTGCATTCCCGCCTGCAAAGATTTCAGATTTCGCATCTTCTCGGACCCTTTCTCTGTCCTATTAGGCCGTGGGCCGAAGGCCGATATCTTGTTCGAGCGCTCCTGCCTAAAGGTGAATACATTTTAAACCATAATAGAAAATATTCACAGTTAAAAAGATTAAATCATCAATGTTCATGTGAAAGTACTGGTTCATTTTGTAAAAATGAAAACCTTTAACCTCGATCACTATTCTGTGCTGAGAAATGATAAAGTACGTGTATGTACTTACCCTGGGAATAGTCACCGAGTGCAGTTTCAACCTTGTTCTCAAGAACATTTATACAGTGTATGATATCACTTGAACGATTATGAACAGCAGAGATATAGAACACTTTTAAACATTTTTCACACGGTATAATGAGTCGTGAAATTTCCGCATCGCGTTAATCGTTGAACAGCTGTTCACCCTATAGCCTCTACAACATCAACTGGATGACATATTAAAGCCATATTCAAGTAAAAAGTAAAGTATACTTTGTGCATTTTTATAAATGTATAACTTTTTTGCATTAAAAGGTGTACCCGTGGTTACTTGTGGCCATGTTACAAACCTTATTTATTATACATGTATCACATTTTGAACATTTTAAGAACAATTACAAGGTGCCACTGTGTACTTGGGCCAGTACGGTTCATTTACTTCCAAATGACAGTTTTCTCCATGACATGAATAATAATAATTTATTTTTTCTTATTTACTGTAATGTGAGGTACATTAAAGTTGCACTGTCCGATTTTTGACCGATTTGAGAGTCTTTTTTTTTTAAAGCTAAATTGCTATATATTTGTCTAGAATATAAAAAGTTATATCAGCTTTTATTTGGTACCAAGAACGTACAAATCTGTTAAGGATTAATGCCAGTCGATTAAAAACAAGAAATAATAAGTCTTTTATTCGACAGGGTTATGACGTAAATGTTTGAAGAAAAAGGATATCTCCAATTCCCGACGTCAGAAATTTAAGTTTTTTATATTTTTCGTTATACAAAACCAAGTAAGCTTTCTAAATTCGTTCTCTTGTGTGAATTAATTTTTTTAAAATCCTTTCACCCAAACACGGACAGTGCAACTTTAAATCTATATTGGATTATTATGGCAGCCGTCTTGATTTCGGATCTTCTGTATTGGATTTCAGCAACATGAACCAGTATTTTCACATGAAAATTATTTTTTCTTCTAAATAAGGGCATCAAACGCTACATTTTGGTGTACAGTTCATGCCTTCACCCCTTTGTCAGCAGCATTCTCCCACTTCTAGAGGCGAGCACTTTTTTCACTTCAGGCCTACGGCCTATATATAACTAGTGTTTCACGTAGGCATGGAGTTTATAATAAATGTTTTCTGATATATTGCTTCGTCTATGTAACTAAAATTTCTCCAAGCTAGTTTACCAACATTCTTCTTTAGATAAAGTAATAGTTGTTCCAGTCTAGTATCTATAACTATGAAAATAATATATTGTAGCTGTTTTATAATTGCATGTATTTTATAACCGTATAAAACTCATCGACGTATGGACCGACGCAATAATGTCCTTGTTTCATAGACGCTATTATAGTTACGTGATGTATAGGATATTCGAACCCGTCACGCATTCGGCACCCGCATACTATGGTCGACATATGCAGCACGATATGTGGCAGAGGGCATCCGCTTGCCCTCCCCCTACCATTGTTCCCCCATTGTGTCTCAAACATCCAAGGAATTTCCAAGGAATTTCCAAGGAATACCTTTAAGTTTTTAGGGGTGCTTGGTGCGTTAACAAAAGGGAAGAGTGTGTTGATGAGGTATAGGGGCGTTAGGGGAGAGTCCCTTTGCCACATATCGTGCTAGGTATAATGGTCGAGGGGTTGAGACGTCTGCCTGGTATGCGAGAGGTTGTGCGTTCGAGTCCCATCTGAGCACACTATGCGTTTTAGCGTGCTCTCCGGGAAAACCACTGTAGTACATACCACGTTGTGTTTCGGCAAATTAAAATCCATTGAATGTGATATGAAATTATGTGAAAGTAATTGTATAATCAGCGATTATGCAAACTATTTGCATAATCAGCGATTATGCAAATATATCAGTCATTTTGTGGACCGTGAGTCCACGCAACTTCACCGTTTTTAATTTGTGGTAGAATAACATCGAAGTTGTTATATCTATATATCTATAGTGGTAGATATATCAGTGTGTTGTTTTCCTTACTGTTAGTTTCATTTCGATTGCCTATATAGACACATTTGAAATTAGCACTGGCAGTCTCGTTTCAGATGCTAAACCATTGTATTACGTCGCATGTCTTTTCGTTTACAAATTTTATCACAAAAGAAAGCACTGAAACCCTCGTTTTCGATGACAATTTGAAATTCCTTCAAATCACACCTTCCCTTTAAAATATGATAAGGACAAACCGACTTTGCCAAATAAGCTTAATGGCTAAGTTTGTTTTGTACAAGGAGTACACCGATCGATTTCACTTTCCCGAACGGGTTTGCCGCGCAAACATGGCATTTATATACGCGTTCTGCCTCGGAGGCTGCCCCGAAACTCAATTTACAAAAACTGCCGGAAATGAAATTAAAATTGGTATGGAATTTTGTTTTCACCCGGGGAGGCCTGCTTCCACGTTAAATCGAAGTAATCCGCTACGGTTATTTGACCACACCATTTAAAAATGTCTGTCTTGTAAGCGCAGGGCCGCTAGAATTGTGCATTTGTCCAGGGAAACTTTACGTTGCCGTTTTGTAATGGCTTCTCAAAATACGTACGTACCTGGGGACAATTTTCAATGCGCAAATACAGTGTGTTGTTTATTTTTTATTTTACAATTTTTGACAAAGTCAAGGGTTGTGGAAGAGACTTGACAGTCCATTTTAAAACCACTCCCCGGATAAAATCCGTATAAATTAAGATTGAAAAAAATAAAAAAATACATATAAAAATAAGATTAGGAAAATTCTTAGTTAAAAATTAATATAAGCAGACATATATATAGTAGGAAGACAAGAGCAATTATACAGTTATAAAAATGAGCTCAAATACGAATGCACTAACAAAACTTTGCACCAAACAATACAAATACATACATACACATTTAAAGATTTTAGGGAAAAATGTTTTCGGGTAAAGCAGAAAAACAAAACAAAAAACAAATCTATGTGTACATGTACTTGTATTAATAAAATAGCACACAGGCACTAGGAAGCAGTCATCCATGCAAAGTAAACTCACGCAAGGCAATTAAAAATACCCACTCTATTGAATTAAAAAGATAAGAAGGGAACGTTTGAAGGCGTTTAAAGATGTGTTTTGGATGACGTGATGCGGCAGTGTATTCCAATCACTTGCTGTTCGAAGAAAAAAGGAAAACTTAAAGCAATCGGTTTTGGCAAAAGGGATTTGTAGCTTGAGGTTGTGATCATTTCGGCTAATTCTTGAAGCACGGTTAAACTTGTTTAGAGCATTGACATTGACAAGATTGCTTGTTTGTTTCTCCAAACTGTGAGCGCAATTACGTAATTTGTAAAGTATGACAAGAAAGTAAAAGTCAGAATCACTTTCCTAATATATAGTTTTGAATACGACGTAATCAGTTTTAAAACATTCAAAGAAAATTACTTGCACAAACTTGGAGTGTTCATAACTTAAAATACGGTTTTACATATTTTTAATCAGAGATCTTCGATTTTCTCTTACTAAAATCTGCAAAATATTTTAATTAAAAACATGCACTTCAAAAGTGCTTGATGATTTTTAGTGACAGGCACAGCTTTATTCACGGTGATTCTCGAAATGGGAAGAAATTTTGAAAGATCTTTCTTTAACATTTCAAACATGGGTTTATGCTTTAAAGTATAGTGATTCGATTGGAATGTGTAAACATTGCCGTTGATGTGTAGCGGATATTTGAATTGGAAAAAACAAATAATACATGATGACGTCACGTCTGTTTACACCTGCGAATTTCGTTTAAGAGTCTCAGTGAACCAGGTGGTTTGCAGAGTGACGTCACTATGACGTCATTGCCTTAGGTGTGTACATCAAAACAGTGTGGCACTGAAAAGAACCCAAGTATCGATTTGAATAGACTATTGCAGTGTGACGTCAGTTGCCATGGTAAATGGGCCTAAACATCCGCTGGTAATCTCAAACGTCTATTGCAAAAGTGCAGGGAAATAATTCACTGGTTTTAGTGTACACTCAGTTTTCATTTTAGTAGTCTATTACTATAGCCCTATTATTTTCGGTAGAATGATCGGTGACAAAATTGAAAAGCCAAAAACAACAAAACACTATATAGGGAAATTGATAAAATTCTACAACAAAAACAAAAGCAACAACGGCACCGACTAGCGGCGAGTCTATCACACAGCGTACGGAAACAGCGAAACGTAGTTCAGATATACCTGGCCATTATGCGGACCTCGCCGCGCTAGCAAGTCGACAAACGCCGCACTACACAGATATTCGTTCGAGTTTCAAACCTTTTCAGAGAGTGGATATGCATTGTACTATTATTTGTTAGTGGCGATCGCTGTATTCAACAAGTGCCAAAATTAAGACCGCCACTATATGACAGTCGGTGTATTTACGATGCCGTGTTTCATAAAGCTATTAAAGGTTTTCATTGAATCGTGAGGAGATTTTTGAAGAAAGTACAAGCGAAAGAAAGGGCACGGTTTTGCTCATTCGCCACGTTGTTGACAGTGTGTCTGCACAGTGCGGCTTTGGACACCGACTTTATAAAGTCATCATCAGCCGATCGTCAACCGATCACTCCGGCCAAATTATAAAAAGGTAAGTGCGTACCGCCTACTTTGCCTTCATTGCCCAAAAGGTCACTTTCGTCACGGTAAAATCGTCACCGTTAACCAACCCAATATTAATTCGGTGTTTTAAGATTGATTTTATGCATGATGAGCACCGCCTACTCAATGTAAGGGTACATGGACTCACACTGAGCTTTTTCGCGCGTAAATTTGGCGCGTATCGTAATTGGAAAAAGCGGTGTAGAGGGAATTTGGAGTGAAACAATGCACTAACAAATCACAAAAAAACACTTTCCGCACAAGTTGATTCTGTGATTTTCAGTGCGTCAGTTTACGCCAAATTCCCTCCACGCCGCCTTTTCTCAAAGCGACTCGCGTCGAAATTACGCTCGAAAATCTTGCTTAGGTGTCTATATGTTCGTTCAACTTGCAAAATTTGACGTGTATTGCTCACACACACAAAATAATCAAACAAAATGTTCTCTTAAATTGTTAAATTTGCCTTTATTTTTTTTCGTGTTTTTCCTCAGTACATTTCTATTGTATATTGAGTGAAAACATAATACCGAACAACGAAAGAAACGCAAACGTTTTTGATTGAAAAAAAGCAGTCAACCTGAGAGTGGGAATTTTAAGCACACTAAAGCTTTACATGTATGTAGTCATGCATAAATAATCTGTTATGTGAATACTTTGATGTCAACTTAATTTTTTTAAAAGAAGAAATTTTCAATTTTTGATTAAACTGAAAATGTGCATTTCTTTTGTTGCTCGGTATAAATTCATCAGGTATACCTTATATCAATTACTGTCGAAACACGAAATGTAGTGTAGTGTAGATTAAGATGACGAAAGCTAAACATGTTTAATGGTAATTTTAAAGTTGTCGTTTTTAAACAAAATTGTTAAATGTTTTGTGCCCCTTTTAGGTTCATCTTGGAAGGAATTATAAACCAATTAGAAACACCAGAAAATCCGTTGCCATGCCGACCATCATAAAGGGCGCCCTCACCGTCCTGCTTATTATGTGCTGTTGCTGCGTATCGCAGACGCACGGTGACTGCGTGAAAAGGCCCACGAGAGGAATGATGCTGGTCAAGAAGGGTTGCCTGCCCAAACGGGTCCTGGTCCCGATCACCGTCTGCCGGGGCACATGTCACTCGTACACCCGGGTGTCACCGTGGGACTACAGGTCCATCGAACGCTCCTGCCAGTGCTGCCAGGAAGTCGGGTACGACACCGTGCGCGTGAGGTTCCACTGCCCCGGTATGAACCCGGCCTTCGACATCATTTCCCTGCGGCTGCCGACTGACTGCCGGTGTCGACCGTGCAGCGGGCTCAGCCAAAACCGAGTACCCGATGAAGTTCGACTAACGGACTATTTCACCGATTGAGGCTTAACTCGGAGGTTGTTTCGGACACATTTTATTTTTAGATTCCGATTCCAGTTAGCCTTTTGCGTGTTTCACATGATTAGCATCTAGTGTACTGACGTATCCACTTAGTATCCACTTGACCATACTAATTTTCCGTTGCTATGTGGTGCACGCGGCAGGTGCGACGTACAGAATCAATACCGTGTTCATCGAAGGAGAGAATGACATAAAGCAACCAGACTGTTGATTGCTGTAGGCAGTGGTGCACACGTAGCAACAATAGCATAGTATGCACCTCCATTTGAAAGTGAATAATTCGGGGTGCCAGCCATTTTGCAAATGTTACACGCAAAAGTTAGTTGGGAAACTCCACATATACTATGCTGTTGTTGCTAAGTGGTGCACGCAACTAACAGCCGGGTTGCTTTATGCCATTCTTTCATTCCGTAAACACGGTATTGATTCTGTACTTAACACCTGCCGCGTGCACCGCATAGCAACAAATATTTAGTCTGGTCAACTAGATTCTAAGTGTGCTTGTGAAAGTACGTCAGTAAATCAGTACATCAGACGCTATTTACGTGAAACATGCAAACGGCTAATTCCAATTCCATTTTTAAAACAAAATTTAGTACAAAATTTAGAAAAGTAACTACATACGAAATTCCTTTAATTTTGTAATTTCTGCACCATTAACATTCAGATTCGCAAGGTACTGGAATCGTCCAGATAATCGATTCCTTCCAGAGACGGAATCGCGATATCGACTCCCAGTTCAGAATCAGTTCCTTTCGTCTCTGGAGAGAAGTCACCCAATTGAAAGTTTAACTTAGATTTTCCAGGGAAAACTTAGACTGTCAGACGGGCCAAGTTTGTGTTGAAAACAAATTGTCTGCCAGTCCTAATATATTTATATAGTAAAATAAATTTCAGGAAATAAACCACACGTTATCAAGGTAAAAGACCCCTGCATGGTAGACACTCTAAAAGATTGTGCGTTTTGTTTCATAAGATTGAACACCCCCCCCCCCCCCACCCCCCCCCCCCCCCACCCCCCCCCCCACCCCCCCCCCCCCCCCCCCCCCCCCCCCCCCCCCCCCCACCCCCCACCTCCCCCCCCCCAAAAAAAAATAAAAGGGCAATTCAGCTATCATGAGATGTAAAGAAAGCATACTGTACAAAAAAAAACGTCCCCGGAATTTTTGACTTGTGTTGTCTAATTTTAAGAAACTGGCTGAAGCAGGGATTAAACATGCGTAAGCATATTTATGAATTAAAGTTATATTGTCCGTAGTTATCAGCAAATTCCGATTTTTTTCTCCGAACGAATTTTTGAAGCATTTACTTTATTTCAACGAAAAACATACTTTGTATTTTAGACACCCGGCAACCCTGTGAAAACGCCGTTTTTATACGGCCGTTTTTGCGCCTTGCCGTGAGTTGAAATTTGAAATATTGACAGTATTGTTCGATGACTAAACGTTGCTCGATTTTTTCGTTGATGTCTCATTTGAAAGCGAATATTCATGTTTCTAGAAACATCAGTTAAAAAACCACACCCAAAATGCACGGACACTACATCTTTAAGTGATTTGAGCTATTTTATGTTATCATGAAACTACTAAAACAAAAACTGTCACATCGTTTAAATACAAAATCCTGCTCACAAACAATGCTGAAGGAGTTGGTCTATATGATTAAAAAATGGTTAACCATAATCAATGATAACTATAATCAACTGAGTTTTCAGTTGGTAAAGATGCAGTGATATTTTCCACAATGCAATCTATTTTAGCATGTATATAGACGTACAATGCACGCAGAAACCGTTTAATATCTGAAATTATGAATATCTTGTTTATCGCTTGTTATAAATAAAATTTCGTCGTTATAAAAGAAAAAAATGTTTCCGTGCCTCAAGGCAGAACTTTCTTTCTGGTGTCTCACCGTGTCTGTTCCTATTAAAAGATCTTTACACAACATTTTAAACACACGTTTACAGAATTGAATGCATCCTGAGATCTCAGGGAATTTCCACTCTGCAAAGCGACGTAACAATACCCTGAGGAAATACACGCAAATCTGTGGAGTGAGCCGGCTGTTGTCTTGAGCCAACTCACGCCCGAGTCATTTTGATGTAATTTAATCAATTCGGTCATGTTATGCCGAAAAGAAACGATTTCTATACTTTCCAGAAATTGTACTGGGTTCCGTTCCTTATGACTGTCCCATTCCTACCAAACTTTCAAACGACGATCTTAATTTACTCCGCATTTTTTTAAAATTAATAACAGGGATGCATGCCGACGAATGTAATTGAACGGATTCCCCGGTATGCCAATCGCCGACGCGGACAACGGCCAGCATTACCGAGTACATGTATCACATTTACAATCTGCGCGCGTTACTTTTGAATGCCTGCAATCATGCTGCAATGCACTGCCCACGAGTCCTGATTGGTCCAGCAGAGGCGACAATATTTGTGTCGCTTGTCCAACCGCGAAATGGGGCCTGTTTGAACAGGGCCACTGTACGCAGGAGTTAGGGAGTGCGTTAAAGGGGCACTGTTGCAAGAGGATGAATTGAATGAGGCATGTTGCGCTCTTTCTCTGTCACATGTTTGTGGGCGTTGTGGTTCTTTCACCCCTAGCGTCCCGGGTTCAATTCCGGGGCGTGTAGGCCTATGTGGATTGGGTTTGCAGTCCCTACTTCACCGCGTGGGTTTTTCCCCAGGAGATTTCTCTGGGGTATTCATCTTACTTCTAAAGCTGCATCGCCTCCGTCATCTTGGGTTGATAACACACTACTCACAATAAGTTAGGGATACTGGTGTGGTTCCATTTTGGATTTTCTTTCAAATTACTGTTTTCACCTATAGACCGTATCGAATAGCCGCCATGTCGTGGGGCACCTTTTGTTACTTAAACCGTTCAACAATGGAAGCACAATTATGTGCAACCATGCATGTCCTCAAGGAACAAAGAAACTGCCCCACGAAATGGCGGATATTCGATACGGTCTATTCCTGTGACAATGTGTGTCTGTCATGCAGATACAATCGTCTAATCGTATATATACAAATCATTCAAGCAGTGCATACCCTCAATAGAGTATATGCGTACACCCCACAATATCCCTAACTTATTGTGAGTAGTGTAAAGTTAAAGCTAACATTGAATACATTCATTCCATAAAGGGCCTTGCCGAAGATGTCACAGAATGAACAACAACAACTACGTCTGGTCTAAAAATGGCAAACGAAACGTCCACAAATTACAAGTCCAAGGTCAAAAATGAGTACAAAATCAATAGGGCTGGTTCTATTAAAACTAGTTATTAGCAGAAAGACAAAGGGGGCGTTCTGATCGCAGGTGTTGGCCCACTTGTCGTGGGGAGAATTGTGAGTATGTCCAGGCTGCACCGTCTAGCGAATTATAGTAGCGTGAATCGCCCCCAAGCATCCCAATAATTCATTGCAACCTCCAACGGGGAAAAAAGTAAAGAACCATTCGAAAATTCAAAGGTTATATTCACCGGCAGATCCGGGGGCGATTGAATTTACGCCCTGGGGCGCAAAAACCAGGTGGCCCCACGGAAGCCGATAGACGGCTAGCAGATTGGCCGGCCGGACCGAAACTCAACCGATCTCTGATGGTATCTTATGATGCGCAGAATGAGGCGAAATCCATCGATATTTAGGCACAGAGCGATGGTTATTGTTAGAAAATGTGCAGATGTGTATATACCTAAACATATCGTGTTGCCCACGCGTGCGTTCGCTTCATGTGTTTTAATTTTCCCAATACTGCGTTATTTGTCTTTTCGTGAATGTTTATTTTAGCGTTACTGTACTACTGCAGTCGAACCGCGTGAATGAGAGTAACGGGAACTGTGTATTATCAGGAATGAAAACAATCAGAAAAAAAATTGGGATTGTCCTTGTTATAACCAGAGTGCTCTTATTATCGAGGTTCGACTGTTATTTTATCTTGACCTTCCAGAAAACCCAGACTCTGACATGTAATACTATACGATTATTTGACATAAGTCGTGTCGGCTGGACTATTTTTTTTGATGGAAGGTTTTACCTAGAGAACAGTAAAATGGAAAAGAACAAGCCATCCAGTTTAGGATGTCAGTATCGAATAACCGCCATTTCGTGTGGCAGTTTCTTTGTTCCTTGAGGACATGCATGGTTGCACATTGTGCCTTTCATTGTTGACCGGTTTAAGTAACAAAAGGTGCCCCACGAAATGGCGGCTATTCGATACGGTTAAGGACTGACCTTGCTGCACCAAAAATGACATAACGTTTAATTCGCTTGACTGATTTTGATGCAATAGAGACTATTTTTCATGTCCCTATTAGTATCAGGATCCGGGAAAACAGATGCTGAGGTTGCCAGATTTGACCTGTACATATTTTGGGACACCCTGTATTAGAACTCACGTTCCTTATTCTTAGATATAAAGCACCCCTTTTCAGGTGATCTTAAAACTGAGGGCGCTGTTAAAAAATCAAAGTGTCCATGTAGCTGATATTATTGCACACCAGTTTATTTACAAACCAACATTCTTCTTATAATATGCTTTAATGCCGTCAATCCTGATAATTGTGAAAAATGTATATTTTGATATAACTGATACAGTGTGCCTATATAAACGTGTAAGTGCATGCATGATCACGTAGACACCCGTCTATCGACATAAACATCAAAACAAAAATACATTTCTAAAGTGGGGATTGTTTACGATTGTTTGGTAAACACTTGTATGCGCTATAAGATGAATGTGACAGCACTTCCCAATTAACGAGTCCGCAGCCCGTCCGGCCTACGTGCGCAGTGCGTCAGACTGGTCAGACCTACGTGCGCATTGCGTCAGGCCTCAAATGCGCTCAGCCTCTGGATACCCGTTGATAGACAATTTGAAATTCCTCGATCATGACCCTTTCCCATAATATAAGGGGAATCGCTTCGTTTGACGAATGATTTTTAAGTGTGAATAGGATTTCGTATGGTGTTGAAATATCCTGTGCATAATACACATTACTCAACAGAATTAAGAGATTAGACTTTGTATTTTTTTAAAAGTAGATTACGAACAGAATGTCAACAGAACACAAACCACATCAGTTCCACTGGAGCTCAACATATGCTTCACCAAGTGCTTAAAACCCTGCTCACTATTGGCAATCTCGCAAATCAGAAATGTTCACAGATTTACACATAACTTACACAATATAAACATGATGACGGTAGTAAACTTCCCATGAAATGGTTTTATCTGAAGTGCTATAGTCTTTGAGAAATGAGTAAGACAATTATTTGTTGTCTCATGAGACGAAAATTCACTTCGCCCTGTACAACTTGCTCCCTGCACCACTTTGCCCCAAAACCACTTCGCCCAAACACCACTTTGGCCAAACACCATTTCGCCGGAATGCCACTTCATCCTAAAAAATACTTTGTGCATAGGCCGTGGTTCAGGGCGAAGTGGTTCAGGGCGAGGTGGTTTTGGGGCAAAGTGACTGGAAAGCTTTTTTTTTACTGTTTTCTCAAAAGGCAGACGAAGTACGGAGCTGACTTTTACTCTGGTTGGTTTTAATCATGCATATCTTCAATCACACATGGAGATAAAACTATTTGTAACGGTTCACCAATCATGTGTTCTGCCTTCAAGGGATCACTTGTGCCTGAAGAATTTGATGGGAAAGTCTCATATTTTAATTTTGTTGAGTAATGCACCTACATTATCATTATGAGTAAACATAATCAGCTGTACAATTTCGAAACATTAAAAGACATATTACATTATTGGAAATGGACATCATTTAAAGGAGCGTGTCCAGATCAAAATTTTGACACCCCCATTTGTCCATGGGTGTTGAAATTTTGAAACCATATCATGTACCATCATTTTCTCATTACCATTCTGAAATTTCGCTACCTCAATCCGTATAATTATTTCCAGGGATATCGTCAAAGATCCACCGAAGTTTAGAAAAATAATTTATCCGGTATCATAAAGCAGTGCAGTGGTTACACCAACCTTTTTGCTTTTACATCCAAATTGGGGAATGCAAATTTCCTGTTTTCTTCCCTTTAAAGGAGCATGTTCAGATTTTTCTAGAAAATGGATTTCGTTCTAACCTAACAATCATATAAAATACCTCCCAAAATACAATACATTGGAAGAAATCAGGAAATGTTCAATGTCCAATTGGGATGTGGAAGCAAACAGTTTGGTGTAATTACTGCAGTGCTTTAACCAGATAAATTAGTTTACAAAACATATATCGGTTGTTTTTGGACAATATTTCTTGAAAATATACATATTTAAGAATGTATAATGAGAAAAATATCACAGATGATATGGTATCAAAATATCAACACCCATGGGAAACTGGGGGTGTCAAAAATGTGATCTGGACACGCTCCTTTAAGAACGACAGCCTCAATGGTCAGAACTCGGAAGATGTTCTTGGTTTGAGATGACTCGTTGCGATAACTCCAAAAGCAGGTGAACAAACGGAATCCTCGTCGTCGTACACTTGTCATCACTCAGTGCCGACGTTTAATTAGCTTGTTTGCTCAAGTATACCATCGCTTTGTACCAAGTAGTTTCCGTGCATGAGAGAGACTTTTAGTCAGGATTTTCTTGTGGCAGGTGTGGCTATTCGATACGGTCTATAGAAATGCACATGTAGGTGTACACAAAAAAAACCACATTTTGCCTGGATGTTGGACATAATGGCAGCGCCCACACTATATACAATGTATCACTGCAGTTGCCAGTCTTATTTTGTAAAGTTCGTATCTGCTTAATTTCAGTGGTCATATGTGACCCGCTCTGCAAAAAAGGGTATTAAGTCGCGCTGGCAAGTATTCTTTTTGCGACCATAAGAAGAAATCTGTGGCATGTCTATACGCTCATTAAAATACCTAAACACAAAAGAAATTCCAGGCGTAACGCAGACATTCCAGGGGGAACACAGACATTCCAGGCGGTATCTGGGCACCGCCAGGAATCTCCAATGTGTTTTGGTATTTTATTGAGCGTGGATTTGCCGCGGATTTCTTTTTATGGTCGCAAAAAGAATACTAGCCAGCGCGACTTAATACCCTTTTTATGCAGAGCGGGTTATATGTCTTGTGTGTACAATAATAATGTACGAATTGCACTTGAATAACACATTGCCCTTTTCTTGGATTAACACATTGCCTTTTTTTCTTTAAAGGCAAATATTTGACCTCGTAAATATTAACCCCAAGTTTGTTTTCTTGACCAAGCCAGGAAATTGACGTTTGTCTAAAATAATGCCTCGCGGCATTCTTGTGAATTGTGTAACGTTTCCACATGGTCGTGCATGCAATAGAAACGCAGTGACGGTTTTAACTTAATTGTTCTAGACAGCTGTAGAACTGTTGTGGTCATATTTTGGGTTCGGATCGATGAAAATTGCTGGGGAAATTTTGGCGCGAAAATATCGAAGCTGGGAAGTTTCCCTCGAGGGTGTGCTCGTATCAAAAAGTCAGGGAGAATTCCATTACAAATCACGTTTACCGTATGCTATTGCCAAAATATTTTGAAAACGTAAAACAGTAAACGCTATAATGAATTGTGTTATGGAAACAATGAACAAGTTTTACAATACTAGTGTTAGGCAAGTTTTACATTTTTGTTCTATAAAAATGTTACGCTGTATTGTTTGTTGGAATGCTATAGTTTAACCTATACCCAGTTTGGTGTCTTTGTTCCTGTAACAAATTCTACTTGGACGACTGCCTATAGGAATTCGTGAATCAAATACTTTCTTTGGGTGATTACCCACATGGAACTTAGTTTTCTCTATGATGGTGGACGTTTGTCGGGTGCTCTTTTATCATGGGTTATCTTGTATGTTTCGGGACCGTACGTGTTTTCATTGCGTCTCTGTGTGATGTTCTATTTATTGTACTGTGCCTGTGGAACATCGAGACCGAGGAATCAGTTTTCATGGGACGTGGCTGTGTTTGCGTTGGACGTCGTTGTCGTTTTTATCAAGTTTTGGCTGTTTTCTTGTGGTCCCGAGGTGTCTGGGTTAATTGCTGTTTGGCACTTTTTAAAGGTAACGTATTCATGTTTGCATTCACTAAATCATAAATGTACTATTGATTTGGCCGGACTTTTCCGTAGAAATTTCGTTTACTGGTCGCCACTGAGATGCCGTATGTTAAGTCTATGGAACATGGTAGAAAAGGTTTGACAGTACTTTCAAGGAAATGTTTGAATGTTTTTACTCCTAAATTCACTTCCCTTTCAAGTATTATCACGTTTTAGTGGTGGAGTCTTTATATATTAAAGGGAGAATGTGGCGACCAGTAAGTAGAATTCTGTGAACAATTGAAAGAGAAAAAACGTATTGATGGGCGCTTTTGAAGCGACAGAACTGTGACGATATTTACACAAACGTTTAACTATGCGCTTCTGTGACATACTGTTTTAAATTCAATTTCTAGTAAGAGTTGAGAAGTTGATCAGAATTTTTCTTTAAAATGACTCATCAGGCATCGGTAAGTGCATATTTGAAGGAAAACCCCAAATTGGGGAGTGAGAACAATCTAAGATTTTGAGAGGAAACACTTAGAAATATTCTTATATGTTTTGTACACAAGGTCTGAAGCTATGATCAACCACTCAATTCTTAACAAACCGTCAAGCCCCAATGACGTCGTGACACGGTTTTCCAAGGTAAACCCAGAATGTCTGGCGGGCGTCATAGTGTACAAAACAGTCTGTCATGCCCCGTATGTTTGTGCAGGAAACAAGGGCCACGAAACGGTTGGCTTATACCGCAGGAAATCAATAATCCTGTCATTGTTCAAGGTAAAAGACCTCCGGGAGGCACTTTTTGATAAAGGTTGTGCTTACCCAAAATGATTATTACGCTCACTCCCTATGTACTGTTAAAAACAGTATTTGGTGCAACGATGCGCGGATTTTTGCTCGTAGTTAACTTGGGAGCAACAGTAATATTTTGAGGGGGGAAATATTACTTCGTTGACATAAAGCCAATTTGCTTGTATTTATTTACACAATAAATATATTAATATAGCTAACATACTAGTTTTACGAGAGAAAGTTTTAAAAGTATAGTGTTCCAAATAAATATACGGCCGTCTACACGTAGTTATACTATCACTTGAATAAAAGCACATGTACCATAAAATAGTTTGATTTCAAAATCACACAGGTCTGTTTTGTTTTGGTTCTTTTTCAAATATTAAGTATTTTTATGAGGATTATGAAGAACACTCGTAAATACGCAAATGGGACCAAAATTGGTCCTATATGTATACAATACACGTTATCTGGTTATGGTAATTTCCGAATTACATGTGATAAATATAGGGTTCTCATTCTCAATGTTTATGCTTATAGCCAGTGTTGAATTACACTTAAGTGGCAACATTTAACATGTTTATTGTTACATTTTAAACATGTTGAAACTAACATACTGTCATGGCATTACTAAGTCTAACCACAGCAAAATGATTGATTTATCATTAAGCAGTTAACACTTTATTTTTTAATATTCATACACATAAGTGTTACCCGCCAAACCTTTTAAAGGTTGGATACAACACGTAACTACTTGCGGTTACTCGAGTAACTCGAGTAACCGCGAGATATTTTCCCGCGAGTATCGAGTAGTAAAATTACCAATTGTGCCTAACACTACAGAAAGGACACGAGTAACGTGAATTCACTGTGATGTAAGTCTATACACTACTAAAGTGTGACGTCAGTTGCTATAGTAAGCGAGTCTAAACATTCGCTGGTAATCTAAAACACCATTAGTAAAGCGCGAGGAAACAGTTCACTGGTTTTAGTGTATACCAAGTAATCTTGGCAGCACACAAATGGTGCTTGACGTGTAACGTTACAGTACTCTATTTCCAACGACTAAGTTTGGAAAGTTTATGCATTTATGCAACATTTTAACCAGTTGACGCCGGGATTATTTTTGGCAAAAAAATACATTTTTTTTTAAAAGCTAAATGTGATTGTCCAAAAGTTAAGACTAGGTCAAGCGCCACAAATACTACGACTCTTCAGTCATTTCTACATGTGACTATATACATTGCCAGAACGTATTTACACGTCCTTTGGGGTCAAGTGGTTATGTAGGGATATAACATGACACGCATGTCTTCATTTGTAGAGAAATTAGATAGTTCATGAATATTGACCAAAACGGTCCGGAAATACCATGCAAATAATGACATATTGGTACATGTACATGTAACTGTTTACAGTAAACAAAGATCATACAACCCCATGACCTTAAGTATTGAAACTAACACGGACGTTGGTGCCCCGTTACAGTTAAACAAAAGCTTAACCCACTTCTTTGGGCGAATGTCAAAAGGGATTCTCTGTTTACCAACTCTTTTTGGTGGGCACCAACCATTCTTCATCAATGTTTGCAGTGTCCAGTTTTCCTGTTGCCCTAAGGCTAACCGACTCGTGACTTTTTACCTCGATTCACGTTTCTAAACAGTTGTACTCCGCCTACGGCGACGAAATTCTAAGCCCTTTGCACTGTATTGATAAATAATATATAAGTGATTCATTTTTTAATACGTGGACGTGTACGTGACCTCGTGAATGGTATCCTCGTACCGGGGAGGTTTGTAAAAAGAGCAAGTCTACTTGGCCTTGGGTATTTTTTTCATCTTCCTGTCATTTTTTGGATGATACAAAAACCTTTTTAACATCAAACTTCAAAATTCATTCAAAATTGCCAGACAATGGCAGACAGTTATCGTACACGGCCAAGTAACGAATGCGATATTTGGTATGGTGCCAATTTGGCCAAATATCATTGATTTTTCTTTCATTCTATTACAGTATAGGCCAAGTGTACCTTTTCCTTGAAACACCGCAAAAAGGTCGCTGGTGAAGTTTTGTTTTAATCTGAGTAGCAACAAGACTTACTGGGTAGAAAATGGCTCTTTGAAACATTTATACAATTCTACATGTTGGTACATTTTACACAATTATCAAGTTACCATTGCAAACAGTGCATTTTTGTATAATTGTTAAAAGGTGGGTTTCTGAAGTGTTTTTAAAAATAACATTAGAGCGTGATCCAACAGACTACTAAAGTGTGACGTCAGTTGCCATGGTAATTGGGTCCAAACATTCGCTGGTAATCTGAAACGTCCATTGCCAAATCGCAGAGAAACAGTTCACTGGTTTTAGTTTAGACCCAGAAACCTTGGCAACGCACAAAGGATGACGTTTTCACTTTAGTAGTCTATTCCTTCCCTCACGTGAGGGACGGAAATCAAGAGTATGTCTTTCCTTAGTCAATACAACAAATGAAAACTAAAGTGAACCTGTACGTTTACCTGCTGATGTTAATAAACACACCGAGTTTATCACATGTTGAAATTGACTTTACAGTTTTATGCAGGGGTTGTTTTTATGCGTGAGGGACGGACAATCAATAAAATTGACAAAAACTACATTTTTTTACATGCATTTTCAACTATTTCTTGAAAATGTGATGGCACAGTGTGCCCAGCCAAATTTATTCTGTTATTTGTTGTAATATGATTGTAAAATATGGATGATTTTTTTTCTGTTCGAGGTATTATTTTTATTAATTTGAGACATTTTTGAAATTTTTATCCAGTGTTTATCCGTTTTGGATCACGCTCATTAGGTAAATGATATTACATACATTGAAAAATAAATTTTAACAAACAATTTGATAATTTTCTTGAATTGCCAAAGTAATGTTTCGGAATAAGATATCGATCAAAAAAAAAAATAAATAAATAAATTTAAAAAATAAGACTACAAAACAATCCACAGATTGACAATTTTAAAGCAAAAGGGCGCGATTTAAGAATTATTAACGTCCCACCAATGTTTCATAAATGAATTTGGCAAACCGAGGCAATATATCTTTAAATCTTAAAAATAAACCGTGCCAATACTGTAACTATAGTTTCCGAATACAGCCAACAATTTCTATAATTTCTCAAGCACCGTGTACAGTCACGCCCACATTAAATGTACACAGTTTGCCAAAATGTTTTGTGCACGTGCGCAGTCTGACTGACTCAAAGTATTTTACACAACCATTCATAGTTCTTTCATACAACTTTCGGGGCGAAGTTTCCAAAATCCCATAGATAATATATACACTGGATGAAGCAACGACGTCTAAAATTGAAGCCACCGTCCGCCATTAGCCTTTTTGAAGTATGGCGGACACAATAGGAGGGCGCACTTTGCAGTGGGTATAAAATCGACTAAAATGCAAAATAACTCAGTTTTTCACTTTACACTTATTAATTTTATTTATAATTCTGTCTATGTATTATAATTACAACATGTAAATCAAGTTTTTGGAAAGAAATACAATTGATAAAAAAATTCATACCCAAATGAAATTACGCCCTCTCCTTTTGTTCCGCCATACTTCTAAAAGGCTAATTGTACCCCACCAAATACAATGCCCTGCCTAGACTGGTCATACTGTCCTGACTAGTCTACATCACGGTCTACATGTGTTAAGTGGAATGCAAGCGATCGCATGGACCGGGGAGCAGTCTAGGCCAAGCATTGTTCGTAGGGTACAATGGCGGGCGGCGCGTGGCTTCAATTCTCGTATAGCCAACTGCTATTGCATACTTCATCCAGTGTATATAATTATTTATATGCAAAATCCCCGCATTTGCAGCACCTGTACGTCGTTGTCCCAACTGCATGCGGTCAACATCCGTTCCCTCATTTTCACACCCCACGACTTTCTTTCCGTGATGTTTCTAACGTCACCGTATTTGCAGTACCTATACGCTGCTGTCCGCACTGCGTACGACCAACATCCGTTTCCTCAATTCTTTTCTCACATCCACAACTTTCTCTGATCCCTTTACTTCCATATTTCTCATTCCCTTAATTCTGTCACACCAAGAACTTCCAACATGTCATTTCCACCAAATGTTTACGTTGATTGCCATTTAAAACAATTGTGCCTGATGTACTGACGCATTTTAAGTGTCTTTTAATTGAAGTCGCATATAGAAGAGTTACGTCCGGAACCCACGCTCTAACACAACTTATTGGTGTCATGATATGACTCGGTGTATAACGTATCGCAACACGACGTGTCACTTTATGGCGAAATTACGCACAGGCGCCCGTGACACGACAAAACAAAATTCGTGGGTTAAAGATTTCACAAAACTACACTCTATATAGCAGAGTACAGTCTACTTTTCACATAATTTTTCAACAATTCTAAATGTATGCTTCACTACAGTTAAAGGCAGAGGCTCGTCAGTGCGCGCGTGAGGCCAAATTCTTACCACGAAAAACGCAGCTGCATGCTATGGAGCTGCGTATTTCGTTGGTACGAATTTGGCTTATTGCATTTTGTGGTTAAACTATATCAGGCCGTATGCGCACTTATGGAAAATCCACTTAATACAACTGCTTCTCTGTAATCTATTTCGGCTTTGTTGCGTCTGCAACGCCAAACAGGCAAACGCGACCTACGCGGAAATCCTCGACTTTTAATGTGCCAACTTATATCAATTTATTTAACTCGGGATCAACATCACCTTTTCTTTCTCTTCCCTAAGAGGCGATTGTTTATCCCCCTTTTCATTCTAGCCTCAATTTCCACGCTCTCAAACCTTCCAACCTATTCAGCTTAATCTTTAAAATATTCATGACACTGCGAGCATTCTCTCACTCTTACACATTAAAGCTCACTTCTATTGCCTAAATCACTAAACGGCCTCAGTAATTTTAACACCAACCAGTGTTTCAAACAAGCTATTTCAATAACTCTACCAGACTATTATTTTTGTTTACAATAAATAAGCCATATATCATTGTGGGATTAGGAAAAGATACAGGAAAGACACCATTGTATTCTACGTTTATTTGTTTTGTAAGACGTAATATTTCAGTGCGGCGCTATTATTTTACAAGCGCGAAATAAATGCGTTCGGTCTCTTGTCGTCTACATTAAAATATATTACGTGTACAATTACGTATTCAATTAAGTCCGTCGAATTTTTAAAGATGATTTAATCAATGTTTTGTGAGATTTCCCCGTTCTTTAATTGCTAGATTCTTTTCAGGAATTGTTCTCTATGTTGTGGAGTTACGTTTAATTCCCAGTGGATTTTTACAAAGACAATGGCTAATTAAACTCTGCCGAAATGATTAAAATTAAACTGTAGTGAAATAAATATTTATACCACCCGAGCAAAGATTATACTTATTGTATGCAGTGCTCAGGTTGTGAAAGTACAGTGCATTATTCTCGAGCTAATTACGTAGCAAGAACGGGTTACATGGTTTTGATAACATCCGCTAACAAAAAACAAGTTTTGAAAGGCAAACGTACGTTATTACCAAAGGGTGTGTCTGTCGAGGAGCTGTAATTAAGTCAATGTTAAGTCACAAAACAATTTCGGTCACGATTTAGAGAGTTATTCGAATGAACTCTGAGAAAATGTTGCTTTATTTTAGTACATCTTGTGGCGTCACCCCACAGTTGTGGGGTGACGCATGATGTGACTTGTAACGTGATTTCTGGTGACCTGACCTGACCTGACGTGACCTGACGTGAGGTGGCTTGTGAGGTAACTCGTGGCGTGACCTGTGATGCATCTCGTGGCGTGGCACGTAACGTGATTCGTGACGTGAACTGTGATGTGACTCATGACACGTGATTTACGTGACGTGACCATGATGTACGTGACTTTTCACACAAGTCGTGACGCAAATGTGACGCAATTTTGTCACCAATCGCGACGTAACATGCGGCGCAACTTGCAACGTGACTTGATTACAACACCATCCGTCTATGATCTATACGGGTTCCGTTAGAGTGAGCACGTTATACAGCTACATGACTCCGGTTCCGGTACGAGGACTGGATAACTCTGGCCAATCAAGGGGTTACCGAGCGAATCATAGCATTCTGTCAGTAGAACTTCCTTCGTTGTTAACCTCGCCTCCTTACAACACTTGCATGTCTGTGGTTCAAATAAGAAAAGACCAACAATAAAATAATTTACGCTCTCGATACTATACATATTCGATACTGCCGATATCAATAGTGTGCAGTATCCACGCTCTATTTTATTTTATTTTTTTGCAATGAATCGTGTGTAATTTAAGCAACGGCCAATGAATTATGATATGGCTAATACACTTCATTAATTCCTATTAGCACGTGGGACCGCCACATTGAAATGTAATACCCCTTTTCCGAGTGTATAATTATTTCTGTCACGTCCTAAGAATGAGTTAGTTTTTATTGGCAAAGTAGCCGGAGATTTTGTGTCATGTACACTTTTTTAATAACGCTCTTGCCATTATTACCACTGCCATTAGGGAATCACCAGCAGCCGATTTCACGAAAAATTGCGTAGCTTGCGCAACTTTTGAAAATGGCATAAGCCCCATAGGCTTGCGTGTAACTATCACAGGAATGTTGCGCAACTTACGCAATAAAAGGTTCCGGAAGCGGGCTTATGCAGTGCGTAAAGCGGGCCTCCCACTGTGCGATTTTTGCCACGAATTAGGTACGATTAGGTACGATTTGGTACGATTGTGTATAGAGTCTATACACCGTCGTACCTAATCGTACCTAATTAGTGGCATATTTCGCATAGTGGGAGGCCCGCTTAAGGATGCGTGAAATCGGCTGCTGAACCATTTCGCTTCAACTAGTGGCTGCCTGGCCAGGGCGCCTAACCATATCGGCAGTTAGATCGTGGCAATCCCACTATAAGAGCTCCCCAAATATCGCTTGGGTTGACGAGGCAATTGAGATAAAGTGTCTTGCCTGCGGACACAAACACGTTGGGGCTCGAACAAGTGGGGCTCGAATGCATAACCCCTCGGTCACGAATACACGTGCTGTCATGGTCTTGATGAGTTGACTGTACGTCGGAAGACATTATAACCACAGAGCTTGATGTTTTGGACGTGTTCACTCTTACTTTTCTTTCCGTATCCTTGCATAACGGCACAAATTGAGTCAATTTGAATCTGATACGTATTTCAAGTCTGGCCAAACCTCACAGCGACCGCTGCAGGGCCGCGCCGCTGCGGCAGTTTCTCTTGGGTGCCGAGTTTCACGTTCCCGCGATCAATTCACTGCCCAGGGGAAGTATGGCTTTTAGCGGCTGAAAGCCGGTTCAAGTTGTGTAACCAGTTTATACGATTGGGAAGCTTGTTTTTGTAGGGGGTGGGGGGGGGGGGGGGGGGAGTAGTTATTGCCTGTTGAGTTAAGGGTTGAGTTAAAGGAACTTGCTCAGATTTGTCCACAAAATATATTTCATTCTAACCTAACCATCATATAAATTACCTCCCTAAAATACTATCCATGGGAAGAAAACAAGAAATTTGCTATCTCCAATTTGGATGTGGAAGCAAAAAGGTTGGTGTAGTTACTGCACTGCTTTATGGAACCAGATAAATTAGTTTACAAAACATCGGCGGTTTTTTACGACATCCTTGAAAATGTACGGATTGGGTAATAAGAAAAATATGACAAGTGATGTGGTATCAAAATCTCAACACCGGTGGGAAAATGGGGAGCTCAAAAATGTGATCTGGTCACGCGTCTTTAAGGGTTGAGTTAAAGAGAAGACAGAGCCGTTTGAAAGCTGGTAATCGGTGATCCAATGCATTGAAATATTTCTAGATATCTCACAGTATCAGAAATTAATTTAGCTGGCGTCGGGGAAACTGAATGTTAATTGAAGTTTGTTTTGCCCTTACCCGACGTAATTATTGTTAACACTGTGTACTCACAGTATGCTGAACGTTGATGTTGCTATTACTAAGGGAATACAACTGTGGATGGCCGGTCTTAAACTGTATAGCTCAAGACTTTTTTGTATAAATCAGTTCAATTTGCTTTTGGATACGTACGGTTTTCATGTTGTCTGTACGTTTTCGATACACGCCGAAACTGACTAGTGCCATATACTAGAAAGTGTGTAACAGATAACCTACGTGACGTTCCTCACCAATAAAAATGCGTTAAATGTATATAGGGTATAAGTTAAATAGACCTGTGACATAGCGTATTATAGTCTAGTAAATTTACGATTTGACCTAGGACTAATTGCAATAGAAATCATTATAACATGAATCTAGGCCGCAACATTCAAATAAACAACATATTAAAAATATAATTGTTTCTTTAGAGTGGAAAGGTGTTTTTGAAGCAGTTTTTGAAGACAAACATTAATAATTTAAATTTAGTCTGGTAACGTTCCTCAGTCTGTATGTTTCGTTATAGTGGATGCGTAGTAATACGACCACTTGCGAGCAGACGACGACGTCTCAGAAACTAGTCTGGTAACGTACTCCAACCTACATGTTTCGCGATGGTAGGTGCATGGTAATCACGACCACTTGCGAGCAGACGGCAGTGTCCAAATCAGGTGCTCGCTTAAGAGCGTTTTTTAAAAACTAGACTATAATACGCTAGGCGCTATGCATACAACGCACGCAAACTAGAGATGCAGAGATTTCGTCCCACTTTTCACCCATAATGCACCGCGGTAAACATTGCGTGACGTCATTACGTTTCAGGTCTATTGTTGTGTAGCACTCTGGCTAATGGTATACACATGTAATTAAACTATATTTTTAAATATATTTTTGCGTAGCATGCTTCTATGTGGATTTCTGTTTTGTTCCGGCTATGCAGACAGATATCGCTAAACTGTTGTGCATGCAGTTAACGTCAACCCAGATAATAAACACGGGGTATTTTCTTAAAAGTTTTTGTGCTAAATTTAGATATGACGTGGCAAACTTTCCGAAACAATTATGGGAGCCTGCAATTTTTCACCCCAGTTGCGCTGTAAGTATACTAAGATTCTCCCCCAATATTTGCCTTTCATGGGTTGGAAATACGTGTTTGGCATAGTAGCGCTGGTCGCGTATATAATAGTGCTTGGCGGTTCTTTAACTCTGGGACATTTTTAGCAGACAAGTGTCACCGAGAGGGGGTCGCGTCGCATCGTTTAAAGGTTTAGTGAAGTGAACATTATCAACCAGCTGTTTTTATACACGAATCAAAAGATCAAAGTGTTGCAGAAAAAGGGGCAAACTCAAATTTGTTTTCATTTCAGAAAGAAGTGACCTTTTTTTCTACTTCAAAATTTTCTTGACAGACGAGGGCGCTGTTTATTGCTAGTCATGGAGGGAACTCACAGTTAAAAAACAATGAAAGAGCATTACATTTCAAACAGTAACAGTGGCCCGCTGATCAATTGTTTACTCAAACAAACTTGTTGCAAATGGGATTGTTGCAAATGACATACTAAACAGTAAATTGTTACAGATCAAAACACCAAGAAGTCACTAATAATTACAACAACTTTTGTACACAAGTCAATGGAGATTTCCTCTGTTGTCCTGAGATGACATCACGGATTTGCTCATGAATATGGAAATACCATTAGCATAAAAATAGAAAACTTGCAATTACACCAAAACGGAACAATCAAATTTTCTGAAATTGACCGAAATGTGTATTATACTATTATTATATTTAATAAAAACCCTATTTCACACGTCCTTTAAAGACAGATTACATGATTGGAAAACTTTTAAAAACGGGAACAGCATTATATAACTAAAGAATAATGTTGATAAACTGTCTTGTAGAAATTTCAGCCACATAGACGTAGTATATAATAATTCAGATTTCAGAAAACTACAAAAATCCATGCGTGGATATCTACAGATGATTTTCTTTCTCAAAAAGCACCTTCAGTTGGCAATTTCTCCCACAAAGGTACCATATTACACCGGGGAAATCATATGGTGTTTGTTACCATTGCTATTCAACACTTTTATTCAGGTTTTTCTTGTCAACTCGTGAAGTAATTTTTTTGCGACTGAAAAAGATGTGTTGGGGCTTTAACCCCGTGAACGGTGCCCAGTTATGGGTCGTAAAGAAGAGCTGCTCGAATCTGCTCGAATACGGGTGGAGGAGTGAGTTCGGAAGAAGGTAGTTTATTGGGTGAAACGCGCTTCCGGGTTTCAAGTGGAATTTGTCCCATCAAAAGGAGATTTTCAAGAGTTAGGATGAGGGAAAAAAAGGAAAGACAAGTCGGAGAAAAGGTTTTTTTTTTAGAAAGTCAAGTGAAGGTTTCTCCAAAATTATGTTGTTTTCGACACTTCAGGTTCTTGTGCTTTAAGCGTTTTTGTTACTCATAAATACTCTTCACTCAAATTCGAAAACAAAAAGGAACAAAATCTATTCAACTTTACTATGTGGGAAGTTACACCGCTCAAAGATTTTATTTATTTCCCTTGATATTTTCTGTTAGAGTTGGGATTCAACCGCGTCATTGTATTCATTGTAGCATGTGTTTCCTCGGGTCACAGCTAGCTATAGGCCGTTGATAGGTTGTACATTGACGTCAAAGCCTAAACCAGCGCGTATTCAAATATTGATTACCCAATAATTACGTGCATCGATAATTTAAAGAAAAAAATCGTGTTGTGCTTATGGTTAAAAATGTATGATTCGTGCTGGGAAAAAAATGCTTCTGAGTAAGTCCCCATGCTTGCAATTGTACAACTGCGTACAACTGACCTTTAGCGTGTTTCGCATGAATAGTGCCTGGTGCAGTGACTACTTCCTTTCCTAGACACATAGTATCTACTTTACCTGACTAAATTTTTGTTTCTATGTGGTGCACGCGGCAAGTGTGAAGTACAGAATCAGTACCGTTGAGAGAATGACATAAAGCAACCAGATTGTTCATTTGCATGAAACGGCGTGCACCACGTAGCAACAAATGCGTAGTATAACTTTCTAAACTGCACATCAATTTAAATATGAAGAAATCGGGACGCCAGCCATTATGCAAATACTTTTGTCGGGGGTGCGCACGCCCCCGCACCCCGTAGCTACGCCGGTGGTTGTAATGTGGATCTCCGCTGCTTACCAAGTTTTTGAGGAAATGTGACGCGTTGCCATTGATTGTGTATCGCCAGCGATAAGGGAGAAAACCACGAAAGGTGCATTTTATTTGTTATTTTCAAAACTGCAAACCATCGTCTGTCATCTTTCATGTCGCTCACGCCTTTTTGAAATGACTCACGAGCTTTGCGAACAATCCAAAAGTTTGTTGGCCAACGTTTGCCAACGTTGGTGGCACACAATAATTCGTAACACTCGAAATTGTTGGCCAACTTTTGCAAACGTTCGGGTATGTGGAACGCAGCCCTGATTTAGGAATGAGGTCGCATGTCAAATCGTCTTTGAATTATGTGACCTTTGGCATCATTACCAAACCAAACTTATGTAAACAGATGCGCGCGCATTACGACGACCAATTTTCAACAGAGGGCGCTTCAGATATAAACAAAGCATCGTCTATAAAAACTTATATTGAGGGGAATCATTGCATTTGGGCAGTTGGAACCACTTCTGTGTAACATTTGAGTAGGGTTTTTCTTGTGAAATTGTTAAAATCGTGTATACGGGCTTTATAATAATGCTGCTCACCTTTTTGAATCCCGTTCCTGTCCTAACGCTGGGCAACGAACTCGACCGGCATTCTCCATCACAATTTCTGACAGTGGTAGTGCCCCGGCAGTTGACCGTTGACCCCCCGTTCTCCACAAACGTCTCCTCGATTTGGATTGTATTGGTGCCTTCTGCGCATGCGTCCAGCTGCTGCCCCCAAGAGGCGGACACTAGCACCGCAGACATGGCGCAGAACACCAGAATTGCAGCGATAGGGTTAGCCATTCCACTCACGTGCAAATGCTGTGGACACGAGGACAAAACAGATATAAATTAATCGATGCGAATGTAAATTTACTCGGAGTGCCTCGGAACTTGCAACCTGACACCGCGACTCAAAATTGAAATGTCAACGTCTTTTTCAAGTGCTGTGCTCTTTTGGGCTGAAGGCTCGATATTTACCTTTACAAAAATGTTCGTACAAATTCATTAAGGAGCGGGTAACAATATATCGTACTTTGCAACTCGTAATTTATGCAGATTAGAGTTAATTAATGTTTAAGCGTTTCCTTCCTGTTTGCAGAACACGTTGTACTTCCAAGATTTATAAATTGGTAACAAAAAAAGCCCGGCTGAAGATTAAGTATACAAAGATTTGCACGATTAGCCAAAGCCTAAAGGAGCGTGTTCAGATTTTTCCAGAAAATGGATTTCGTTCTTACCTAAAAATAATATAAAATACCTCCCAAAAATATATTGATGGGAAGAAAACAGGAAATTTGCAATCTCTAATTTGGATGTGGAAGCAAAAAGTTTTGTGTGATCACTGGACTGCATTATGGAACGGATCAAGTTTACAGAACATCGGTGTTTTTTTTACGATATCCTTAAAAATACACGGATTGAGAGCTCGAATGGTATAATGAGAAAAATATGACAAATGGGCGACTCAAAATGTTATCTGGACACGCTCCTTCAAACACAATTTGGTTTTGATCATACACATCCTCATCACACGTGGTGATATAAACAGTGATAACACCGTTTGTAACAGTTTCCCAATAATCAACCTTTAAGAAACAATTATTTATATTTACAAAATCAATGTGATACATTAGCGGCACTTAAAGTGAATTCATGGCAGTGTGGACTTTTAAAGAGTCGGCCGGACGGTTAACCGATTAACCGGCACTTGAAAGAATTGCATATCGATTGCTGAATTAAACTTCGCAACCTTAAACTATTACACTGACTAGCCTGTGTGTATTATACATGTACTAATGACATGCGTTCCCTTACGGACAAAAAGAAGAAACTACATATAACAAAAATAAAATATCGTCTCGGAAATCGTTTTTGCCATTCAACCGTCCATTGGTTACCTACCCAAGTGACGAAAAAATGCTCCGTAAAAGTGTAGCCTCGCGCGCCAACAATGTTAGTCTAACAAACCGTTGTTAAGGTGCGTTGAGAAGTAGGGCGATCTTTTATACAGAATTTTGATACACGGATGTTTATTTTAAGATCAAACTCGTAATGTCAGGACCCCGTATTGAGTAAGAATCCAGGACATTAGTTCTGTATCTCTACCACATAATGGACTGTTAATAATGGTGTTCTGTACATAGCGCACGTATTTATCCTGTAGGATACTCATGGCACTTTACCCTGGTCATTGGACACAACTCCTGGTCATTGGACACAACTCCCTGGGGAGTATGCAGCCCTAGCAGCCTGACACAAGCACTCGGGGGCTAAAACCCCTTGCAGGTATTGATTTACTCAGGCTGGGTGGAGAGAGGCAACTTGTGGCAAAGTGCCTTGCCCAAGGGTACACGCATGTACGGGGCCAGGAATCGAACCTACGGCCGTAGGATCAGGATTACATGCACGGTTTCTGAAATCTTGTCTGCTGAACCAGTTTTTAAAAAAGAGACTTTCAGATTGAAAATTACAAATTACGTATGCATTCAGAGCCTCGCTGTAAAGACAAGGCTTGGATCGCAAAAATAGTCTGGTACCTTACCAATCAGCTAGTTACATTGTACTAAATCGACTCGGGGGACATGATCGATAGTTGTTTGATGTTACTCTTTCAAACGTGTAGTTCGTGGCAAACGTAATGTATGAAGTACGTGTATAGTTCGTACACATCATTTTTGTGTTGCATAGTCGCGTGGCTCATGCAGCAGATTTTCCAATTAAAAGTTCGTGGTTCATTTGGTTGCAAATACCAAGAACGATTTGATCAAGCACAAGCAACGACGTGTGGAACTGCACGTTCGACCCAGCTATGTTTACAAACAAATAACTGTTGCGTTATTCGCGGTTTGCTGTTATTAGGGAGAGATATTTTTGTTTTAAAGGCCCTGTAGATGATCTGTTTTTGAGCGATTCTGCGAATAAAACCATTATAAATCAAAAGAAAGACATCAACAAACTCATCCGAAGAAATTTCAGCTTTGTCAAATGTACCACGTTTAAAAAAACCATGAAAATCCATATGCATTTTCCTGGTCTTGGCGGGGTGTTTCAAATATTCGTTCTCAGTTGATTGGGTACTATGTGGCTTGCGTCATGCACTCTGTGGCGCACATACTGCGTGTGGGCGCGATCCATAAAAATGCATCGCGTTGGAACACGCACACGGAGTACACAGCGCCCACGGAGTACACAGCGCCCATGCATTTTGGACCGCGTAGATGCGAACCAAAAATAAGTAAATCGTTTGCAAACGATCTAAATAATTTCATCTTTACGGATTATTTTCTGGTAAAATTATATCATTTTGAGCGGAAACCTTCCATTGGGTAGTTGCTATTAATTCAATCTTTTCCCCTGTAAACTCGTCGATTACTTTGTGGGGTCATTGCAAATGATCCACTGGGCCTTTAAAGTAAACAAGACCATGTTGGCGCATTGTAGGCGGCACGTACACCTTAAAGGTTCTTTCCAGATTTGTTTTGAAAACAGATTTCGTTCTATACCAACAATTATACAAAATAGCTCCCCAGAATAATATTTATGGAACGAAAACAGGAAATTTGCCATCTGCAATTCGGATGCCAGCAAAACGGTTGGTGTAATCACTTCACTGCTTTATGCAACCGGATATAAATTGGTTTACAAAAAAACCCGGTGTTTTTTTAAAACAATATCCTTGGATTGAGAGCGCGAAATTTCCGAATGGTTGAGAAAAATATGACACATGATATGGTATCAAAATTTCAACACCCATGGGAAAAAGTGATCTGGTCACTGCTCTAACCGAACCTCGGCGTATTATTAGCACTTAATAGAAATGGCCAGTAGATGTTCCAGTTACGTCGAAGTCAATAACCGACCCACCATTAACGCACGTACGCCACGCACTTTACTGATACCACGCGCTAATGTGTACGTGAACTCGTGCCCCGGATCCAACGAGAAAGAGGTGAAGAGGTGAAGAGTCAAATTGGTCATCACTGGTAAAAACGCCTTTTAAAGATATATCGTCTGTGCGTTTTGGTTGTGCCACCTCGACAAAATAAAGTTTTCTAAAATTGATATTTTTCTGGAAATATAAAAGTTATACACTTTCAAATGAGACACCAACGTTTGTTGACAATTACTTTCAATATTTCGAATTATTGGCAGTCCGCCAAGTCTGACTTCCCGCGGTTGGCCTGCAATGCATAGAGCAGCAGCGCGCCCTTCGGACCGGTGGCCTGTCCAATCTCCTTTCTTCTGTTTCTTCCGTCTCAGAAAGTCTTCCGAGACAGAAGAAAAGAAATTTGACAAGCCACCAGTCCAGAGGGCGAGCCGCACGCCGCGCATCACAGACCAAACACGGGAAGTCGGACTTGGGCAAGTCTAGGCAAGGCACAAAAACGGCCGTATAAAAACGGCGTTTTTCACAGGGTTGCCGATGTCAATAATACAAATAATGATTGTTTTCGTTAAAATAAGGTAAATGTTTAAAAAATTCGTTGGGAGAAAAAAAAATTCGAATTTGCTGAGAACCACGGACAATATAATTTTAAAGGAGCGTGTCTATATCACATTTTTGAGCGCCCCATTTTTCATGGGTATTTGGGATTTTGATACCATAGCATATTTTCTCATTACCATTCTAAAATTTCGCGCTCTTAACCCGTATATTTTCAATAATATCGTCAAAAAACATCGATGTTTTGTAAACTAATTAATCTGGTTCCGTAAAGCAGCTCCGTGATCACACCAACTTTTTTGCTTCCATTTTTTGGGAGATTTCAAATTCTCTGTTTTCTTCCCATGGATGGTATTTTGGGGAGGTATTTTATATGATTGTTAGGTTAGAACGAAATCCATTTCTTGGAGAAATCTGGTCACGCTCCTTTAAAGGAAAATTATACCCAAACAACAAAACAATGTGTTAAACAATTACTGTTCTTATACATTGAACAAGAAAGCATCTGCTTTTCAGTGGTTCAGAATGGCAATTGCAGCGATGCCTTGTACGTGGTATGGGCGCCACCATTTTGTCTAAGAACTGCGTGAAGAATACTACTTTTGTGTACAATTCATTCGTGTATTGTCATATGCACGAAAACGTTCAGAAACTGCGCGTTTATGGTGTCTTATTTCCATGTTAACACCATTGTTTGCTAAATACAGTTATTAAGTGTGTACGATTCTTACACGGGCTCCGAGAGAACGCGCTATTTTTACTACGGTTTAGCACAGTTCTTCCTATTCGTTTGTGTTACGCTTCAATCGGGTTATTCTCGCGTGACATCGGAGGACATGCCAGTCAGAACTCGCTTACAGGTGCCTGTTTCGCGACTATAACCAGAAACATGTTTATGGCGCAATTACAGATTCAACCAATTAACGGCTTCCGTTTTTTACCGACGACCGCAAAGCTGACCATTGTCATTGGTTGATTCCGCAGTTACGGCAGGAACATGTTTCTGGTCGCGGTCGCGAAAACAGGCCACAATAGGAGCCAAGCGATAAATAAAGATTGCAAATCGAGGCAAACAATTATTGCGTGTTGCAGCTGTCGTGTTACGCCAATGATTTTGCGAAGTCCGGAGATGCACCGTACCCCCCGGAGATTGAATGTCCAATGATAGCCCCAAGGCCCCCACCTGTCCACACTTGCACAAATCCAATAGCCTCGAATCAAGCCGCCACTTGACTTCTTGTATGAAAGCGATTAGTTTGCATGGCTTAGCCGGACCTTCAAGTTTCATTCGGTAAACCGGATTACAGCGAGGCGAATTTTGGTTTCAGGCCCATTGCTGTAATTATTGACGATTTCTGCTCGTTAACCCGCGCAGGTGTGCTCGAGCAGACTCATTCTTAAGTTGCGCGTTAATGTGGTTTTGGCTCAGCGATAAATTATTTCTTGTCTTAAAGTGTGCGAGACTGTAAACATTCTCATTTGCATTTGGCAAATGAGAATTAGTCTTTTGCGTGTGACATTTCCATAATGGCTGGTGCCCCGAATTCTTTACTTTCAAATGGATGTGCAGTTAAGAAAGTCGCCATTGCCTAGCAATCAACAGTCTGGTTGCTTTTATGCCATTATGTTCTACGATGAACACGGTATTAATTCTGTACTTCACACCTGCCGCGTGCACCACATAGCAACAAACATTTAGTCTGGTCAAGTGGTTACTAAGTATGAATGTGAAAGGAAGTACGTCAGCACACCAGACGCTATTCATGCGAAACACATTCGGGAGTAAACGATATATAACAGACACATTTTTTTTCTGACCTGATGTCAGAAAAAGAGTTTATAAAACTAGAAGGCGTTGGCCTTTGTTGATCGGGCTGAATGACAAATTGTCTGATGACGTCATCGCACTTATAACAAGCAACACAATAGCGTTAAGACCTGTCAGGCCGTTGACGAATTGTTAAAATATTTATTAGTTCTTGAGATATGGTTTCTTGATTGTTGATTATTTAGACACCTAAATTGTGCTAGCAAAAAAAAAACATCAAAAACAAAGATAATAAATTTATAAAATGGTTCGTGTCAACTTAGTTGTGCCTGCGTGAGTTTTAAGCACACGACGGACGCCGGAACTATGGTTTTAACTTTTAAGGCCTCAAAAGGCGGCGAAAATGGCCCTGCAATATAATTGTGCAAACTAGCGATGCAGAGATTTCGTCCCCACTTTTACCCATAATGCACCGCGGTAAACATTGCGTGACGTCAGTATGTCATAGGTCTATTGAAAATGCCAACACGAAGGAAATCATAGCCCATGATCTGATCTATGTATCGGCCAAATATGAAGATCATAGTTTAGGTGGTTTTTAAAATTTTGTGATTTGTTTTGGTGATTTTCGACCTGATGATGTCATCATGACGGCACACTTGTATGAACATAACGGCCAAACTACTGGTTAAATGACTGTTGGCTTCGTACTGTGGATGTACGCAGATTTACTCTCTGTATTTATTCGTATACTGACCGTCGTTGACCCAACGATAATGGTTCCAACTGGTTTCAGCCACATTTTTCGCATCAGTATATCTGATGTGACTTCTTCATTAGCTTGGATAACAGTCGTATACTAACCCTAACGGACGCAATTTGCCTATACTGCTTTATAAAGTTTAGTATTGATTCGTTAACCGAACGTCGTTAACCAAATGCTTCCCACCAAAATTTTCGCATGGATTTGTGATCTTTTTTGGTTGAAATGCAACTTCTTCTATCGGAAATAATGACCTCCGCACGCAACGCTGCCCCCGTATTTCTCTCTTTTAACGAAAATCCTAATGGAGTTTCTTATACAGAAAGAAATTTGACTGAAGCCGATAAATTTGATCTTGGGACCAAACCTTGATGCGTCTTTGGCGTAGAGGTTTATGCTTCAGAGCACAAATGACTTGAGGCAGAAATGGACTTGACCTTAGAGAATGTTACAAACTGCTATTTGGACGTGATTGAGTTTCAGAAAGAATCAGTTTAGGTCTGCTCAGCACGCGATGTGCACCGTTCACTTAGCAAATTACCATTTTCGAACAATAGGGTATGCTGATTGCTGACATAACACTCTGTTGGAAGGACACCTTCTACACAGCGTAAAACTAATTTAAAAGGGGAGGATTTTTCAGTGACAATTTTACTTCAAGAATTTGAAGACCAAGTAAATTAGTTCATTGTCTTGTAAAAAAATGTCAAGGGCTTTTAAGAATTACTTTCCACTTAGAGCTTAAATTGGCGGTGGCAGTTCGTTACAGACTAATTTGGTTTTTTTTTTAATACATAATGCAATGTGTACATGTCGATGGAATTTGGGTGCAAAAACATGGATAAAAGATGGAACAGTGTGTTGTGACTTGAAAAAGACACTTTCCAGATTTGCCCCCTTTTATCTAAATTGGTCTAAAAGCTGACATATAGCTGACATGCGAGTTCCATTCCGGGTCAGGATGGATCATAGCCTCTGTGCGCTTGAGCAAGACACTTGACTATGCTTGCTTTTCTCCAGCATCTATATAGATTGAATATTCAGATCTGGACACTTGTGTCCTCAAGCAATTCACTTTACCGCACTTCCTTTTTTTTTATCTGTTCGAGTTCAATACGGGGATTGTTTTTTTAATGACAGAAGGGGCCAATCCTGCTTGTTACATGTACGTTTATACTTAATATCGAGTGCTGACTTCTTGGAAAACCGAAAACCGAAAACGGTTGTCTTTTACACTCTTCTGCCAATCCCACTTGAGGAAAACCGACTCCCGTATGCCCGGCCCAAGGAGTTAAATTTCCTCCTTGACACGAAGCAAAAAGGGACGAAAGTTGAGGCCGTTCCCGAGGGCCGCTCCCCGTCCCAGGCGCCCATTCATGTGGAGCTGGGATGGGTCGCGAAACTCCCCGAGGCTCGTTATGGACACCCGGTAATTGCGCGGGCAAACACCGGGTAGGGCTGAATAAACGCCAAATAAATGCAATTGATACACGGGCCGGTATAATACGCAAGCCATCGTTGTAACTCGATAGCTCTCGTTATTTAAGAAAAGAATATCGTCTCAGATCCTAGCTCCGTAAAATTGGCAAGATGTGCACCCATTGTATGACACTTCGTTGCTGTAGTTGGCATCGTGTCAGAGCATATATGGCCAATTAGCCTTTTGCACGTTTCACGTGAATAGCGTCTGGTGTACTGACGTACTTTCTTTCACTTGCACAGTTAGTATCCACTTGACCAGACTAAATGTCTGTTGCTGCGCGGTGCACGCAGCAGGTGTGATGTGCGGAATCCATACATGTGCCGTGTTCAATGTAGGACCGAATAGCATACATAACCCAGACTGTTGATTATCAACAGTTTTGGCGATTTGCTGTAAACATAGGACATACAACTATAATTCAGAGAGATCATGACTATATTTGTTGACGTATGACCAAGGGAAATTTTGACTTTTGCCCACGCAATTCGTAGAGATTCTGAAATTTTTATTCGACGTTACGTCAAGTTTACCTCCAACAGATTTGATTAACTAACAACTTACATGAGTTTGATTAATGACCCTTCGTGAAAACCCCAGGAGGCAAAAACCCACAAGCTTAATAATGATTCTTCTTCTTAGGCACGTGTCTAGAAAACGTCTGGTACATTTTAATTAAAGACAGTTTTAAAAATCCACCCCGTGGCACATGAGTCGATGCTCAAGTGGTGTTAGATTGCACACGCAAAGGCCAGGTGATGTGGTCAAAAAGACTCAAGAAAAACATGTGGCGTATCAGACAAGTAAGTGTATTTTATAGATCTAATGTTAACAACCTTTTCTCTTTTAGTGGCGAAACTGTTCATATACACGGGAAAAACAAAAAGCATTTTTCTGCACTTAAAAAAAGGCGGGCTGTTATGCAGTGGCGCACCCTGGATTTGTCGTTGGAGGGGAGCTGGCTGACACAACTTGTCCGATGATGCCTACTTACAGTGCAAAATAAAAAAATCAAAGCGCATGCGCTTTGTTATGGCCATCTTGTTGATGACGTCATCAATGCTGATATCCATAGCCCTGTGTATTGACAGAAGAACGAGTCCTTGAAAACCTGGGTGGAGGGGGGACCTCAATCCCAAGCCCCTGCCCCCAGCCCCTCCCCCTTCTTAATTGGGTGCGCCACTGATACCAATTATACTAAATGATATGTAATATCTGTGGCTTTGTGTACACAAACTGTTAGCAAAATGCTTTAATCAACCAGCACGACTTGTAGCAAAATTACACTGTAAAATTAATGGCCTCACGTCTTCTTAAAAAAATTATTTAAAACAAAATAAAATCATAAATAAAATAAAAGATAAATACTGTAATTTGTACTTGACATAAATGTAAATAAAACGAAATTCATTTTACTCAATTAACATTTATGTTAAAACATAAATACACAACACAGTGTTCGAATCCCGATAAGGCCTTTGTGATTTTTCTCTCATACCAAGTTTAGTTAATTACAGTGTGACCGTTCATAATTAATTTCCTTAAAACAAGGACAATTTGAGGTGCTAATCTTTCTTTTTTCATTCTTTTCCATTTCTGGTGATACGTATCTTGCATATAACTAGGTAGTTGGTAAGGTTCCATCCAAGGACCTTGTATTTTCAATGTGACAAATGTTGCAATTTCCTTAGACCCAACATACAAAGACGGGCGACAGGTGAATTTATAACCACATTAAACCTCCAAGTCCCAACTGGCGATCCTTCGCAAAAGCAAATGCACCCACATCTCCCCCGGCGTCGCGCGGCGTGTGTACTTTTTGTCGTGGCCGGTCATGCATAACGCCGACTTCGGTACGGGTTAAGTGCTTTTAGACAGGTGCGAGCGGCAAAGTGATGTCACAATCTTGCACCTTTTTGTCCGTCTCTTCGCTTGTTACCAAAGAAGGCGGATGTTAATTAGGTTCTGAGCCGTCGCCTAATGTTCATTTCCAGTGTCCTTTGAGACGAGCGGCCCGGATGCTTCGTACCTAAATGTTATCCCGTGTCGAATTAGGCATCGTCTGTTTAACCAGAGTTGCGTATATAGAAACAAACGCCTCTATCCTAACTGTCTATCCGTTTACCCCATAGGAATTCTTGTCCACTGTCGGTGGTTTTTATTTCTCAAACTCGTTTCATGTCATGTTGTACCAACAATCTCATTTAGGATAAATTATGTTTTGATCTGAACGAAGAAAAATCTCACAGCGAACTTGCACTTTGCGTAACACGAGTGATTTATTTATCCGAAATTTAAAGCTCAATCGTATATATGCACAAATCGCGCGCGTAGGCCAATGACGCGCGAGCAAATTGTAGGGGTAGATTCACACTTAGCTTTTTCGCGCGTAAAAGTGGTGTGGAGGGAATTTGGAGTGAAAAGACGCACTGACAAAGAATCAACTTGGGCGGAAAGTGTTTTTTTTTTGTAAATCTGTGGATTTTACCGCGTTGTTCCAATCTAAATTCCCTTGACGCCGCTTTTTCTCAAACGTCGTCGCTCCACCCGTGCAAAACTTTAGGATTTTGACGTTTTAAAATCGTAAAATAAATAACAAAAATACATCTCATTGGTGGAGCAATGTGCGCGAGTTGCGCGAGTCCCTTATACGCACAGCACACTCAATTGCGGCACTCAATTTAGATCCAATCCGCTCTTTCAAATTCGAAAGTACTCGTGGGATTGGAACATGTACCCGAAGAATGAACTCCCCTGAAGTTAAACAACTGCTCCTCTTAAACAAAAAAAGGTGCAGCACCACTGCACCTTATTTACTACTATATAGTGTATAAACCTTACTCATGTTTCCTTGGTACTCATTCACCGGCACGATGTGCGTATACTCGAGGGACGTGCTTGCTAGACCCGGACAAATATTAATATCGCTTGGGCTCGCTTATAGTTCGCGCAGTCCCAGGTTCACTATAACTGAGCTCGACCCTTTTCTTCTGAACTTAACAAGAGCGATAGTAGATACACCGTAAGAATAATGGTGATACGAAAGGCAGGATTTTCGTCTTGTGATTAAAATGTAAGACGAAACACTAAATGCTTTGAGCACGTTTCGGGAATAACAGTATTAGAAAATGATTTCCAGGAAATATTTTTCTCAAAATCTCGTCATACATGGACAATCATGTGAGTGGATATAAACGTTATAATGTGTACATCGCAATACGTTTTAATCAACGTGAAAAACAAATGCAATAAAATAATCTTCCGCATCCAACTGATGATTTTTTTGGCAATCAAAACTATCTTGATAAGTCGACTTACTAATTTTAGAATGTCGACGAAGCTATAGTTATGTCGACTTGGTGAGATAAAACATGTACACCTGTATTTAAATTGCATGTAGTTATTGCACATACAGATATTGCACCGAGTCACGCCGATATTGCTATCGATATTGTCACTGGTAAAGTCACTGGTATTACCACATATAACGCCCATATTGCCACAGATATTGCCACAGATATTGCAACCTAATTTTGCCACATATATCGCCACAGATATTGTCACCGATGTTGTCACCGATGTTGCCACCGACATTTCCACAGATATCGTCACATATAATTCCACCCATGTTGCCACACACATTGTCACCGATATCGCCACAGATATTGCCACCGATATCGCCACAGATATTGCCACCGATATCGCCACCGATATCGCCACAGATATTGCCACAGATATTGCCACAGATATTGCCACATATATTCCCACAGCTATTGTCGCATATAATTCAACCCATATTGCCACAGATATTGCCACCTATACGGTGACCTATATTGCCACCGATATTGCCACCGATAATGCAACAAATATTGCAACAAATATTGCCACATATTCATTATTGCCACCGATATTGCCACCAATAATTATACAGATATCGTCACATATATTGCCACCGGCATCGCCACAGACATCGCCACAGACATCGCCACATATATTGCCACATATATTGCCACAAACGTTGCCACAGATATTGTCACCGATAATGCAACACATATTGCCACATATTCATTATTGCTACAAATATTGCCAGCGGTATTGCCACAAATATTTCCACAGATATTTCTACAAATATTTCCACAGATGTTGACACAGATATCACCAATATTGACACCGATATCACCACATATATTGCCACCATAATACTACATATATTGCCACCTATATAACACTACAGATATTGTCACAGCGTAAATATTGCTGTCTTTTATGTGAACTATTCAAGTCGATCAGAGCTATGGGTTGGTATACGTATGAGGAGGGAAGCATATACTTTCCCCGTTGGGCATATTCTCTGCGGGACGGACAGCAGTGTTAATGTTTATTTCCTTCTCTTTCCGGATAACAAGACTAAATCTACCAAGGGACCTTAAACTAGCTGGTCGTATTGCCAACAGTTATTACAAGTAAACGACAAAAATTATGACAGCTTAATCGAAATTTTCTCTGACACGTAACTTTCGGAGTAAATGCGATTTTGCTGACTGACGGAAAGCACCTGGAATAATTAAACCATGTCTCGCGATATCAAGTGCCTGTTGAGGCTTAGTTCTATCCACATGGAAGAGAAACAGGTGTCCGGCTTGAGACGTGGGATCATAATGAACCAAAATACAGGTGTTTATATAGACCGCTATGTGAATAATAATAATGTAGGTATTAGGTAAAGATATAGGCCTAGTCAAAATGAGGATTCATTCAACACAAAAACCATGCATAGAATTTTAAGGTTTTCTGAAGTATTACTGCATCTATGTAGCTGACATTCCTACAAGGCAGTTTATCAACATTATTCTTTAGTTATTTGATGCGAATGTTACTGTTTTAAAAGGTTTTCCAATCATGTAAATCTGCCTCTATAACATAAAATACAAGCATAGAACAAAACGGGACAAAGTATGAAAGAAATAAACTAGTCTAAGACGAAACCGTAATAAGAAATACAAAGCATCTAAAATACATGTATGTACGAAACTGAGACTTTTGGTTAATTCAAGGAAATTCCCTAAACTTTCCGATCGTGGCTGCCCAAACAATATTATAAGTCGCCTCTCTCCCATCCACCCAAGAACGAACGTACCCGTAAGGGCAGTTAATGTGCTGTTTGATTAGCGCATGAGCATTTAACATACAACCGTGCTATACACGTAATATGCGTTACAAAAATATCAAATGTTGCATGCAGCTAGGACAAGATGAGACGAACATTAAAGGGATACACTGTAGTGATACATCGTTCACAAAACCCTCTAACGTGAAGTTATGGAATTACTTATGACACTGTTTGAGCCGTTGGAATTTTATAAATGCACCCTTTTTGTCCCCATAGGCCTAACCACCTGTTGATGCATGTTTGTGGCAATTTTTATTTATGCAAATCGGCGCCCAAAGGGTAAAATAAAACAACCCCTGACATTCATCTGTGTCGTCTAAGTCCTCTCACAACCATATCATCGCGCATCTTGAAGAATTAAAATCGTCTGTATCGTCACACCTCAAAATGACTGTTCACGATTCTCCTGAAACGAACGAGAAGTACCATTAGCAAGTATCGCACTTTTCACCCAAAGTGACTGTAACATTTAGCCAGGGGCGTTACAAGACAACCCACCGATTACTCGGGAATCAAAACACCCCAAACAAAGTGCAAAGTACCCCAGTTGAACTCTACTTCACACCTTCTCCTGCCGCGGTTCGTGCGCTTGCCGATTTCACGAAGGCAATTTGTTTTGGGCGATGGGTCCAATTAGACCCTGATTTGTGATCAGTCTTGACAAGGCCTGCTATTTTTAGGACGCCAGAGCCACCTAGGTTGGCGGTTTGTGAGCACGAGGGTGGGTTTTTGTTTCAGGGTGTGGAAACTTGTCAGTTTTCGCGCCAAAACTGCTGCGCTGATGACTTACAGAGATCCGCGGTCGTAAGCCTGCGTTTTTATATAAAAAATAACTCGAGCTTTAGACATTTTAATTTTGAATTAACAATGGCAAAAATCTCAGACACAATTCATTTAAAGGGCAGCTCTGTCCTGCGTAGTGAGGTGTCAAAATCAGCGTTGACGAGAGTTTTATCTTGTCCGAAATTTGACTTTTTACACAATTCCTGCCCCTTTATTTAAAAAAATACAGGTGGTCGAAATTCCGGCTTGTTATGTCCAGATAATTTACATCTTTTGTGCAAGTGATTAATGGAAATAGACCAGCAAAATACTCATTTGTTCAGTGTCTGTTTGCAATGCAGAATATTCCTGAAGGTACTTGAAACGATTTCAATTAAATAGAAGTATTAAACCGACAAAATTGTTATCTTACGCAGACATAATGTAAATTTGTTTCTTTTTAATCTAAAATTTAAGACCTTGCTCGAAGTATAAAAGTCAAGCGCATGAGGTGATGACATGTAAATGCGCGTAAACCAAAACCTTTCCTTAAGTTTTTTTATAAAGCTTTCATTTCCATAGTATCACAAATACATTTGTTTAAACTGATTAATTTTAATGTGGGAATTTCTTCGACAAAGTCAATATGTGGTTACAGTTATCACCGCATACAGTCCAACCTCGTAAAAAGAGGTATTTGGGACTTTGCAGGCTACCTTGTTATAACGGGATTCTATTTATCAGAAATAATAACAACAAAGAACAAAGTGGGAATAATTGAAATATATTGAGGGAAAAAACCTGAGGGAGTGCCCTCAAGCTCAGATGGTAGAGCATCTGCCCGGCGGGAGGTCTCGGGTTTGAATCCCGATAAGGCACTTACGATTTACCTCTCATCCTAGGTTTAAATAAATGTATTAGCTTCCGAATAAGTAAGGCTACTAAACAAAATAAAAATCACAAGTTTATGTAGCACAAACGTTTACTTTATATAAAACCTTCACGTTTATAAAGAAACTACCCGTGGATGGATTTTGTTGATCGAAATTTCGATTGAAACTTTTACAAGCCGAGAAACATATTTTTAATTATATTAATTTTCGATATGGATTCGGACCGGGAGCACATCAATACCTTTAAGCTGAAATCTCTGGTGTCCCGTAGCTCATCCCCGGTTAAGTTGCGCGAACACGTCCCAAGTCGGACCACACGCACTCTTAATACATTTCGATTGATTTCTTCAAGATACGGTGGGTTGTTACACTACGGCCGGCTGTCCATACATCGCGCAGCTTGAAAGACCGGCGACCGAAACGTGGCGAGCGCTGCTGAAAATGTTGCATTATATTATAGATGGCCGTACTTGAAGTTAGAAAGGCAAATCTTGAAGCACAAGCCCTCGAGCAGATAAAGGAACCTGGGGTATACGACAGGTCGTTGACTTCATGCACTAAAATGTAACATTCAAGGCAGTTAAAGGCCCAATATATTATTTTCAAGATACAGCTTTTTTATGGTTTCCTGGAATAAGGGAATATCGTATCTAAAGAAGAATGTTGGTCAACAGCCTGCAGGGATTTCATCAACATAGATGCATCAATGCCTCAATGTTAAGTGAATGATAAAACGACCTTCAGTAGTTAATTTCTTACAGAAGGTTTCTGGGACAGAAATAAACTCGTATCGCTTTAGTTACCATTGCTATCAACACATTCAGTTTTGTTTTCTTGTCAACTCATGAAGTACAATTTTGGGTCATTGCAAATGATATAATGGGCCTTTAAACTATCAATTCTGAAAGATAAATGCATGTCAAGAATGTATGCATCTGTTGTGTGTTGTATTACATAATTAATTAATTCATCGTGTTTTGGTAACAGTAGGAGCGTCGTCAGGGTGTTTACATAAGGCAGTTTTACACTCTTAACCAAAGTTACTATATGGTTGTGGTGGTGTTGGTTGAATAAATAAAGTGGCCGATACAGCAAGAAACACATTGCCTTACAGAGAATAGATCGGCAGAAAATGTTCTGGTTTTTCTGTGTCATGTAAAATAATATTTATTATGTTCCAATCATGCGCAATGGACAAACGTGTAAATTAAGTTGATTTAATTACGACACGCACATGAAGGCAAAAATAGCATGCGCAACAGGGTTCTATTGAATCACTCGACTCGAACAATTAATTGAGTTAATAATCGATCACTGTGTCTGACGCGCTGGCAGATAGGATTGCAATTTCTCCATTTGCTTATCAATTAAACACACAGACATTTAAAGATAAAGGCGATGTCAAATCAACTGACAACTCTGTTCTTTAGCCGTATCATTCTTAAAATTAGGGATCGGAAGCTTGCTGGAGCCCGAGTTAGATCTAACTCAGCGTTACAAAAAAGTTACACATACATGTCGGCCTATTTTACGCGTAGTTACAGAAAATGTACATATACTGGTTGGTAAAAAAAAAGTTAACTTCTCGGGTATCCCAAAAGTTTTTGAAAGTTTTGAAATTTCACATTTTGGACCCTTAATTCCTGGAGTGACCTGGCTACATGTTTCAAAGCCCTTAAATGGTGTATGTACTTAATTAATCAAAAAGGACAAATACCGGACTCAAAACAAAAATCAATGTAATTTTTCTCATTTATAATGACTTTATACAAGTTCCAACAATTCTTGTATAATTATATCGCGTCTTTGTATAGATGTTTAAAGGTAGTATACATGATTGGTAAACCGTTACAAATAGTTTTATCCCCTTGTGTGATTGAAGGTATGCATATTTAAAACCAACCTGAGCAAAAATCAACTCCGTACTTTGCATAACTTTTGAGAAAACGGTCAAAACATATTTCTACAGTCAATTCGCCGAAAACCACTTCGCGCTGAACCACGGCCTGTGCACGAAGTTGTTTTGGTGCGAAGTGGCATTTGGGCGAGGTAGTGTTTGGACGAAGTGTTTTGGGGCGAAATGGCCTTTAGGTGAAGTGCTTCGGGGCGAAATGGTCCAGGGCGAGGTGGTTTTGTGGCAAAATGACTCGGAATTTACGTCTCGCGAGACAAAAAAACGTTGTTTTGCTCATTTCTCAAAGACTGTAGCAATTCAGACAAAACAATTTCAGGGGAAGTTTTCTACCGTCATCGTGTTTATATTGTGTAAGTAATGTGTAAATCTGTGAACATTTCTGATTCCTCGAGATACCAATCATGTATTCTACCTTTAAGTTTGCCGAGGAATATACATGTACATCCTTATTGCTTGGTAAATTGTGGTAATTAGAAATTTATATTAATTAGTTTGTACACGTATGGAGGTAATGACATTAATTTGGCTAGTAGAGCGACTGATTTCCCTCATTTCATTAACATAGTTTTTGTCGCGACGTTAGATAGGTTTCGATAATATTAATGCACTACTCTATGTCACGAACGTTGCCCCATACAGGACTAAGAACTACATGTATATGTGCATAAATAAGAAACGACGACAAACGAAAGCACCATTTACTTACCGTTCGTTGAAACTACCGCTGGTCCGAGATATAAACTCTAGATGTTCGGAAATTTGACGAAATTCAACCGTCCACACTTGGGCTACTTCGTGGGCTGTCTCTCGCAAACTCGTGTGTATACAAAAGCGCGTGGATCAATGAAGATATATCAACGCGCGCTCGTCAAGGTTAGGTTAGATCATATAAAAACGCCTCCGGTCACTAAATCCGCGTGACATTAATATAGGACTGCCTCACCCCCACCATTCTTGAGTTGACTTTCCGGGTTTTTGTCCAGTCCTGTGGGTATTATTTCACTCTTTCCACGATTAAGCCGTCAGTGGAGCTGTATTGAAAGGTCCGCAATCGGGTCTCTGTAAAACAAGCCCCCATCTCTCAACGTAAAGTGACGGTCGGCGTCGGACTTAATTCATTGAGGCGTAAATTATGGATAGAAACATCCTATGTTTATTTTTATTAGAAAAGTGTGATTATTTTACGTTGGCACGGATATAGCCGCGGAAGTGTCGATATTGAAAACATTGTTTGAAATAAATGATGGTCCGGCTACGGAGCTTTCCAACGACGATTGGTGTATATAAACCACGTCACTCTCGATATAAGGAAGGTCTGAATTGATTTAAAGGCCCATTATGTCATTTGCAAATGAAACTTTTTTAACGAATTCCAGGAACAGCAATACATAGGCCTTAAAGAATAATGTTGATAAACAACCTTGCAATACTTTAGAAAACCTTACAAATCCATGCATGCTTTTTGTGTTGAATGGGTGGTACAAAAAACAAATTTGGAAACGATTACAAAAAAGCACCTTCAGTGGGCAATTTATCCCACAAAGATACAATTTACACGGGGATATAAATCATGTGGTGTTTGTTACCATTGGGCGGATTTCGAATCGGAAATTGTTTTTGTAACAACGGACTTATATTAACCCGAAATGCGTTCTTGTACGAGCTGTCTAAACAGCCTAGGCGTCCGACTCCATTTTCCAGAAACGCAACTGCAACGAGTTTATTGATGTCTGTGTATATACTTGCAGTTATTGGCAATGCGAGAAAACGTCACATTTAATTTGGCAAATTGCTTGACGAATATTATTCTTTGGGGGAAACAACACTCCCGTAGGTGTTATTTGTGACATGTTTATGTATTCTATCGCACGTAACATACGACCAGAAAATATTGCCAAGTCTTTTTAATCGCTTTGATCGCCATAAAGGCAGATTACATGATTGGAAAACTTTTAAAAACAGCATTACATAACTAAAGAATAATGTTGATAAACTGCCTTGTATACATTTCTCCCACATAGATGCAGTATAGTAATAATTCAGAAAACTTTAACATTCCGTCTATGGTCTTTGTGTTAAATTTGGAAAGGCACCTTCAGTTGGCAATTTCTCCCACAAAGGTGCCATTTTACACAGGAAGAAAATCATATGGTGTTTGTTACCATTGCTATCAACACTTAGTTTGTTTATTTTTTCTTGTCTACTCGTAACATTTCGGGTCACTGCAATTAATGTAATGGGGTTTTAAAAATCCCAAAAGCGAATAATTGTTATGATCTGTTGAAGTTACCAACATGGTGCAGTTTATAAAGTTAGGATTCATATTTTAAACCCTATTTTTAATGTATACTGAAACCGTTGCGTTTTTACTTCGAAATTTTTTTCAATTTTGATCTCCGATATTCAGTATCATTGCCTTTTTGCCAAAAAAAGTTGATGTCGCTGCATGCAATTCGCCCACGTTTTTACCGTGCGCGTAAACACACATCAAAATTTATTCAGCGAAATGTATTATGATTCTCTAATTTCATCTTGTAAGCCCTTGGGCAACGTTATGATTGCAAACCGTATCCGTAACAGTTATAGCGGATACATGTCCGGCGCGGCAATTTTTCACCCATGTGAGTTGGCTGGAACGTAGGTTTCCACTGATCTCTTTAGACTGGATTGGTTGAACAACAGCGGCTGCCTGTGCGAGAAGTGAAGCTACGCGTCAGCCATCTTGATGCAGAATAAGCAGTGCTTTACCAAAACTGGTCCTTGGTTCACAATCTCGTATTAAAACATCTTGTCCGGGTTTTTCCAGAAAATAAATTTCGGTCTAACCTATAACAATCTTATAAAACACCTCCCACAAATACTATCCAAAGGAAGAAAACAAGAAATTTGCAATCTCCAAATTGGATGTGGAAGCAAACAGGTTTGTGTAATTACTGTTATAACCGGATAAATTAGTTTACACTGAGACCTGGTCGAACAGGTTTCGCGAGTTACTCCAAAAGTGAGCTACTGATACCTGGTCAAACGGGTTTCGCGAGTTAGTTCAAAAGTGTCAACTAGCTACTGAGACCTGGTCAATCAGTGGAGGGCACACGCACCACGTGAGCCGGACTCGAACTACAACCATTCCGTGCACGTAATAGGCAAGCTTTCCTCTCAACCGCATATAGGGACAATATGTTTGCGTCCATGCGTGTTCTGATTAGAATGTTTTACTAAAATTTGGCCGGGGGGCTAATTCTTATCCCAACCCGGACTAGACGACCGGGACCTTTTTTCCAAGGAAGGCTTGAACATCTGTTCCAAGCAAAACACGCATGTCTGGTGGACATTGATGAAACTTATTATACAGGATGTGAAGCTGGTTTGCAAACGGCGCGTAACTTGTGACGACTGACAAGAAACAGTTGTCATTCTAACAAGAAAATTATTTTTATAGAAGGAAGGAAGAGGTTTGTTGTGACTGGTAATTTTGCCTTGGATGTTGAACTCTTGATTTCGAACAATGTCTCTCTCGCGGTACATCGTGACGCGCCACCATCTGCGCGGGGATGCAGAATATTAATTTGTAAGCCGACCTCCCTTTCTGATTTTGCCTTTTTTTCGGTTTGCAGAAGCACTTTATTCCGTTTTCCAATTCGACTGTATTTTGTCCAAAAATTCCACTTTTAAGGTATTTTTAAATTAGTATAAATAGGTCACCGATGACGTCATCATGACGTCACAAACGACAAGATCACTATAGTCTAAGGTCTAAGACCGTACACATTTCCAGGTCTATACCTTGTTTCGTTTTTAGTTAATGTGTTTTTGCCTAAGGTATAAGGCTGTATCAAATACCTTGCTCCAGTTTTTTTGGTCCAAATCCATTTTTCTTTTCCAACTCATTTTTTTCTCACGTTTTCAAATTGTATATAGAAAAGTGTTGATAGCAATGGTAACAAAAACCACATAAGTTTTTCCTGTGTAAAACGGTACCTTTGTGGGAGTAATTGCCAATTGAAGGTGCTTTTTTTTTTTAAAGCTGTCTGCAGAACTTTTTTTACATCATTCATTCATTCATGCAAAAACGTATATGGATTTTTCCGGTTTTCTGCAGTATTACTGAATCTATGTGGCTAAAATTTCCACAAGGCAGTTTATCAAGATACGCTTTTAGTCACGAGTGGAAATATGCCTAACGCTTTTTTTAACAGTTTACCTATCAAGTACTCTATCTTTAACGTGATACAATAAATGACAAAACGAATATGAGTATAGAACTAAACATATACTATAACATAGAAAGATCCAAGCTTGGATAAGTCTTGGTTATGACTTAAAATGCACCATTGTGATGTCATCGGATGCGCGCGCGGGGAGGCACATTTCGCCACCAATTCTTATTTAAATCGACCAAAAATGTCAAACTTATATAGAAATATGATTGCGACCTCACAGATTTTGACGTGCATTGCGCATATTAAACAAAATGTTATGCAAATCATTAAATCAGAAATATTTGTAATACTTTAAGCATTCCTGGTTTTAGCGATTTGTCGTTATTGACTAATTTTTGTAAATGAATGTCTCTACTTTAAGTAAGGGTTTCTGTGATATAAGATTAATAAGCTATTTTCGTTGCTATTTTAGGGAACCTCGTTGGAATATTTGTTTATCGAAACCGGACATAAAATAGGTCGAAACCCTCAACAAGCGAAATCTGTTGAGCCTTTTTAGGACGAGGTCACGGGGTCAAAAGGTCGGGTCATCCTCGATCAACACCTCGTTTTTTCATCAATCGTCGTCATTTTATTGTAAATCTCCGGGGCATAATTTACACCCATTTCCGCTAAAATGTCGGTACGATTTATTTCCTCTGATCTTTAGACTTTGAGGTGTTTTCCATTTGCTGCAAATTTAGCACATTGTTTGTCTGAAAAGCTGTGAAAAAGCGGTTTTTCGAGGTGATGAAAATACGAGAGGATAGTCGATGGAAGTGATATTTTTGTCAACATTTTTGTCGACATTTGGCTTTTTGCGAATCATCTGAGAACAAATGGAACCAATGTTTATAGTCTCGACGGAAGTAACTCGGAAACAGTTCTTGAAGAGTTAAAGTTTCAACGGGTCACGTGTCTTTGGTTTTTAATGTCATAATCATTGATGTTTGTTGTTTTGCTGGATTTGTTAGCCTTTACGCTGAAAAGGGGCGCGTGTTTTGCCTTGTGATGTGTCGTGTTGCAATCTTAAGCTTTGAAAACTTGTGCAATTACCCGTTTTTCATAGATATGCATACAACTTTACTTTTATTGATTTGCGACAAGATTTGTCCTACATTTTTGGGAAAAAAATAATGATTTTTTTTAAAAATGTCCTACTGCATGGATAGTCACATTAACAGTGACATAATATATGATTTATTTTTTAATGTAAATAAAAAAATATTATGTTGTCTGCTCAGAACTGACATAACCTATAGGAAACGAATTTGATGAAAAATTCCAAAGAAAATACATTTATAGGTTTCGAATATAGATCGTTAAAATCTGTGTATGGAAAGTTAGGAAAAAAACAGTTTTGCTGCACGAGAAGAGATATCGTGGTTTAATGCGTTATTTTATAGTTTGACGGGTCCACGTAAATGTTTTCCGAGTGATAAGGAGGTTTAGATGCACGTAAAACGCGAACGTGAAATGCTTTGGACACTTGGTCATTATTCTGAGGAGATCTTAGAACAGATCAAAACAAAAACATACATTTTTTACTTTCGTGGCGAGATAAAACGTTTGATGTGACCAAGATTCGAGCCCGAGTTCTAAGACCTCCTCATGAGGTGACCGGTGCTGAAATAATTCCGCGTTCACGTTCGCGTTTTACGTGCATCTAAACCTCCCTAATATATTGGGGTACTGCGCAGACGCAGGAGTGCAGTGGAACATCTCGAAACAGTGTCATATTAACATAAATGCTTGCAAATGCCACTACCTCATTCCTATAAAAAAAATACCGCGAAATCTCACGATTTAAAGACAGATTACATGATTGGAAAAACTTAACAGGAACAACAGCATGACATAATGTTGATTAACTACCTTGTAGAAATTTTAGCTACATAGATGCAGTATAATACTTTAGAAAACCTGAAAAATCCTTGCATGGTTTTTGTGTTGAATGAATAGTAAACAAGTTGTCTGCAGACAATTTTGTAAGCATTTTACACGGGAACAATCATGTGGTGTTTTACTATTGCTTTCAACACTTTTAGACCGGTTTCTCGTCATCTCATGTGAAGTAAAATATTTGGGTAACTGCAAATGATGTATTGGGGCTTTAATTGATAAAAGTAATGAGTATAACTCAAGGTATTTTGTTGTGTGACTAACTGGTATTTGTGATGGTTAGAGTTGTCACACGCGCGGGAATATAGCGTAAAGCTTACGTAAGGATTACGTATATTTTAGGTTCTTGGTTGTTAATTATAAATTCCACGCGTTGCGGAAAGGCGTAATATAATTATGTACAGTTCACGCGTGAACAAGAATAGAAATCGGGGTCTGCCGTTTGCAGGTGTTTTTCTCGCACTATGAGTTTGTAATAAAGCCCGATGATTGAATTAAAGTCAAGCTGCACATCTGGGAAGTTATCCCGGATCAAAATATTAAAATACGTACACAGGATTTTTTAAAAAGCAAAATACTCACTAAAAATTTGCTGTGTTTAAAGTTATGCAAGGTGTAAATGTTTCAATTTGTTTCTATTATACAGTGTGAGTAAAACAAAAACTATACACTTTTAAAATTACTTGTTTTAGTGTACAAATATTTATATGAGATGTTTTGACATGTATTTTGGATACGTTCTCCCGTGTCTCTTAATTTGGTAGCAGTTTATTTAAATTATGTTTCATGCATGACCGCACATGAGGCAAATAAGGGTGTCTGGTGGAACACGACTTGCGCCAATTCAGTATGGCTAGGAAAAACAAAAGGATTTGAACCAGTGACTTGGTTGTTGTCAAGAATCAACCGAGCCTCGTTGAACATACGTACAATGAAACATCTCGTGGGCTATTCTTCATCTTAAAACATGGCTCGTCCTCAGTTCACACCCCAGCAAAGGGCCTACTTGGTAAGCGAATTCCACCGCACACAAAGTGTCACGTCTGTGTTCCAAAGCTTTCGCTAGCAATTTCCTAATGCAAGATGTCCAAATCGTGCCACCGTTTACTCAAATGTTCGTAAATACCAAGCCACAGGGACAAGCCACAACCTAAACAAAGGCAAGTTTCTTGGGGTTTTGTTTTGGGTCTCTTTTTTTCAATTCTGATCAGTTGGCGCAAGTCGTGTTCCACCTGACACCCTAATTTGCCTCATGTGTGGTGATGCATGAAACATACATGTATTTAATTAAACTGCTACCAAAAGACACAGGAGAACTTATCTAAAATACATGTCAAAACATCTCATATAAATATTGGTACACTAAAACACAACAGGTTATTTTAAAAGTGTATAGTTTTGTTTGACTCGCACTATAAGTGATCAATGAACATATTTGCTTTGAGGGTTCTTAATTATTGCTTTTGATAATATTATGTAAAAAAATATAGAAATATCAGCGATCCTTATAGCAACTCTTTAGTGTACATGTACATGTACATGTACATGCATGTACACCAAATCATTACATACACGTGTAACACAACATTGTGCCATCTTCAAGAAAATATGTATTTATGTACATATAGGCCTACATGTGTAAATTTTGTAGCGATTGCTAATCAACAATCGCTAGAAACACCCGATTTTTAAAAATTAAGTAATGCCTCATGTTGACTACATTCAATTAGCTCACATGTTTTTCTGCAGGATGGACACAAACTTTTGAATATTGTCAGCATTTTGAGTGCAACTATATATACACAAGTACATCATTTGCAGTTTCTCTTCACGACTTGATAAGAAAAACCTGACTAAAAGCGTTGATAATAATAAACACCATGATTTTCTCCGGTAAAATGGCATCTTTGTGGGAGAAAGTGCCAACTGCAGTTGCTTTTAAAAAAGAAATAATCTGCAGATGATTTTTACCATTCATTCAACACAAAAGCCATGCATGGATTTTTAAGGTTTTCTGAAGTATTACTGCATCTGTGGCTGAAATTTCTACAAGGCAGTCGATCAACATTATTCTTTAGTTATGTAATGCTGATGTTCATGTTTTTAACTGTTATCCAATCATTTCACACGTCTTTAAAATTAGGCAGACCATTTTGTATCTTAAGTGTCACTTGCATGACAAATACGACGTTCTAACATTTAATGATCTATAAAATGCAATATATCACATTTCGGAAGGATATATTTGTGTAAGAAAGTTGTCGGAAATGTTCGTCAATCAGATGCCTACAAAATGGCTCCAACATTATACCGCGTTGCCCCGTCTTCACTCGATCCGCACTACGTAATCACGTTAATGGGCCACTAATGTCTTGCTCCACATCGGATGTTTTTGTGTGTATTGCCAATGAGGGGTGTCCCCCACCCAATTCACGGGACATTATGAAGGCTCGATTGTGTGCCTTTGAACAAATAACCTATAGGGTAAATAGTTGGTGTTTTTACGGATGTTTAACGAGGTCAAATGTGCATCGGTCTTCACAACACGCGTCACGTTATAGCACGATCAAGTTTGCGTCTTTGAAAAATAATTATTTGACTTTCGCGTTAAAGGCCATTACATTTGCAGTGAAGTTACTTCACGAGTTGACAATAAAAAACATTGTTTATGGCAACGGTAACAAACACCACGTGATTTTTTTTCCATGTAAAATAGTACCTTTGTGTGAGACATTGCCAACCGAAAGGTGTTTTTGTTTTTGTATTTTGTTAAGTTGTCTGCAAACATTTTTTTACCATTCAAAATTTTATACGCATAAGCTATGCATGGTTTTCATGTTTTCTGATACTCGCCCCTTTCCAATTAACTCGCCCCCTTACCGACTCGCCCCCTTACCGACTCGCCCCCTCACCGACTCGCCCCCTGGCCTACTCGTGAGAGCGACGTGCCGCGGACCGTGTGCACGGGTGCCAGGGGAATTGGCTTCAACAAGATGCGACTGGAATACGACTACGGGGAACGTTCCGCCATTTTCTGGAGTTAAAAATGTGGTTCTACAAAATGGCGGAAATTCCTTTAACCCGAAATTAAACACAAACCATACAATTTGAAGGTATGTTTATGTGAACCTTTATATTCTACTTTTTGATAATACTTCCAGCCATGTCCATTTTATTTTGTAACCCAAAAGCGACCAATCCAAAACAATGTGTCCCTTTAAACTAGATCAGTTGCCATAAGATCGACAGCGGTGAAGAAAATTTACGACGGTCGCAGTTACGGTCTTCTTGGAAAGTCGTGTTTTTAGAGACGACGGGAAAACAAAACGGTCATTACTGTCATGGGCGTGATCTGAACTGATTAAGTGATATCAAAACACCTTTTAGGTGCTACTTAAAGCCCATTGCAGTCAACCAACATTTTACTCGACGAATTGACTAGAAAAAAAAATCCAACTAAAAGTGTTGATAGCAATGGTACCAAACACCACAGGATGATTTTTTTTCCCGTGTAAAATGGTACCTTTGTGGGAGAAATTACCAACTGAAGGTACTTTAACAAATTGTCTGAAGATATTTTTCTTATACCATTCAATCAACACAACAAAAAATGCATGGAATTTTTTAGGTTTTCTGAAGTATTAGGCCTACTGCATCTACGTGGCTAAAATTTCTACAAGGCAGTTTATCAACATTACTCTTTAGTTATGTAATGTTGTTCCTGTTTTGCAATCATGTAATCTGTCTTTAAGACGAAAACAGATTTCACTGGTCTGCAACTTTTTTCTTTTAGTAGTACATGTAGTCTGCATGCTTAAATAGCCTACAACGTGCTAAGAGATATAAAGTATATACTTGTAATCCTTATTGGTAGAATAAGCCAATAGATGAATTTCCACTTCAGAGATGAAACGCACGCAAAAAATGTGAAATTTTTAACAGTTTAGAACATCATGCCAATGTTGGGTTCAATTAAAAATGAAATAAATCAGAATAATAAATTAATGATAACAATTGGGTCAGATTTGTAAATATGTATACAAATATTTAATGCTTTTATACCGAGGCTTGGAATGGATACATAATTAGTACTTTTTACAATCTTTTAGATTTTGGCAGGTGAAAATGTTTGAAGATATTTTTCTTATACCGTTGACAGAAAATGGCCTCATAAATTTGAGGATATGAATTTGTATAGTTAAAGGCGTCGGTATTATACTGCATTGTTATTAGGGATTCTACTTGATATTGGTGATTACGTATTGCGTAAAATACCAATTTTTATCATTTCATCTTGATGACAACGCTGCAAGCTTTGTGGTCCATTTCTTGATTTTATCTTTTATTTTCTTGGGTAATATTGGATATTTCTTTGGCGCATGCATATCATAGATTTTAACCATTTTGTTTTATTTTTAGTCCAGTGAATCAATATGTGCCTAATTAATAACCACAGTATTTAGCCTACACCAAAAGGCCGTTGGTTTATAATGGTCATTCATACATTTTGATATACATTGAAAATATTGATAAGGAACTTATAACACAAACGGTTAGAAGTAATAAAATAAATAAATAAATAAAAAATACATATGTATCTCGATGTTAAGGTGGAACATACTTGTATACGCTTCATGCAATTCAGCATAAGGGCTGCGAATTGAAGTTCATTAAACCCATTACATAAACAAAAATAAACAAACAAGTTTTAAGGAAAACGTTTGCGTAAATTATTGCATTATATCAACACTGTAAAAAAATACCGCATTTTACGGTGAAAAGTAGGTACATTTTTATGTGCCCGTAAAAATTATTTCACAGTGCATTGTGGGATTGCGCGTAACTGAAAAGATTTCCCTTGTAAAGATGGCGATTTTCTTCAGTTTTCAGTTCGTTTGCTTTTTGTAATTGAGTTTTTTTGCTTGGAAAAGATGCAAAATTGACAGTTGTTGGCTACACGTTAACTTAAGCTGACGACAGATGAGCGACCAATTTTAGTAGATGTGTGAAACCGTGGGCTATATAAAACAATGTAGGCTTACTCTGAGCACAAATATAAGTCGCTACAGATGTAGTGTACAGTTTATCGTACATGAAGCCGAAAACGTATGACATAAATCAGCAGAAGTTTAAAAGTATGGAAGGGTAAGTATAGGGAAAGTACCGTCAAAATACGGGAATAACGTAGGATTTTATGGGACAAAACCGTTACAAAACTACTGGATTACCGTAATTTTACGGTTTTTTGTTGGCAACCCGTTTGACAGTGAATTCACCGTAACATTAGGAGCAGTTTGTTTATAGTGCAACTTTGCAAAAATCCGCTAAACTTTGGGAAACAAAAGAAAAGGAAAAGAAAAATCCTGATAGGAGTACATATTTTGAAATAGTGGACGAATCCGGCTATACCACTATACCAGAATTAAAAGCCAGACTAAAGACATACAAAGCTGTAATTAGCAATTCATTGCCAAGGACATTTTCTAGACAAATGGCGCCTTTGTAAAATGATGTATCAATGACGTCATCCAATCATTCTGTACAAACCCCTATCCTGCAAAGTCCTTCCTAATATTCGAAACGATGGATTTCTAAAAATCTATAATTTCGTTATGTTACGTTTAATTGCATTAGTCTGGGGGTTACTTTCGTTCATAGACGTCAACCGTGGACAATTAGTATGGGAACAGTACCATGAGAGGTTCAATTAAAAGTAACGGCGTTAGATGATGTCATGTGATTTTTTTTTTCCGTGCGAAAATATAAAATGTATACCAAAGTTGATATTTGATATTCGTTCCACCACGCATTGTAAATTTTAAAGTATATTAATAACACCTTTATTTGTGGCTTTGAGTATTTTATTTTGTTCAGAGGTATAGACACGACGGTTCCTCTTTTTTAACTCTTGCAAATACTTGACAATCTCTGATCACGCGCTCTTATTAAATTATTGACATAAAAATGTATCAAGTATTGTACTGTTTTCGTTTTGCTGATTACATATAAACGGACTTCTGTCCAAGACAACAATGCCAACACTATCCTTTAAAATAGACTTGAAATTGAAAACGGTCGCCACTAACATTTTTTTAATATGCAAGTCGACCATTACAAGGCCCACAGGCCACTCCAAGTGAATGGCTATACCAAAGTAGTTATGAAGATCTTTTTTAGGAATTGTGAGCTGGGTAAAACACCCCCCCCCCCCCCCCCCCCCAAGAAAAAGGAAGTTAGCAAGACGGTTACTTCTTATTACCTTCATTCCCAACTAAGACTTTCTTCAACATTTTCCAAAACCGCTGTTGATATACCTATAGTAGTAACTTATCAAAATACGTCTCTGTCACTCACTCAATCGTCAATATGGCGGCCGAACACAAAGGCCTAACCTACTGTTCCATTTGCCACATAACCAATTGTCCCTTCTCGGCTTTACGGCACCTGCGCACACGTCACGCTTAAGACGCCATTGACGACTATCTCTTCCCATGTTTGAAATCGACAGACGAAACAAAGGGCGCCCTCTACGGTAAATTACTGAAATGTCATTCCCTTCCACATTATACTTTAATACACAACAAAAGAAAAGGAGAAATGTCCCGATAAAGCCATTACATCACACCAAAGGCAATATTTGAAAATATACAACAAGGATGCTTCGTTTTAGAAAATGAAAATAAAAAAATAAAAATAAAAACAGTCATCTTACCATTTTGTGTCGTCTGTAGATGAAAAACATCCTAATGCTGTGCTTACACGATAAAATCCTGATATCTGTAGTTTATATTTTCTATGCCGTAGCTGATTTTGCCATAAACACGAGGTAAAGAAATGTCCTCATTCGATCCACAATGACATCAGAACTGCATCTTTGTAAAAATGCTCCTGGCGAGAAAATTGTAACGAACAGATAAGGTGTCTCGGCGAACCGGCGGTGCAGCTGTTACGACTCAAGCTTAGGTAACAACTGAACAACCTGCGCGTGCAGGTCTCGGTCGGTCCAAGTTTCAAATTCGGCGCCGGTTCGATATGATTTAAGACATCTCACTAACAAAATAATAAATCTTCATCGGCTATTCTCACGGCTAATCGGTGTGCATCCGGAGATGGGTAGTCAAGTTCCCGCGTGAAAACGGCAGTGCATGCAATTCCCTGCTCTAAAATGACTCGTGATTATGCGGGCGCTCGCAGTCTCAACGAACACTATGCGTATACAGAAATGTCAACATGCCTTTTTTTCTTTGAACAAAATGGCCCTAGCTATAGTTTGTCCACGTCGGCAGAAATTGGTAACTTTTGCCGCCAGCACATTTCTTCATTAGTTTTATCTGCACGGGAAAGAGTTTTAGATGTCGCTCTTATTACGTACAGATGATGACTTGCAGAAACGTTTTGATGGGGAGTTTATTTACGCTAATTGTACGCCTTTTTAATTCGAGTTAAGGAGTAATTTTAGAGAGTGTGTCTGCATGGTATGTGACCATTCAGAACGAAATATTTGCGTCTATTAAAGGCGATGTGTCATAATGCATGATAACCAAAACAATCGGGTTTTCATGACCAACGTCCGTTAAAGGCAGTATACATCATTGGTAATCTCGAAAATCAGAAATGTTCACAGATTTACACCTAACTTACACAATATAAACATGATGACCGTGGAAAACTTCTCCTGAAATGGTTTTGTCTGAAGTGCTATAGTCTTTGAGAAATGAGTAAAACAATTAGTTTTCGTCTCATGAGACGAAAATTCAATTCGCCCCAAAACCATTTTGCCCAAGTGCCACTTCGCCCGAGTGCCATTTCGCCCCAAATTACTTCGTCCAAACACTACGTCGCCCAAAATGCCACTTCGCCCCCAAACCACTTCGTGCACAGACCATGGTTCAGGGCGAAGTGGTTTTGGGGCGAAATGACTGCAAACCCTTTTTTGACTGTTTTCTCAAATGTTACACGAAGTACGGTGCTGGTTTTTGCTCAGGTTGGTTTTAATCACGCTTATCTTCAATCACACTGGGGAATAAAACTATTTGTAACAGTTTACCAATCATGTATACTATCTTTAAGTGATATAAGATGTGACAAAGCTATGGGTCTTTATTGTTGCCAATTTCTCCCACAATACCATTTTACGCGGGAAAATAATGTGGTGTTTGTTACCATTGCTATCAACACTTTTAGTCGAATTGTTCTTGTCACATCATTTGGGTCGCTGCAAATTGGGCTCTAAGTTCTTAAAGGAGCGTGCACATGTTTAAAGTCTCTTTTTCCCATAGGTATGTAGATTTATTAAGAACATTTATACAATTCTTAAATTTTGCGCTCTCAATCCGTATGTTTTTAAGGATATTGTAAAAACAAAACCACCAATGTTTTGTAAACTAATTTATCCGGTCCCATAAAGCAGTGCAATGTTTACACCACCATTTTTGCTTCCACATCCAAATTGGAGATGGTAAATTTCCTGTTTTCTTCTCATGGTATTTTGGGGAGGTATTTTATATGATTGTTAGTTAGAACGAAATCTATTTTCTGGAAAAAAAATATGGACAAGGCCCTTTAAAGCTATGGTGACAAGTTAAAAAATAGATGTGTACGTATTCTTGGGTTTCACTTTCTTGACAGCCGGTTGCTATCCGCCATTACTGTGTCCATACTATGACACACCAGAGCAAAAATTATTCAATACTGATGATTTCACGTCGACCCTGAAAAACCATCGATATATATACACTGGATGAAGTATGCAATAGCAGTTGGATATTGATCACGTTCAAATGACGTCACGTACCACGTGACTGTCCGGTTGCTATGTGAGCTTCCGCCATTGCTGTAGGAAAGCTAGCTGCGCTATCGGCCATGCATAAACATAGGCTAGGCCAGTCATATGCACGCGCACACGTACACGTTTAAGTTCGTAGGGATCGACTCCGATTCCGGACGTTTTTTTTTTCTCCAAATATCTACCTCTTGCTACCTCTTGCTACATTGTCCAGTGACTCATAGTCGTACCGTAATGTATTTTTGTTACATTTTTTGGCATACATCGTTTTATATTTACGCGTTCACCACTGGTTCAGCTCGGAAAATCGATCAGCTCAGTGCTGATTGTCCAATCAATTTCCTACAACAATGGCGGCGCTGATTTTGCGTAACCAGAAAGTAAGGCAAGTCACGTGACTTAGTGAGAGCCCTCTATACGGGAATTGAAGCCACGCGCCAGCCGCCGTTGTACACCACGAACAATGCTTGACCTGGACTGCTCCCCGGTCCGCGATATTTTTTTCCGTACCGCTGTTTAGCGAACATTGCTTCTGATTGGTTTAACTCATATGTTGCATACTGATGTGTTTTGTCGATTAACTACCTCAACATAACCCCACACCATACCACACTCTTTCCTCAATTAATAGTGAACAAAATTAATACGACTCAAAGGAGATTCGAACCTGCAATCTCTCGATTGATAGTACTACGTCTTAACCACTAGACTACCAAACGACTCGACAAATCCTATATAGAAAATATGAATATTCATTTACAATGCACCAATCAAACGCCTCGATGAAGCCCCATAGCGAATATGTGGTACGGAAAAAAATATCGCCCCCGGTCCATGCAAGCGCTTGCATTCCACTTAACACATTTAGACCATAATGTTGACTAGTGAGGACAGTATAACCAGTCTAGGCAGGGCATTGTATTCGGTGGGGTACAATGGCGGACGGTGGCTTTAATTTTAGACGTCGTTGCTTCATCCAGTGTATATATATATCGATATGAAAAACAAGTCGAAAAACAAAGGTTGGCATGACTTTTAAATGTTGATAGACTGTTTGGAACCGAAATACCGTGCTTTTGTTGGCAAATTTTTAAATGTTGAGACTTGTTTTTCAGGATACGCTTGACGTCAACACCTATAATATCCGTCATTACTGTGTCAATATTATGGCACGTCAAAGCGGAAAACATTTAACACTAAGTTCTACCATCAATCCTGAAAAACAAGTCTCAACATTTTTAAAAACTTGCCAACAAAAGTACCGTATGCCGATTTAAATATCGTGCCAACCTTTCTTTGTTGACTTGTTTTGTAGGGTTGACGTTAAATTATCAGTGTTTAAATATTTTCGCTTTGGCGTGCCATAGTATGGGCACAGTAATGGCGGATAGCAACCGGTTGTCAAGAAGGTTGTCAAGTAAAACCCAAGAATAACTTGTATCCATAATCATCTGTCGATCATAAAACGGCAAAATAATGAGATGCGAATTACGATCTGCATGAATAGGATTTTTTGGTCCGCGAAATTATGGCTTTCAAGTTCCCGCAGATTGTCTGCGCGGTGAATACTCGCTGTATATTTCGAGGACTTCCACTCGCTACAAAATCGATATATCGTCTCGGATGTTTAAGAGAATAGAACTGATTGTTTGCTCAGATGGCAAGATCCAGTCACCAAGATTGCTACGGCAGGGGAAATTGATATAACAATTTAATTTTTTGCTCACCTCGTGTGGTTGTCGTCGTTCGATCGCCGCTGGTAAAATTTAAGTGACATGTGTATAGGCCTACCTCAAAACAATTGAAAGACGGCCTGCGAGGGCAGTCGGTGAAATAATTAGCTTTTAAGAGCCTGTCATTTTTGGCAATCATTATGTTTTTGTTGAGTTCGTATTTCAAATTTGGATGATATATTCATTATTTTGATGCTGAAAGGAGCTTGTCCAGAAAAGGGTTTCCGTTCTAACTCAACAATCATATAAAATACCCCCCAAAATACCAAAGCTGCGAACCCTCCCGGATTTCGCAACAGATTTTTCGGAATTTTGTGAGTCCTGACATGGATAAAAACCCTCCTGGATTGTCAATTAACAACCTTGGGGACTTTTAGATTGTGTTTGGAGTCACGGAATGAACCTGTTTTCCCCAAATTCCGGGAGGGTTGGCAGCTCTGAAATACTATACATGGGAAGTAGCCAGAATGCCCCTGGCAGCACACATCTTGTGTGTGACGGCCGGAGCGGTCGACCTTCCCCGGCGGCCGGATTTTGCTATATAGGCCTACTTTGAGCAAGATTATCCTCTCACCCAGGACAGAGATTTCTAAAGTTAGGGTACCTAGCCTACACATAGAGAAACTTATAACTTTTTTTCTAAAACACGTTCCCTTATCTATAAATCTTCATCCATCTGGCCAAGAGGCGACGATCATTCTGTAAGTTCCAGAAATATCGTTCCTCCATGCGTTTCAAAATGACGGCGGCCTTCTGGGCGTGTTGTAATGCATGCATTGGGCGCGCTAGGCAAGGTTATGAATATGCATTCCAGAGTTCATGACCTTGTGTCGTCGGTCGCGCGGCGCGGTATTTACATAATTATGTCAGAGGCATTCGGGCTAACTGTACATTCATTTTGGAAGAAAACGGCAAATTTGCAATTTTCTATAAATTGAATGTGGAAGCAAAAAAGTACTCTGCAAAAATTGCGGTGTTAAAATCTACACAAATGGTGTAAAATTTGATTCTTCGTTGGTATCCATTTTGGGCAAGGATTTGGGTGTTAAGTAACACCAATTTGGGAATCAATATTTTTTTACACCAAAAAGAGTGTTAAACTTTAACACCCCCGTTCGGTATCAACTTATTCTCCTTGGTGTTTATTTTGGGCAATAATTTTGGTATTAATTGACACCTGAATGTGGAATTAAATGTTAACACCTACAATTGATTTATTCTTACATAATTAGAAGCCGACACCAATTTCGGTGTAAAATGGGGGAATCACTTTAAAATAAAACACGCACTGCAAAACCTCAAGTGTTAAAATTGATACCCTTTGTGTTAAATGTGATTCTTTCCCGGTAGGCCCTATGTATAAAAGAGAACACCCATGGTGTAAATTAACACCAGAATTTGGTGTTAACATTTGTTAACACTAATCTGTTCGTGGTGGAACAGTAATGAAATTGGCAAAATACCATTGTTTTCATAATGTTTATTCATGATTTCTTCACATCTCCCTTAAGAAGTACTGATGATATCATAGGAAAAACAATGCATATAGTCTAGCCATAAGTAGAACGTGGTGATTACGGTTTGTATGCTCAAACGCGGAAAAATGATCAGAAACGCCTGTAGCCAATCAAATAGCTGGATTTTCGCGCATGCTCTCTTAGCATTATTGTTTAACACCAACAAAAATTACACCAAGGTATTTAATTAGTAAGATTTGAATTTAATAAGATTTGAACACGTCAGGTTTTACACCAGGTTGGTGTAAGAAATTTAACACCAGTTTTTGCAGTGAACACGTGACCGACATCCCATAATTTTCTCGAGATCAACCAATGGGATTAGAATACTAAGCGTCATGCATTGTGATCATGCTTAGTTTATCAAGTTTAACACCATGCAAATTCTACACCACTTTTTCTGTTGTTAATCTATTACACCGGTATTCGTTTGACACAAATGTAACGCCCAAAGAATTATAAAACCTTGGTGTTAGAAATTGAACACCGCATTTTTTTGCAGTGTACGCTAATTTGTGTAATCAATGCACTGCTTTACGTAACCGGATAAATTAGCTTACATACAAAACATCGGTGTTTTTTACACAATATCCCTGAAAATATACGGATTGAGAGCGTGAAATTTCAAAATGGTTATGTATGTACATGCACACTTATTATTTTGTTACATTCATTCAACACAAATAGCATATTAATTAAAAGGTTTTCTAAAATATTGCCGCATAAAAACTGAAATTTATATATGGCATGCTTTCTATACCAACATTCTTCTTTAGACCTTTTGTTATATATAGAATAATGTTATCCAGGAATTGGCAAAACCAATTCTTTATTATCGTTTTGTAATACAATACATTATACATATTTTCCTAACGTTTCATTTTTACAAATAGCCTACATGTATTTTTTGTTTTTCTGCAAAATCCTCCTCATACTTATACAAAATATTAAGCTTTCTCAAATCGAATTTCCTATTCTGCTCGGTAAAACCCCATTCCCTTGACGACAAACTGTTTACTTTCAATTTAATCATTAAGCTATAATAAACTTAATATAAACCGCCTGTCTCAGCTGGTGTTTTAGGCTGGCCAAATTACAGAGTCGTTCTCATTACGGTATGTGCTTAAACGTAAAATGCTTCAAGGAGGGGTGAAATTTGAAACCAATTTCCCGTTTTGCGGACTGCAAATATGTTCTAAGTTTCCAGTTCAATAATCCGCAATGTTATTGCCAACGATCTCGCAGAAAGTTAGGCACGCTCCCGATTTTGACAGTTGTTGTTTTACCTGACAATATTACGCGGCAGTCATAAAATTAAGGTCAACTTAAAGACAGATAACAAGATTGTAAAATAAAAACAACATTATGAAAGAATAAAGTTGATAAACTGCCGTGTAAAAATTTCAGTCGCATAGATGCAGTAATACTTTAGAAAACCTTAACAATCTTTGCGTATGGATTTTGTGTTGAATGAATTTTAAAAAATAAAAAATAAGAAATAAAATATAATAGGCCTATAGGCCTACTTACTGCAGCCGATTTAAAAAAAAAAGCACCTTCGGTCAGCAATTTCTCCAACAAAGGTACCATTTTACACGGGAAAAATAAATCATGTGGTATTTGTTAAAGGAAGGGACAACACTTGTTTGAAGTTAGTCGACGAATTTAATTTTAAAAACATGATGATCAACTCTGCAACTAATGCAACTATGTGCTGCGCCATATTTGAAATGTTGAAAGGGATGATGACGTTAACCATGCATCGATTGCATGGATGACGTCAAAATTGATGCCTTGTATCCCGACACCCACACGCTGTGTAGTATGTAAAACTATGTTGGGTCCTGATTCACGCCCTCTCAAGTCCGAGCGCCGAACTGCAAAAGATGGCGACATATACATGAAGCGTACAGAATTAGAGGGGGCATCAGAGTTTGTACTGTCCGAAGACGGGAGACTAGGCCTCGCCAAACGTCACGATTTATTTGAACCAGTCAATAGTCTATGAAAAAAAAAAAATTCTCCTACCTTTTTCGATCCATCCACTTGATGATTTTCCCAATGAAAAGTAACGGGTCAGCGGGCAATTTATATGCAAATAGCTGTAACCAGGGCGTAGTTATGCACGTGATACGTCTGGACGTGTGGATACCATCGATATATACACTGGATGAAGTATGCAATAGCAGTTGGCTATACGAGAATTGAAGCCACGCGCCGGCCGCCATTGTACCCCACGAACAATGCTTGGCCTAGACTGCTCCCCGGTCCATGCGATCGCTTGCATTCACTTAACATATGTAAACCATGATGTTGACTAGTGAATATAGTATGACCAGTCTAGGCAATGCATTGTATTTGGTGGGGTACAATGGCGAACGTCGTTGCTTCATTCAGTGTACATATACATCAATGGTGGATACACGCGCAAAATCTGTTCCACGTAGGCCGTTTTCAAAACCCTCTGTTTTATGGTCAGGCTCGGTATTTTGAATTCGATGTCTTCCTTTGTGTGTAGTTAGCCTTCGTGGATTCTCTTTGTGTTAATAAATATGCTAAAGAGGGGTGAATGTTCAAGATGTTTCTTAATCCATTAATATTGCTGGGATACACCAGGCCGGAGCCACAGACGAAGGCGGTTTCGAAAACAGCCAATGTGTCGGAGCTGAACTACAGAGGGCGCTGTTCACCGCGCAAAGATTCACATATTCCGTCCATTGTTCGCATAAATGGAAGGTAAACTTACGATGAACAATTGTCCTTAATTTTCGGAATTTGTCTCTCTAGTAACCGAGGATAAAAAAAAAAAACTTTTTATTCTCGTGAAAAGCGGAGAAATAAACTCTGATTCCCCCTTTAAGCGACCCTTTCAAGTGTTGCCCCTTCCTCTAACATTATTGCTATCAACACTTTTAGTCGGGTTTTTCTTGTCAGCTCATGAAGTACAATTTTGGGAAACTGCAAATGATGTACTGGACTTTAGGTCTAAGGATTACATTATAACGATCTCTTAGACTCACCATATAGACCAGGCTGAAAATGAGCCAGGTATCACCTGGAGAGTTAGTTAATCTCACGTGGTTTTTCTGGACCGGTTTTTCATGGGGAACAAGAATATTTTTGGTAAAAAGCCCAAATCCTGAACCCACACCCTAAAAAGGGGCGGGGCAAGGGAGTGGGCGGGTAGTCTATCTAGGGCATCCGAATGGTCTGGCAGGAGGATTAGGGTCCCATGCACACTCTCTCAAGATGCTAAAATGATTCTTAGCACTCTGGGGGCATCTAGTGCTTAAGGAATTTTGATATTGCCATTGGACAAAAACTCCCACGGGTCCTAATTAGCATATTTCAAAGATGGCCGCCATCAGAATGCCAAGTTTTAATGGTAGCCCCCTAATCAGCCGATCTTGAAGGTTCTGGTGTTGCTACTGTGGTTTTCAGTGGTTCTGAATCCAATTGTGAGGTTTTTAAAATGATAAAGGTCAAGGTAACGTGATTAGGCTGAGGATCAGGGTCATTTCCAAGATGGCCGCCATTGAAATTAACAGGTGCCAGGTATAGGCAGTGTCAGGTGTAGGTACCTAATCGACCGATTTTAAAGATACTTGTGTTAATACTATGGTTTTCTATGATGATGAATCCAAGTTTGAGGTTTTCAAAATGGTGAGAAGTCAAGATCACGTGATTAGGCTGGGAATCAGGGTCATTTCCAAGATGGCCGCCATTTAAATTAACAGGTATCAGGTGTAGGCAGTGTCAGGTGTAGGTACCTAATCGGTCGATTTTAAAGATTATGGTGTTGATATTATGGTTTTGCATGATGCTAAATCAAATTCTGAGGTTTTCAAAATGGTGAGAAGTCAGGGTCACGTGATTAGGCTAAAGATTAGGGTCATTTCGAAGATGGCCGCCATTGAAATTACCAGGTGCCAGGTGTAGGCAGTGTCAGGTGTTGGTACCTAATCGACCGATTTTAAAGATACTTGTGTTGATACTATAGGTTTCCATGATGATGAATCCAAGTCTGAGGTTTTCAAAATGGTGAGAAGTCAAGATCACGTGATTAGGCTGGGAATCAGGGTCATTTCCAAGATGGCCGCCATTGAAATTGGCAGGTGCCAGGTGTAGGCAGTGTCAGGTGTATACCTAATCGGCCGATTGTAAAGATCCTGGTGTTGATACTATGGTTTTGCATGATGCTGAATCTAATTCTGAGGTTTTCAAAATGGTGAGAAGTCAACAGGTGCCAGGTGTACACGTAGGCACATAATCGGCCGATTATATTGATCCTGGTGTTGATACTATGGTTTTCCATGGTGCTGAATCCAATTCAGAGGTTTTCAAAATAGTAAGAAGTTAGGATCACGTGATTAGGCTGAGGATCAGGGTCATTTCCAAAATGGCCGCCATTGAAATGCCAAGCGTCATGTGCACATGTAGGCACCTAATCAAGCTATTTTATTGATCCTGCATGGTGTTAATAATATAAGTTTCAACGGTGCTGAGTCCAATGCTGAGGTTTTCAAAATGATGAGGTCAGGATCACGTGATTAGGATGCGGATCAGGGTCAAACCACAGAATTGGACTCAGCACAATGGAAAACCATATTATCAACACCAGGATCAATAAAATCGGCTGATTAGGTGCCTACGTGTACACCTAACACACAGCATTCCAATGGCGGCCATCTTGGAAATTACCCTAATCCGCATCCTAATCTCGTGATCCTGACCTCTCATCATTTTGCAAACCTCAAAATTGAACTTAGCACCATGGAAAACCATATTATCAACACCAGGATCATTAAATTGGCTCATTAGGTGCATGCCTATATACATGTATACCTGACACACGGCATTTCAATGGCGGTCATCTTGGAAATGACCCTGATCCTCAGCCTAATCACGTGACCCTGACTTCTCACCATTTTGAAAACCTCAGAATTAGATTCAGCATCATGCAAAACCATAGTATCAACACCAGGATCTTTACAATCGGCCGATTAGGTATACACCTGACACTGCCTACACCAGGCACCTGCCAATTTCAATGGCGGCCATCTTGGAAATGACCCTGATTCCCAGCCTAATCACGTGATCTTGACTTCTCACCATTTTGAAAACCTCAGACTTGGATTCATCATCATTGAAACCTATAGTATCAACACAAGTATCTTTAAAATCGGTCGATTAGGTACCAACACCCGACACTGCCTACACCTGGCACCTGTTAATTTCAATGGCGGCCATCTTCGAAATGACCCTAATCTTTAGCCTAATCACGTGACCCTGACTTCTCACCATTTTGAAAACCTCAGAATTTGATTCAGCATCATGCAAAACCATAATATCAACACCATAATCTTTAAAATCGACCGATTAGGTACCTACACCTGACACTGCCTACACCTGATACCTGTTAATTTCAATGGCGGCCATCTTGGAAATGACCCTGATTCCCAGCCTAATCACGTGATCTTGACTTCTCACCATTTTGAAAACCTCAGACTTGGATTCATCATCATAGAAAACCATAGTATTAACACAAGTATCTTTAAAATCGGTCGATTAGGTACCTACACCTGACACTGCCTATACCTGGCACCTGTTAATTTCAATGGCGGCCATCTTGGAAATGACCCTGATCCTCAGCCTAATCACGTTACCTTGACCTCTTATCATTTTAAAAACCTCAGAATTGGATTCAGAACCACAGAAAACCACAGTAGCAACACCAGAACCTTCAAGATCGGCTGATTAGGGGGCTACCATTAAAACTTGGCATTCTGATGGCGGCCATCTTTGAAATATGCTAATTAAGACCCGTGGGAGTTTTTGTCCAATGGCAATATCAAAATTCCTTAAGCACTAGATGCCCCCAGAGTGCTAAGAATCATTTTAGCATCTTGAGAGAGTGTGCATGGGACCCTAATCCTCCTGCCAGACCATTCGGATGCCCTAGATAGACTACCCGCCCACTCCCTTGCCCCGCCTCTTTTTAGGGTGTGGGTTCAGGATTTGGGCTTTTTACCAAAAATATTCTTGTTCCCCATGAAAAACCGGTCCAGAAAAACCACGTGAGATTAACTAACTCTCCAGGTGATACCTGGCTCATTTTCAGCCTGGTCTAATAGGATTTGCTCAAACAATTGAGAAGGCTCTTGCAAACATCATTGTTATTGATACATTGAAAAGCTATCAGGATTAAGACATTCGTTTTTTTTCACATTTCACGACAGCATGCACAATTTTTTTTTTTATATCATCAAAGTCTGATTTAATCGTTTACCTTTTAGTATGTCATATTATTCTGAGCATTTCAGTATTTATTTCATTTTCCGGGATGGGTAAAAAACATTACAAACAAATAGTAATATTAATTATGAAAAATAAGCATAATGGAAAAAATATATGTTTTTTTTTTTTAAACGGGTAGTGGCAGTATAATAATTTTGTACAAAATAGTGTTTTTGTTATATTGTTTTTGAGAAATGTGAAACATTTTTGTCCATATTATAGGGGTGATAGAATTTCCATATGTACCGAGATGGGCAATATAGTTAATCTTTCAGTGGTTGTAGAAAATAGTACATATCTTTTAAAAGGAAATACCACCTTTAGGTTTCTTTGAAATTAGCATTTTTGCGTGTGACATTTGCATAACGGCTGACACCCCGAAATCGTCACTTTCAAATGGAGGTGCAGTTTACAAAGTCACACACTATGCTATTGTTGCTACGTGGTGCACGCCAATGCCTAGCAACTAACAGTCTGGTTACTTTATGCCATGCTCTCCTACGGTGAACACTGTATTGATTCTGTACTTCACACCTGCCGCGTGCACCACATAGCAACAACAAAATAGTCTGGTCGAGTGTATACTAGGTGTGCATGTAAAAGGAACTTACGTCAGTACACCAGACGCTATATTCATGTGAAACACACAAGACTATAGTTGGCCCCTGTCATCGCCACCGTGGTTACGGAGAGGGGGCGTAGTGTAGGGGGTTACATTTAGTTCCTTTGCAAAAACAGATAAATGCTGTTTAATCTCATGTACATCAATATTTTTGTTGTCTTTCAGAAGATATCCAACAAAATATAAATACAAGTTATAAAATTGGTAAAAGCAATTCTCTTGTGCAGATTGAGTGCTTCGTTGTTCATTTTGAAGGAGTATTTTCTGAAAAGCATAACAGAAAATCTTGAGGTAGGCCTACGTAAAATGTCTTGAAATAAATGTATTAAATGAAATCTTCATTTATACCCCAGCATAATTAACTCTTTATATGCTGTCTGTCCGATGTTTATTGGTACAGCGAATTATATTTGTTTTTGTTCACCGCAATGTCGATTCCCAGAACTTACACACCTAACGCCATTACGAGCCGCTCGCGCCAACCTTGAAACGCGAGCTCAGTAGCAAGTGATCCCGTCTTTCGGTAAGATGGTCAAAATACGACAAATGTAGTGAATGACACATATTTAGGACCTATTTGGGTAAAAGACTGAGAAAAGAGTCTTGTCCAGGATGATTGGTAGGAACTGCGTGAATTCAGGTTTAATAGAACAAAATGGCTTTCATTCTAACCTAACAATCATATAAAATTACTCCCCTAAATACTATCCATGGGAAGAAAACAGGAAATTTGCAATGTCCAATTTGGATGTAGAAGCAAAAAGGTTGGTGTAATCACTGTACTGCTTTATGGATCATGGAATGGATAAATTAGTTTACAAAATATCGTGTGTTTTTACGATATCCTTGAAAATATTCGGATTGAGAGCGCGAAATTCAGAATGGTATTGAGAAAAAGAAATTGTGTGACAAATGATGGTAACAAAATATCGACACCCATGGGGAAAATGGGGTTGGGGGGGGGGGGGGGGGTGGTCAAGAATGTGGACATGCTCTTTAATTGGATACGGTAATAAACATACATACAATATTATTTGTTCTTATGTTGACACACTGATATTTTCACAAATAATTTTATCAAAAGTAATAATTAAGATCATTATATTATGTTGGTCCATTAGAAAACGGAATACAAATCGTTAACATCTCGCACAATTTCCAGCAGTCATGAAAATAATTATACCATAATTATAGTATAGGCCTAGGTGATCTTTACCAAATTGAGTAGTATAACATTACTGTTTAAGAGATACACGTCTTTGTTCAATTTGTATGTATTTCTACACGAAATATGGTCTCCCAATCATGTTCATGAATTTGATAAATGCACGTGGTCGTCAAACCCTGGCTGAAAACGTATGCAATATAGATAGAGGACGCTAGAGCGAATTAACGTGGCATCCGAAAGCATCCGAATTTGGGGTCCAAAGTGTGACATTAAGGTCCCCCGCTACACCTGACATGTGCTATTTGCCATACAAGTATCATTAAAAATGCCTTCAAAACATATTTTTGTGAATTGTACTTTATGTAATCACTCTTTGAGATAGAAGGCATTTAAAGAATGTGTTCTGAATTTACAAACTACAACATTTTACGAGATAGTATGAATAAGTGATTGTGTTTTTAGGGATGTCAGATGTAACGGGACAGAAAAATAATTGGACCCCAAATTTATAGAATGACCCGGATGTAAGATTTTTGTCAAATGATTGTATAGAAAATATACCTTATGACAAAGTGTCAGTAACTGACAGGGCGGACATTTACTCTGTTCTGATTGTTGGTTTTATAACACTAATTTTCGTTTGACATTTACTGCATGGGTGACTTTCCAATATACAGAAATAGAGGAAGATACATTTGAAAATTCATCAAATTCATCAAGTGGAGTGCTAGCTGTGGCGGAGCAGTCTGGTGGATCGTATCCAAAACCTGACTTAGTTTCAAAGGTAGTGGGTTCGAATCCCGGTCCGGCCTTCCATTGTGCGTGTACCCCTGAGCAAGTTACTTTGCCGCGCATTGCTTCTCTCCACCCAGGAGTAAAATGGGTACTTGAGAGGGTAGCGAATGTTGATGTGTTTGATTAGCCCGGCATTGAGTGCCTGATAGGCAGTATACTCCCAAGGGAGCTGAGATGGTACATGTATTTAGGCTCGTTAGCAATGCGCGCGCCACGACATACGCAGCTCCATGCCTAGCCTTTGCTGTGGAGCTGCGTATTTCGTGGCACGAAACGGGGGTAACGATAGTCTAGGCGCTTTTATCGGGATTAACCTGCAGTCCATATCATTAAATAGGCCTACTCGGGAGAGTTTTTGTGGACAATACAAAATGCGAAATGGTATTTCGGATAAGCTTGACACCGTCTTGTATTCTTGCAAGTCGTTACTATACTAAACGCGGCATACACGTATATAGCTTGACGTTTCTCAGAAAATTTCCTTCAAAAATATGAACTTTCAAAATCCCCAGAGCCGGTTATGGTTTCACCTTATTTATTTATTTTGCCGTCTAATGTTGAAATCATTTCATTCTATACCTTGGGGTTTATAAATAGTAGTTCCTGTATCTGTATTGTACAAAATACGAGTCTGCTGAAACAGTCATTCACGAAGATTATTGAAACCCATATAGAAAAATCCAACCTCAAAAAAGAAAACAAAAACCACACACAAAAATAGATTCTTATTTGAATGAAACGACGCCAAATGTCGGCCAAAGTCTCTTCCTGTTGATTGCAAACAGATACTTGGAAATTGTGTAGTGAAACGCAATGCAGAAAAGCTTACAAACACGTTGCTCAAATTTTAGAGAACTTTGCTGTTACACTGCAAAACTGGTGTTAAATTAACACCAGTAGTGTTCACTTGTCTTATATAAAATACCAAGCCTGCAGCCGATTTCACGAATCCTTACGCACTGCGTAAGACCGCTTGCGTGTCACCCCCGATCCCAAAATCTTAAACAAAGGTTGCGACTATCGGAAATCAGGACAAAATAAAACACGTTGAAACGATAATTTGTGTCTTATTGATTATTGAGAATAACTTTAAAGGATTAATCACAGTATTTACAACATATTTACAAAGCAAAAACTTACGGTATACTCATTCGACATCTCTTCAAATCTGTTCTAAACAAATATATTATATCGCACGAGTAGTTCAGATCAACAGTTAAATGAAATAACGATATATAATATAAGAATTATACTTTGAGCAAAACTTGTCTCAGTAAATAAAATAACTTAAACGCAAAATCAATGTCCGATCTGGATTAAATAAATTAACGAAAGGAAATTATACAACTTTTGCTGTGAGAACGACTTGTCTCAAAAATCAATAAATCAATCAAAACAGCAACAATAAGAAAACTTGGTATTTGTTGCAAAACTTGGTGTTAGTTGTGAATTCCAACACAGCGCAAAATAACAGCAAACTCAAAATTGCCAAATTAGGTTTTGTTCCAAGCTCACAAAATTAAAGCGTTATAAATTCAACAAGCAATAAAAATGCGTCACCCGCGTCTGGTGTGTTCTTGGCCTTTTTGTTGCGTAAGCTCTTGTAATAATTACAGCCTATGGGGCTTATGCCATTTTCAAAAATTGCCCAAGCTACGCAATTGTTCGTGAAATCGGCTGCTGGTGATAAGTTTCAATATCATGAGTATTTGTTTTAACACCTATGGTGTTACAAACTATGCATTTATTCCAAGTGTGGAATTAAAACTAAATGTTAACACCAGGCTTGATATCTAATATACAATACCACTGGTGTTAATTTAACACCACAGTTTTTCCAGTGTGTAATTATGGGCCGTCCAAAGTTGTCAAAATGTTCACAGTTCTACAGAGTATTTTTCAAGACCCCACTCCCTTCTCTCGAAATACTACTTATTTTCTGTCGGTACCATGAAATGTCAACATTTTACAGCCATGCAAAGTCCTATATACGCAACCTTCGACCCCCTCCCCCTTTCTTCTTTGTACAACCGTGAAAATGTTGACAACTTTAGACGGCCCCTTTTAATAACATATGGAAATGGACTTCCAAACGTACACAGATGGCCCCTTTTCTAAATGGTTCACTTTGTGAAATTCGTAAAGGAAACGTTGATATAAAATAATTATGAAAACGATCCCATTAAATAACTTTCCAGGTTTTGGCATTTATAGCATGTTAATTTACAGTATTTACACAACGGGTACTATTTTGTTACAGATTTATTTTATACATCTTAAAAGTTTATTTCACATCGTAAACACAAAGGGTTTTCATAATAGCTTATAATCGCACAAAAACATTAGACGCACTCAAGGTTATCAACTGGTTCGAATATGCGGTTGAATATTGCTGAAGTTAAATAAACTATACAGGTCTTTGCGGCGCAAAAACTTCGCGTCCGCTTTCCCGTGAAATATATGAACCTGGTTTTAAAGTGATCGCATGCAAAGCTATATACCGTATCAAATAGCTGCCATCTTGTAGGGAAGTTTCTTTGTTCCTTGAAGACATGCATGGTTGCACATGTTGTGCTTACATTGTTGACCAATTTAAATATCAAACGTTGCCCGAGAAGATAGCAGCTTTTCGATACGGTCTATACTTAGAAAGCTGAAAAGCAGATTGGGAAACACAACCGCCTCCGCATTTAGCCGGCGAAATACTTTTTTCAATGGTATTGTTCGTCTTACATTTCACAGAATCTAGCCCTGAAGAGCTTTGACCCAAATGTCATGCACACAACTATCCGCACAAACAAGCGTTTTTTAAAATAATGTTTTCATTTGGTTATAGGCTATATATTTTTCAATCTTGAAATATTAAAGTTAACCCGTAAATATATACAGCTTTTGTCTACGTTCCGCGGGATTGTTAAATTTGTAAAGATTAAAAGAAGGTAACACTTCTTTAAACAGATGGCAGCAAATGCAGGTTCGTATATTACACGCGAATGCGAATTTGGCGTCACAAAGATTTCCGCGCCGCAATTCCGCCGACGGTCGAGCTAGTTTCAACTTGCGCGACTGTTCGCCACGAAATATTTGACTCCAGATTTACGTCAGTTTCGCGTTCGCTTTCGCTTGAGGCATGAAACGACTTTCAATGTGGACAAATATATCAAATTCTGTTGCCAATCTCGCCAAAAGGCCCATTAAAAATGTATCTGTAGACATTTATTGACTACTGTACCAAAAGACCTTTCCCCCAAACCGTTACGAGAAATAGCATTTGCTTTTTATATTTTTAACGTTTAAATGCCAAAAGAGCATCAGCCCTTGCCTGAATATAGTTTGCCCTTTATCGTCGGCAACAGATAAATTAAACCGAGATATTAAAGTAAAATCCCCCAAAGAGATATCGAAGGATTTATATAATCTTTCACGTTTTTCTTATTAGGTTAAAGTCATTTAAATATAATATAGGCCTACATGTATTTATTAACATATTTCCTCTCGGGTTAGTATTAACAGATTTACAGGATTTACATGTTTTAACTGTACTCTCCCATTAAAGTTTGGGCATTGCAATTTAAATATAACAGTTTATTCACATAGGGCTATAAACATGTTGTCAGGAATCGTGCATCAATATTGCAAAAGTCACCTTTTCGAGGTGCAAACTGCAACTACCCAAATTTGGGGTCATTAATTATACCCGTTTATTTGGTGGAAATGAACCCAATAAGTCTCTACCCGAAATTGGGTTCGTTTACACCAAATACCGTGTATAGAAACGACCCAAAATCTGGGTAGTGACAGTTTTCACCCTATCCGTGGGTTAATATAACTCGGGCAAATTTTCATTGTATATTTGTCATAATGTAAAGTAAATAGTATGACTTTCAACATAATAAAATACAGTGAAACTTGTATAAAGTTTCGGGACAGTTAAAAACACTGGCCACTTTAAACGGGTAGTACCTTTACAAAGGTTCATTGGCATTATACACACAGCGTTGGGGACCAAAGATGAGTGGCCACTACAAACAATGGCTCTTTATAAAGCTGCGCATTATACACACATTTGGTGCAAGATATAAGATCGAGTGACTCCCCCTTCCATTGTTCCCCTATTGTGTGTGAAACATCCAAGGAATTTCCTTTCACGTTTTAGGGCGGAGTCGTACGTTAACAAAAGGGAAGAGTGCATTGAGGTATAGGGGCGGTGGGGCGCGAGTCACTCGGTTTCAAATGTGGCAGCATATACACACATGCCATTTGGGACCAACGACGGGTGCCTACAATAAACAGGTAGCCTCTTCATCAAGGTGACCTTGCTAGGGTTCGTTGCTAGGGGCCGCAACTTTGACACGCGCATGTAGATGGCTCTTGGATGGACATTTCATGGACGAAGTTCTCTACGCAAGTGCCCTCTTCGTTCACACAGTGGGCTAACTGAACTCGGGTCGACTGCATTTTGGTCTCTCGACAACAGCTGCATTTCTGCAGAGAAAAAAAATGGAAGATGATGGTAGAATTACTGTATAGGATGAAGGTGGATTCATGTACACTGAGCCTTTTCGCGCGTAAATTCGACGCGCGTCGCTTTGACAAAAAGTGGCGTGGAGGGAATTCAAGTTTGATTGAAACGACGCACTAAAAAACTGCAGATACAGCTTAGGCGGAAAGTGGTTTTGTAATTCTGTGATTTTCAGTGCGTCATTTCACTGCAAATCTACTCCACACCGCTTTTTCTGAAAGCGACGCGCGTCGCATTTACGCGCGAAAAGGCTCAGCGTGATTCCACCCTGATGTCTTCACTCCGACTTTCGTTTTCGTAATGTATCCAAAATCAGTAATGTTTCTTGTGACATTGCCTGGTGATGCGCTACTCGTTTACCTTTTACTTTATAGATGTCTATGGTTTGGAATTCATTTCGCATACATTAGTTGTTGCTAGGTAGGACAAGCCCCGGACAATTAAGCTCTGTGGTCGTCAAGAGCAACCTTTTGTTACGTGTGCATGGAATTTAATTGGATTCATTACATAAAGAAAAAAGTCACCCAGTCACCAATAGACTGCTAAAGTGAAAACGTCACCCTTTTTGTGTTGCCAAGTTTACCGGGTCTACACCAATGAACCGTTTCCTTGCGCTTTAACAATGGACGTTTCAGATGTTTAGACCCAATTACCATGGAAACTGACGTCAGTTTAGTCGTCTATAACTGCATAGACAATTTGAACCCCTCCGGTACCCCCATGCCATCCCGACAACCGCGTCCTTAAAAACCTTGGCGACATGTCTTTGCGTTCACAACAGCATGTATAGTGGGGCGGGGACAAAAAACCAGCAACAAATAGTAAGAGATCCCTTGATGATGTACTGCGTCCGAAACAAGATCATCTCGCGATATAGGCCTATCTATCAGCTTTTGTGGCGTCCATAATCCGGGACTGAAAGTGCAGGTGATTGGAAGTGTTTGCCATCCATCTGGGACTTAAAACTAGGGTCAATGACGGTGGTTGAATTACAATTTCACCTGACTCTGTGGTACGGAGCTCTGGAAGTGCAATTCGACTCGTTGAGATCCTGAGATAATTTATCGCAGGATGACAACATAATTATTCAGTGCAAAATGTCGTCATCTATCATTATCCCAGGAAGATGACATTTAGAATGTAGGATGGCGACATTCCGAGATAAATTATTACGGGAAACGACTTCCAGAAGTGTAACAACATCCTGAGAAAATTCGTTATTTCGTGATGAATTATCTCAGTAGGTCATCCGGCCCGTGATAAATTAAATCGGGATGTCGTCATCCTACATTATGGATGTCGTCTTCCTGAGATAATTATCACTGGAGGATCAGGACGTCCTTTTGCACTGAGTGTGTTGTCATCCTCCGATAAATTATCTCGGGCTCTCACGATGTCGGATGGCACTTCCAGAGCTCCGTACGACAACGTGGATCGGTTGCCTTGCATCTAATTCCTTAACTTGGGTGTTAAGGGAGATTTCGAGGAGGCACAATCATGTTTGGAATTGAACAGGGGGGTTGCATTTCGCATGAGGAATTATTGTGCAATTCGAAACTCGAGGGTAATTATTGGACAATCTTAATTTGTATAGTTTGGTCGCCCACGCTGGGGATTATTATTGCATCTCGCGCGATATCTTGTTAATTAGGTTAACATTGTGTTGTTTTCTATACAAGTAGTGATCACATTCAAAGTCCCTATCAAGACGGAAACAAACTTATTCAAATGAGATAGAAGTGGTTATAAATGTCGAATGCAACGTTTCAAATTAACTTAAACAAAAAATTAGTCCCTTGGTACTTAAGATTACTTTCTTAGCATATTATGCAACAGTGCAGTGTCGCTATAAAGCCCGGTTAATACACGCGAATTGTGAAAACGAAGCGAGTTTGACGTCATTAATTACGCGGCAAATATGCAAACCAAGTGAATTCAATTTAATTGTTTTTGCGATTTCGCGCGCCGCACGAATATTGTTGCGCGACATCAAATACGCTTCGTCTTCGCAATTCGCGTGAAGTGTATGAACTGGGCTTCAGACGATAACAAATCTGAACCATTTTCCAGCATTTAAAAACGCCGTATAGACACGGAATAACCTTTCCCGTTTCGACTCTATTATTCTCTTATTATCTGACGTGACGCGTGCGAAAATAAAAAAGGAGACGAAATAGGCGACTATAGTAACTGACCATTTCAACACTATTGGAAAAAACCGGAGTATCGTGTGACACAGAAAGTCACCCGATACCGAAATCAAAATGTGCCCCAATCGATTCAGCGCATTAAAGAGAGTACTGTTCCCATTGTATCTCGGAATTTTGATACATCACAATCCTGCCGACAGCACGAGCCTAACAATGTCGCACATTTCTGAGGGGATGTTTTCCCAGATAGGCAACAATGTTTCTGGCGCCTGACCTTTGACGAGACGGAAATCGGTAATTTAGTTACGGTGTTAGCTTTGGGTGCCGAAAAGAAATGTGATAATGTCATAACATCATGTCTTTCACATACGTTGTCTTTTTGATACTTTGTTGAAAATGATTGTGTGAAGTCACCCACGTTCATTGGTATTTGCTGCACCTATAGCGGGTATACTTTTCTCATTGTTTGTGTTATGTCCGAATTGTTTCGAGGTTCTCTTAAAGGAGTGTGACCAGATCACTTTTTTTTTACCCATAACTCACAGGGACTTACCTTATGGGTCATGAGATTTTTATATCATAACATCCGTTATATTTTTCTGATTACGAAACAAACTCCCGCGCTTCTAGGCCGCATATTTCCGAGGATATCGTCGAAAATCCACCGATTATTTGTAAACTAATTTTCCAGTATCAACGTTTATCCGCTGAAAGCCGACTCGATAGTTTTGTTCAATTTTTTACTGGAAATTGCGAATGTTTTCGGGTTTTTGGGACATGGGAGGTGTGTATGGGAGTTACTTGATAATATTGGTAAGTTACATCGAAAACTATTTTCCAGAAACTCTGGTCACGCTCCTTTAAAGAACATACAGAGGAGATCCAGTCACATGAGTGGTGATTGATGTGTGGACGGCAAACACTTCGAATAACAATGGTATGGTATTGGCTTGTGTATGACCGATATATAGAGCACAAATGTCAAATTTGAAGCCGCCCATGAGTTGCGTCCAATTAGTCTTTGGCGTATACGTGTTTCGCATGGATAGCGTCTGGTGTATTGACGTACTTTCTTTCACATGACCAGACTAAAATGTTGTTGCTATGTGTTGCACGCGGCAGGTGTGAAGTACAGAATCAATACCGCGTTCGCCGTAGGAGAAAATGTCATAAAGCAACCAGACTATTGGTTGCTAGGCAATGGGGTGCACCACGTAGCAACAACAGCATAGTATGTGACTTTCTAAACGGCACCTCCATTTGAAAGTGAAGAATTCGGGGCGCCAACCATTATGCAAATGTTACAGGCAAAAGGCTAATTTGTAATTGAGAGTGAAGTGCGCATGTGTAGAATAAACGAATGGGACCGCCATATGTTCCGAGATGGGCACAACGCACGAAAATAGGTCTGGACTGAGTTTCCAAATAATTCGTGCATTAGCATATCTGTAAACGTTTGGACTTTATCTTCGGAAATGCAACGCACTTTGTTGATACGCCACGATTTCTGAACCAATTTAATCACTATAAACCCGTTGATGGCGCTGTTCTGTTTTGTGGAGTTCGTGTTTCTCGTGCATGACGCGCAAAGTACCCAAAATTACTTTTTTTATTTTTAGCAAACCACTTTCAGTTGTTAATTTCTCACACAAAATACCATTTTGGACAGAAATAAATTCATGTGGCGTTTGGGACCATTATTAACTCTTTTAGTGAGGTTTTTATTGTCAACTGCAAATTATGTACTCTATACAGGGATGAGATTGTCAATCAAAGAAAAAGTCTGAACATTTACGAAAAGTCGAAGAATGCATGTACATGTATCTTTCTATTTCAGATAAAAGTCTGAACAAATCTCATGCCTGATTTTATCTTTAACGATCTTTTGATTTCAAAGTATTTTCAAGTCATCTTTTCATGATAGGTTTATTGTCCATTATTGCTTTGAAAATCGTGAGCCACGAATGAAAACAAACGTTTTACTTTTCCATAAAAACAATAAGACAGTAGAACTTGGGCCTATAAGCTAAACTAAAAATACTTCATCAAAGTTTGTATATTCAATGACATTTTCCAGGACTATAGTAGCTCTGCACCAAATAAAATATCTGTCAAAACGAAATATGCATTGTCCTTAATGATGTAATAAAAAATTTCACACAACATGGGAAAACTTGCTACTAATTCTAATACGAAACAAGTTTCTCGTGTCGTATATTTGTATCTGTCCTAGATATTTAGGCAGGAATTGTACACATTGTAGCGAAGAGGACACGGTACCTCCGAAGGACATTTCTAAGTGCAGTTTAACAATTACAGGATTACAACCCACTGATGCTTCTTTTGGGAGGACGATTTTATTCCTGGGGGACAAAAATAGATGAGTGACCTTGTTGAACACTGCGCTATGCCATTTCTGACGTAAGTGACACCTTCTCACAGATATGTTGTGATCACAGCCGATGAAACATGACATATCAATTTGAATGAGATATCAATCAAAATGAGAAGTGCAAAATACTTAGGCATCCAATTTTTATTTCTCACGAAATAACTTCCTTTGTTTCGGCTCATAGCAGTGAAACATGGACAAAATCTTAGATTTGTTTTTTTTCTTCTCTTCTGTCATTGTACAGCTAAAAACTGAAAGTATGACATCTTTCCTTTAAAGGCAGTTGTCAATGCGCAACCATACGTCTCGTATACATGTGTAACTCATTTTTTTCGATCCGTTCTCGATAATTGCAGCATTTCTTAAATCAGGAAAAATAAAAGGTAGTACGGGTCCATACCAGAAAAAAGTAAAGATTTATATCAGGTACGATTTCGTTCATCACAGACGCTTCGTGGCATAAAGGTAAAAAGCCTGATGCGTGCACATAGAGACACTTTTCATGGGCGACCATGACAGGGGGCAGTCACATTGTCACCGTGCGTCATTTGTTTCCTTCTGCCCATTTTATGTGACCTCTCTTTTGGGCACTTATACATTGGCGATTGACTCCAAACTTCACATGCACATTGGTCATCATATGTTCTAGTGCACCCAATAACGTCATAATTGCGTCATCGGGTATCGTATTACATTCAAGCGCTATAAAATCAAATACTTTAAATATTCAAAAAATAAGTTTAAAAAAACAAATCCACCGTTTGACCTACGATCTTGATTTCTTCGCCATATATGATCACTTTAAAGTGCGAGCATACCTTGACCTTGACTTCTTTTCCGACTGGTCAAACGGATTTTGCCTTGGCATTTGAAAGTGGTAAAATATATTTGGATGGGGTTAACGGTGTTAGGGTTCGACTAGGGTGGGGTATCCAAAAAAATTAGGCTATGACCTTTGATCTTGTTCACTTCCGGAAGTGGCCTTCAGTTTTAAAAAGTATTGAGATGGGTTAACGGTTTTAGTGTCTGAGCCCCACGGGCTTTTTAAAAAGTCTTACGAAATAATGCCCTGCAGCGACAAGATAAAAATTCTTCAAAACGTATTTTAAACAGATGTCTATAGAGAAGTTTGTCCAAACAGTCTATGGACAATACACAATTAAGCCTGTGCAGTAACACTCTGATGACGTCATCAAGTGTCATATTACATGCATTTGGATTTTAAAGATTTGATGACCTATATCTGCAGAACCCAACGGCGGATACAAATACAATTGTACAGGTATGTTGTCTTTTACAAGATTTGTGACATATTGTAAAGACGTCATTGAAAATTTTAAAATTCAATAAAAATTCAGTGCTTTAACATAAATTATGATCGTAATTCCTTCGGTAACGTTCACAACTAAGCAAAATCTAAATTTCCTACAGAGACGATGACCTATTTTGTTTGCTCCTGGTAGAAACCGGAAGTGGACCTATTATTCGAAAATGATAAGGGATGCATGAATTTGGTTGAAGGTGTTTGTGTTCAGGAGGATTGTCATCAACCGGAAGGGCGCCCTCTAGCGACGAAATTAAAAATGTTTCAAAGTGACTTTTGCAGCAATGTTTGCACAAATTAGCTCAATGTAGGTGATAACAGATCATGTCCACCACCAAACATGTTCATAAAAATAAACCAGAACAGCCCCGTGTTCGTTGTCGAGAACGAACACAGGTCTGGTTTCAATATGAAAACCTGCCCGTCATGGCTACCAGTGCAAAGTGTCTATAGGCAGGATGCCGAGACAAAATAAAATGCACAAAAAGCACGTAAACAATAATAATATTTTAAAAAAATTATATATGTAAAAAGTGTCCCTGATATTATCTTTACATGGCCTACGTGGCAAAATCAGTCAATTGACTCCAAACCAGAAATAACAAGATGATCGACTAATGGCAAACCCAAGCCCCACCATTGACATGAATAACCTAATTAGTGTAATCCATAATAGTCTTCTTACCTTTACAAAACCAAATTTCGACACCACACTCGGTACTGCAGATGAGACGCACTGGCCCTCGCAAATCGTGAGGCTGACGTTTCCGCGACACCGCATCCGATCGGTGCCCGTCTGTAAACTCTGCTCCATTTCTATGCGGATCGTCTCCAGATTGCAGAATTGGGGCAAAGATGCATCCACAGTGATCCCAGGTTGGTGCAGGACCCCCAAAATCAGAAAAACGGCAACTAGAATACCGACACTCAAAGTTGGACAGCAATATCTAGCACTGTGTTGATTTTGGAGTTTGGTGTAATTCTCCATCCTTCAAAAAATCACCGTAATACCAGCAATGTGTCTCAGAAGCACTATCAGTTATCATAGGACACACTTATACTCCAGCGATCGGAAAGAATATATATAATATCGTCATGCCATGATGACACAAGAAATTATACCTTTTGTTGTCTGGCGCCGGATGCAAGCGGGCGAGCAAGCTACACACGCACGACAAGCTTGCTACAGAACTGCTGCGCACAGATGCGTGTTTAAAACAACAAATTGCATTGACGCGCGAAATGATACACACGCCGGGTATTATTATATCGATCGTGGCTAGGATTGTGGGCAAGACGTAGACAAACCACACAGGAGACAAATTGAAAATGCAGAAGATAGCACCGGCCATATTTATGGATGGAGGATGAGTGGGCAGACTGATGGCTATGTATGGGTGACCTTGTAGTAAAATGGCACTTGCTGGATAGCGAGAAAAAGCCAACTTAATTTTGTATGTAACCAATATGTTTGTACAGGACCCCCAAACAACCCAAAGGTCTGGACGTATTGTATTTTCCGATGCTTCTGGGTAGTTGGCCGTTATACTTGAACACCAAATCCCATATGTACGAGAAGTTAACACACACATTTCTGATTTTGTGTACAATTCTTTCGTCAGGCCTGTACGATCTTGGCGAGTTCGGAGTTGGGGACAGTTGTGGTAAAGTTTGGTTTAAACATTCGACGTGACCATGCGTTGTGGGATGGTGCACTCTCTAAAGGCCCAGTCACGGGCCACGATTTCAACACGATCTAACAAGAATTGGAAATGTTAAAAAATTAGTGGCAGATCGCGCTAGAACGTGTTAACATCGTGTGAGTTCTTGTTGAGATCTTCATAGGTCGTACTAATTTGCTATAGGTCGGGACATGTCGGCCAAGGACCGCGATCGTTTTTGGAGTGTTGAAATTGTCGTGGTGATTCACGATTTACATCAGATCGTACTAACATCTTGATGTGATCGGCATAAGTCGTACTGCATTCGTGATCGTGTTGATTCGTACCGTTTCGTACTGGGATCGTGTCGAGATCGCGATGGATTGGGGACACGATCTCAACATGCACGATTTCAAAAAGAATCGACACGATTCGACACGAATACATACGATATCAACAAGAATACAACAAGAATTACCACGACCTATTGCGATATATGACGAATTGATAACGGTTTTAACACGATTGTGCCAGAATACGTCACGAATATGACACGATTTAACACGACTGTAAAGCGGGCATCCCACTGTGCGATTTTTGCCACGAAAGTCCAACAATTAGTTGAGATTCTGTGAGATTACTAGAGACTGTCTATATAGACTCTATACACAATCGTACCAAATCGTACCTAATCGTTCGAATTTCGTGGCAAAAATCGCAGTGGGAGGCCCGCCTAACACGCCCATCACGATTTGAGGGCGACCATCACGATATGACTCAAATTTTGGTTCACTAGACAGTGAATTTTAAAGAACTGACAAAGATCGGCGCGATTCGTGGGTTTTTATAACCCCAAATCGTCAGTTCGCGCCAATTCCTGTTGAGTCGCGTTGAGTCGTGTTAATTCGTACTGGGAGCGTGTCGATTCTTGATAGGTCGTGGTGAAAGTTTTTCGTAAAGCGGGCCTCCCACTGTGCGATTTTTGCCACGAATTGCCTACGAATTGGTACGATCGTGTGTAGAGTATATAGACAGTCTCCGATAATCGTACCAATTCGTAGCCAAAATCGCAGTGGGAGGCCCGCTTAAAGCATGCCGAATTCACACGATTGGTCGTACTATATTGGTGCCGTTGCCATATTCGTGTTCAAAATTAGCATATCCAAGGCGATCTACCGCGATATTCGCGTTAATTCTTGTTAGGATCGTGCTCTGTGTGACCTACACTGTAAAAAAATAGCTGTAGTTTTTACAGTATCTTACTGTTATCTCACAGTAATCTACTGTAGGTACACTGCAACAAATGCGTTGTTAAATTTCTAACACCAATGTTTTTTAATTCTTTGGGTGTTACATTTGTGTCAAACGAACACAGGTGTAATAGATTAACTGCAGAAAAAGTGGTGTAGATTTTGCATGGTGTTAAACTGCGCATGATCACAATGCATGACGCTTAGTATTCTAATCCCAATATATTGGTTGATCTCGAGAAAATTATGGGATGTCGGTCACGTGTTCACTGCAAAAACTGGTGTTAAATTTCTGACACCAACCTGGTGTAAAACTTATGGTGGTAAAGTAACTTATTAAAACAAAATCTTATTAAATACATTAGTGTATTTTTTTCTGGTGTTAAAAAAAAAATGCTAAGAGAGCATGCGCGGAAATCCAGCTATTTGATTGGTTACAGGCGTTTCTGATAATTTTTCCTTGTATGAGCATACAAGCCGTAATGAAATCATCATTACTCCTTAGGGAGATGTAAATATATAATGAACAAAGGCGTTTCCCTGTCTTCTCAAAACATGTTTTGCCAATTTCATTACTGTTCCACCACGAACAGATTAGTGTCTATAGTATAAACACCGAAAGGGAATCAAGTGACACCAATTGTGTTACAAAATAAAACCAGCTCCTTGGTGTAAAAAGTACGCCAGAGTTGGTGTTAAAATATTTTAACACCAAATGCTGGTGTTAATTTACACCATGGGTGTTCTCTTATATAGATACCGGGAAAGAATCACATTTAACACAAAGGGTGTTAAATTTAACACCCGAGGTTTTGCAGTGCGTGTTTTATTTTAAAGAGGTTCCCCATTTTACACCGCGGGAAATGACAACAGCAAAATTCAGTCATTAACTGCACCGTGCATGTCAGTTGGACGTGCAATTTAATGTCTGAAAATGCCAGCTTTTGCCAGGCGTTTCATGCCGAAATGTGTACTGGAAATTCCTCGGTGAAGTGCTGATTTAAACGTGAAGTAGCTGCTCTACATGCCGTGAAAGGCAAGTCGGTGTTTCTCTTACACTTTGGTTTTTATTTGCGTGTTATTTGTAATGTAGTGGAGTACTATACTGCCTGCAGTGTGGCTATATAATACAGGAGCGTGCAGCCTGCCTCAGTCATAGTACGGGAATACAATGGATTCAGACGGCAATTGCCCCTGAATTCATGGCATTCCTGTATTTTAATGAGCCAAGTTAAATCCCCGGTATACTGAACGTTGTGTTGACCCGCCACTACATCTCAGCATACAAATAAAAGCTACGAAATTGAGATGAAAATGCCGACTCATTTTCCACGAGGTGATGGTGGTATAGTGCATCTCCAACACAAAAAGTGAAGGGCAAACTGTGCATATCCACACTCAAACATCTACAAGAAACAGTCGTCAATAACCCATATGCTTCGTTCAGTTACATGATGATTCAACAAGGTTTTTTGAAGTATTAATGCATCTATGTGGCTGAATTTCTACAAGGCAGTTTATCAACATCATTCTTTAGTCATGTGATGCTGTTGTTTCTGTTCTTAAAAAGTTTTCCAATCATGTAATCTGTCTTTAACGAAAACGCCAGCGACAATTGCCAAGCTTTCAATGGCCGCTTTATAAACGTTGAAGAGAAAATGGATCTCTAGGTTATAAACGCCCCATAGAATAGGTACACTGTTTAAACAAATATGTTCATTTACAGTACATTTATGTTTTCTTTGTTTGCATACAGTAGACTCTGTTATTTGGAATTGTAAATATACAGAAGTTTTTTCTGTTTTTCAACAGAAGACTAAGTGTTCGTTTTGTGCATGGTTTTGTTCCTGAACACAGCCTTCTGTCCAGAAACAACTCTATGTAACCATGGTTGAATGAATGATAAAAAAATTCTGCAAAATATTTTTTAAAGCACCTTCAGTTAGCAATTTCTTTCACAAAGGTACATGTATACCATTTTACACTGGACAATCATCTGGCTTTTTTTAACATTGCCGTCAACAGCCTGTTTTAGTCGGTTTTTTTCAAGACATGAAGTGGTACATCGAACAGTCGAAACAAGTTTATCAATGATTTATTTAATCAGTCCTTTTCAAACGTCGCACTGAAACCAAATGAATACAAATACGAGAACCTAAAATTAAAAAGCAGCAGCATTTACAAATATAGCACACATAGGCGCTAGGCGTAGGAGATGGGGGCTGATGCACCCCACGCCCCCCGCCCCCCACTTTTGAAAGTGGGTGTGGGGAACAAATATATCAATTTGCACCCCCACCCCTCCCCTCCCCTCCCCTCCCCTCCCCCCACTTTTTTGCCTCCCATAGGCCTATATGATGTACATGTAATTCACATTTTGTCGGCAAAATCATGGTGAAAACCAAAAAGTTAAGCGGGCCTCCCACTGTGCGATTTTTGCCACGAATTTCCTACGATTAGGGCCTATCGGAGACTGCCTTTACACTCTACACCCAATCGTAGCTAATTCGTGGCAAAAACGCACAGTGGGAGGCCCGCTTGAATGAAACTAATGTAACACCGCTGATAAAACGCTATTGCATTATATTACATTTTTGTCTATGCAAGCTGTTTCGTGAGGGCGCTCACCAGCTTACCGATCACACGCACGTACCACCACTCCCCTCCCACCTCCCTTCCCCCTTCTGAGCGAACCCAGAGCGACCGGCTGTGCACCCCCCCCCCCCCCCCCCCCCCCCCCCACACACACTTTTGAAGAGCTTGCTACGCCTATGGCACACATGAATAAAATAATAATGTCGGTCTTCAACATAAGTCAATAAAATGAACTGATTACATACGGTGGGGAACATATACAGGTTGGATCATATACTTGTCATGTGTGAACAGAATTGGGGAATAATTTGTTGACTGCATTTGTTTTTAAATGCTGCTCATTCATGCATAACATTAGGAATGGACCCACCACTTGAAATGCACGTTCCATTCATTGCACTAATTATTCACACCAAGTTTCGTGTAATTCCGAAATTTACTTGGAGATATAAGCAATTATTTAGGGGGGAAACTTACTTTTGTTGAGGTGTTAACATGTAATTTGTTGTGTTTTAATGTGCTGGTTTTTCCTTGTCTCAGTAATTTTGCCTTTGAAAAAGACCCTGCTAGGGTCGGAACGGAGACCACTAATTTTACAGTGTGATTTTACAACAGGTCCTGCTGGTTGGTTTTCAGTTTGGAACCGTTTTGTGTAGTAGGCCTACACATGTAATTATCTTGTAATATACATGTACTTCTGACAACCAATACAATGTTCATTGCTTAGTGTACCCGAATAAACCATGAGCATGTTTTAACAAATGGAACTTTGACGCAAAAAGATTTGTCATAACATTTTCAACAAAGTAAAATAGATGGGGTGATATTTTGTAGAAGGGCGACGTCGTGTAAATAAGGTCATCTCCAAATGGCCTGCGTCCAACAATTAACGTCGCAATGCATTTTTGCTGTACGATATTAACAAGCGATTTAAGCCTCGTCTACACTGGCAAACATTTCACACAAAACATGACCAAACTTTACGTTTGATCATGTTTTTTTTAGAAACTTTTGCAGGTGTGAACAGCCCATAAAACATCAGCAAACTTCACCAAACTGTGTTGACCGGTGTTCGGACATGCAGCTATCGGCAAACATCTGTTTGCTCATGTTTTATGTCTGAACCAATCAGGAACCAGTTTCAAGTCTGTGATTGGAGCCAGCCAATCGTGATCACGTGACCGTCCAAGACGTTTGCTTCCGTTTGCCAATTTAGAGACACAGAAAAACATCAGCATACATGTAGCTGTGTGGCGATGTTTGCAAACAAAATGTTTGTGTTTGCCAGAGTAGACGAGACTTTAGACCTACATCTTCAAATCGCAAATCAACACATATTAGGAATACATTTCACCAATTATTGTTGACGCCGTTTTGCTTATTGAACCGCTGTCAAATTTCTTTAACACATTTGGTAAAGTTACACGTCCCTGAGTAAATTTAAACAAAACCTTTGGATAAACTCATTGTAGAAAATTCACTAGATGCCTTCTGTCGTAAAATTCTTGACAGATGAATAAAGGTGAACACCAAAAGTGACTTGAATCGTCATCATGAATAATAATTAACATCCTGTAACATGTGATGCAGGCCTTAATGCATAGTTCCAACATGTCAATCAAGCTGAACACATATGACCAATCACAACTGAGCTATGCAGACGGTGCATTTAGCATATCGCTCACAAACACACTGATGCTTGTAACCGCGGTTCTCGGCTGTACCAGGCATATTGCTTGTATGCAGTTACCCCAGGTAAATTTTTGTTTCAATGTCGGGTTATTTTAATATTCGCTGTTCAAAGGTAAGAAAGCGCATTTTTTTATGAATATATGACATCCCTGTATTAGTAGTCCTTCACTCAGTGTGTGCCAAAATAAGTCGACCCTGAAATATAAAATACCTTTGAGTTTTCTCCAATGAATCTGCTTTCTATACTAGTCACAATGCTTCGTACATTGTGTATCACCATTTTTGCGATGGCTTATGAGACGTAGCAACAATATCGAAGGGGGCGGGGTTAATTGGGCAATCTTGGAACTATGCATTGTTATTCATGCTGTGTGTATGCACCTCAAGGTGTTCCTGTTTTGCTTCAAATGGCGTATTTCTTCTTCCCTTCTTCGCTGATGATGCAGATATGCTGTACATGATAGAAAATATTGTTGAAACTTGGGGATTTTGTTAAGTTTTACTCAAAGAAAGCCATAACACTAAAATTACATGTATAACTTTACAGGTAATTATTGGGAGAATACATGCACAATTTAGTAATGAATGCGTGTGAATGCCACAAATTGTGTGTCAGAAATGATAAATAAAAACATTAATAACTTTCAGGGTTGTAACGAGTCTCCTTCTGCTCGAGTCCTAAGTCAAATCCCAAGTCAATTCAAGTTACTTGACATCAATGCCAAGTCAAGTCCGGCATGTTGGTCAAGTCGGGTCGGGTCAAGTCAAGTAGTCACAGCAAGTTTGTTTAAGCTGATTTGAAAATGAGTCTAAACGCATATCTTTAATACTCACGCTCAAATCTCTGAAGTACTCGTTGTAGTCCAATGCATAACCAACAACAAATTTATCAGGAATCTCAAAACCAGTATCTGCCAATGCCAAATGCAAACATGCAGCTAATAAATATACAAGCATTTTAACAACCAAATGAGCACATACATGTACTTGAGTGTCTTAAATGAGTGTCCTGATCACAATTTTGCACTCCCCCCATTTTTTCCCATGGTTGTTGAGATTTTGATACCATGTCACTTGTCATATTTTTCTTACAACCATTCTGAAATTTCGCACTCTCAATCCACATTTTTAAAGATATTTGGTATTTCTATAAATTAGGGGTCCAAAAGTGTGACATTTAGTGTCCCCCGTTACACCTGATTTGTTTTATTTTTCGTACAAAAATCATTAAAATGGCTTTTAAACCATTTTGTATGAATTGTACTTTATGTACTCACTCTTTGAGATGGAAAGTATTTAAAGAATGTGTCCTGAATTTACAAAAACAAGATGTAAAATGTAACGGTGACACCAAAATTGGACCCCTAATTTATAGAAAGACCCTTTTGTCAAAAAACCAATTCATCTACATGTACACTGTAGTTCTATCACACCAACCTTTTTGCTTCCACATCCAAATTCGGGATTGCGAATTTCCTGGTTTTTTTTCCATGGATAGTATTTTGGGGAAGTATTTTAGATGACTGTTAGGTTAGAATGTACTTGTATGTAATCCATTTTCAGAGAACACTTACACTGCAACAATTAAACATGGGATAAAGGAAAGCACAAACATTACATATAGTCCTTGTCAGAATTTGAAATCAAGACTTCTGGGAAGACGCTACCCGCTGAGCTATGAGGCACAGTGGTATACATTTGTACTCCCTCAGGTCTTCCCCCAAGACCTCAGGCAGATGCTCTACCAGCTGAGCTATGAGGCACAGCAGTATACTCCCTCATGTTTCCCCCGGGACCTCTGACACACAAGGCAGATGCTCTACTAGCTGAACTATGATGCACAGTGGTATACTTCCTTAGGTTTCCCCCAAGACCTCTGACAAACCAGACAGATGATCTACCAGCTGAGCTGTGAGGGCAGGCACAGTGGTATACTTCCTAAGATTTTTCCCTATGAACCCCATATTTCTATTAATCCATGGGTGTGCAACAAATGCTATGGTAGAACATGCTGCGGACATGTACTTTGTTTAAAATTAAGAACATGTACCTGTGTGACCAGTGTTGATTGTACACTAGGTGTAAAACTGTATGCATAAGTCACGAGTGTAGTGTTCTTGGGAACAACTATTTGCATTTAAAATGTATAGGTGTAGTGGCAGAATGCCATGTTTTGAGTACACAATGCTAATGTGTATCGTACTTTTTTAATTACAGAATTTGTATAAAATCACGTAACTAATGGGTATGCAAATTTACATTTTCATGAAGTGGCGAATCGCGATATGATATGTGCATAAATTGATTTTTCACGAAGTGACGAATAATCATCGTCACTTCGTGAAAATTTCACGCGCAGGGCGACGTTGTAAAATATTACGCGTGCAGTAAAATACAGACAGGGGCGAATTATGTGGCGAATCATGTATGGTCGGCATTTTGCGTTTTCACGAAGTGACGAATAAGTTTTAAGCTAAAGTGTTCTTTAATTAGACAATCAATTCAATAAAAAATATATTTTTAAGTCATTTAACTCGTACTAAACAGTACAGTATCACCTAAAAAAACTTTTCCTGGAATAACCGGCGAATTTGGAGTTGACCAACTTCAAATGCGATTTTCTCAAAACAAAGTTTTACTGTACTGCTTTCGCGGATACGACACTTCGTGAAAAGGCCGACGATATGTAGCACTAAGCATACAGCTCTAGTAAAAACATGTGGGTCTTTCCATAAAAACAAGATCCAAAGTGTGATATTTTAATGCATTTGTAAAAATGGCCTTTTCAAGTTAACAAAATTGTTTTTTAATAAAAGAAATGTCTGTAAATTATTTTGTACATTGTTTAGAAATTGCACAAACGGTTATTAGACGTGTCTTGGTATCAGAGTCTTGAAAATATTCAAGAAAATTGTTTCACGACGTACATTTAAGAGGGGCGGGGGGAGACTGCAAGGCATTTTTCAACTCCTGCGATTACATTTCAAGTCTTTTTGACCAGTTTCTTTTTGGAAAAGTACGTACCGGTAGTTGCTGATTTTACCCAGCTGTACAACCTGGACTTTATTGATTCAAATTACATTATGAGTGAAATTGTTTACATTTTGAGAGAAATTTTCAAAATGTCACACTTGCATTAGAAGATCTTACTAGTTTATTGAATAATTCTCATTAAGTTTTGGGTAGTATCAACATATAAAGGTGGTGTTCGATTTCATCAGGCCATATATTCTTATGCGGAGGGTAATCGTTCTCTGAAGTCTGGTAATTATTTAAAAAATAAACTCCAGAAGTGTTGCAACATAAAGGCCCGTTTACACTGGAGAGCGGTAACGGGATTCTGCGCGGTAAAAAATATAGACTACGTGGTTTTCTATTGGACCATTCACATTGAGAGCGGGAACACCGCGCGGTTGGACGGTAAACCGCGGCGTTTAGAAACCAGAGCGATTTTTTTCAACAATACCGCGCTGAGACTGTGCGTCATGGCCAATCAGCGTTCGCGTTGGGTATGACGTCACGCACTGGCCGAGGCAAGCTGTAAAAAAATGGCGTCCTATAGGTCGCCATTTTTTTTTACGCAAGCAACAGCACCGAGAGTTTGATCCTGGAAGTTCAGAAATATCCACAGTTATATGACACGAGTTTGGAAGCTTACAAAGATGCTATTAAAAAACAAGACATCTGGGAGGCTGTTGGTGTGAGAGTGGACATGCCAGGTAAAAAATAACAAGGATTTGGGATCATTTGCAGTACCACATCATGCCTCGCTTTGTACGTGTAGTAACGTTGCACGTGCACAGTCGTACCGTACCACATGTACATATATAGGCCTATGCCCTTTTCTGAAGGATTTCATGAACACAAATTCTTCGCCTTTTCTTTTCTTTGGCACGTAACCTTCTCGCCAATATCAGAAGTAACAGAGCTTCGTCAACGCACCGGCGATTTTTCACGTGGGACGCCATTGTTTCATGGGAGTAATTTGCATATACCGCACGGGTTCCGCGCTCTGTATGAACGGGTAATACCGCGCGGCAAACCGCTTTCCGTTGCCGCTTTCTGTTACCGCTCTTCAGTGTGAATAGGCCTTAAGGGGGACACTGTGTCTAGGTTTTTATGGAATGACTCATGTTAAAAAAAAGAACATCTTGTTAACCAGTTGACGCTGGGATTATATTTGGAAAAACATACAATTTTTTTTTTAAAGGCAAATGTGACTGGCCAAAAGTTAGGACTAGGTCAAGCACCACAAAACCTGACTCTTGAGTCATTTCTACATTCATTGTATGAATCTTCTGACCAAAAGAACATACTTTGCAACACTCCAAGGCAGCAACCACAGAGCGAGATTTTCACATTCACAGGCCGTCCACAGCCTCAAGTTCAAAACATGGTGTATACTAATGAATGGTGGACAATGGACAACCGTGGAAGACAGCGGCAAAGACAATGTTTTAACTCATCAACTGCCCCTGTGACTATACATTGCCAGAACGTGTTTACACGTCCTCCAGCGTCAAGTGGTTAAAAGAACTTACAGTCTGGTCTGTAACCAACACTCCTAGACGTCCTCTTAACCAGGAGACTAACCACCTTGACCTTGGCTGGTTTCCATTTACCAATGAGTTGTAGTAATGTCTGCATAGTGTTGCCTGTATCGATAATGTCCTGTATGTAAGGAAAATACACATAATCTAAATGCTGGGTTTAAATTACGTTGGTGTAGTGGTACTTTCCTTGCCTTTCACCTCTTAGACCCGGGTTCGAATCCTGTCCGGGTCAGTATATGTGGATTGGGTTCTCAGTCCATGCTTGATTCTGCGGGTTTCCCCTATACAGGGGTTTCCCCTCTAAAACTGAGCATTTCTTCAACAGATTTCTTCAGGCTTACGAGCTACAGTGCCTCGGGCACTTTTGAAGAGTCTTTTGTTTCAATACCAGAAAGATAATAACTAGGGATAATAACTAGGGATGGGACGTTTAACCGTTTCAGGCCTAGAAATAACCCACGGCACCATGGCAAATTGCTATCGGTGCCCTATGCTTTTGCTGTGTTGCCCTCAAAAAGTTCTAACACAAATTTTCCATTTCCTCATTCAGGTGCCCTTTACAAAGGGAAAATTGCCGTGCCCTTTTCAAAATGAACTCCGAGGCCTGCCGTTTAACCGAAAGAACAAAAATTGAAAAACTGGTTTTGCCGAACATTTAAATGAAACCCAAAATTTTAAGAATTTACAATAGTTTCCAAAGGGTTATTTGTGACTTCATGAAATTGAAATCAATTTAAATGGGGTGTTATGGCCGAGCGGTCTAGTGCGTCGAACTCAAGTTCCTATGCCAGTACTAGAAAGTGGGTTCGATTCCAGGCCGTGACGGGTTGTGGCACTTGTGCTCTTGGGCCAGGCACTTAATCACACTTGTGCCATCCTTCGGAAGGGATGTAAAGCCGTTGGTCTAGTGTGTTACATGTAGGTTTCGGTAACGCACTTTAAAGATCCCAGAGCATTCTTTCGTGAAGAGCAAGGGGAGCGATTCCCCGGTGTCTCTGGCCGTTTCTAATTCAACTTAGAAGTTGATAGTTATTCGAAAATTTATGTTAATTGATCCCATTCCTTCCGCTGTTGGATGTGGTTCATAGTAAAATGTTGACCAGATAAAGGTTCAATTATTATTTTGAGAGCCTAGGGGTACAGTGTATGTGTACATTGCACATGCATCTATAAATACCAGCAACAATCTTTAGAATTGCAAACCGGTTGCTAAATTAACTGTAAATTCTCATCCCTAATAACTGCTCCAACTTCGCAAACATTTGTCCCATTCTGCAGAAATGAATCCGAGGTTCCATGTACAGTCTGGGCCAACTTTTCAAGACTATATCTGGAAAAGTTTCTCACGTTGATCACTGGTTCAACCAATAGTCAAGTATTTTTGACCCAACCCCCCATTTTTTCTCATGGGTGTTCAGTGTTCTCCAACTATAAAATTTAAAGCATGGCGGCAGGGTACCGAACACGATTGCACATGTATATGTATACATGTATGCACATGTATGCACATGTGTACATGTAATACATGTATATATGTAAATTTATACATGTATGCACGCGTGTGTGGAAGGAAAAGTATCTTAAAAATGGGTAGGGAATACTTTTTTTTTCATCTCGGCAAACTGCCGACGGTCAAATCACAGCACGATTTCTTACAATGTTTCGACTAAAATACAGGGCATAAAAACCAGTTTAATTTTAAATAAGTACAATGTATGTACCTTTTTATGACCGTGAATAATTAAAAGAATTTTAAAACATGATCGGAAACTTTGTTGACAAAGACGAGCCAACAAATAACATGCTGGCGCATCTCCGTTGCTACGGCCGCGCATTATTGCTTTTACTTCGGCGTTTCGGATGCACTCGTGCTTAAGTTATTAAACTGAGTGATTTTTCGTAGCATGGCAGCGACTTTTTTAAAAGCATGGCGGCGATTTTTAAAGCATGGCGGGATTTCCGATGTCGCAAATTAAGCATGGCGGGCCACCATGTAATTTTATGCACTTGGAGATCACTGGGTGTTGAGATTTTAATACCATATCATTTGTCATATTTTTCTCATTACCATTCTGAAATCACACGTTCTCAAAAACCACCTATGTTTTGTAAACTAATTTATCCGGTTACATAAAGCAGTGCAGTGAATACACCAATATGTTTGCTTCCACATCCAAATTAAAGATTGCAAATTTCCGGTTTTCTTCCCATGGATAGTATTTCAGGGAGGTATTTTATACAATTGTTAGGTTAGAACGAAATAAATTTTTTGGAAAAAATTTGAACAACCACTGGAGAAATACTGAGCAGTCACTAACACCACTGCACATATTTCTTACTTCTATTACTTCTCACCTCTACAACAAGAACATCCTTCCCTTGTAGATTTGAGAGGTTGTCACCTCCGACTATCTTGATGTCGCCCGATGACTTGTCATTCTGGAGAAAAGAAAATCTGATAACTGAGGACATTCTTCCCAATACATGTACATCCGCCTACATTTAGCTGGGGACCATCCCCAGCAGTTTTGTGAACTGTTTTGTGTTGATGATAAGCTCTTGCATTATGTTGTCACTTCGAACAATTTTGCACATCTATTGTAAGCATGTGATCGGCCTGTGTATGCAAATGGGGCACGTTGTGTGCGGCATGGATGCGCGCTGTTCGATTTAACAACACATAATGCACAGTTTATGCCCTGGATGGCCCCTCGCTGTGACGGGTGTCAGGGTTGTAGTAGAGTCCATCACAAGTGCAGAGCCAATAAAGTCACAAGTCCGTGACAAGTCCCACTCAAGTCCGTGACAAGTGAAGTCCCGCACAAGTCCGTCACAAGTCCAGTAACAAGAAGCAAAGGATGAACACGCACAAAAGAAGGCCTTTGTTGTAGTTCATTTGAATAGCTTGTGACCTGAATTAAGACTTGTGGTGGATTTGTGATGGACTGGACTACATGTACATGTACGTGTCCTTAGTTTAATGCAGGAGCAATTTTAAAGTGATGGCTGCTAATTAACTCTTAATTCCTGTTAAAATTGAGCCCTGATCACATGTTAGTGCCTATTTTTTATTGTTTTCAAAATGTGCATGCTGTGCGAGGATCCATGTGTAGGCCAAATACCGGTATGCACACCAGCATTACATTGGCTTGTGGTCTACTACATGTACACTTGAAATCAAGTCGGTAATTGGACCGGTTTGTTTATAAACTGCAGCAGATGTGATGCCGTAACAGGTTAGCAGAGCGTACATGTAACTGGACTGGGAACAAGTCAAGCATCACGTCCAATGACTGACTTAAGAAAGTTTCCCGCTTTGTACAATATAGGCTATGGAGTTTGCTACCAAAATTGGACGTAGAAATCCGATTGGTTGAAATATGGGGCCTTATTAATATTCATATCACATTTTGGAAAGCTTGTGTTTGGGGAGACAACTAACTGCTGGGGGTAAACCTGCGATGGACTGGCATCCTATCTAGGGGAGTAGCAATAATGTTCCTAGTCACTCCATGCCATGGAAACTAAGGACTGTTGGGGAAACCCAACTAACTGCTGGGGCTAAACCTGCGGTGGACTGGCATCCCATCCAGGGGAAGCAGCAATGCTCCTAGTCACTCCATGCCATGGAAAACTGGCAGTACGAGCAAGCTTTACTCGTCAGTTTTATACGATGCATATACGCTTCCAAAAGCCATCATGGAACTAGGCTACATACATGTAGCACATTTGAATGCTTTCTGACTTTTTGAGCTGCACTTTAATTAGCCTTTTGCCTTGAATTCTTCACTTTCAAACAGAGGTGCAGTTTACTAAGTCCACATACTACGCTGTTGTCGTTTTGGTGCACGCCATTGCCTAGCAGTCTGGTTGCTTTATGCCATTCTCTCCTACGCTGAACACAGTATTGATTCTGTACTTTACACCTCCAGTGTGCACCACAAACATTTAGTCTGGTCAAGTGTGTACTAAGTGTGCATGCGAAACACACAGGCTAATTTACTCACCTCATAACTCTTAAGACGGATGAAGTCGACTATTAGCTGTATTGATCTGTCTGAGTTTCTGTTGAGTGTCTTGATATAATCTAAAAGATCTGAACAGAACTTGTAGCCACCTTTCAAAACGCAAAGAACCACAAGTGAATCCTTTCCCATGTCTTTAACAATGTCGCGGGCTAACCTCTCCGTCCTATAAAGTAATAAAACAAATTTTGAATAAAGTTAGTGTATTAATTACCTAATGATAATTTCATAATTTTTGTATTGCGCCTTAATTACACCATGTATTACCCCTGGTCTTAGGGCTCCATTACGTCCCTCCATACACAATCTCGGCTCCCTTGAGAGCATAAAATGGTTTTACCTTGTCACAGGTCACCAAACTCTCCTGTGTTTGTCTTCCAGATGGAGGAGAAGACAATAGAGCTACGTGGGTTTCTGCACGAGGCTCTATTGTTCTCCTCCTCCATCTGGAGGATGAACACGGGGATTTTAGTGACCTGTAATGGAAAGAATTGAGAAGTTGATCATGGCCTTAGACCTTGTGTGCAAAACATGCGTTTCCTCACAAAACCTTAAATTGTTCTCGCTCAAACTTTTTTTTTTTTTACAAAGCCCGGGAAGGGGAATACAGATTTTTGTTGGCCACCGCTAATTCGTGCGCACGATTTGGCAATTCGTGGGCACGATATAGCTAGTTCGTGCGCACGCTTTAGCTAAAATCGTGCGCAATTAGTGCCCTAGTCTTGGTTCAAGACCGTTGGTGATCGATATTGGCTGTTGTAAGCTTGTCGGGCTGGTCTGTTAGTGCTGCGAGGGCGCGCACTATTTCAGGAATGTCCAAGCACAGTCCAATATCGATCATCAACGGTCTTGGGCCAAGACTAGGGCACAAATTGCTAATTCTTAGGCACGAAATAGCTAAATCGTGCGCACTAATGAGTAAAATCGTGCGCACGAATTACTAAATCGTGGGCACGAATTAGCTTCGTAGTTTTTCCATCAAATCTGCACTTACCGATTGGCGAAAAGAAAATTCTGATCAACTTCTCAACTCTTACCCCGTAACAGCGTAAAACTGCCCTATACAGCCATGTCTTCACATCAGGGTCTCAATGACTAATCGAACACATCAGCATTCACTGTAATGTGTATTACAATTGACTGCTATTCTTGACTCAGTTTCATATCACAGAGATTACAAAGTCATCACCTGTCTGCAATGATCCCATGCGGGATCAAGATTGAATCCAGAGCTTGCTCATAATGACGTGGTACGCAGAACATTCGCAGGTCATAACCCTTGTAGTCATCTTCAATCTGTAAACAAACAATGCCAACTACATGTACATGTATCTGTCATGTGAAAGCTTTAATACAGTGCACAAAGCCTATGGCTCATCACAGAAAAAAAAGACTAATGCAGTTCTACAAATTTGTTTCCATATACATTGAAATGAACAAAGATTTGAATGAAATTACCTCCTGAAATCAACAGATCATCCAATTCCAAGATATACCTCCCACTTCTGTCGGAAATGTTGCATTTATGAGACAAATAAATTATCGCATAATTTATGCACAAAATTACGGCGTGAGCAGTACGCAATAAGCGCAACAACAGAGGGCGCTGCGCACGCGAGCAATTAGTTATCTTGTGCACTAACTGAATGCAATTTTTACAGGAGAAAATTGGACTTTTCTACAGAAAAGCAACATTTGCGACAATACCGGTAGTACAAGTGGGAAGTAAATCTTAAAATTAGCTTCTCGTGGATTCCAGGAGTTATTTTTTTTCAAATGTGTGTTCAAATCAATGTATACGAAAATGAATAGTAGGCCTATAATAACAGGATATTGTAAATTTGCAAATAATCTTACTTTCTTAGTAAACAAAATGATTGTAAGTGCCGTCTCGTGGGGTGAATCACCTCAGATTTAGAGTTTTAAAAAGACGACGGTCAAGTTTTAAAAAGACAAACTTTAAACATAAATTTTGAGTAAACAAGTAGAGGTGAATATTAGACAGTTTCAGCATCTCAGTTTAATGGTACGTGTTCGCAGACGTATCCGTGTGACATAACACTAATTTGGTGTAAACAAGTCGAGATTAATTTTACACGTACCACTCCCGTGTCAAACGGCTCCCATACGTTGTCCTACGTGTGGCTGATCCGCATCACGTACGAGGAGACCGCATAAAGTGATGACGTCAAAGCTAAAAATGGTACGGATACGTATACGCGCGCGGATTTTGAGCTTGCCGAAACTGTCTATTAACCGTCACCGTGTACGTCAAGGTCAGATTAGTGTAGTGAAAAAGTCGCTACACGTACACAATGTCAATGTGACACTGACAGTGACAGGATGTTGGTAAAACCTTGGAGGATGGTAAAACCAAAACGTACGTGTATGGTGTATACTGTCATACTAGCCTACAACAACAATGTATTGTTATACAATTCCTCCATGATACAATTATTATTATTATTATTATTATTTCTTTCTGGTATTAAAAACAAGGATTCCTCAATAGTGCTCATTGCACTGTCACTCGCAAGCGTGAGGAAACCCATGAAGAATTATAATTAGAAATGCATGGCCAGAGACACCCTCTTCACGAAAGAATGCTCTGGGATCTTTAGAGTGCGTTTCCATTACCTAACACACTGGACCAACGGCTTTACATCCCTTCCGAAGGATGGAGCAAGTGTGGTTGAGTGCCTTGCCCAAGGGCACAGGTACCGTAGCCGTGGGGAGGTTCGAACCTGCAACCCCAAGTTTTCACCTATGATTGCGAGTGACCTAAACCGCTCGGCCACATTAACAATGTACATGCCATTGCATCATGTGCATGTACCGTCGGCTCCCGCATTTTGAACATTCCTTCCTCTATAGCTCTATCACTGTCATGACTGTCAGTAGTCTGCTAGTGCATACTATGGCTAGTGTCAGTGTCACTAAGAGTAAGAGTATAGTAAGACCAGACGCGTACGTGGTGGTGCTTTCTTTTCAAGCTTTAATTGTCAGTTTGTCAGTCATGAGTCAGTCAGTTTGTGCATGAAGATTCCCACTTACCCTGATAAAATCGCCCATTGCTGTAAATGATGTGGCTGTATGGTACAGAGATTTAGGCCTACGGTTGTCCAAAATTTGCAAATGGCTGAAACAAATGAGACGGACTGTGATCTTTGCCGACACTCTGATTTGTCCAGTCACGCCGTGTACATGTAGGCCTACACGTGATTACGCGCGCTTCACGCAAATTTTAGCGCGGGTCTCTTGTTAACCTCGTCCTCAGAATATTCATGCAGCCAAGTAAGTCCACGGCAGTGCAGGACAAAAACACGGGAACGAGGTGTGAATATTGATGTTGACAGGTTGAGCAGCATGTGTTTATATGTGTGTTTAATTTGTTTACAAACAGCTGCTATATCGTGGAGGGCCCTGTTTTCGACGGTACACGTTTTCGACGCTTTACCTTTGACGTAACGGCACGCGATGTAAACAACTCCCTATGAGTGACATGCTCAAACTTTGATTCTTGTCATGGGTCACTGCTGTTGTCAACCGCCCAAAAATGTGGAAAAATAAGGCTCTTCCGATAGGTTAGAGTTATAAATTCAAAAAGGTGGTTTATTTAGACATATTTTGCTAGATACAAAGTTGTAAGATGTTGCTGGGCTCCTATTTTTTCTATTTTTAGCCCCCAAACGTTTCAGTTTGGGTCAATACGAAGCCCCGAGTATGCAGATTCAGAAAATGCCACGAACTTTGTGGCTCCGCACAGCGGGGAAATACTACAGAGGTCTTAAAAGAACATGTCGCTTATATTATTTGTTTACTAGTTCTAAAAAGCTGCAAAATTTCCTGTTTCATGGGGGGTTGTATTTTCCCGTTAAAATCTAAGGAAAGACTAATAAAATGATATGTATAATTTGTTGAGTGTAGTTTTATTGTAAGTAACATACTTTTTGATTATATTTCTTTGTAAGTAGTTGAATGAACTAAGTTTTTTTCTCTGTATTGACAGAGTTGTCCATAAAGCCTGGCCAGTCTACTACAATCAGGGCAGAGCACAATAAATATTGTGTCAACACATCTTCCAAAGAATAAATTAACGAGAACAGCAAATGTGTGTTAGTTGAATGCCACCAACTCCGCCTTAGCTGTATTTATCGGGCCATGTGTATGTTTCAGGGTTGTGAGATACATGTTCTTTTTGTCCATGCTATATGAAAAATCGTGTTGGTTTTGGGGGATTCTGCAAATACATGTAGGTGAATTATTCCCCAAACAAAATTTAAAAAGTGACCAAGCGGTAAAATTGCAAAATGTTTAATTTAATTAAATGCTCCCCATACTGGGAATTTTTTTTAAAAATTGTCAAAAACAAGATTATTTTAAAATGCATGTAATATGTGTCTCGATGATAATTACATGTATGATAACAAAGGGAGAAAACACCAGCTAGTATCCCAACTTTAGCTGGGGCAAAACAACAACAAGAATAATACGAGTCAAAAAGTTTCCAAGACGTAATCATTCTTAAAGGCCCTGTAGATGATCTGTTTTTGAGCGATTCTGCGAATAAAACCATTATAAATCAAAAGAAAGACATCAACAAACTCATCCGAAGAAATTTCAGCTTTGTCAAATATACCACGTTTAAAAAAACCATGAAAATCCATATGCATTTTCCTGGTCCTGGCGGGGTGTTTCAAATATTCGTTCTCAGTTAATCGGGTACTGTGTGGCTTGCGTCATGCACTCTGTGACGCACATACTGCGTGTGCGCGCGATCCATAAACATGCATCGCGTTGGAACACGCACACGGAGTACACAGCGCCCATGCATTTTGGACCGCGTAGATGCGAACCAAAAATAAGTAAATCGTTTGCAAACGATCTAAATAATTTCATCTTTACGGCTTATTTTCTGGTAAAATTATATCATTTTGAGCGAAAACCCTTCATTGGATAGTTGCTATTAATTAAATCTTTACTTTCAGAACTTTCCCCTGTAAACTCGTCGATTATATTTTGAGGTCATTGCAAATGATCCACTGGGCCTTTAAGGGAAGAGTTGGAGACGGAGTAGAGAAAGAAAGAAAGATGAACCAATAAAATTCGACTTTCAATTTTGTATTGCCACACAAGAGTTTGGGGTCATTAAAGACGTTTTTCTGCACATGGTTTCACTGGGACACCGTACTCAACGCGACCGTCGAAAACCGGTCACGATGATCGCTGTCGGCGCGCTTCAGGCAGCAACAAAAACCAAAGGATTTCTCCGCAAAAACGGCAGTGAGCAACATTCACCAAATTTAAACCGTAAGGCTATGGACTGAAGAAGGCAACTGAGACATTGTTTGATGTTTTACTTTCCTTTATTCTGATCAATTTGAAAACAATGCCTTACATCGTCGAAAACCGGTCACGCGAGGATACAGGTTGCAATGAGGAATTTCAAATTGTGATCGAAAACAAGGGGCTTATTTTTTAGCGCTTTTTTTCTTCTTTTGTGATAAAACTTGCAAATGAAAAGACGCGTGACGATGGTTCTGCATGCAGCAGGACTGCAGGATCCGAGTGCATTGTCACTGTGCATGTGGTGCCGGTGGGTGAATTAAAGAGGGAGCAATTCATATTTATGGAAATTTTTAGCTTTTCAAGCAAACGTTTTAATCGATAAAGATGCCAAATCCATAACGGAGTAGCCTTCGATTCTAGGAGTCTAGTACTAGATTTTGCAAAATCAGTAGCGACTGGCCGGCTGCACTTGTCATCATTTCTCATAAAGTTGGGGCTCATTATACATGTAGTTTGTTTCTTTCTCCATGATTATATCATGCACGGACAACACCGAGGATTTACCTTATTTCATATAAACCATGTAAAATGTTAGTTTGATGATAAAAACGCAAAATTAGGAGGGACAAGTTTCGTGAATTTACTAAGGAAAAACTAGCGCATTGGATGGGTGTCCGAGCATGGTGGTATGGTAATCTTTCCCAACAAAAAATTTAAGCACGTACATTGCATATTGGCATATAATGTATATTGTCCCCAAATAAGTTTTAAAACATGTCAAATGAGCCAATTCAGCCAAACAAACGCATGTCAAAACCAACATTAAATGTGATAACGATAATATTTATTAACCAAATTAAGAAATCTTTATAAGTATTTACACATTTTTTGTCAAGGACGGATTAATTCATTCGACGGGACACATTTGTTTGCACCTTGATTCAGCTGCCATATGACAAGGGGCAGTCACATTAGGGACCATTAGAAATGCGCATACGGGAAACGTATGCGGCTCGGGAAAATCGGGTGGTTGTATCACAATTTTGCGTGTTTATTCAAGAAATGAGCGCATGTGTACATGAGCATATTGATGTGAAATTCTCATTACTTGTGTTGTTTCAGATTAATACCCACGCAAAATCGCGATACAACCACCTAATTTTTCCGAGCCGCATATGTTTTCCGTACGCGTATAATTTATAATGGTCCCTAATGTCACAGTACGTCATGCATAGGGATGGACGTTTAACTGGTTAACCGTTTAACCGGAAATAAAATGAAAAATAAAAACCAGTGTTTTGCCGAACATTTAAACAAAACCCAATTTTAAAGAATTTACAATACTGGTACATTGTAGTTTTCAGGGTTTTATTTGTAATGACTTCATGAAATTGAAATAAATAGTAGGTCGTAGTAAAATTTTGACGATCGATAAAGGTTCAACGATTATTTTGGGGGCCTAGAGGTATTGTGTGCATTGCAAATGCGATCTATAAACACCAGCTACAATCTTTGGTGTCAGGCGAACGGTTAGGCCTAACCGTTTAACCGACACTTGAAAGAATTGCAAACTGGTTTCTGAATTAACCGTAAATTCCCATCCCTAGTCATGCATGAGTATACATGTAGGCACTTTGCGGATCTCACAGGTGGATCTATTGTCACATAATTTAAATATGAAAACCTGTCCCCTGTCATGGCCGCCAGTGCAAATGGTCTATAGGTAAACAATGAAAATTTCCAAAATTTAAAATGCATGTTTCAATAACTCATTTTGTAAATCAAGCCTGTTTTCACTACTTAATTGCAGACCCTTCAGCAGTTTCAAGCCTTACATTTTAATTTTTCACGTGGAAAAAAAATGCGCAAGATTTTGAAGTGATGGAGACAGTACAGCACTTGCAGGATTGAAAATGAAAATGTGTTGTTTTTGCTTTAAGGGGCAACCAAAGTTGTCAACATTTTCAGTTTTACAGAGTAGTATTTTTCAAGACCCCCTCCCTCCCCCAAAATACTACTTATCAACATTTTTCTGGCAGTACCATGAAATGCCAATTGCCAACATTTTACAGAGCATGTGGAATGTTTTTGTGAGTCATTTTACAATGACCCCGTTCTCATTAGAGAATTGGCTTCGTTTGACGAAGCTTAGTTAATCGTCGTAAGCTAATAAAGTGTGCGTTCACATCTCACCCAACGAAGATCGAATGAAGAGCAGTACCATTCACATTACACAACCGCTAACGAAGATCGGATGAAGCTGTGCGATGCCCCATCTCGTGTCAAATAGCTTTGTCGAACGAAGAGAGCGTTAAACACATTACAACTTTGCTTCATCGAATGAAGCGATCCCTTCGTCGAATAAGCTATTTGCTTCATCGAATGAAGCGATTCTAATCTTCGTCGAATGAAGAGGCATACGTTCACATCAGGAAATCTCTAAAGCGAATCTTCGTTAAACCTTTGTCAAATGAAGCGATTTCTCTACACTTTCTGCACTTACTGATTGATGCTTGATACATGTAAGTAATTTTAAAGAGAAAAAAACCAATTCTGATCAACTTCTCAACTCTTAATAACGGGGTTTTTGGTACATCACTATGTCCACAATAGTGCTGCTCACTATAAAAGATAGCTGGAAAATGTTTGCCCCACTCTGCAGACTGCACTACCACTGAGTCACTGCAAAAGGTGATTCATGTGATCAACTTATTTTGCACACTTATATTGACAGACACATTGCTTTTGAGAGGGTGGATCTGTCCCAAAGGTCAGCTGTACATGTACCATAACACACTGGGACAAATTCCATACTGATTTGGAAGAGACATCATTTGTAAACAACAGAGACAGTTATATTTCCAACACAGTGTCTGAAAAGGTTTTTCCTCAATACACATAACCTAGTTGTTGGCAATGTAGATGACTTTGTGTTTCTCCAAGAGTTCGATATATCTCTCGAGTTGTTTCATCTCGGCCTCCATGCGTTCCTTGCGCGCCTTCTTGGGGGCGGTGTCCGTCACGACGGACAGTCCCTGGTACTGATGGTGAATTCCCTCCCAGTTCCTCTTGAGTCCATCCAGAACGGCTTGTCGTTCGGCGTCGGTCACCTGCTTCATGGCGCCCCTGCGGTAATGCTCCTTGATGTATTCGTCGTACTCTTCTTGCGCCCTTTTTACTTCTGCCGTCCTTTTGCGTAGGTAGTCTGGTACATCACCGTAACCCTGTTAACGAAAGCATTCTTAAAATTTGTACAAATGTTTTGTACATCTCTCAGTACTTTTAGAAACAACCAAACTTGGGATAAGAGAAAATTCGTAAGGGCCTCATCGAGATGAGGTCTCGGGGTCGAATCCCAAGTCCTAATCCCAAGTTTGGTTGTTTCATTTCAATGGTGATTAATCACCATACCAGATATTCCGTTCCTTTTTTTTAGAAAGTTACTTTTAGCAAATAATTAACTTGTTCATGATGATTGGACCAGTCACAAGTTTAAAGAATTGAGAAGTTGACCGTTGCTAGTTTCCCCTTAAAATTTAAAGGGGCTTGTCCAGATTTTTCCAGAAAATGGATTTCATTATACCGGGTAACCTACAATGGTATAAAATACATCCCCAAAATAAATTCATAGGAAGAAAATGTGAAATTTGCAATCTCCAACTTGAATGTTGAAGCAAAAAGGTTGGTGCTTTATGAAACCAGATAAATTAGTATACAAAACATTGGTTTTTTGACAATAGGCTTGAAAATACACATACGGATTGAGAATGCGAAATTTCAGAATGGTAATGATAAAAATATGATTGATATGGTATCAAAATCTCAACACGCATGGGGAAAATTAGGTGGGTCAAATATGTGATCTGGACACGCTCCTTTAATTAAAGGCACAGGCATCGTCAGCAATGCGCGCGCGCCAAATTCGTGCCACGAAATACGCAGCTCCGTGGCTTTGCTACATGGAGCAGTGTATTTCGTGGCACGCATTTGGCGTGCGCAATGGTGACGAGCCCCTGCCTTTTTATTCACCTTCTTATTCAAGTACTTGGGCACCAAACCAGATGGCTCGAGCGGATGCGTTGATCCCTTCGCAGTGTCAACAAAATTGGCAGCCGGCTTTTTCGGCACCGACATGATATTTTCCACCGCATTCGTGGTGATGAAATTCTTGTTGGATTTTAGTCCCATCAGAGGTCTGTCTTCCTTTTTTGGGACTGTCGGTTTTCGCTTATCTTCGTCCGGGTATTTGAAGGATTGTTTCTCTGGAAGCACATGCTCCTTGGAATGCTTAGCGAGGTATTCTTTGGGCGACTGGAGGTCTACTTTGGCTGGTCCCATGGTTTTGTTGGGCGACTTATTTGCCTGTTTCTGTTCTTTCACAGTTGTCCGAAACTTGGACTGGTAACTGAGTGATAGAGAAATTATACAAGTGTAACTTGTGTCAGTATACATGTACATGTATGTACATACAAAAGTTAAATTAGGCCAATGAAATTGGATTACTAGTTTCTCGTCAGCGCCCGCATGTGATTTTTACCCCGCACCAAAAAATTTAATTATGCCAAAATTTTATTATTTTTCAAAAAAGGGGAAAAATCAGATGCAAACTACTGGTACTCCCATGCGAAACGTTTCCATTTCAGTTGTGCAATGGCAATCTGTGTTTTGCAGCTTTTGTGTTTATAACCAGTCATCTCAACTTGTTCCTTTAAACACAAGCTACCCGGTATAACCAGGGGCCACCGGTCAGAAAATTTGCTGATATAAAGAGGGGGGTGGGTGGGTCCATGGGTTTGAAAGCAACATTTTTGGACTTGATATCAGCAAATTTTCTGACCGATGCCCCCTGGTATAACTCAATGGCATTGATACTGGCACCAAACTATTTCTGGGAGAGTTTATAGAGCCTTAATAATCAGTTTCTAAATGGCAGTTCGTGTTTGTGTAAAGATTGTATTTTTCCTTGATTAAATAATGAGAAATGAATAATGAAAAAAATCCCTCACCAAAATTTGATAAATGGTCGACGAGAAACTAGTAATATAATTTCATTGGCCTTACACATACGGTGGCCAATCATGACAATGGCTAGCCCATGCATAGGCAGTAGGTCTACTCAGTAGTATTTTTGTAATACATGTAATTTCAAAATCAAATTTTCAACCATCCCGCAATTTGATTGAGTTTTGGGGCAAGTTTATAAAATTATTTGTTTACATTTTTATTATTATTTCATTTATTTTTTCAGAGCCTGAGGTTTTATGAAAATTATCCAGTCAAAAATCTAATGTAAATGTTGGCTGTAGTTGCCAGGTCGGTGACCTCACCATCCTATTGATGAACAATAGTCTTTGCATAGGGTGACGACCTCACGGACCTGACCACTATGCCGACATTTGTGTACTGTGCTGGTACCATGTGTACACAAGTTCTTAAGCATGTTAAGAATATTTATTACATACATGTATTCATGATATTATTAAAGGAGCATGACCAGATCACATTTTTGACGCACCCATTTTTCCCATGGGCATTGAGATTTTAATACCATATCAGTTGTCATGTATTTTTCTCATTACCATTCTGAAATTTCACGTTTTCAATCTTTATATTTTTAAGGATATCGTCAAAAAACTACCAATGTTTTGTAAACTAATTTATCTGCTTCCATAAAGCAGTGCAGTAATTACACCAATCTTTTTGCTTCCACATCCAAATTGGAGATTGCAAATTTCCCGTTTTCTTCCTGTGGATAGTATTTTGGGGAGGTATTCTATATGATTGTTAGGCTGTTCCTGCAAACTGCAACGGAACAGCCAGATTAATGGTTAACTAATTATTGCAAAGACACCCCGCCCTCTTGTGGTCCTCTCATTGTACTGTTTGCAGGAAAAATGTAAAGAAAAATTACGTTGGACGAGTGTTTTGCTGTTTAAAAGAATCATCAGGAAAAAGTAACCACTGTGCAGAATTCTGGAGATTCCAGGGACTTCCATTGTGTTTTTCAATGTTTAATTTTGACTTTAAGGTGAAATTTAAGATCGATGAACGCGCGCCATTTTGATCGTGCAGACATGGTCAATATTTCGCCACGGACAATAAAACTTTATCATCTAAAAGTGATTCATCACGTCCCAATGTAAACGTCAGAAAATCACTTTTTTTTAGCTTTGTAAAACTTTATCACGGGTGTGGTTGAAACTCGGAGGTAACCCGGAGGTATAATTTTTTGTGACCGTGTAGTACATGCTACAACCTACGGTATTTTTTTAGTTTATGTCACAACTGGAATTTAATGAAAATATCTATTGGAATCGATAGCTTGGACGATTTTATAAAAAGAATACTTACATCCGTCGCAAATGCTTCGTTTTCGAGAAAAATCACGTAAAAAGATTGCATTATTTGATTGCACAGTTTTGAGGATTCTGGAGGCACACTACGCAGACGAACCTTGTATGCGCGCGCGCGACCTTCACACGCTCAGACAGAACATTGAGCAGGCGATGCAAAGCGGACGCCCAGAAATCAAACGGATCGTTTCCACAAAGTAAATCACGCACGCTCACGGACGTATATTCCATGCACACGCTGCAGAAACTTCACGCGCACGCTTCACGCACTGCCTCGGCCGCTGTCCGCAAACTGTAGTACGGTACACTGTTTCACACACTTTTGTATGCAAGCAGGCGTGACAAAAACACAATCTTCTTGAAAATGCAACATTTGCGACGGAAATGTCAATGGTAAAGGTATTTTAGAATCTTCTAAGCTATTAATTCCAAATATAATTATTTTCCGTAAATTCGAGTTGTGACATAAACTAAAAAAATACCCAACCTACCTCCGGCTTGTTATTTACAATCAAGTACATGTACGTAGCTCCGGGTTTACCGTCAACGCACCAACTACACATTAGCAAAAAACGGGTAGGCCTACCTCCGGGTACCTCCGGGTTTTATATAAATTTTGTATATTCACAGAGTATCGTTTCCCTTGTTTGCAGTAGTACTAGTACTAGTAGGCCTGCCCTAGGCCTAACATAAATTTTACAAATACTAATTTACATCAACCTCTGGCAAAAAAATTATACCTCCGAGAGTCCGACCTCCAGGTTTTATAAATTTCCTTCCAACTTGCATAGGCCTACGGTACCTCCATGGTGTACGTGTACGTAGGGGTATGTGTACATGTACATGTAGTACTAGGCTACACTCGCAGGTTCAACATGCAAAACCATGAAAACCAAAAGTAACAAACATGACAAATTACATGAACACAAAACAGGTCGAACATTTACCGTTGTTCCTTTGGTGGTTTCACCTCTTCATGAGGAATGAGATTATAAATAGTCTCAGACATAACTTGAGCCGACATTTTGCTTGATTATTTTTTAACGAATTTAATTTGCAGACAGCTTCGCAAGCTTAATACTTCCGCGTGTCATTCATTGACGACTCGACTGCATAAATATGCACCGTCCGATACAAGCTAGCTTGTTATGTTGACAAAACAAAAACACATGCCAAGTGGATTCCGTTGCTAGGACACATGACGGACCTTTGCGCGTGCGCAACACGATTGGGAGACCGTGTGCTGTAGACTGGATTCAGGACCATATCTGTCTTATACGCGCAGTGAGCGTACGTGTAATTGTCACACATCCATAATCGACTTTGAACCAGTCTAGTCTATATTACATAACGCGCGCGAAACGAGGACAGTCGTCTGCAGGCGGTACATGTACGTGCGCGCAATGTTATGAATTTCACTCTTTTCACTAGGCTTGAATCACGTAAATTGTCATGGTAGCCATGTTGTCTAGTGTGAATAGTCTGGCAAAAAGTGCAGCCGTAGATTTTGGAATTCAATGGGGTCTTTTTGTCGTCGCGGCTGCATTGAAAACGGAAAAGTTTTTCGATTTAGCAGGTGAGGTGGGAGTGCGATGGGTACATAACATAGGCCTAGTACATGGGTGCAGGTCAACTCGACCGTTTTCCAACTCGACTCCTACCAACTCGACCGTCGTACCAACTCGACCGTCATACCAACTCGACCGTAGTGCTCTCGACTAAAGGAGTCAACTCGACCGTTGTCCAACTCGACTGTTAGTTTAATTGCAGAATTATAAAATGAAATTCTAACAATTCAAATTCAATTTCTCACCTTTAAAGATCTTATATAATTCTTAAAGAATAAGAAACTTGTAGGCTGTTACAATTATGTTATTTCCGCGTGTGATTGAGGATAAGGATTGTTTAAAGTTTAAACCCAACTGGTGTTATTTTCGCGTGCCACCCACCGCGCGGACGGACACGTGCGCACTGGTTTCGGGCAGCCGCCTGCGCCTGCCTGTCTGTGTGAAACAGTCGAGTTGACTTGACTGTGAATTCGAGCTGGTACGACGGTTGAGTTGACCAGTACGACAGTCAAGTTGGTAAGAGTCGAGTTGGCAAACGGTCGAGTTGACTGTAAACCTAGTGTACATGTTCATGTAGGCTAGCCTACATGTATGATGTACACTACATCGAGCAATTTAGCAATTGAACGTCATCGTTTTACTAACACCGGGAGATTGATCATACCCAGCACATAGGAGACCAAAACGAGAATGACGATGGCGTGATAAAAGTTTATGGCAGTGCTGATCACACCAGATAAGCATGCGCAGTTAGGGCACGCGTTGGCACGTTATTGGCATGCACGAGTTTGTGTGTGTACAAGTTGGCACATGTACGAGCTTGCGCATTATGTACGAGTTGGCATGTGTATGAGTTGACATGTTTGCATTCAAGTTTGCTCGAGTATGAGTAGGCTCACGTGACTTTGACATTCGTCTGCATTACCCCAAAACAGGAAACATTGTTTCGTGAAACAAACAGTGCTTGTTCCGCGAAACATGTTTTTATCGAAACAGACGTTTCGGTCTACCGTTTGCGGTACATCCTTGATGGAAAATCCTCCATAAACATCCTCAAGGGATTTTGAACAGGAGTATGGGTGTATTCACAATGAGCCTTTTCGCACGTCAATGCGACACGAGTCGCTTTGAGAAAAAGTGATGTGAAAGGAATTTGGAGTGAAAAGAAAACCCCAAAATCAGCTTGGACGAAAAACGTTTTTGGTGATTTTCAGTGCGTTGTTTTACTCCAAATTCCCTCCACATTTTTTCCTCAAAGCGACTCGTGCCAAAATTACTTGTGTGAATCCACTTTTTGACAAGATTTTGACAAGATGCAGCCTAACTCCCTAGAGTGTATGTAAAATCGTATTGATTTTGGAGGATTGAGGAGTGTTGTGGTTAATGCCCTGGACTGTGCACACAGTCGTCACAGGCTATGTACTTGTATTGTAATTTTTGTATTTTTTCCGTATACATTGAACAAAGATTTGAAGGAAATGACCTCCTGGAATCAACAGATAATTTTATTTTAAGATATACATTTCCCATTTGCACTTTTGTCGCAAATGTTGCTTTTCTGTAGAAAAGTCACATTTTCTCCTTCAAAAATTGCATTCAGTAAGTGCACAATATAACCATTCACGCGCGCGCAGTGCCCTCTGTTGTCGCACTTACACCCGGACCGCACACGCCGTAATTTTGTGCATTACTTTATGCAGTAATTTTATCATTTATTTATCTCTGAAATGCAACATTTCCAACAGAAACTTGTACAAGTGGGAAGTATATCTTAAAATTAGATGATCTGTTGATTCCAGGGGGTAATTTCATTTAATTCTTTGTTTAATGTATACAAAACAATTACCGTAATTTGTGTCTGATGGCTGTGTTACATTTTAAGTAAGTAGGGCTGTGCCAATTATTTGAATATTCAAATATTAGATCGAAAACCAAATAATGATTTTCGTATTCGAATACATTCAAAAAGGTTGATGAGTAAATTAGGAGAAAAACAAAATGTACCTGGTATATTTCTTACAAGAGTTGTATTTTCTCTAAATTGGTCCTGCAATGGTGTTCAAAATGTATGCAGTGGACTTGATTGAGATGGTGTTCATGCAGGCCAATTCGGGAATTTACACCTAATGAATCACGACTACATCATACATGTAATTCAGGCTGAATGAATATTCAATATATTTGTAACTTGGTTAGAATATTCAAATAGTAAATTATTCTAACTGTCCCGGCTCTAATTTTAAGGTAGAATAATTTCAAGGATGTACCTTGAAATCGTGATTTAAATTGTTATCATTTATTGTTTGACCAACAGGGAGTAGCACTTTTCTTCTGGTAACTTATCTGACCTTGAAATGGGGAGGAACATTTCACGTTCGTCAGGTGGTGCAGAGCGGCATGGTTGGAGTATGGGGTCTGAGGTATGACACTATGAACTTCTTACGGGCACGGGCAGAATGACGTGAGCTCACAGCATACATGTAGCAACTGCAGTGTCGCCAGACTTTGCAATGTTGGGCAGTGGGGGGATGGTGGAGGTGCATTTGTGGGGGAGAGGTAAGGGATGACAACATTTTGGAGAGGGCAAATATAAGTACACTAATAACCTAAAGCAGCTTACACATGCAGCTTACACATATCTCATTTGGGGGCACAAGTGGTGGGGAATGACACATTTTACTAGGCTAGGGGTGGGGGAGATGCCACTGCCTAATGTAGCAACCGGCTAAAAATTAATGAAGTTCTGAGTCTGCTCCAGGCTTGTGGCCTATTTACGTTGAAATGAAGTTGGGGACAAAATAAGGCAATATTAAGAGTTCCTGGATGTCTGCACCATGAACTGTCTTAGTCTACACAAAAATGTGTCAATATTGTATTAGTAGGGGCTGGTTCTATCTAGTATGTCACTTGTCAGAAATCCTCCATGGTTCAACAACCTTCACCAACTAGTATAAATTCCATACATGTACACCACTTAATTTTTTAACATGACATTGTTGAAAGCACCGACTTTCTGCATTTATAAGACCTCCAGTGGCGTACATGTAGTTTATGTACTTTTTTCTTAAAATTTGTTTTATTTTCTAGATTGGGAATGTACCTGTTCCAGCGAGTAATGACTGAAGGTGAAGATCGTCGGTTCAGACTAGCCAAGAATAACTTGGCTCTCTTCTTCACGTATTGGACCCTGCAAGGTAAGGCCTGTGGAAAAAGTGCAAAGAAGTTCGCAAAACATATGACACAACTAAAAAAAAATATCATTTTTTTCCTCAGAAAAAGCTTGACATTTTGCTCTGATTTTTATATTTTCCAATGTGTTCATAAATTTTGGCAGTACATATGTGACGGGCTCTAGGAAAATGAGTCACAAGTCGCGCTGGCTAGTATTCTTTTTGCGACCATAAAAAGAAATCTGTGGGATTTCTACGCTCATTAAAATACCTAAACACAAAAGAAATTCCAGGCGTAACACAGACATTCCAGGGGGAACACAGACATTCCAGGGGGTATCTGGGCACCGCCAGGAATTTCCATTGTGTTTTGGTATTTTATTGAGCGTGGATTTGCCGCGGATTTCTTGTTATGGTCGCAAAAAGAATACTAGCCAGCGCGACTTGTGACTCATTTTCCTAGAGCCCGTCACATATGTACATGGGTGCATTTCAAACTTGCATGAATTTTCAATTTTCTTAGAGGCTACATAGTTGACATTTCTCGGAGGTAGTCTACTCTGACTCCTTTTAATTTACATACATAAGGCAGTCATTCCTGGAATTGATTTAAGCCAACCTTGGGTCGACCTGCGATTCTCTTGCACCGCGACGGAACACTAGACATCGAGCAAAAAAGTAATGCTAGAGTCATAAAACGGAACAAATCGTGTGAGTATTGCTAGACAACAGGCAACTCAAAATAACAACTATGCTCTTGTCATGCACGATTTGATGTGGCGAGGATTCCATGGCGTGATTGATCCACATGCTGATTGGTTTAAGAAAAATACATTGCGCGTGCCACGCACTCACGCATCACAAGCTCAATTTGTTTTCTTCCATAGAACTTGGCTATGACGATCGGCATCACGTCGCAAAAGTTGAACATGTTTTACTTTTGCGATTGTTTACTTTTTTTTAATGCCGATTGTCGTAATGTTGTTGGAGCTATACACAGGTCTCAATACAATCGCGGACTATTTTGATGCCGCGTAGCCCAAGCGCAGGTTGGTCCTAAAAAGCTTTGGTCGCAAGGTCGACCCGAGGGCGTCTTAAGAAACATATGCAAATAATACAGTGGGACCTTTAATAGCTGCATTAATTCTATACAATTGTGTAAAAAACTTCTTTTCCGACCTTTTCAGCGATCTGGGTGTGGCTAACTCTGCTTCCGACCCAGATTTTGAATGGAGAGAAGAAAAACAAACCCCTGGGCAGAAGGGATTACCTTGGGTGGGGGATGTTTGTCGCGGGGTTCGTCCTGGAGGTGATGGCTGATTACCAGAAAGTAGCCTTCAAGAGTAACCCGGATAATGTGGTATGACTAGTTTTTTGGATACTCTATATTAAAGGAGCAAGTCCAGATCACATTATTTCAACCCTCATTTTTCCAATGGGTGTTGAGATTTTGATTTCATATTTTTCTCATCAAGCAGTGCAGTAATCACACCAACCTTTCTGCTTTAACATCCAAATTATTAGAGATTGCAAATTATTTTCCTGTTGTCTTCCCACGGATAAGTATATGTGTCTGTTTTCAATACTGGAGAGACCTTTTCCTCCAGGATTATATCTCTGTACAATGTCATTCTTCTCTCAAAACAAAAGAAAGTTCTTAAGATAGATCTAAAGAGATAACTTCAGCTAAAGAACTGAAACAAATAGTGCCACAACATACCTTTCTGAAAGCCCTGTGTGCAAATTTCCAATATACCGTATGTAACAAGGACACCAACAAATGTCACAAAGTATGTTTACATACGTTAAATAGGAAATTTGTACACAGGGTTTTCAGAAAGGTATGTTGTTGCACTATTTGTTGCTTAAGTTATCTCCTTAGATCTGTCTTAAGATATTTCTTTTGTTTTGAGAGAAGATAACTGGCATTGCATAGAGTTATGATCCTGGTGAAAAAGTCTCTCCAGTAGACTTATATACATGTATAGGTTGGAACAAAATATATTTTCTGGAAAATTTTGGACAAGCTCCTTTTAGTCTTTGCTGATAAAATATTTCACTTGTTGACCACTAACCATTTTTACTTAACAGCACTACTGACATCATACAAATGAGTGTTTATGACTTGATGAATGGTACAAATATTTCCATAATTTGAGAGATGTAATGTTCTGTTCAACTCTAGTCTGTTAAGCCAAGTTCAATGGAACATTCTATAAAAAACAAATAATTGTCTGATCTTTGTAACTTGATATGTGAATGTGAACAAGTGCTTAAAGGGACAAACTGGCTTTGTTGGGCTATTTTGAGTTCGAAATAGACCCATACATGATTCTGATGAAAGTCTTTCGGAAATAGACTAAGGAGAACCTGAAAAGGAACCACCAAATTTGGCCGTTTTTGAGTTTTTAAAAAAAATTTGAGGTCACGTGATTTATCGGAATCAGAATCTAATTCCGATAAATCACGTGTCCTTGGAGTTAGTTTTATTTCCAGCCGTATGGCTGTGTGATACAGTCTATTCCTGAAGTTTATTACTGCAGTACTGCATCAAATTCAGCTCTGATTTTTTTCAAAATATTTATGAGTATTTGACAGAAGAGACTATTTATTCAGGTTAAGAAACAAGGTTAAACATAACTCTGAAAAAGTAGAACATAAAATGTTGACACAAAGTCCGAGGAACCAAGTGAGTTCCACCGTGGACAGTCTACCGGACAATGTGACATTTAGCCCCACGGCACACACCCGTTGCATAAAAGTTCAATTTCACTTTTGGCAGACTCGAGTAAAAACATGTCAGAGTCAAGTCATTCAAGTCATTCGAGGTTCGAGTCTCGAGTCAAGTCTAAGCTTGTGCCGATAGACGATAATATCGGATATCGCGGTATTAAATTTCAGCCAATATAAATATCGTTTGGTTTTAACCGATATATCGTGAATAAACGGTGCCCAAATATTAACCGACAACGGCAATATTTGCAGGTACAACATGTAGTAAATATTTCATCGCCTGCATTAACCTGTAAACTGTCTAATTGCCTTAAAAAAGTCACGGCATATTATGTTTGGGGTGTTTTGTGCGAAACTAGGGTATGACACAACTACCTGTATCCAAAAACGGACATTTCCATAAAATGACCGAGGGGTGTTTCATCAGATGACAGTTTTATCTACATGGGCTTTTAGAGTTAGAACACTTGGTAATCTCGAAAATCAGAAATGTTCACAGATTTACACATAACTTACACAATATAAACATGATGACGGTAGTAAACTTCCCCTGAAATGGTTTTGTCTAAAGTGCTAAGTTTTTGAGAAATGAGTAAAACAATTAATTTTCGTCTCATGAGACGAAAATTCACTTCGCCCCAAAACCAGTTCGCCCTGCACCACTTAGCCCTGAACCACTTCGCTCCAAAAGCGACCTTGCCCCCAAACCACTTCACCCTTACACCACTTTGTCCGAATGCCACTTCACCCCAAAATACTTTGTGCACAGGCCGTGGTTCAGGGCGAAGTGATTCGGGGCGAAATGATTTTGGGGCGAAGTGACCGTAAAGCCTTTTTTTACTGTTAGACAAAGTACTTAGCTGATTTTTGCTCATGCTACGTTTACACCATGCCCCCCGGCAGTCCCGGCGCCCCGGTTTGGCCAAAACGTAGCGTGCCGTGGAACTTTTGTCGTCTTTTTATTACTTTGGCTCGACTCGGCCCTAGTTGGGCCGGTGTGTTGCGTTCTACCACGGTGCGTTACGTCCCGGTACGTAAAGCGTGGCGCGCCGTGCCGGTTCCGGGCCGCGAGGCGGACGGCGCGCTACGTTTTAAGCGCCGTTCCACTACGGATGGGTCCACGTCCCAGGCCGGCCTGCTAAGTTCTAATGCGGTGCCTCACGTCCGTCCCGTTCGTGTCACGTTTGTTGTCCCGGCCCAATACGTTCCCGACGGTGTGCAAGTGTCTGCTGCGGCGCCCTGCGACTGAACGTGGCAGCTGTCACGTTTCACGCCCCGGTGGTCACCCGGTGGTCTCTCGGTGAGCCCCGGTTGGTATAAATAGTGCGCTCCACACCTTCATTTTCACTTCGTCCTGGAGCGCGACGCAGTGAGGCGTAACTGGCCGTGAGCAACAACCGTCACACACCTTGGCGCACCGCAGTTGACCAGGCCGCATTCACACCATGCTGTGGCCGCTACCGTGTCGGGCCCTGGCAGACCGTGGGGTGCCGGGCTTCCAAACGTGGCGGAGCGCGAGGCACCGGCCGCGATCAGAGTTCCCCGGCACCCCATGGTGCCACACCCCGGTGAGTCAAGGCACACTGCGGTCCGTCACGCCCTGTGACGAAAGCCCCGTCCCACTGCGGCCCAGGACGATTCTCATTAGTGCCGGGACTGCCGGGGCAAAATTTGACAGAGCTGCTCACCGGCCGGTGGCAAGGGTGAGCTACGGTCATTCACGTTTCGCCACCCCGGTCCCCTACGCTCCCCGACGTCCATCCCGGTGCCTCCCCGGTGCTCCTCTACCGGGGCGCCGGGACTGCCAGGGACATGGTGTAAACGTAGCATCAGGTTGGTTTTAATCATCCATATCTTCAATCACACAGGGAGATAAAACCATTTGTAACGGTTTACCAATCATGTGTTCTGCCTTTAATCACAACGTGTGGAAATAACACCCTTTGTCACAGTTTACCAATCATGTACTCTACCTTTAAATTTATCCTCTTTAAGGGCAAATTCATCAACACAGGACTGTGGAGCATAAGCCGCCACCCCAACTACCTCGGGGAGATATTGCTGTGGGCGGGGCTCTACATCTCCGCCTCCTCCGTCATGACCGGTAAGCAGTACCTAAGCGCTGTCTCTCCGATCTTCGTTTATTTCCTACTTACTAGAGTTAGTGGCATACCCATACTAGAAAGGTATGGAATGAAAAAATGGGGCAATAACAATCTGTATCAGGAATACGTCAAAAATACGCCAGTGCTCTGGCCCAAGTTGTGGTAGGCCAAAGTTATGCAAATGAGATGTCTAAAACTTGATAGATTTAGTACCATTGTTATCTGCATGTATGAGCATGTTTAAAGGGGAATTATACAAAAGACCTTGTGTTCAACAAGTGCAACTCGTACGTTGTAATGCAAAGAAGAAATATTGTAAAGTGGATACAAATTTCACACATACATGTACATGTACAGTGATGGCAATTTTAGCGAAGCGTGACTTGTACGCAAAGACGTCATTCTTTGCCCAGTATTCGGACAAAATGGCAGTACCCATAGTAGGACGTATTGCACAAATTGCAATTTTTTGTGAAGTTTGTATCTGCTTTTCAGTGGGTAATATTTCTTGTTTTTTGCATTAAATTAACTGAGTTGCACTTGTTGAGCACAAGGACTTTTGTTTCTTGGGTATAATTCCCCTTTAACGACAATAGTTCGAACAATGGGTAATATACATTGATGTACTAAAGTCAAACTATAGTTAACTGCTATATGATGACTTAACTGTTTGGTGCTGCTAAGCAGAAATTACTGCTCAGCACAGAATCTTGCTTACCTATAACTTGTTAACAGCTGAAATCGTACGTTATTAGTGCAGACTTTCTATGCAGTAGTTTTAGCTAAGCAGTGCACTGAAAGTGGACTTAAAGGAACACATACACCGGCTTTGTTAGGCTATTTTGGGCTTTAAATAGACCCATACTTGATTCGGAAGGTCTTTCCGAAATAGACAAGAGAACCTAAAACGAAACTATATCAAATTTGGCCGTTTTTGAGCATTTAAACAAAAATCGAGGTCACGTGATTTATTAGAACCAGATTTCTGGTCTGGATAAATCACTTATTCTTAGAGTTAGTTTTAGTTCGAGCCGTATTAAAGTTTATTACTGCAGTACTGCATCAAATTCAGCTCTGATTTTTTTCAAAATATTAGTATTTGATAAAAAAGACTATTTATTCAGGTTATGAAACAAAATTTGACATACAAAGCGAGTTTTACCGTGGACAGTGCACGGGTGAATGTGACATTTAGCCCCGTGGCACACACACACTGCGACCGGTACGGTATCGTGGTTCTTGCGGCCAGACCGCCAGGTGTGTTTCGTCATTCGGTATTTTAGTCTGTACACCTACTCAAGCTCCACGTATGTGGAACTGTTGCAACAGCTAGTTGCTAGTTGGACGTTCGTGAAGACAAACCATAAATGTCAGCTCCTCTAAAGAAAACGGAAAAACCCATTCGGCTGTTCAGTGAAATCATCAGCAGAAAATGAGAGATACATGTAGGAGCCTATCCAAAGCAAAAACTGGCAAGTGAAGAGCGAATCATTTGCGACAAAGTCATGCGGCTCGCGCGATAGTGAACGGCTGGTAAAGTGTGTAACCCGATTAGTGACTGTTCTTGTTAATGTCAAGCTTTTTTAGTTAATTATGGGGCATTTTGATGATCTTTTTTTCACAAGGAGCCAAGGACCATCAATAATTTTTCGATGATGCTACATCACTAAATTATGTAAACAGTTAGGTGGTGTGTCCCTTTAAGATGACAGGATAAATTGTATTAAAAAGAAAGATTTGCGGTTCAGATGAAAGACTTGTTAAATTGTTACAAGCAAAACGTTTAATCCAGTTTGTACATTTTTTTGGTTTAAATCTTTAAAGATGTTATATTGTTCATTTTGTGTTCTCGATCTAGTAAATTGCAATTTTTGTTTGCCTAATTGTTATTATTTTGTTATTGTTCACTAATTGCTTTCAGTTTTTATGTTAAACTTTATGTTCAGGTTTTCAGTTCTGCACCTAATGTTATTTTTTTGACATAAACTCCTCAAAAAAGTTTGGAAAGTCAAGTTTGACTGACGATTTCTCTCTTGTTACTAATTCATTTCCCTTGAATTTTGTATCATTTGGGAAGCCCTGTTATTCCTCTTTACAGTAATGTGTCATTTGTTATGATTAATCAATTGGGGGATGTGCAGTATTAGCCTTTTAGAAGTATGGCGGAACAAAATGAGAGGGCGCAATTTCATTTGGGTATGAATTTTTTTATCAATTGTATTTCTTTCCAAAAACTTGATTTACACGTTGCAATTATAATACATAGACAGAATTATGAATAAAATTAATAAGTGTAAAGTGAAAAACTTAGTTATTTTGCATTTTAGTCGATTTTATACCCACTGCAAAGTGCGCCCTCCTATTGTGTCCGCCATACTTCAAAAAGGCTAATAGCGGAATACAGGGTTGGGTGGAAAGTGAAATGTCACAAAATTCACTGCTATTGTCATGCAGTGTATTCCCCTTTTGCTTGGAGGATGGGAATGTGTCAATGCACTTTTTGACAATAGCAATGCATTTTGTGACATTTCACTTTACACCCGCCCCCGTATTCAGCTGTGCTGCACATCCCCCAATTGCTTAATCATGACAAATGACACACCATCGTAAAGAAGAATAACGGGGCTTTCCAATGAAATAAAATTCAAGGAAAATTATTTTGCAACAAGAGAGAAATCTTTTTTTGAGGAGTTTAGTAATTGCACACGTTGAGAGTTGTTTCATATTGATATTTGAAGAATTCACATTGGTTTATTCTTTTGGCAAATTTCGACATCTTCAACATTCAACATTAAAAAATGAGGGAAAATAACCCCAATAGACTTTACCAAGTTTGTTTGTTTTGAGTTATGTACTTTTGCCCATGCCTACCCCCACCCCCTATTTTATTTATTTTATTTGTTTCCTTTGTTCTTAATGCAAACATATCAAGACTGTCATTTTGGATTGAAAGAGTGCTGTACTAGTACCGTATGTATTGCACTAGCGTTGCAGTGTTCTTATTTTGTTTACTCTCATCATCCTAAGTTAGGCACCATACCGGATACTGCGTTTGTTACTTTTCCCATGCAGAAAAATTGGGTTCTGAGGGAGTCGTTGTCGTTAATTGTATGGCATCTTCGGCAACTAAGCCCCTTTATGCCATCAACTATACATTTTTATTTTTGACTGTACTTTATTACTTGAAATGACAAAGAACGAGTTCCAGCTTTAGAAGTGGGAGAAAACTCCCCCAGCCCCCAAGAGAAATCCCCCGGGGAAAACCCACACATACACGCCCCGGATTCGAATCCAGGACGCCAGAGGTGAAAGGCGTGGAAAGAACCACTACGCCAACCCGACCGCCCGAACCTGTGCCTTATATAGCTCAGCTGGCCCGGGTAGAATGTCTGCCTGGTTAGTCAGATGTCTCGGATTCGAATCCTCATAAGGCCCTTACGAAATTTCTCTCATCCCAAGTTTGGTCGTTTAATTTCAATGGTGATTAGGCATATACCAGATATTGCATTTTTTTTTTTTACTCTAAAGCATTATTGCAGGGCTGTGTACACTACTCGACAGATTTGAAGGATCATACTTTTTATAGTTGTTTTTTAGAGTGGATTTTGAACAGAAATCAGCATGTTGAAATGTGATTGGTTACTGAGTTGTCAACGGAACACAAACCATATCAGTTCTTAAATCTAAGTGTTTAAAGAGCAAGAATCCCCCTTGAAGGAAAATCCAGCAGTTAGGCTTTTTTCGATAGTCCAAACATCCCTCTTGCCGACGTGGATTTTTTTTTTTTTTAATTGTCCGATTTAAGTGGATAAATTGCAAACAAAAGTGCGCTTTTCGAAAATGAGATTTTCGCGATATCTGAAACGCTCATTGGGTATTTATGATATGCGCGTGACCCCGTGACGCAATCCTGAGAAAGAGAAGTCAACACGATTGTTAGCTCCATACGTTTACACGCAACAAACTTGGAAAACCGTCTCTGTTAGATGGTGTTTTTTAAAGAATTGTTTTGGTCCAAAAAGCCAGAGATATGCCCAGTAGTTGCGTGGTTGTATGTTTTACCAGACACTGAAAAAAAAGAGCAGAAACATTTTCTTTATTATTTCGAAGAATGAGAAAAATGAGTCGCCCAAAGGTGTAGCCTACTTATAGGCGAACTTGTACCGGGTAGGCTGCCGTAAGTTGGGTTATGTGTACGGCTAGGCTGCCGTGTGTGCGCGCGTATAGGGGCTATGCATCACATCACAATTTTTGAACTAGCTGTCTATTCATTTTCATTGACGATTCCGCACGTAAATTGGACGCAATTTAACAAGCATAAAACAGCAACCGCTTGGTATTTTTGAAATCTGTTGCAGCTGGTCTGTTGTTTGAAAGTGATTTTAACTCAAAATATATATTTTGATTTTTTTTCCAAGTCGGTAACAACGGTCGAGCTGGTGCAACAGTCAAATTAAAGTTGACCAAGTACAACGCTCGACCGTTTGCCAACTGCCGCTGTGGCACTCATGTGTTTTGCTTCAGTAAAAATCATAACTTTGTCTCAGTCGTCTTTTTTCCCCATCAAACTCTCACTGTTTCGTGGTTTACAGCTCATAACAAGATGTGGAATTCAACTCCTAAATTCATACCCAATTAAATTTTCAATTTCAAGACGGCCGTTCGTGTCAAAACCAACGGCCGCGATTCACTGAAATTTACTTCAAAAGAGCATCATTGTGAGCCACAATTTCATTTTTTTCCCCACAAAAAGATAACAATAAATTGTTGTCATATTACATATAAAGTATTTTTCACGTTTGTAAATTTTCACGTTTGTAAGGACGAAACAGGCATGATGAACATATACACTTCGTATGTTTTCCATTCAATACTACACAGGCCGTTTTGAGTTCTTCTCATGATGACGTCACGCCCCTGTTTGTAAACAAACCAAGTGACCTCGAGCGTTTCAGAATTTCGGATGAAGAGGGTCGGAACTGAATTGCGTTTTAAACAACAGACTGTCGATTTTTGGCGAAAAACACGTTGTAATCGCGTTGTAGAAACATAAACCTCCATGATAAACAGGAAAACTAAAAAAATGTGGATGGGGGGATTCTAGCTGTTTAAGTAATCAAATGTGCCTGAATTCTGATCCTTCAATTTTGTTGAATAGTATGTTTTGATTTTAATACATGTACTAACTTTAAAATTATACGGTAAAAAAGAAAGAAATGGAATTTGTCATTTGTTTGTTTCAGTACTTTGACAATCCTACGTTTTAATGGATCTAAAACATAATGACGTCACGGTTGTTTACATACATGATTTCCTATGGCCCTATGTCGTCTGTTGCCCAAAGACTCCCAAACAAACCGTGACGTCATTGTTTCAGGTTTATTACTTGGGGACAAATCTCTATTACGCTTGGCAGATTACAACATTTTTTGAATCCATTCGGATTAGATTCTATTTACAAAACAAACGTTGTCACTAAAACCAGAAAAAAATCTCTCGAATGTGATAACAAAAATGCTAATTTCCAAGAATTTTGTAATTTTTGTGTACATGTATATTTAATAATTTACATTCGCCAGATACTTCCTGAAATCGCGTAAAGGGTGTCCCAGATAAAGAAAATCGGGATTAAAATGTTTGCTCATTACTCGGTATTGGCTCGGGCTGAGAATATTGGGAAAACGGCAACTATTATCCATTTCATGACCGTGTCCTCTTTCTTATGAGGGTCATTCCATGAAAACATGACAGTGTCCCCCTTATGTCGTGACACATATGGAGTATGATTTTTTAAAAATATACATGTATATATATAATTACCGGACTTCAGAGAACGATCACCCTCGGCATATAAATAATATAGGACCTCATGAATCGAACACTACCTTTATCTGTTGATATTACCTAAAACATAACTATAGAACGATCCAACAAACTAGTGTGATCTTCTAAGTGCTAGTGTGACATTTTGAAACTTTCGCTTAAAATGTGACAAAGTTTGCTCATAATGTAATTTGAATCGATAAAGTCCAGGTTCTACAGCTTGGTAAAATCGTCAACTACTTTTTCTAGAAAAAAACTGGTAAAAAAGACTTAAAATGTCATTGCAAGAGTTAAACAAAAATGCCCTGGAGTCCTCCCGCCTTGGCCTTACGTCGTGAAACAATTTTCTTGAATATTTTCATAACTATGATAAAAAGACATGTTTAACCGTTTGTAAATTATTTTAAATATTCTACACTATTTATAAATTGCACAGAAATTTCTTTAAACAATTTTGTTAACTTGAAAAAGCCATTTTTACAAACACATAAAAATGTCACACTTTGGCTCCCGTTTTTATGGAAAGACCCATGACACCAAGAAATCCAGAATACTTTTATAGATGACTAAGCACGGGTGGTTCAAATTAGCGACCCTGTCAGAAATGGCTTTGTACCAGATTATTATTAAATAAATTCGTTAAACTTTTTTAGCAGATGAATCTATTCATAATCTGATACAAAGCTGTTTCTGACGGGGTTGCTTTGAACAATCAGTGCTCAGTCATCCACTGAGGTATTCTGGATTTCTTGGTTTCCTTTTTTCTGTAGTAAGTACACTATACAAAATTATAAACGCCCCATGTGACACTTTGAAACATTTATTAGCCTTAGGGGTTGCAAAATATTTTAAGTCATATACAAAATTCATTTTGTTGTTCAATATGCTACAGATTACTGTCCGTTAGAATAACCAATTTGTACAATTATAGGGCTCATTTAGGGCCGCCCATTTCATGTTACATAAATAATTTACATGGGGCGTTTATATTTTTGCTCAGAGTATTTATGGGTCATTCTATAAATTTGGGGTCCAATGTGTGACATTTTTCTGTCCCCGTTACACCTGACATATTGCTATTCTCCATACAAGTATCATTAAAAATGCCTTCAAACCATATTTTTATGAATTGTATTTTATGTAATCACTCTTTGAAATAGAAAGCATTTAAAGAATATGTGCTGAATTTACAAAATACAACATTTTACAAGATGTCAGATGTAACGGGGACAGAAAAAGTGGACCCCAAATTTATAGAATGACCCTTATGGCCTTGTATTTGTCCATCGTGTGCAGCCCGATTGAACGAGAGAGGTTTGGTGAAGAAATGAATCACAATCAATGTTTGGATGTTGCAAAAGCACCCGAGGACGCCTTATCATATAAGAACAAGACCTGCCATCGGAGACGGGTAAGTTTTCACGACCATTATTATATATATAGGTAGCCTCAGGTTCGGGTTACTACCGTATACATGTAGATTGCCTTTCCCAATAAGCACTGCACGGCGTTTTTAGTAATTCTTGCCAATCCCAGCGCAGGAAGATATATTCCATCAGTTAATCAGAACTTATCTACTTGCACAAGTTGTTGCCCATCCTCTTGCAACAGGGCCTTGTTCCTTCCTCCGTGTTTTAACGCACTCCTATATACTCGTATACGTCCGAGCCCCTGTTGAAATTTGCCCTGTTTCGTTGTGGAAGGAGCGACAGAAGTTGTCGCCGCTTTGGTCCAATCAGAACGCTTGTCAATACACGTGCACAGATAGCTGCACAGTGCATGTCCGCGCTTAAGGTGCGTCCATACTATAGAGTGAATTGCGCGCGACGGAATGTCAACGGAACGGCGACGAAACGTCAACGTCGGCAATATCGCTGAAAGTTGAAACTTTTCAACTTTGGGCGTTTGCCGTTAACGGCTACCGTTATCGTTTATGTTGACGTCCACACTGTGAACGTCAAAAATTGGGCGCGCGCCCAAAATACAACGGCAGCGGAACGGCAAAATGCTCTAGTGTGGACCGTACTTTAGAATGTGGTTTATTTTCCGTAGCGCCCTCTTTGTTTGTGAAATGTAGGGACAGGGAACTAGTCTATTTTGGTCGATAATAATCCGCGCTCGGCGATTAGCTGCTGTTTCTATCCACATGGGCATTCCGTTCCATACGTTTGTCAATTTGCATCCCTATAATTTTGAAAAATGCGGAGTAAAAACGTCGCCGGAAATTTCAACAGGAAGGGATAGTCATCAAGATCAAAAACTCGGTCCAATTTCGAGAAAACTATAGAAATTGTTTCTTTTCAGTATAACATGACAAAATTGATTAAATTACATCAAAATGACTCGTGTGTGTGTGTTCACGAAGCGTACAGCTGCTTAACTTTAAAGCTTTACTGGTATTTTATCAGGGGATTGTAACGCGCTTATAATATAGTGGAAACTCCCCTCCCCGTATCCTTTTTTAAATGCTAATATACAACTCGTCTGCGAACCTGTGCAAGTCCACCAATCTACGTAGACTGGTTCCCTTGTCCACATATCTACTTCCCCTCCGTCGTATATGAGGACAGGTACACGCCGCCATGTTTGGCATAAATATCCAGGAATTCCTGGATGTTTATGCAAATTAAAAGGACTGTGTCACGGTTTGCGCAAGCGCCAAGCAGGCGCCCAGAATACAGCGTGTTGCGCGCCTTCGTTCGATTTGGCATCGCGCGCTACGCAATCAATGTCTGGGAAAATTACAGCGGCGGCAGCAGCGGTATTTTTGCATCGACAGCAGAAGATATGCCTGTAAAATTGCTGTCAGAACCAAATAAACATACTGGTTTCGGTGGGAATCAAGGTTGAACAAATAGCTCTATATCCAACCATGTCATTCATATCATTCGATGGGGTTTCTGTCATGTTTTGTCGAGTTTTTTTATGCGATGAAAAACTTTTTTTGAACAACGGCCGCACTGTGATGTTGATGTTTGGCGGCTTAAATACGGCAAACGGCGCCATTTCAAGTAAAAAGTAATGTATCAGTACAAACCTGGGCGTTGACGAGTACGAGTACACCACTGCCAAAATTACTAAATAATTATAAGGGATGGCAAAGATTGAATAGGATATGCAAAACCCTGCGACAAAATTGCGAAATTCACTCGTTGTTGAGCAAACTCTAAAAATAGATCATTCATATATTTAATACAACGACCAATCACGCGTGGTAATACAACAGCCAATCAACCGTGGTTATTGCTCGGCGTGTGCCTGTCCTTGTATAGCGAGAGCAGCGTAGTGCACATGGACAGGGGACCAGTCTAACATCTACGGTGCTACCTGGTTTATGACCTCTTTTGTCCGAAAGTTCGCATAGTGTGTGTAATGCTCGTACACAAATGCATGGCCCGTGTTTAACTTAAAAAGCGAGTTTAATCATGGCTTCAAATGGTTGTAGACATTTAAAATGTTCTGTTGTGAAGCATTTTAAGAAGTTCTATAGTTATATACTTATTTCTTTCTTATACACGGTAACATGATTTCAATACTGTGATTATTTATTAATATTAAAATAGCGTTTTAGGAATGATTTCATTGTCCTGTATAGGTTACGTAACAAAAACTAGAAGCATTTAAATTTCAAAATCGTCAGAGCATCTGTGGCATAGAGGCACAATGTTCTCGTTGTCGGCTACACATGTAGCACAGTTAAATAGTTACCATCTGTGGTGGACCGCGGAGGGGTCCAATGTTCTCCTGGTCGGATATTATAATAGCTCATCAATACATGGGTGTGTTTTTGTAAGGCATCTCCGTTCTACCTGCGTCGAATGACATTCTGTCGTGTGAAGCTGTGCTTGGAGCGTATCTTGGTCCACTGGCAATGCAGCATCAAACGGAACACCTCCCTGAAGTGCGGATGTTTCGTGGCGTAGATGATAGGATTGACACAGCTGTTGAAGACTAATATAGCAGCAGCCCATGGGATGAAGGGGTCACTAGGAGGGATCATCAAGGCGATACCAAACGGCGACACGCACACGCCAAAGGCGAGCACCACACAGAACAGGTTCTTGGTTATATCAATCTGCTTACGGCTCGTGTGGCACCTCTTGGCTCTCGGAAGGGTGTCAGATTTGGCCTCGGGGTCCTGGATGCTTATCTTGGACGATATGGAGGAAGTTTCAACATGGGAGGTCATTCGCTGGCAGTGCTGCTTTACGTATCTAAAGATCTTGGCATAACAGATGATGATTATTGCCATCGGGCCTGGGTAGAACAAAACGGCTTGTAGAATGCTGTAGAAGTGGGAGAGGGGGTTACTCGTCTTGTGGGTGCATGTTCCGTACTTTTCAGCGTAGCCGAGCTCTCCCAGTCCAAAGAGTGGCGGTACTAAGGCAACTAGAAGAGGCACCGACCACGTAAAGACAACCATGAGCACCATCTTGCGTAATGAGTACAGGTAACGATAGGTCTTGACTGGTTGTGTAATAAGGACGTACCTGTTTATTGCGATTGCAGCTAGAGTATACAAGCTGCATCCGCCACAAATATACAGGACAAGAGACAGCGACTTGCATATCCACTCCGAGAAAAGAGAAGACCCCAGGTCCGAGTCCACGAGATTAGCGGCATTGAACGGCAAGACGATGCATGTGAGCATGTCGGCTACGCTCAGACTGACCACGAAGGCGTTGGTGACAGTCCGGAGACGGCGGGAGAGACTCACTGCAAGGATTACCAGCAAGTTACCGGAGATACCGAGGATCGAGATAACAAAGTAGATGGATGCAAGGATGGCGCGCTGGTTGAAATCCGAAAATCTGAACTCCACTTCTTCGTCATTGTTCAGAGTCGGTCCTGATTCATTTAGCAGCTTCATACTTGTCGACAAAGGAAAGTTACTCTTGCTTTCTGTATTTCTCTTATTGGTTTAAATCTTTTAAAATGGAGTCTTTGATAGAGTTTATATTTGGAAGAATCGTCAGCAGTTGATGAATCAAAAGAAGACTTTCTTGATCTCCACTACGTCCGAACTAATAATTGCCCTTGTTCGCTCTCTGATCTCCTTAAAACTACTCTTTCTTTAAGTTTATATTAGGGTCTATATCGTCGGGGTGTGCAGTGATGAATTAAACTAAGAGCTTGTTGATCTCAATTACATGTCAACTCATTGGAGTCTGCAACGAATTTCTCCTTTACTTTGATCCTCCCAATAAGAACAGTTTTTGTGCTAAATAACGCCGTACCCTCTTTGCGAGTGTTTAAAAACGTTTACAGTGGCAATTATATACCACCTTATATGGTTCTTGTGCCTGGTGCCTTTTTGAACACCCAACCCATTTTTATTATGATCTGGGTCTAGTTTCCTGTCCGACACTCCTGTTTTGTGTCTGTTCCGACGTATATACATCCGCTGCTGATCATATTTAGACCATCAGCAAAACACATAGGCTTCAAGTTGCCTTTTTGCTGATTCATATTTAGTGTAGGCCTATCTTCAATTAGGTGGTCATTTATGGATTTCAAGTATGACTAATTTAATCGATGATGGTGTGTAGCTAGTATAGGTCATTCTTATTTATAGAGTGGGAACTGAATGAATAAGCATATATTGATATTTTATTGATATTGATTTATTTCATTCCTATCGTGGCCAATAGGCCAAATTACAAGAATGTTACAATATTTATATTAAAAACAGCAAAAAATACAGTGGACCAAGACATAATAAAATACATGTACATGTAAAATATGGTCCAGCCACTAAAACAAGAATATTACGATATTACACACAAGGACAAATATTAAAAGAAACAAATTGCCACAACATTATGCACATTCCAGAAGCCTTAATTCAATCATGAATTCAATATGTCAATGTAGTATGGTATCGGGCTCTTTCTAAATCGATTAGTCCTACATGGTAACAACGAAATAGATTGTGAGTTACGCAGATCCCTACCATGTATGTTTTTCCTTAAAGGAGGAATGAGGTTTTTAGTCTGCTTACAAGTTGACAAAGACTGAGCAAATTTGTGACATTGAGTGAGCCTGCGATCAGAAAGGGTTTCAATACCACACTCATTGACTGCATCATGATAACATTCATAATTGTTACCCAACATGATTTTGCATGCTCGTTCTTGCACTTTCTCTAAAGTTTGGACCTGAACATTAGTGAGTGAAGAATTCCACACAGCCGCCCCGTACTCCAGCAAAGGTCTGACATATCCCTTATAAACGACTGCCAACTCGTATGTGTTGAAACCAAATGTCTTCAGTGTACGCAGCATGTATAAACGAGAATTCGTTTTCTTTAACATGTCACTAATCTGGTCATCCCATTTCAAGTCATTTTGAATTTTAATGCCCAAAATTTTTGCAGACGACACAAAGGTAACGGGATTATTGTCAATAATTAAAACTGGATGAGGAGGATTTCTCTTGAAACAGACTTGGAGGGCCTGACATTTAGATGGATTCAAAATTAATTTATTGTCCTTTGTCCAATTAACAAAAGTGTCCAAATCCGCTTGTAGATTGCCAGTTGCGGAACTTAAACAGTTCTCAGCCAACGTTAAATCGTCAACGTACTTCCAAACACTAACATTAGTGTCTGATACAGCATCATTAATAAAGCATTGAAAACCCAAGGGGCCCATTTTTGTGCCTTGTGGAAGGCCACCATTTAACGTTTTATAGTCAGATAAAGTCTGATTGTATCTGACACACTGTTGTCTGTTCGAAATAAAACTGCAAATCCATGGGACAACTGATTCCCTGACACCTAACTGCAAAAATTTGTGAATGAGAAGCGTATGATCAACAAGGTCAAAAGCCTTCGAAAAATCAGTCAAAACAACAGTACCTTTATTGTTAGATAAATCAGCCCCACTATGCAAAAAGTGAATCAGACTAACCAAGTAGTGCGCAGTAGAGACACCCTTCACATTACCATACTGGTTAATATCAATTATATGTTGAATATCATGAAGCACCCAGTTAACAACAAAACCTTCCGCAATTTTAGCAAAACCATCCGTCAAGGAAACGGGCCTCAACTTCTCAATATTTGCCGGATGCTGTTTGGGAATCGGGACAACGATCGCCTTTTTCCACTGAACAGGAACAATTCCCTCAGCATAAGAGCTATTAAGGATATTGGTAAATGGAACGCTCAGTTCATAGGCAAATTCTTTGAGAAGTCTTGGCGTTATCCCATCAGGACCAGCAGCTTTAGATGATTTAACTCTTTTCAGCACGTCATACACTTCCCACGGGTACAGATGAGGGGGTGGCTTCGGTGCTGGCAAGAAAACTGGCAGCTTACAAATATCCAATGGTGTAAGTCCCGAGGAAACATTAACAAATTTATCATTAATAATATTTGCAATATCGCTTTGATTATTTGTACACACACCAGGGACTTGTATGCTGAGTTCAGCACAATCGTTTCTTGTCATGATTTTTATCTGTTGGTGCCACTTTTTAGAATCCTGTTTTTGAAGATGCCTAACTCTTTCAGCATGATAATTAATTTTAGCAATTTTAATTTCATGTTTAACTTTGTTACGCATAACCCTCCATTTGTCAAAATCACCAGCAACAAATGCAGTCTGGCGAGCAGAAATTAGCTTCTTAATTTTTGGAGTCATCCATGGTTTGTCAGAAGTACATGATTTTTTGGTTACTTTAGGAAAATGACACTCAACTGCATCATTCAACAACCGGTAAAAGGCATCAGTTTTTGCTTGGACATCTGTAGAATTATATACGTCAGCCCAATCCTGATTTTGGACCCAAGTGCCAAAACTTCTGATGCCAGATTCTTTTAACGGTCTAACAGTGCGTAGTTTAATTTGGTTAGGCTTAGATTTATTACCCGGTTTTAGAATGATACAGTTGTGATCACTTTTTCCAATTGGTGGCAAACATATTGGATCAACAAAAAATTTTATCCTGCTATATTATACAAATATTGACTGCTCATGAGGGTGATGGTGCAAACTATCGTCCCGAGGTTATTTTGAGACGGCAGGCCTGCTATTTTCCCGAGGCCGTAGGCCGAGGGAAAATAGCAGGCCTGCCGTCTCAAAATAACCGAGGGACGATAGTTTGCTCCATAACCCGAATAAAGAGCAGTCAATATTTGTTTTATATACCTCATACATTGATTTTATGTGTCAAAATTATTGGTATTTTTGACCTATGACGCAGAGGTCAAACAATAGTACTTTTTCAGTTGCCCAAAATTGTACTATCCTTTGACCTATGACGCAAAGGTCAAACAATAGTACTTTTTTTAGTTGCCGTCGGAAATGGTTAAACTATTCCATGTCAGGTGATCTGCTTTTAACCAATCAGTTAACGAGACTCAATGTATGAGGTATATAATGACTGCTATATTGACGTCACGTTGCTGTTCTTTATGAGGTGCGATTTTTCGTGATGGGCTGTGGACCCCTGTGGTTTGTTGCTCCACAAAAAAGCGCACATGTAACAGTGATGTCATAAGAATGATGATGTCATTGAGACCGGTTGAGTATCTCCCGTAACTCCCCTTGACAAGGCACATACAATCACTGCTATTTGGGAAGTTATCCGACACTGAAAACTTTATTTCGTCAATTGACAAAAACAAATTAGTCATACACTGGGTCTTATATGACTAATTTCTAATTAGTCATACGTGGTTTGAATTGACTAATTTTAATTAGTCATGAAAAAGGGTCTTATTTGCCTAATTTAAAAAATGAGTAGTCATGCGGGAAAATTAATTGGTCATGAGGGAAAATTAATTAGTCTTGCAAGCAAATTGATTAGTCCTGCATAAAAATTAATTAGTCCTGCAGTAAAATTAATTAGTAATGTAAGTTAGTCAGCCTGACAAACTTACTTTGTCACGTGCAATATACGGTGTGTTTCGTATAACGGACTGAAATAGGCCTACGCAGAATACGTGCAATGACTGCACGGTGTGTTGTGTTAATGCAACAAAGATATCCGCAGTTTGATGACGATAATGGGGACAACATAAATGGAAGAGGCAACGATGTACTACCCAGAAAAACATCCAGTTACTATTCGTAGCTTATTTTATCAAATTACATCTAACTGCAGCGAGGAAAGGAGTCCAACCCGGGCTAACCTAAAATTACGAATACGTACTGAGTTGTCCTTACAGATTATGAATATTTGTGTCAATACACGGATGTTGAGACCCGAGGCACGGCATCAACTATATGTCTTTACTCCGACATGACACACGACATAGTTTGAAACATGCAAACCAATGTCCCGCACAATTCTTTGGTGTCACACAAAACCCGTCACACGCTTACCTTTCCAGAGTAACGTCACAGAATGTTCAGTCCTGTCAAACACGACTTCATTTTACGGTGCGGTTCGCATGTAATGGCGTCGCACAGCTGCACGAAAACAAGAACTGAAGATTTATTTTCCCACGACTGATTTCATGACTAACCTTTTATTACATTATCAATGGAAAGAATATTCCCGCCGAAACTCATGACTAATTAAATTAGTCATGAGTTTCGGCTGGATTATTCTTGCCATTAGTAATGCAATAAAAAGTTAGTCATGCAATTAGTCATTGCAAAATAAATCGTCAGTTTTTGTTTTACGTGACAATACAAATTAGTCAAAAGACGATCATCACATTTGTCAGTCGTTCAGATTAGTCTTCCGCTAATATTAATTTGTCCTGCAAATTTCCAACCTCGTCATGCACCAACAAAGATTTGTCATGCACCAACAAAATTTTGTCAACTGACAAATTATACCTGACTAATCATTTTGCCCTTGTTTGACTAATTTTCCACTGTGATTGACTAAATAAAGTTTTCAGTGGAAGAGATCCTTTTGGTGCATCAAGTATACGGCGCTGCGCATGCCATGCAGGAACACAACATGCACGCACGACGCTCCACCAATGAGGTGTCTCCATTTTGACTCCTAAAAGACGCTGGACTGTGTGTATACTTCTTGGGTCGTTTTCCTATCCGAGTCATGGCATGAATCACCTGTTTCATATTGTACGTTTGCCTCAACTACCTCAATCGTAACCTACGATGAAGGTTCTGCGGCCACAACAAGAAACACTTCTGACGTCATCACTCGATCAACCGATGACAAGTTTTCATCGATGGCTGAACCCGTGGATAGTCGTGAGCTTCGTAGTGTATTTAAACCACAATCGACAAAAACACCAATTCAACAACACCATTCTCGTGAGAATGGACAACCCCCTTCATGTTTTGGCCACAAAAAAAACCCTTTCGTTCTATTACGTTCGAGTGCGCCCTCAATGTGTTGGCCACAGGAACACGCGCTTGACTGAAACATTGTTTTCAATGTTGACATGTCGTTGCATTTTGTTAGCCGATGAAGGATTGGTGGTTTATCTGTTCGTGTGATGCTTTGCGTATTATGCCACTTGAATAAATGCGTCATCGTTTTGTGATGTCTATCTACGTCAGTAAAACGACCATAATGGTAACGGCAGGTATCTTTGCTCCGTTTATCGCGCTCTCGATATATTCTCAATGTCTAAATTTAAGGGAGAAAAATGTGTTGCATTCGCACACTCAAGATATAGTATTGATTGAACACTTTAAACGCGCAGAGTTTTAAGATGGTTAAACGACAATTTATAACGTGGATTTAGCACTTTAATTTGCGTTATATCGGCCAATCAGTCAGCGTTGCAGCCATGTGTGTATGTGTTTGTTTTGTGCAATCCCATGCGTTTGAACGCCACTGTTGAGTGTGCTTGCCAGCGTTTCCAATGGTTACGAACGGACAAACGTTCGTCGCCTGCGGCGAGTTAATTTTCGTTCGCGCCAGAATTGATTCTGCTATATGATGTTGAATGCATGGTTGAATGGTTTATATTGACCCCTGCAACCAAACTTGGGTATGAGAGCCAGTGTATAGCTTTTATCAGAAGTGCATATACAAATATAAACATGTATATAGAAAGACAAATAAACTAATGAAATTTTGCAATGCTTTTAAAAGTACATACAAATAATGTTAAATTTTTGAGATACATGTAAAGTATGCATGGAGGTGGGGAAATTATAAATAATTATGAAAATGTTGACATAATAATATTGATACACTTTGCAAGGTTATACAGTTCTTGGTGGAGCTACAGTATACATTAAAAAGTAAACCGAGTTTCTCGCTACTTAATTGGGCGTGTCCAGTAGAATTTCCTAATTAACGTTGACAACTCTTAGCTAAGTGAAGTACATGTACAAACAAGTACATAATGAATGTGGTTTGCATGATTATTCACTTTTGCTTTGCTGATAGCGTTGTTGATGTCTTTGTGCATTATCTCTGCATGTATATCATATTAAAGCATGCGTATTTACCCATTTCTATGTGTCGTCCAATGCGTTTACATCAATGCAAATAATGTCAGTTTACCTATGTCATGCCTAGGTTTGTCTTTTATTCTTACTTTGTGGTTTTTATTATCTTCGTAAACAGCTGTGGTGGAAAATATAGATAATGCCGCTTATGAGACTATATATGTATCATGTTGGTCACACCATAAGCTTTGGTATATTTAGAATACTCGTGCTTGACAGAAAATAGTTGCTAAAAACAAAGCGTTTAGGCATATTATCTTGTTGACTTTATTGGTGAATTCAAACAAAGTGTGTGCTTTGAAAAAGCACTTCCTCCATGGTTTAATGGCGTCAGTACACATCAAATCATCAAACTATATAGGGTGTGTGATGAGCTCGATCTGAAAATGTCACCGTCTAGAGTCCATTCCTAGTTATAGAAATGAAACCAAAATACATGTATAATGAAATTTCGTCAAAATCTAGTGCAAATTCATGGCTGGCAAATCATTTTGTATTGTTTTAAAATACATGTAAATAAAAAGTGCAATCAAAGAAGATTAAATTTGGATTAGATTTGTATTGACCCTGGATCCGTGTGGAAGTAGATTTCCGGTCTTATCAGTCGGCTATACGCAGGAAACGGCCATCGAGTATCTGCACTTAGGAAACAGAAACTGATACTAGACTGAGGAGGTCTCGATATCCCAAGATAACGAAGCATTGTTTCCTTCCATTGTGGTTAACAAGTTAGTTTATTCAGTTCAGTGACCTAAACGTCTGGCATGATACGATGTTATCTACAGATAACCATTGGTTGTCATGACAATTTAAAGCGACGGTAAGACATGAAGTAAACATAAGATCAAAATTCTTTCATATTTTTGCGTAACCCAATCCTGCGAAATCGTAATACATTGAAATCTAAAATGGGGAATATAATGTTTTGTGCACGTGACTGTGACACACTAGCTTTTTTGTTGGCCTGTGGTGCTCTTGTATTATATTACGACCGATGATAGATAGACAGAGGGATAACAACATATATTTTCATGCCCTCGAGCGTCGTCTCTATTTGTTCGACGGAGCCGGTCCTCGCTCGTAGGTTCCTGTGCTTTCTCTATATTAAATGGGAGCAGGAAAAATATGGGAAACATAAAATATTGTCCTCATCGTAATTATTAAACACGACTACGTGTACTGATGTGTTGAATTTAATTCGACACGGCACAAGCACGACGTTTGAAACGGGCCTAAGGCCCGCTTTAAACGTCGCGCTTATGCCGTGTCGAATTGAATTCAACTTGATTTTTTTTTTAAATTTGACACGGCACAAATGAATTCGACACAGCAGAAAAATTTAGCTCGACAGGGTCTGCCGTGCTAACTCAATTTAGTGCGGCACTAGCACGGCTTTGCTTCAAACGTCGTGCTTCTGCCGTGTCGAATTTAATTCCAGTTTGAAGTTGGTCCGCAATTTTGTTCGCAACTAGGAATGCGCATGCTCGCAGCGCGTATGTGAGTAAATAAATAACCAACAAACAAGTGCTTAAAAATAATAAATATGAGGACGTACAATGGAAAGAATTGAAAACGCACGACTGTCGTGCACAACGTCCATGATGTGCACAATACTCATCCGCCATGTTGGGTGTATTTAAGCTCGACTGGAAGTTTGAAATTAAGTTCGACGTCTGAAGCCACTGCCGTGCTAACGTCGTGCCGACGTTTAATTTAATTAATAAGTTTAATTTAATTCGACACGGCATCAGCGCGACGTTTGAAGCGGGCCTAAGATACTTAGGAGCGTATCCATATCACATTTTTGACGCCCCCATTTTTGCCATGGGTGTTAAGATTTGTGTACCATATCATTTGCCCATATTTTTTATTAACATTCTGAAATTTCATGTTCTCAATCTGTATATTTTCAAGGTAAGGATATCGTCAAAAACCACGGACGGTTTTGTTAACTAATTTATCTGGTCCCATAGAGCAATGCAGTAATTATTTACACCAACCTTTTTGCTTCGAAATTAGATATTGCAAATTTCGTGGTTTTTTCCCCATGGGTATTGGGGAGTTTTGACATGTTTGATCATATTAACGTTATTAAGTTAAAACAAAATCCATTTTCTGGAAAACAAATCTGAACACGCTCCTTTAATGACTGATTGATAAAGCTTCGCCGCACTTTTTTTTGAGGGGTTGGGGTGGTGTTGTACGTTCTCCTTAGGTTCTTGCAGTGACTCGAGTCACAATTTTCGTGACTCGGACTCGACTCGAGTCACATTGGAAAATGACTCGGACTCGGACTCGGACTCGCACTCGACCGTGATGACTCGGACTCGAGCATGATGACTCACGAGTCACACATTTCAAAAAAGGAAATATATATATATATATTTGCTCGCTGCCCCACCAGGCCGGCAAGGAGCGCATGAGTACGTCATCATACATGTATTGTGTGAACGAAATATAGCAGATTCAGTGTCATTAATTTGGCGAACAAGTGACTCGTGACTCGTGACTCGATCGGACTCGGACTCGAGGCTAATGACTGGAGACTCGGACTCGGACTCAAGACTAGTGACTCGAGACTCGGACTCGGACTCGATATTAGTGACTCGACTACAACACTGGGTCCTTGCAGACCCCAGCCAACGCTGCTTCCTTTTCTGTGCAGTTTAACCACCGTGACCTTGCTCTGTTTCTATCTCGGAGACCTGCTTTAACTTTACCCTGCATGTACGACTTATTATATGTCCAAAGTAACCCAGATAATATATTTCAGTATTTAGACATCGGTAGTTGTAGCAGTGTTGCGACTTGCACGGTCGTTGGCAACTTTATCCGTCAACGGAATTCTCACTATAGATCTGTGCAAGCAGCACATCTTGAAAACTCGTTCCCATTTTTCTTTAGACTTTTTGACAGGTCAACACACCCACACAAAACAACCGGAAACGAGTCTGTTGTACATAGTGAGACTTTGTAATAGAAAGTGATACGTCACATTTTGTTAGTTGCCGAAGCAATGGCTCTATACACTAAAAAATACCCGTGCTTGTGCAATGGATTTAACTGACCGATTAATATTTAGAGCCAATTCAACACGTGACACCTCGGCTTCCCATTGAGGATATGCTGCGGTTGGTCATTGAGTTTGAGCACATAGACTCATATTTCATGTGTAGAATGTTCACGTTTAATTTCGATCAAATACAAAACCCAGTGGTTGGTGTAAACCGTACAAATGCAATTATTGACCTTTGACCCGAGCCGTTGGTACTTTTCTGGAAAGTGACAGTCACACAATCCATACACGGACTCCACGCAGTCATGTAGCGTGCTTTCCGGCTGAGTGAACGTATATATGATTTATTCACAGAGCTCCGTACCACAGAGTTACACAAAGTACCAATCGATCTAATAGTTATGTCACTTCGGATGAGGCGATTTCAACAAAACAGCACCGTTCCTTTGCCTCGAATGGACCGATCATCGTGAAATCCCAGACGTTGCACCTGCACCCAGTTACAAAGCGCTTCTGCATTTACGCCACACACCGTTGAATAACGACTTGAAGTTACAACAATATTGCGCTCAGCCAGTTTGACGTGCACGCTGGAAATTAACATACACGTTGCACTGTAGTTTCGATTTCAAGCTCATAACTTTTTTTCGCACGCCCTTCAACTTGAACTTGAAAAATATCTACGCAAGGTTACAGGGTGCCAACTATACAGTATGTCATGGAGGAAGGAAACCAGTTCGTAATTTAGACGCAAGAAACAATTGCTGCCTTCAGAGGAGAGACATTGACGTTTATGAGGGTTGTTTATCTATATAAACCTCCAAAGTGCACTATTGACAGTCGAGTAGATTTCGAGTGGGTGGACGACTCAGTATTTCAGCATGTGCATTAATTCTGTTCGCTTCCCACATGGTTATCATTTTGGCTGAAACAATTCTGGCGTGAGAAAATTCTAAGACCATTACGTACGCTAGTGAGGACACTGGTCAGACAGAATATAGCACGATCGATGGAAGGAGAATATGCCACAGACAACATGACAGGGAACACTACAGAGGCCCCGCCGTTCGAATTCAGCGACTACACCCAGAGAGTCATAGTAGCGTGCATGTTTCTGTTGGCTTCGCTCGTCGGAATCGTGGGAAACTCCCTCGTAATTTTAGCCGTGATCCTGTCGAGAAAACTCCGCACGACCACCAACGCTTTCGTGGTGAGCTTGAGCCTCGCGGACTTACTTACGTGTTTGGTCATACCGTGGGACGCCGTGGCCCTCCTTGGTAGAGACGGGCTGCCTGTCGGCGATTGGGTCTGTAGACTCGTAGCCATTGTACAGTCCATGAGTGTCGGCAGCAGTCTGATGTTGTTGGCTTCCGTCGGCCTGAATCGTTTGTTACTGATCACCAGGGCTTCGACCACGTACCGAGTCATCTACACGCCTAGGAAGACGGCTGTCTGGCTGGTGCTAACCTGGTTGATACCCTTTCTAATTGTCCTCATGCCACCGGTTCTGGACGTAGGCGCCGTCGGTTACAATCCCAAGTACCACATCTGCGGGTCCATCTCCGAGCACCCTCGCTCCAACACCTACGACTACATCATCGTCACGACTTTGTATCCCGCCCCGCTCCTGACCATCGTCGTATGCTACATTCTCATCTGGAAGCACCTGAACCTTCACGCCAAGAAGATGGTTGCGTCTCCCGAGATATCGATCGACTCCACGGACAACAGGCTGTCCGCCGTGTCCAAATCCGTCCTCTCCCTGAACAGCCACCAGTTCCCGCAGTCGCCAATTCGGAGCGGAACCGTCAGTCGCTCCAGGATGAGCCGACGCCAAAACGACATCACGAAAAATATGTTCTACATTGTCCTGGGTTTCATGCTCTGTCTCACTCCCTACGCCATATGCCTCTTCTTTGATGATAGCGATCCAGCCCTTCCATACGCCGCCGCTATTTTGTTTGTAAACTGTTGCATCAACCCTTTTATTTATGCAACCAAGCATCCTCATTTTAAGGCAGTCTTTAGGTGTATGTTTCGGCGCCAATGGGACCATATTCCTGAACCCTCGGACACTCTTAAGGCCATACGAAACGCGGGCTGTTGCACTAGAAGAGTTGTATATGCATGAACGAATCAAAACTGTTTTCCAGCGACATTGCCACGAACTAGTACTTCTGTCCCGAACATCGATACACTGCATCCCATGGATTGCTTTGAATCCGTGGATACATATGAAATGTTGTAACATATTTCTGTTTTTAACTCCTTTGTATAATATATTTTATATTGTTGTAAATTTGTTATGGAGGACTGTTGTGCATGCGTACAAAAGTATACCATACCAATATCCTAAAATTATATTGTCCGACCGTGGTTCTCCGTAAATTCGATTTTTTTTTCTCCGAACGAATTTTTAAAGCATTTACTATATTTTAACGAAAAACATCATACTTTGTATTTTAGACATCGGCAACCGTGTGAAAAACGCAGTTTTTACACGGCCGTTTTTGTGCCTTACCTAGACTTGCCAAAGTCTGACTTCCCGTGTTTGGTCTGTAATGCACAGCGTGCAGCGATCCCTCTGGATAGTGGCCTGTCTAATATTTTTTCTTCTGTCTCGGAAATAAGAAAACAGATTAGACAGGCCACTAGTCCAGAGGGCGCGCTGTACGCTGCGCATTACATACCAAACACGGGAAGTCAGACTTGGGCAAGTCTACGCCTTACCGTGAGTTGAATTATTGCCTGGACCGGCAATAATTCAAAATATTGACAGTAATTGTTCGATAACTAAACGTTGGTCAATTTGTTTTCTTTGATGTCTCATTTGAGAGTGAATAACTTTTTTCCGAGGTGCCACACCCAAAACGCCTGGACAATATCTTTAATGTAAAAAGTAAGTAGTATGCCGTAAAATATTAAGTTAAACATGTGTATCCCTTTAAGTGTTTCTTAATATAGTCCGACTTTTAAGGGAGTTTTAAGCATTTTATATCTTTGAATAATCTACGGCGCTTGCTGCAAATGGGTCCCTATATGCATGTCATATCATATCTGTTAACGTGCAGAAAGCCATGCACCACGCATCGAAAGTAATTTGGCCTGTCGAAATGCCAGGTATGCATAAGCACAACAATTTGCTTAGCACAATATTTGTTTGCTTTATTTTGCACAAATGGATTGCCAGCCAAAATCGTAAGTGATGTGTATTGAAAGGTATTCTCCTACTCTTGCGAAGAACACAAGTTGGCGTATAATTTTGACTTGTAATCCATTTTATAAAACAAATAAATCCTGTGCTAAGCAAATTGTTGTGCTTAGCAGTGCATAAAATTGGCCCCTGTTCAGAAACAAAACGGAACGAGTGGTGTTTTGGATTAAAGACGTATTATGCACCAACTCAGTGCGCAATTTGCTATCCATGTATTAGTAAACATCGGGAAAAAGTATATACTCCCTTTTAAGAACCCCATTTTCTGAAAACCCTGTGTACAAATTTCCTATTTAACGTATAACATAGGAAAAAAATTCGTTGTGAAATTTTGTGGTGTTCTTGTTTTACGTACGGTATATTGGAAATTTGCACACAGGGTTTCAGGAAGGTATGTTGTGGCACTATTCGTTGCAGTTCTTTAGCTGAAGTTATCTACTTATATCTTATATCTTAAGATATTTCTTTTGTTTTGAGAGAGGATGAATGACATTTGATTGGAGAGTGGGGTTAGTTGGAAAATTTTTCACAAAATCGTCTATAAAACACTAACATAATTTATTAAAGAAAAAAACAACTGTACCACTTTAAGCATACATATTTGGAATACAAATGAAACCTATAAAAGGTTAGGACTCGTTGATGGTTTCTTGTATAATCCACCTTGAACATGACCATGTCAGCTGTTCCGACTTACCCCACCTATGGGGTAAGTTGAAACATGGTATGGGGTACGTTGAAACACGGTATGTTGTCGTTTACAAACTGTACTATAACTTATGTAATCACCCTTATTAGCAAGCCTGACACTTTAGCTGTTAATGGGGGCGCTGATTAACTATTTGGGGTACATGGGAGTCATTAACAACTGCACAAAATAAGAGCACCAAAAAATGTATGCATCAAGTGGTTAAGATCGCTTTTTGCTCACTTGTAATGCAGTGAAGCTTGTATATAGGCCCTAGTTGCCATCCTCGCGACTGTAAACAAACTGACCACTATTAACAGGTGGCCTTTTTATAGAGGTTACTTAAGCATTATACAAATAATAGCATTTAGGACCAAAGATGGGTGGCCACTATAAACAGGGATTACTGTACAACTGTTTTTAACTTTCTAACTTTAAAATGTTAAAATTAACAATAGAACATTATAATTTATCTTCTTGAACTTGTTTACATCCATTCCTCAATTATACACTTCACAGATGCAAAATATGCATGGCCTATACATTTAAACTAGATATAAGCCAACTAAATGTGTAATTAAATATAAGCTAAATAAATGTGTGATTAAAAGTAAAATATCTCAAATTGTCCCTTTAAATTTTCCCCTTTTAAAAAAGTGAACGGCAAAATGTTATCCCATTGCACAAAATGTGAGAAAATAAACTGAATTTCTATCCAAAAGGCAATACCTTCACCTAAGGATTAGTTGAAATATGTTCCAACTAAACCCGCTGGCCTGTTTGACATTTGCAAGCTTACTACGCAAAACAGGGACTACAATTTGACATTTCGTTAACCTCATTTTGTAGCTTTGTACTATATCTTAGAATACTAAAAAACTAGTCGAGTGAATCTATGAACATCATTAGCATAATACAACATAACTGAATGGTGAAGAAATTACCGGGAAGGTAAACAAAGACAAACATTCCTTTCTCATTTTAATAGGGTTGTAGCACGTGTGCTGTGGACAATATGGTGGATGGCTGTTGCTAATAGCAACATATGAGTGGCAGCATTTCATAAAAATAACTACAGCCGTGAAACAAAATATCAATGTTTCAAACTAACCCTACTCTCCCAACTAACCCCACTCTCCCCTACAGAGATATAATCCTGGAGGAAAAGGTCTCTCTAGTATTGAAAACAGACACATATAATATGCAGCTTTGGCTGCATATACATACACTAAGTTAAATTTCGCCTTGCACGTATTCAGTTTTACTCATCGACAGAGAGAGACATGGCAGTGTATCTTGCAGAAGGGCATATACTCATCGTGGACGCGTCGGGACTCGAACCCACAACCCCTATAAAATTAATGTAGGCTACATGTATAACCATGTTTTAGGTTCGACAAACACCACTGCTTGGTGCTTCACAAAATCAGAAGGAATTTAGAAAACATTTTCTCATGTTTTTAGACAAAACTATTTTTAAGACAATTATTCACATTTGTAGACAAAATGATCGTCTCCTTTTTCTTGTTGATTTTTCCTTTTGGTTCCTTTTTGTAGTAAAACATGGCACCATTTCTTGCATTGTAGAATTCCTACTTATGTAACACCGGACCTCCTCCGATTTCCGTGCATCCGATTGGGAACAAGGCCAAACTTCTATTGTGTTTGATGAAGATTAAACTTTCTTTTTCTATCAGGGAATTAGGGACCACTTCCTTTTTCTAACACGACGATATACATTTGGAAACTCGTTTTTAAGTTTGAACGCGTGACGACGTGGGTGAAAGAAAATACCAAAGCGCAGTAGAGATTTTCTGATAGCATTTCGGTTTTTTTTTCTTTGTCTTCCTCGTATAGATCTTCATTTTCACGTGTTTTCAACTTAACACACGTGTTAGTTTCCTTGTTTTTCAAACCCCTTTTGACACTGACAGGCATTAGTTGAGATACTGCTATTGACCCCTTTTCGAACATGTGCGAATATGTCATTTTGGTAGTCAAATAATAGGGAGGTTTAGATGCACGTAAAACGCGTACGTGAACGCGAAATGCTTTGAGTACTTGCTCGTTACTTTGAGGAAATCTTAGAACAGACCAAACAAAAATCGACAAATGTGACTTACATGACAAGCTGACTCTTTTGTCGTGACCAAATTTTTAACCTGGTTTCTAAGACCTCCTAATTATGACCAGTGCTCGAGCTATTTCGCGTTCACGTTTGCGTTTTACGTGCATTTTTAAAAACCTCCCTAATGCCGAGTCATTGGGGAAGCGATGTGCGTGCGCGTTGTGTGTGCCTCTGATGGGCGTAACGCGGTTAAATTTACCAATAGGGGCGTTCGAGATGCTGACACCGGGTAACACCAACTTACACTGGAGCGTTCTTTTAGCCATCACGTGCTACACGAGTCTGCCCCGGTGGCAGCCATCACTGCCCGAGCTAGCGGACAGATCTGTGGTGTAAAGCAAGGTGTAATTATACGGTTCTTGACAAACGCGTCTCTATATCAGGATGACTTGTAACAACAGGTCGTTGAGGACATCCGGCTTGAACCAAAACAAAACCTCAACAATAGTCAATTACCGGGACACCTAAACCCGTGAAGGCACGCTTGTGGAGGAATTGCTAATTTTCATATACATTCATGACATGTTTATATAACGCAGCTTGTAATGATTGTATTAAATTAATCCAGGGAAGATGTATGAAATAAAACCATAGCATACCATACCATACCAACAAGTGCTCAGGTTAATGCACTTGTTGTAATGTATTATCGGAGATAAAAATCACTATTTTGATATAGTTTTCCGAATACAATCAAACGTATTCTTTTCGTACAATTATAACGGTCCTTCAGTGAAATATGTAAGTCCAAAAAAAATTCTGTCATATACCGGTAGCAAGCGCAAAAACCGAAACAGAATCTAGTTCCGATAAATCACGTGACCTTGATTTTTAGACAAATGCTTAAAAACGGCCAAATTTTGTGGTTTCTTTTCAGGTTCTCTTCAGTCTATTTCGGAAAGACTTTCAGAATCATGTATTTCGAGCCCAAAATAGCCCAACAAAGCCGGTGTTCCCTTTAATGAGTTCGGTTGTTTTTCTTCTTCGATGCTTGAACTAAAAATAAACCCGCGCCTGATGACAGCAATGTTTGAAATAATCCTGGCGTTAACTGGTTAAAGAAGCGTTTTCGTTTTCATTTTTTTTCCTCCATAAAATGGATTTCGTTTTTACATATATGAATCATATAAAATACTCCCCAAAATACTATCCACGGAAAGAAAACAGGAAATTTGCAATCTCCAATTTGGATGTGGAAGCAAAAAAGGTTGGTGTAATTACTGCACTGCCTTATGGAACCAGAAATTAGTTTGGAAAACATCGGTGTTTTTTGGCGATATCCTTGAAAATCTACGGATTGAGAGCGCGAATGTTCAGAATGGTACATGTAATGAGAAAAAAAACCGACAAATGATATGGTATCAAAATCTCCATATACCCATTGGAAGAATGGGGTTCAAAAATGTGATCTGGACACGCTCCTTTATAAGCTTTTGTCTAAAAGATACATGTATACTTTCAAAGCAATATGTGTCCATAATGTGGCGTGAATAATCTTTAGGCCAGGCCGAGAAACGGACAATTTTCATTAAATCCATTGATTAGTCTGAAGCCCGCGTTGTTGCTCAGAAAACTCACGAACATTGTTACTTCTACACTCCACAAAAAAAAAAAAATAAGGGTCAAAAGTATTTTTGTGAACATTTTTAGTAAGGGTAACAGGCTAAAGGTTGCTCTGCAACATTTTAAGCACTTTTCACATGGTTTGCATGTCTATTGGCTTAGAAACTGACAGATCATGTGACAAGACACAAAAATGCTGATAACAGGTTCATGATGTCGCAATCAAGTTTAGCACATCTGCTTTATTTTTCTTCAAGACTTAATGAGATTCCCCACACATAATCAATAGGATTCTGCACTTGATAGAGTAAAGTTAAACAGTGGATTAACCAGCATGGAAGCTGTAGGGATGAGAGGACCTCTTGAGCCCCCTCCCTATTTTGAAGGCTTTCCCACCAGTTGATATTCTCTCCCTGTCATAAACTTTGGCAAATCAACAATATTTCTGTATGTTTGGAGACTTTACTCTATCAAGTGCAGAATCCTATTGATTATGTGTGGGGAATCTCATTAAGTCTTGAAGAAAAATAGAGCAGATGTGCCAAACTTGATTGCGACATCATGAACCTGTTATCAGCATTTTTGTGTCTTGTCACATGATCTGTCAGTTTCTAAACCAATAGACATGCAAACCATGTGAAAAGTGCTTATAATGTTGCATAGCAACCTTTAGCCCATTACCCTTACTAAAATTGTTTCTATGTCCTGACTTGGTCAACTTTTTTCACAAAAATACTTTTGACCCTTATTTTATTTTGAGGAGTGTATAGGTTATTTCAAGTCATTAATAAAACGTGTAGGATATTAGTCGAATCCATCAAAGACTCCAGAACATATCACACTTGCTTAGAAAATTACATACTCGGATCACGGGTCGCGTAAAAAAAACCACATGCTCCGAAACCGCAAGGAATTGCTTTAATAAAGAAAACTTCAAAAGGATCGGTTTAGTCATCATCCAACTGTGCACCTTTGCCACAAATTGTCCACGATTGGCTAACATTTGTTGAGTACTTGAGACTGTCTGTAGACAGGCTCAGGTATACCTTAATCGAATCTCACAGTGGGAGACACGATTAAAGCCCAATACAGACAATACAATCCTGACTAAAGCGTCATAGCAATGGTAACAAACACCACATGGTTTGGTTTTTTCCTGCAGTGTAGTATTTTTAGGGTGGCAACAATTGCCAACTTAAGGTGCATTAAAACAATTATTTGCAGACAATATTTTAACCATTCACTGAACACAAAAACCGTGCATGGATTTCAGGATACTGCATCTATGTGGCTGAAATGTCTACAAGCCAGTTTATCAACATTATTCTGTAGTTACGTGATGCTGTTTTTCCTGTTTTGAAATTAATTTTCCAATAATGTAATTTGTCTTTGAGTTTCACTATAAATAAAACACATGGAAATGTTACTGGCTGTTTGCCAGTCTACCACCAGCAGGCATGTCGTCACAGATGACGTCTCCTTTTTCTAAATGTTTGTGAAACTTCAATTCCGTTACACGCCCCCTGCTATGCCCTTACTGTCCCCGTGCCATGTTTGCAACACACCGAAACCTTTTCTTCCGCAGACATAATCACCGCCTGCTAGTTTGACACAGATCACCCAGGGAGTTTAACCCTAAACACGTTCAGGGGTCGGACTTCATGGTCCTCAGTTTTCCTGTTTTGGTTGACTTGACATTCATGGGAACCAGACCACGTCTAAAACTTTAAATTGAAATATTTGAAATATTTTGTCTTTTTTTTTGGGAGTTGGGACACTGTGCGGCAACAGGTGCCGTGTAAAGTAATGAGTATATATCAATCTACACAACTTGTTCTCTTTTTTCAGACAAAAAAAACCCATATTTTTTAGAAAGTTATTTCTGTTTGTAGAAATCACTGTCAAATTCGTTGAACTGCATGTACTTTCTGCACAATTAACATTCAGAATCGCTGGTAAGTCCTGCAGTAGAGCTAGGATATTGAGATTCGATTCCTCCAAAAGACGGAATTGCGATTTCCAACTTAAAATCAATTATAATCGACTCCAGATTTCGCATAAGCTTATAGTGTACAGTAGGCCTCTAGTGATGTATAGCGCACATATCCGTCACAAGGATGTTTAGGACGCTGGCGCACTATTACCCAAGACAACCGGCGGTTTGACTGACGCCATTTTGTTTCTAAACAATTAAATTTCAGACTTAATTTTATTTTAAATTGGAAACATGGAGTGTGCTCTTTCAAATCATTAATATTACTAACAATGTAATTTTGTTGAAGGTGTGGTGCTTAGCTACAAAACACACAAAGTGTCAATTGCGCTGAGCTTTCTGCTTTGGAATGTTTAAAACGTAATTTTTTCTACTATTTGCAAAATGGGCGATTTTAGGCCGAGGTTTGTATTTAAAGACAAAACGCCATTCCGCCTATATACGCAGTACGCCTACGTGTAATCTTGGAAACAAAATGGCGCCAGACCAAATTATTTTTGATCGTTCATGGCGCACCTCTCTGTATAAAGGGACTCCAATTACCCCTGTTCATTGGGCTCAATAATATCATTCCTTAATCCTTCTCAACTCCCTGGGGAGCATACAGTCCCGTGTAGCTTACGCGCACAGGGACAAGTCAAACATTATCAGCTTTCAATATACCATCGCAGGTACCCATTTCCTCCTGGGTGGAGAAAGGCAGATTATGGCAAAGTTCGCCTTGTCGAAGGGCCCACGCACCACGGACGCAGGCCGACCCGGATGTATAAAACATATTTACATGTGCAGGTATGCCAGCCTGGAAACAGTGGAAGTTCCGTTCGAATATGCAATTCCACAATACTCCTACAGATCCAGCAATCCTCACGGTTGTCAAAAATAAAAGCTAACAAAACTCGTTTTCATTACGTCGATTAATGACCCACACGTCTGTTTTTCTCGCACTCGACACTGAGAAGTTTCACACGAGAACATCATGTTCAAGCACTTCAGACACCGTTTTAAAGGCTCAGTGGATCATTTGCAATGACCCCAACAAGTAATCGACGAGTTTACAGGGGAAAAGTTCTGAAAGTAAAGATTGAATTAATAGCAACTATCCAATGAAAGGTTTTCGCTCAAAATGATATAATTTTACCAGAAAATAATCCGTAAAGATGAAATTATTTAGATCGTTTGCAAACGATTTACTTATTTTTGGTTCGCATCTACGCGGTCCAAAATGCATGGGCGCTGTGTACTCCGTGTGCGTGTTCCAACGCGATGCATTTTTTATGGATCGCGCGCACACGCAGTATGTGCGCCACAGAGTGCATGACGCAAGCCACATAGTACCTGATCAACTGAGAACGAATATTTGAAACACCCCGCCAAGACCAGGAAAATGCATATGGATTTTCATGGTTTTTTTTAACGTGGTACATTTGACAAAGCTGAAATTTCTTCGGATGAGTTTGTTGATGTCTTTGTTTTGATTTATAATGGTTTTATTCGCAGAATCGCTCAAAAACAGGGCCTTTAAGTTGTCTATAAGGTATTAATGCACGTCTCAAGAGGAATAAAAACATTATATTGCTCTTGTGAGCTCCTCTGCCCGCGAAATTATGGGCTACTTTTGTAAGATACTTCTTTTTAGAAATGGCATCATTTAATAAAATATCATTTGTTTTTAGAGTATTACACGAAGTAATATTACGCAGCCTCGGGGTAAGAACATACGCACCGTGAGAAATATTTGTAACATGACATCAACATATTATAATATTTTCCACTTTCAGTTTCACCACCGAATCATTTCGCTGGCAGAGTGAGAGTCGTGAGGTCACATCGGGGTAACTGGACTGTTTCTATGGTCACTCGTCCACGCTCATGTTTTACTTTCATAATGTTTGCGTACAGTGTACTCTATTTTTATTCTTTTATAGAAGAACATGTTTAAAAATATGGACAATAATTTTACTTTTACAGGTTTGCTAATACCTTCTCTCATAACGGTACACTGTCCTGCCTGTTATTGTGTGATCGTTGTAACAGAAAAATGCACAGAAAACCACAGTCCAAACACTACCTCGCCCAAATGCCACTTCGCCCCAAAACAACTTCGTGCACAGGCCGTGGTTCAGGGCGAAGTGATTCAGAGCGAAGTGACTGTAAACAATTTTTTGACCGTTTTCTGAAATATTTGACGGAGCTGATTTTTGCTCAGGTTGGTTTTAATCATGCATACCTTCAATCACACAGGGGGATGAAACTATTTGTAACGGTTATACCAATCATGTATACTACCTTTAATATGTGGACTAAACTGCACCTATATTAATTTTGAAAGTGAAGATTTCGAGGCGCCAGTCATTATAGTGCAAAGGTTGCACGCAAAAAGGCTAATTTTGGCGCACTTTTTGTAGCCACTACATTTTTCATCAGGCATGGGAATAATGCAACCTGTTACTTCAACGAGCATGACATTCTCGCAATTTTAATTTACGGGCGCCAGTGATTATAAATTTGCTTGTCGGTCTCACTTTAAAAATTCAATGACGAAAATCAGAAATTATCATGAAAACAAATGTCCCTTTAAAGACGAATAGGTGGTGTCAAACGATTGTGTCACAAACATCTAAAAATATATTTCTCGGATTTGCGTGCCGCAAAACAATGGTTCGATCTCTTGAACTTGACCCGTTGGCAGGAATTCCTGTCGAAAAGAAAAGAAAGAGGGGTTAAGTAAATTATAGGAAATCCGCCATATCGAACAATACCTATAGCTGATTAGCCATTAATGGAACAAACCGGAATATCACCAGGCTGGATATGTAAAATAGGGTCATGGCCACAGGCTGGTAAATTAGCCTTTTGGTGTAACATCTGTATATTGCGCCCAGAATTTCAAATAGAGGTGCAGTTTACACTCTAAAAACAACTATGTCAAAAATAACTGATTTTCAGTTGCACCCAGCTGACCCTTATTGTCTAGTCAGTTTGACTAGATTTTCTAATCAGGATGACTACAATCTTTGTAACGTCAAACATATATCTAGTCAAAACAATTTCCAGGCGGAGTCAGATTCAATGGTGTATAACTATATTTTCTAGTCATTTATCAATAACTAGGTTTTCAGGGTCCGCCAGGTGCAATGTCTTGACTGATTTCTAGTCAAATGTTTTTACATTGTAGAAAGTTATGTTTATACTACGCTGTTGTAGCTACGTGGTTCACGCTATTGTCTTGCAACCAACAGTCTGGTTGCTTTATGCCATTCTTTCCAGCGGTGAACACGGTATTAATTGGTTCTGTACTTCACACTTGTCGCGTGCACCACATAGCAACACAAATTTAGTCTGGTCAAGTGGATACTTAGTGTGTATGTGAAAGGTAGTACGTCAGTACATCAGACGCTATTGATGCGAAACGCGCAAATAGCTAATTCGCAGTCACTTGCACTCTATATGCAGTCGAGCCTTGCTAAAAAAAGAGGTAGTTAGGATTACACACATTATTACCTCTGATTATTCGGCTCTTAATCGCGTTTCTTAATGAAATAAATTCAGCTGCAGCGTTCGTACCACTAACCTTTAAATAGGCCCAATGGACGGCTGTATAAAACGGCACAATGGCTATGCGAAATCGAAGCAAGACAATTTTTTGCCAAGACTGTTCCCCGATCCACGATCGCTTACATTATACTTATAGTCCAGTCAATTTACGATTTGACCTAGAACTAATTGCAATATAAATCATTCTAACATAAATCTAGGCCACAACATTCAATAAACAACATATTAAAAATCTAATTGTTTCTTTTGAGTGTAAAGGTTTTTTGAAGCAGTTTTTGAAAACAAGAATTAAGAATTGATAATTAGTCTGGTAACGTTCCTCAGTCTGTATGTTTCGTAATAGTGGATGCGTAGTAATACGACGTCTCAGAAACTAGTCTGGTAACATACTCCAACCTGCATGTTTCGCAATAAGGAATCGCTTGTCAGATCGTTGTACGTGTACATTGTATCAGTAGTTAGTTAAGAAGGCACACTGAAAACTTTATTTAGTCAATCACAGTGAAAAATTAGTCTAACAAGGGCAAAATGATTAGTAATGTATACAATTTGTCAGTTGACAACATTTTGTTGGTGCATGACAAATCTTTGTTGGTGCTTGACGAATTAAAACTTTTGCAGAACAAATTAATATTAGCGGAAGACTAATCTGAACGACTGACAAATGTGATGATCGTCTTTTGACGATAAAAATTTAATAAAAATTGGTTCCGGCGACAATACGATGGACTCCAAGTAGGCATATGTACTGAACTCATTAAGACAGCATAGTACATAATGCTTAGACGAATATGGCGGTATGTAAACAAATACAAGTCTACATAAAAATGTACCATGTTTCAAAACCCATTGTGAGTATTCAAAAGAACTAAATTTAGGACCGGAAAACTTCCGAAATATGAAAAGTGTTTCTGAATAAAATGGCTGCTCCGCCACCATCCCAATGCGTGTACAGTCCTTGACGCAAAATCCTGGAGGTGTTATTTCAACTTTGTGCGCAACATCAATCTCCGTAAACCAGGTTTCCGTTAATGCGTAAATATCTGATCCGCTAGATATCGCATAGGCCTAATCCAGAAAATCCACTGACTTGTTTTTTACAGATCTGGTATTCAGAGTACATACTGTCAAAGTAGACTCCTGTAGGCACTGTGATACTGTGGAACAATAGTTCAAATGCGATTATACAGGCGTTGCTTGGAATTACAAGGGAAACGTGGGCGTTTGAAATGTTCAGTAACAACAGGAACCTGGTGTATGTTTCGCTGTCCTCCTCGTTTACCCCTATATCGCATGATACCAATTGTCTTCAGTGAAACAGGAATTGGCGATCAATGACATGTGGTTGGCGACGGAAGTGTAGTAACTGAGCTCGCGAGTACCGAACCTTATGGTCCGATGATTTAACTTCCATGTTTGTGAATGTCTTGGGTTGCGTAAGTGGGCTGGGTGGGCCGGGATTACTTGAATCATCCATACATACAGTTATGTCAACTGCAGGCGGGTCCTGCCCGGAGACACCAAAGTATGTGTAGCCATGTTTACCCCAGAGAAGCAAGGAGAATGATCAGGGTGTTTTTTAGTAATGGTACCAATGACTGCCATTGGTGTTTTATGTCAGTCAGTAGCAGAAGACCAACAATTCACAAGTCAAACATAAAAAAGTCAAAAAACTGGATAAAACCACAATAAAACTCGATATACTTATCAGGCAGTAAAAATCTGATGAGTTGTGTACAAAATCAGCTGGCAGTATAACAGTTGGTCCAATACGGTAGTCATGCCCGATATACCGGCGGCGCCGACACTATGAGCAACTACCAATGGAAATTGGGCACACACCATTGTTGCTAACAATGGTTTGTGCCTGATTTCCATTGTTAGTTGCTCATAGTGCGAGGGCAATTGCAAAAAAATTCACAAAACACCAAAAATCACAGGTAGAACATCAAATCTGAAGCAATACACACATCCATAGACAGATAACGACGAACATCAAACTTTCTTCACAAAATAAAATCTCGATGAAGGAGTTAAACAACGATTTTACAAGATAAAAATGATAAACGGAGAGTCAAAAATAAAACATCGGCAGCCGTCAACAGCGCCCTCACTTATACATAAGCCATGTTTAGGCGGGCAAAGTTGACAACGACAGTCCCCCTAACAACGACGCGCAAGCATGCACACTGCCCATATACCAAAGGTGCTCGCTCGTAAGTAGCGCGCAAGATTTCTCGTTGGTAAATCGTCGTTGTTAAAGGTACACACCGGCCTACTGTTTACATGATTTAGTGATGTAGCAGCATTGACAATACTTTTTTTATGGTCGTTGTGAAAAAAGATCATCAAAAAATATCCCGTAATTTACTGAAGAAGTGTAAAAATTAACAAAAACGGTCAAAAGACGGGTTATACGCTTTACCAGCCGTTGCAACTACGCGCGAACCTCACGACTTTGTCACAAAGATTTGCTCTTCTCCTGCTCAGGATATCTCATATTTTCTGCTCACGAATTCACTGGACAACCCGGACGACCGCATAGGAATTTCCGTTTTCTTTTGAGGAGTTGGCATCATGTTTTTTTCTTCACGATCCGTACACCGGAGCAACACACCCGGTAGTCCAGATTCTGGACTATATTATTGCGATATTGGATCGTAGCGCGGCCGACTATAGAGGGCGCAATATCGATATGATTTGGACAGCGCATATATTATGCACTGTCCAAATCATATCGATATTGCGCCCTCTATAGTCGGCCGCGCTACGATCCTTTATCGCAATAAAATACTCCAGAATCTGGACTACACACCCGGCCGTGTGTGGACTCAGGCTATTTGCCGTGCTGCGCGGGGCAAATATCCTACACTCCACAGTAGCCTGCCGTAGCACGCGCTCGCTCCCGTTCTCCGGACTCTCGAAACAAACAATTATGTTCGTATTTTCATACTTATATTTAACTTTGTTTCATACACTGCAAAAAACGCGGTGTTAAATTTCTAACACCAAGGTTTTTTAATTCTTTGGGTGTTACATTTGTGTCAAACGAACACCGGTGTATAGATTAGCAGCAGAAAAAGTGGTGTAGAATTTGCATGGTGTTAAACTTGATAAACTGCGCATGATCACAATGCATGACGCTTAGTATTATAATCCCATTGGTTGATCTCGAGAATATTATGGGATGTCAGTCGCGTGTTTACTACAAAAAACATTTGTTGGTGTTAAAAAATTATGCTAAGAGAGCATGCGCGGAAATCCAGCTATTTGATTGGCTACAGGCGTTTCTGATAATTTTTCCGCGTTTGAGCTACAAACCGTAATCATCACGTTGTACTTATGGCTAGACTATCTGAATTTATTTTCTCTATGATATCATCTTTACTCCTAGGCCTAGGTGGATGTGAAGAAATCATGAATTATGGTTGATCCTTCGCTGATTCCCGTTGATGTAAGCGTTGCTCACTTGAGTGGCCAGTACGTCTCTGGGAATGGCGTTGGATAATTTTGTAACACGATTGCATCCGTGTCTGTGGTCTTGAAGATTGCTTGACCTGGACTGGTAACGATTGTGCTTGGTATGACTGGACTTGGACCAGCGTGTTTTATTCGGACGAATAAAACATTTTAGAAACCAAAAAATCATGAATAAACATGATGAAAACAATGGTATTTTGCCAATTCCAATACTGTTCCACCACGAACAGATCAGTGTTAAAATATTTTAACACCAAATGCTGGTGTTAATTAACACCATGGGTGTTACATTTAACACCAGAGGTTTTGCAGTGCGTGTTTTATTTTAAAGTGGTTCCCCCATTTTACACCAATTGGTGTCGGCTTTTAATTCTGTAAGAATAAATCAACTGTAGGTGTTACAATTTAATTACACATTCAGGTGTCAATTAACACCAAAATTCTTGCCCAAAATAAACACCAAGAAGAATACGTTGACACCGGATGGGGGTGTTAAAGTTTAACACTCTTCTTGGTGTTAACAAATATTGATTCCCAAATTGGTGTTACTTAACACCCAAATCCTTGCCCAAAATGGATACCAAGGAAGAATCAAATTTTACACCAGTGGTGTAGATTTTAACACCGCATTTTTTGCAGTGTAGTCTCTCTTTTGTCAGTTACTTATAAATATTGGGGGGAAATCAGAGTTGAATTTGGTGCAGTTCTGCAGTAACAAACTTTTATACGGCTGGAAATACAACTAACTCACAAGACCACGTGACTTTTCGGAACCAGAATTTGGTTCCGAAAAGTCACGTGACCTTGATTTATTTTTAAAAGTGCTAAAAAACGGCCAAATTTGACGGCGTCTTTTCAGAATATATCTATTTTACTCTCGAAGGTGCTTCAGAATAATGTATGGGTCTATTTCGAGCCCAAAATAGCCCAACAAAGCCGGTGTGTCCCTTTAACTTGTAATTAAGTGCGTCCACACGGTCACTACTTAGGAGCTTACTCACGAGCGCCCACTACCAACGACTTAACTAAGTTAACAACCATCATCTGAACCCACCTATTGTCATAACGAAAGCCTGAGCTTGCAGTGCAACATTTTTACTAGTTTTGGGGAAACCGAAGATTTCGAAAATGTTTATATACGCAAATGTTATATAAAGTTTTATATAAAGTTAAAGGTAAAGCCCTATACAACATTTGCAGTGACCAAATAGTTTACTTCACAGGTTGACAAGAAAAAACTGACTAGAAGTGTTGATAGTAATGGTAACAAACGCCACATATTTGTTTTCCCGTGTAAAATGGTACATTTTGTGAGAGAATTTTGTTACCATTTATTCAACACAAAAACCATGCGTGGGTTTTTAAGTTTTTTGAAGTATTGCTGCATCTTTGTGGCATTATTATTATCAACATTATTCTTTAGTTGTGTAAAGTTTGTTGTCTTTAAATGTTTAGTTGTGACGTTTTCTCTGTTTTTAGACGTGTGGTTTCGTTCGTTTTTCGCGCTTGCTATAGGACAAACATTGTTTTTGGACTTATTTCACTGAAGGACCGTTATAATTGTACGAAAATAATACGTTTGATTGTATTCTGAAAACTATATCTAAATAGTGATTTTATATCTCTGATAATACATTACAAGTGCATTAACCTGAGCATGGTATGGTATGGTTTTATTTCATACATCTTCCCTGGATTAACTTAATACAATCGTTACAAGCTGCGTTATATAAACATGTCATGAATGTATATGAAAATTAACTTTGTTGATAACACAACACAACACGAAAATTACACAATAAGGGCATATTTGTCAATGGAAGATGTACGGGATGCTAGATAAAAAGCCAATCAGGCTTAAACAAGACTTAGCACCCCCGTTACAATTAACAAGGTAATTTTAAATTAAGGTGAGGTGCAAAATGAACAAGAATAAATAAAACATAACTTTATACAATTGTCAAAACTTCTAAAGGACATTATGTATACCGTACATATTAGCTACACTTTGAGGTTTGTTTGTGTACACTTATTCAGCTATTGAAATATTTAGTACCTTGAAAGGAGATAATTTTTAAAATACTACACATGTGTGGAATATATTTTAAATTATACTTGCGATGATGTGAATCCACAAGCGTGCCTTCTCGGGTTTAGGTGTCCCGGTAATTGACTATTGTTGAGGTTTTGTTTTAGTTCAAGCCGGATGTCCTCAACGACCTGTTGTTACAAGTCATCCTGATAAAGACGTGTTTGTCAAGAACCGTTGAGCGTTGTTTATCAAAACTTGTCGACGAATTGTCGTTTCTAAAACGAAACGCGTTGTGCACTTTCAGTAATACTATAACATCTGGTACAATCCAACTTCGTTTTAAAACAAGAGGTATTTGGACTTTTACATATTTGTTTTAGGAACTGGTTAAACAGCGAACAGCAAGGCATTTTGGACCAGCTGAGCTGTGGCGCACAGTGGAATACTCCCTCGGGTTTTCCTCAAGACCTCTGACTCACTGAGCAGATGTTTTACCAGCTGAGCTATGAGGCACAGTAGTATACTCCAGCATTTTTTTCCCCAAGACCTCTGACAAACAAGGCAGATGCTCTATCAGCTGGGCTATAAGGCACAGTGGTATTTATTTCCCCTCGTTTTCATTTTTTTCCCCAGTTATAATTAGGGACCACACCATGTTGCGTTAGTTAGGCCTACTTAGTATAAGTAGAATGTTGTATTAACAGTGCTTTCAGTGCGAATTGAAACACGAAATTGCCGTCGGCTTAGACTACAGTGACGTCAGATCGGAACTACGAGCAGTTGCTTGTATAAATTGCAATTTTTATCTTCCCCAAGTCCACTCGGTATCCTGTTTGCTATTTATATAAGCACAATGCGTAAGAGTGATCTAATTGAGTTCGAGCTAGGTTGTACAATTAACGGAAACTCGTTTTCCGGGCAAGTGTAGAGCTACTTTATTCATGGGTGTATTCCCTTTTATAGTGACCACAGGATAGAGAGACCACATACAGTTGCAGTCAGAAGTTTACATACAAATGTGTTAAAACTGGTGTGCTTAAACTTGCGTTGTCACGATTTTTGTAATAGTCTTTACTAATTTAAAGTCGTGATTTTGTGGAATTCCTCACGTGCTTGCAGAACTTAAAACATAGCTTGCACACCTTGCAATGGTTCGGGTAGTCCTGTTTACCTTTTTGGGTGATGATGGTAGCGGTGTACATGTATGTAAACTTCTGACTTCAACTGTATATATATGGTGATTCTGTGATTTTCAGTCAGTGCATCGTTTCACTCCACATTCCCTCCACACATTTTTCCCCCCTAAACGACGCTTGTCAAATTTACGCGCGAAAAGGCTAAGGGTGAATTCACCCTTATACATGTTTGGCGCTTCGGTGACTTAAGTTTTCGCGTTCCGTTGGCTACCATGGCAGCGTTCTACTTACGCGGACGTTGCCAACGTTCGCCACTGGTTATGGTGTTTTTGTGCACTCGTCTATAAAGAGCTGGGTACCAGCTGTTGACGAACGTTGCAAACGTTGCAATGATAGTGTTCGTATTTTTATACGGATCCCAAATTGGACCAGCCCATCCAACTCGAGCGTTGATATCAATGCACATCTGGAGAAAAACACGTAGCCTATATAGGCCTACTGGATATCGAGAGTTCGGTTGGGTTTTCTGCAAACTATACAGGGACATCCCAATCGGAAGTGGTTTGTTTCTTTTCAAAACAGTGCCACCGAGTACCACGCCAGCTCGGGAAAATGACCCCAACTTTCGAGAGAAAAAAAATGATTCTGTCGAAGTTGAAGCCAACCTGTCACGGGGGCCCTGTTTTGGCGTTCTTAACCATATACGTATACGTGTTTTTACGTTTCTGAATTTAACAATGTAGTGGACGGCTTTGGTTGCTGATGACCAATGTCGATCATTGGTTGAAGCATTGATTACGTCCGAAGTAAATTTCTGATTGTGGTTGCCAAAACACGGGCTTGTATAAATACACGTTGTAATCACTTGGATATCGTTTTGGAAGTACGAAATTCCGAGGGATCAAACGCCTCGCTTAAGTTTTTATAGTTTTATAAGCTATCGACCATCAAAGGTCATAAGTGTATCTTCTGTTTGCGTTGATCTGACTTCTTTCGCAGTGGTTTCTTCGCCCCACTAGTTCATCCGCTCCAACCACTGCTGAGCTTGGCCAGATTTTGTCACCTGACACAGTAACTATGTCACCTGACACATTAATGTGACAGAGTCTGGCCAATAATGGCAAGTGTCATCCAGGCCTGGTCTTAGGTGACGTCACGCACGGGCTTCGCAGAAAACTCTGCCAAGTTCAGCAGTGGTTGGAGCGGACGAATTATAGTGGGGCGCGTAAACCACTGCGATATGAGTGTAGCGTTCGTGATACAATGTATTGTTTTGCAACAAGCGATTGCATCACCACAAGTAAACATTTAGGGGAAATATATTTGGCCTACCTAAACTTTTTGAATGCATGTAGTTTCTCTTTCCTTTTGACTTTAAGTGGTTTTCTTTATGTCACAAGTAAAGAGCGTTCCCTATCAGGAACACGAAATTCCCATTTTGTTATTTTTTACAGTGAATCGGCAATAGGCCCATTTGACAATAAACACTTTGTGTCACGCGAAACAGATATAGCAGTGGCTGTCGTGTGTGATAGTGCATGTATAGGAGCATTTAAAAACATATAAATAGGACACACTGTATACTTAGATAAACCGTACTAGCAAACTTTACTAACATGTGATTATCAAACAAAAAATATAGTTAAAATCATAGTACAATACATAATACAAATGTATACAAAACCAAGTATGATATATTTTTAAAAAGATTATTAGTGTCCATGTTAGTCTTTCTTTTTACAATAAGCAGCAGTAGGGTATCACAAAATGAAGTGTCGTTTACTGCATTGACAGTATACGCGTACAGTAAAATCTTAACTCAAACCTATAGTTGAAATGGGTTAAAAGTTCGTGACTTAAACAAAGATTAGGTCAATTCTTTGTTGTAACAGTAGTGCACAACCCGTTTTTGGTACTACATGTAGTTTTTTTCCGCTGTTGCTCTTACAAGTCTTAGGAAAAGAATAACCTGTAGTTCCTTCGTGACGCACTAAAATGTTTTATGAAATGAACATTTTTAACCAGCTGGTTTTATACACACATCAAAGGATCAAACTGCCGCAGACAAAGGGGCAAACTCAAATTTGTTTTTAATTCAGAAAGAAGTGACCCTTTCTCTACTTCAACCTTTTCTTGACAGGTGAGGACGCTGTGCATCGCTAGTCATGAAGGGAACCCAGTTGAAAAACATAGAACGAACGTTACATTTACAAAAGAATAGATCAGTGGGCTACTGTTGTAGCCCACTGATCTATTTTTTAACTGTATAGGATTGTTGCAAATGACATACGAAACAATCTCCGTAAACTGATACAGTTCATGATATAAATAAGCCATTGTAAATGACACCAACCTTTGTACACAAGTCTATGGAGAATTCCTCTTTTGTCCTGAGATGTCATCACAGCTTTGCTCATGAATATGGAAATTCGTTAGCATACAAATAGAAAACGTGCAATTACACTAAAACGCAACTACCAAATTCTCTGAAATTGATCGAAATATGTAAAACTCAAACTCTACTGTTATTTTATGTAATACAAATCATATTTCTACCTTTAAACTCAGCTGGTATTTTGACCCCGCCTTATGGTCGATCTGAGGGACCGAAGAAACTCCGACTGTTCGGGTATTCTAGCGCACTGACACTTGAGCATCAACCTGAAAACCAATTTGAAGTAAGGATGCTTCGTGGCGTAGATGGCGGGGTTGATGCAGCTGTTAACCAGCAGAAGGGCACCTGTCCAAGGAATTATTGGGTCACTAGGTGGTATGACCAGAGCCACACCGTACGGCACGATGCAGATGGTGAAAGCACATACCACGTAGAATAGGTTCTTGGTTATCTCGACTTGGCGCCTGCTCAGACGCTTCTTAGACACGCTGAGATTCTTCGATTGTTGCGGTGTCAGATCCGGCTTGTGTCCGCTGGTGCGATCACCGTGACGGGGCGACGAGGCATCAGAGAGCTCCATAGACTGATCTTGGTTGCTCATCAGAACCTTGGTGTGCTCCCGGACGTGCTTGAAGATCTTGACGTAGCAGACAATGATGATGATGTATGGCACTGGAAACAAAACTACGGATTGGAGGAGACTGTAATACATAGCCAACGGATGATCGGTATTATGGGTGCAGGTGCTGTACTTTGGCGTGTACCCAAGCTGACCGAGTCCAAATGTTGGGGGAAGACAGGTAGCTAGAAATGGGATCAACCACACTATAACCAACATGAAAGTTAAGAAGGCTGGCCTGTAGCAGGTCCGGTAGGTCCGAGGTGGTTGAGTGATGATCATCCAGCGATTTATAGCGATCGTAGCTAATGTGAAGATGCTGCAGCCACCGCAGGTGTAGCCAATAAGAGCAATAGCAACGCATAGCTGCTTGGGTAGCGGCCAGTCGTACTCGGGCTTTGTGAAGAGTCCCACTGCGTTCCAAGGCAAGATCAAACACACCAGCAGATCTGCCACGGCTAAGTTGACCACGAAAACATTGGTGACCGTCCGGAGCTTTCGGGACAAGATCACGGCGAGGATGACTAGACTGTTGCCAAAGGTTCCCGTTATCGAGACGATGACAAAGATGATTCCAACAATGCATCTCTGGGTGTAGTCGTCAAAAACGAACCCCAAATCGTCGTAATCATTCCCATCATCAGTCGAAAGTTCAAACTCGGTCGTTGTTAACTCTGCCGTCGTTAAATTCATATCGTCATCATCAGTTACCGTGAATTGAACACTGGGCGTCACAAGAATACCGTTAGCTGTTCCAGCCATTTTTATGGAATAGAGACTTCACAGTTTCAATACAGGCCGTTTACTACGGATATTCGTTGGAACCATATACGCGAAGAACGAGCTTAAATTACTTGTGTGTCCGACATTCTATGAATGCAGTGTTATTCGTATTAGTCGAAGGTTGAGCGGAAGTTGTAAGCTAAAATAGTCTCAACATGATCCTCTCCTCACAGACATGCATACACACCGAAACTATCCCGAAAACACCCACCGATTTGCTCGATTCGAACTCGCCATTTTAATGGAATCTGTCATATCACGATTAGTCTGACTTGCAGTTGTGATGCAGACAAAATACATAGTCTGGCAGGTCTGACAATTCATACAATGCTGGCAGGTCGATATACAATTATCTTGCGTTGTGACACATGTCGCTGCACAATCTAAATGAAATGTACGGGTCGTGTCACCCTGCTGTGAACCAAGGAAAGACTGACTGTATTCATGCCGATATAAACCCCATACTGAACAAGGCCAGCTCGTTGACTCATAACCCAACAACCCCAACAAGTGCAATTGCGATAAGAATTGGGATATGTTTGTTTGTAACAAGAGGCTAGCGTGGCTATGGCTATATAGACCAATAGTGTGACGTCAGTTACCAGTGTGAACTGGGTCTAAAAATCGCTGGTAATCTAAAACGTCAATTGCTAAAGCGCAGGGAATCAGTTAATCAGTGGTTTTGGCAACATAACGTGTAAAATGTACCTTAAGGGAAAGCACACGTGACAGCACATGTGTTCTATAGTGGGTATACAGCTGTGCTCGTGATCGAAGGGTTATGGGTTCGAGCGCCACTTTTGCCAACGTGTTTGTGTCCGTGGGCAAGACACTTGCCTCGTCAACCCTAGTGATAAATAGGAGCTGTCGGTGAGAAATGCCACAATCTAACTGCTGATAGAGTTATGCGCCTTGCGAAATAATTCTGGTGATTTCCTGATGGCAGCGGTATTGCAACAGCACCAGGAAGCACCCCTCAGGGGTGGACATGTGCGCTATATATGTATCCACCTTTATTATTATTAAAATTACCAACTTATTTCTTTTTAAATCGTTGTAAAGCAATTTTTTAAAATCATTCATTTAACACCAAATCATTCATTTAACACACAAAAAACCATGCATGAATGTTAATTTTTTTAAAAGTATTACTACATCTATGTGGCTATAATTTCTTCAAGGTGGTTTATCATTGCAACATCATCCTTTAAAGTTATGTGATGTTATTGTTCGTGGATTTGGTAAATAGTTTATGAATGATTTAATGGGCCTTTAATTAAATCTCGATTTCTATAAGGAAACATTATTAAAGATGTTGTTGCGGTTAATTGTATGTTGGCGGCTAAGGACCGTTATGCCATCGGTTTCTACTATTATAATAATGTGTTAGCACAGCGAACGTTCAGACCCATATATGGTCACTATAACGTTACACTTTCGGTCTGTCGGATTTTGTGGGACCGTAAATCCAAACGTTTTACTTTTACAGCTTCAACATTCATAAGGGGGCATCAACGTATACAAGGACTTGCTACGAGACCAACCAACCCCAAGCAAGTCATCACAATCGGTCTGGACGGCGCCCTACTTGTGGACATTTTTGACACCTACGACCTTCACATTTCCGAGCCAAAAACGGAAACCGTCATCCTGAACGCCCACCTCGACCCCGAGCTCTCCGAGTACCCAGAGTCTCTCCTCCAAATCCACGGCATCAACATCAAAAACAACAAAACTTTTAAATACCTCGGCAGCCAGCTACAATCTGACCAACCAGCTACCGGAGATATTGAAGTCGATGCGCGCGTTCAAACTACGAAATCAAAGTTCGAGTCGCTCAAACAACTACTCCAAAATCACAAAATCAATTTGCGCACCCGAATGATGTTTTATAATTCATTCATTCGAGCACGCTTGACTTACGCGTGCCAGACGTGGACACTCACCGCCGCCCAAATCACAAAACTGAACTCTACGCATGCCTCCCTCCTCAGGCGAATGGTGCGCGGCGGACACAAACGCAAAAACGTCCCGACACTCTCAAAAATCGACCGGAAAAAGCTTTTGAAGTCTGAACTCCATAAACTGTACGACGAGCTGGACGCCAACTTCGCATACAAACACTCCAACAACTCAATCTTAGCCATCTGCAAGTCGACACCCTTGTCCGAGTTTATCGACAAGCAGAGACAAAAATTTGTTGCCCACACCATCAGACAACCGAACAGCAGGCATACTAAACAGCTTCTTTTCAATTGTGATTACTATAAACAGTCCGGAAATCGCATCGGAACCCTTCTCGAACAAACGGTCAAATCCACAGGCTTCGATCGCGACCAATTCAACCGAGCAGCGAGAAGCGGAGAGTTTTGATGATTAGGGAGTTCGTAAGCAAACTCCCCCTCTAAGCAGTGCAACGGCATTTGCGAGGCAGACAACTTGATTGATTGATTGTGGTGATGAGAAAGGCTTTATTCACGATTGGAATTCACAAAGGCAAACTGACGTTAGAGTAAATAAAATCGATTTCATTGTACATGTTGTACGTGAATCACAATAGTACTCTCGGTCAATAATATTATGTTGTCAATCATGATACAGATCAATGAACACAGCACAGTGAATCCCATTAAAGAACTTGCCCACGGATTAAAATAGGTTTTCTTCCAACGTATTTTAAAAATGTACGCCATGCATTTTTTCCTGTAGGTTAAATGTGGTACTTACAATTCCAAGGTTAAAGACACAGGCTCGTCAGCAATGCGCGCGCCACGAAATACGCAGTTATGTGTAGCAAAGGCGTGGAGCTGCGTATTTCGTGGCACGAATTTGGCGCGCGCACATTGTTATTATTATTTCTTTCTGGTATTCATACCAATGATTCCTCAAAAGTGCCTATTGCACTGTCACTCGCACGCGTGAGGAAACCCATGAAGAATTAAAAATGGCCAGAGACACCGGGGAATCCCCTTGCTCTTCACGAAAGAAAGCTCTGGGATCTTTAAAGTGCGTTACTGTTACCTAACACAAAGGACCAACGGCTTTACATCCCTTCCGAAGGATGGAACAAGTGTGGCCGAGTGCCTTGCTCAAGGGCACATGTACCGCAGCCGGGGGAGGTTCGAACCCGCCACCCCAAGTTGTTACCTATATATGATTGGGAGTCAATGACCCAAACCACTCGGCCACGGTACCCCCTGACGAGCCTGTGCCTTTAATTCACGCCTACAGTATGGTCACGTTGCTTTTTGATTTAAAATCAAGTGACAATGTCAATTTGAGTCAACTTATGATCTTTTACGATTTATTGAAATCTAGACTTTACTTGACAAAATTGGGTCATTTGGGATAAAATATATTTTCTCGAAAATGCAACAGAGCATATGTTTTGTGTGTACAAGATATGAGTCTTCTGACAAGTATTTCTGACGTTATCGTGTATTTAGTAACCGAGCAAGCGGGAAAAAAAGGCCTGTATTATGGCACTTTTTTATTTTTTAACTGAAGAAAAACGTGACATTTAATTCTTCTTCCGGAAAATCTAATATGCACAACCTATACGCTGCGGCATTGGGTGAGGTTACAATTCTGTGTGTGTTACGTGTTAGTGTTAGTGTTACAGATCTGTTAACAGATCTGTTTATACGGCATTAATCTCGACCTCTAACTGAGGTTTAACAGATCTGCTAACTGAGGTTAACAGATCTGTTAACACGGTGTTAACACCATGTTAATTCTCTGCACTGTACATAGGGCGAAGTCACAACTCCGGGTTGCGTGTTAGTGTTGGTGTAACAGATCTGTTAACTTAATCAGAATTGTGACCTCAGAACAAACACCGTGTTAACTCGATGTTAACATGATGTTTAAGACGTGTTAGTGTTACATCTCATGTGACAGATCTGTTAACAGATCTGTTAAGTTAATCTGAACGAAGTAGGTGGTGTTAATTTTGATTAATTTTGAACTTTCGTGATTCTCAATAAATTGAGTTTAATTTTTCAACACAACTTATAAATGTGTTGGATCTTGCATTCTACCCACAATTGAGCTCCGTGTAGATTTAGAAAATTTCAATCACTAGTGGTTAAGCTCGTGTAAGATGGACCGGAGGTCACAATTATGTGTTAGTGTTAGTGTTGAAAGTCGTGCAGAACCTAATACCGACTTGACATTTCCCAGGATGCCGAGTTAACAGATCTGTTAACAGATCTGTTACACTAACGCTTACACGGTTTCCCGAGACGCCGTGTTAACAGATATGTTAACAGATCTGTTACACTAACACTAACATGGAGCACAGAATTGCGCCCTCACTCACTGCAATTTGCGGTTCTGCGCACGATTTTCAAAACACACTAACACGCCGTGTTAACACGGCATTTGTTCTGAGGTCACAATTATGATTGAGATAACAGATCTGTTAACAGATCTGTAACACTAACACTAACACGTAACCACATATAATTGTGACCTCACCCGTTGTTTCGCTGTAGTAAGATGGCGTCCGGTTGCTTCAATGGAGGAGTGACCTTCCAGTCCATTCATTGTATAGGTCAGTACAGTGCAAACGGAAAATTCTAGTTACACTGTATTAGAAATTGCGCCTTCTTTTGCTCGCCGTTCAAAAAGGCAAATTAGCCTCTGTCACACACTCAAGCGTGACCGCCTAAACCGGACAATTGTCAATAGGGGAGCCGAACACAAAGGCTCAACCTTTGTTTCATTCGCCATATAGACTGCCGAAGTGAATACGTCATATTTTGTTAGTTGTGTAGGCAATTGACTCAGAACTAAAAATAACTCAGCCGTGTCCCTGTTGCAATGGTAACTTTCCGACGACCATGATAGTTTAGAGCCAATTACCATGGCAACGCACGTCACACTTCGGTTGTCTATTGACAGTTGTCCGCTCTGGGTCCTCAAGGCGCCTGCGCACACGTCACGCTTGAGTGACATGACAGATGCTAATGAGCCCGGCAATGAACCGACCGTATGCTCATTTTCAGGCGAACCCGCCATTCAGAACTGTAAATAGCCTCATTTGCGCTGCATAGCAACCTGATTGTAATGCGGGTAGATAAATTAAGTACTATCGATTTGTTGCTAGAGAAAATTATGTGCAGCTTTGTGGTTAATTTCTATTTTGAATGGCTGACTTAATGGCTGCATGATTTCTCGTGCAATGTCGCGTTTTGTCGCCTTTGTGGTGGACATCTCTGAATATTTGCGAGCTCTGCAATCTCGTACTTGGGTACACAGCCGGTGTTTTTAATCGAAACTTCTGACAAGAATCCACGCCGTGAAGCTATGGAGAACACTAGCGACAGTCTTCCGTACGAGTTCGACGATTACACCCAGCGAGTGATCGTGGCCGGCATGATCACAGTGATATCTCTGACAGGCATCATCGGGAACGTCATGGTCGGAGTAGCCGTGCTTCTGTCAACAAAACTCTGGACGACCACCAACGTCTTCGTGGTGAATCTCAGCATCGCCGACCTGCTAACATGCCTTGTCATCCCTTTGGATGTTACCGGCCTACTCGCCAGGACCACTTTACCGGTAGCTAACCCGGCATGCAAAATCGTGACAGTGATCATGTTCACTACTGTGGGTTGTAGCATCTTTACCCTGGCATCCATCGCGGTAAACCGGGTGTTTCTGATCACACGACCCAATACCACGTACCTCAGAATCTTCACACCCATGAAGATTGCCGTATGGATAGTTCTAACATGGTTGATTCCGCACCTGATAAGCCTAATACCGCTCTTATTCCAAATCGGCGCTGTGGAGTTTAACAAACAATACCATCTCTGCGGTTCGTTGCGTTCAAACCCTCACTACTTCACCTACAACCTTATTACAAGCTTAGCTCTTTACCCCGTCTCGCTTACCACCATATTCGTCAGCTATCCCCTCATCTGGATCCACTTGCGCCGCCAAGCTAAAAGGTTAGTCAGGTTACCGCTAAGCCAGAACAACATCTTCGCGTTGTCAAATCCCGTTATGAACCAGCCTCAGATAAAGAACAACACGTGTGATATCCCAGATACCACATCGAGCATCGAACAAAACCAGATCGCCACCACTTGTCACCGAGAGAGCGTGTCTTCTGGAAGTACTTGGCATAGAGAAGTCACCAAGAACATGTTGTACGTCGTGTGCGGCTTCGGCCTCTGCGCAACACCGTACGCCTTGAATATCGTCATTGCTTCGGACGGTCCAGGCATTCCCTACACCGTTACTATCTTACTACTCAACAGTTGCATCAACCCCATCATTTATGCCACTAAGCATCGAGGCTTCAGGACTGTCTTTGCTTGCATTTTACATCGACGGTGGAATCAGATTCCTAAACCTTCTCGTTTTCTGAAAGCTCTGACTAGATAATACCTGTACCGGGAAAATAACAATTATGTTTTTTTCCAAAAACATATAGAAGTCATTCAAGATATTTCATGTCCCTCAAGAAATGCTGTTGCGCATTTTGGAAAACACCCAGCAAAATGTAAAAGAAATGTGTTTAATCGTAAAAAAAAGAGTCCCTCGTAAGAGTACACGATTGTTAAACTGTTATGATTGAGATAACAGATCTGTTAACAGATCTGTAACATTAACACGTAACACACATAGAATTGTGACCTCACCCATTGTTTCGCTGTAGTAAGATGGCGTCCGGTTGCTTCAATTGAGGAGTGACCTTCCAGTCCATTCATTGCATAGGTCAGTACAGTACAAACCAAAAAATCAAGTTACACTGTATTAGAAATTGCGGCTTCTTTTGCTCGACGTTAAAAAAGGCAAATTAGCCTCTGTCACACACTCAAGCGTGACCGCCTAAACCGGACAATTGAGCCGAACACAAAGGCCCAACCTTTGTTTCATTCGCCATATAGACTGCCGAAGTGAATACGTCATATTTTGTTAGTTGTCTAGGCAATTGACTCAGAACTAAAAATCACTCAACCGTGTCCCTGTTGCAATGGTACCTTTCCGACGACCATGATAGTTTAGAGCCAATTACCATGGCAACGCACGTCACACTTCGGTTGTCTATTGACAGTTGTCCGCTCTCGGTCCTCAAAGCGCCTGCGCACACGTCACGCTTAAGTGACATGACAGATGCTAATGAGCCCGGCAATGAACCGACCGTATGCTCATTTTCAGGCGAACCCGCCATTCAGAACTGTAAATAGCCTCATTTGCGCTGCATAGCAACCTGATTGTAATGCGGGTAGATAAATTAAGTACTATCGATTTGTTGCTGGAGAAAATTATGTGCAGCTTTGTGGTTAATTTCTATTTTGAATGGCTGACTTAATGGCTGCATGATTTCTCGTGCAATGTCGCGTTTTGTCGCCTTTGTGGTGGACATCTCTGAATATTTGCGAGCTCTGCAATCTCGTACTTGGGTACACAGCCGGTGTTTTTAATCGAAACTTCTAACAAGAATCCACCCCGTGAAGCTATGGAGAACACTAGCGACAGTCTTCCGTACGAGTTCGACGATTACACCCAGCGAGTGATCGTGGCCAGCATGATCACAGTGATATCTCTGACAGGCATCATCGGGAACGTCATGGTCGGAGTAGCCGTGCTTCTGTCAACAAAACTCCGGACGACCACCAACGTCTTCGTGGTGAATCTCAGCATCGCCGACCTGCTAACCTGCCTTGTCATCCCTATGGATGTTACCGGCCTACTCGCCAGGACCACTTTACCGGTAGCTAACCCGGCATGCAAAATCGTGACAGTGATCATGTTCACTACTGTGGGTTGTAGCATCTTTACCCTGGCATCCATCGCGGTAAACCGGGTGTTTCTGATCACACGACCCAATACCACGTACCTCAGAATCTTCACACCCATGAAGATTGCCGTATGGATAGTTCTAACATGGTTGATTCCGCACCTGATAAGCCTAATACCGCTCTTATTCCAAATCGGCGCTGTGGGGTTTAACAAACAATACCATCTCTGCGGTTCGTTGCGTTCAAACAGTCACTACTTCACCTACAACCTTATTACAAGCTTAGCTCTTTACCCCGTCTCGCTTACCACCATATTCGTCAGCTATCCCCTCATCTGGATCCACTTGCGCCGCCAAGCTAAAAGGTTAGTCAGGTTACCGCTAAGCCAGAACAACATCTTCGCGTTGTCAAATCCCGTTATGAACCAGCCTCAGATAAAGAACAACACGTGTGATATCCCAGATACCACATCGAGCATCGAACAAAACCAGATCGCCACCACTTTTCACCGAGAGAGCGTGTCTTCTGGAAGTACTTGGCATAGAGAAGTCACCAAGAACATGTTGTACGTCGTGTGCGGCTTCGGCCTCTGCGCAACACCGTACGCCTTGAATATCGTCATTGCTTCGGACGGTCCAGGCATTCCCTACACCGTTACTATCTTACTACTCAACAGTTGCATCAACCCCATCATTTATGCCACTAAGCATCGAGGCTTCAGGACTGTCTTTGCTTGCATTTTACATCGACGGTGGAATCAGATTCCTAAACCTTCTCGTTTTCTGAAAGCTCTGACTAGATAATACCTGTACCGGGAAAATAACAATTATGTTTTTTTCCAAAAACATATAGAAGTCATTCAAGATATTTCATGTCCCTCAAGAAATGCTGTTGCGCATTTTGGAAAACACCCAGCAAAATGTAAAAGAAATGTGTTTAATCGTAAAAAAAAGAGTCCCTCGTAAGAGTACACGATTGTTAAACTGTTATGATTGAGATAACAGATCTGTTAACAGATCTGTAACATTAACACGTAACACACATAGAATTGTGACCTCACCCATTGTCTCGCTGTAGTAAGATGGCGTCCGGTTGCTTCAATCGAGGAGTGACCTTCCAGTCCATTCATTGTATAGGTCAGTACATTGCAAACGGACAAATCATGCTACACTTTATTAGAAATTGCGCCATCTTTTGCTCGCCGTTCAAAAAGGCCAATTAGCCCTGTCACACACTCGAGCGTGACCGCCTAAACCGGACAATTGTCAATAGGGCGGCCGAACACAAAGGCTTATAACCTTTGTTTCATTCGCCATATAGACTGCCGAAGTGAATACGTCATCTTTTGTTAGTTGTCTAGGCAATTGACTCTGAACTAAAAATCACTCAACCGTGTCCCTGTTGCAATGGTACCTTTCCGACGACCATGATAGTTTAGAGCCAATTACCATGGCAACGCACGTCACACTTCGGTTGTCTATTGACAGTTGTCCGCTCTCGGTCCTCAAGGCGCCTGCGCACACGTCACGCTTGAGTGACATGACAGATGCTAATGAGCCCGGCAATGAACCGACCGTATGCTCATTTTCAGGCGAACCCGCCATTCAGAACTGTAAATAGCCTCATTTGCGCTGCATAGCAACCTGATTGTAATGCGGGTAGATAAATTAAGTACTATCGATTTGTTGCTAGAGAAAATTATGTGCAGCTTTGTGGTTAATTTCTATTTTGAATGGCTGACTTAATGGCTGCATGATTTCTCGTGCAATGTCGCGTTTTGTCGCCTTTGTGGTGGACATCTCTGAATATTTGCGAGCTCTGCAATCTCGTACTTGGGTACACAGCCGGTGTTTTTAATCGAAACTTCTGACAAGAATCCACGCCGTGAAGCTATGGAGAACACTAGCGACAGTCTTCCGTACGAGTTCGACGATTACACCCAGCGAGTGATCGTGGCCGGCATGATCACAGTGATATCTCTGACAGGCATCATCGGGAACGTCATGGTCGGAGTAGCCGTGCTTCTGTCAACAAAACTCCGGACGACCACCAACGTCTTCGTGGTGAATCTCAGCATCGCCGACCTGCTAACCTGCCTTGTCATCCCTATGGATGTTACCGGCCTACTCGCCAGGACCACTTTACCGGTAGCTAACCCGGCATGCAAAATCGTGACAGTGATCATGTTCACTACTGTGGGTTGTAGCATCTATACCCTGGCATCCATCGCGGTAAACCGGGTGTTTCTGATCACACGACCCAATACCACGTACCTCAGAATCTTCACACCCAAGAAGATTGCCGTATGGATAGTTCTAACATGGTTGATTCCGCACCTGATAAGCCTAATACCGCTCTTATTCCAAATCGGCGCTGTGGGGTTTAACAACCAATACCATCTCTGCGGTTCGTTGCGTTCAAACCCTCACTACTTCACCTACAACCTTATTACAAGCTTAGCTCTTTACCCCGTCTCGCTTACCACCATATTCGTCAGCTATCCCCTCATCTGGATCCACTTGCGCCGCCAAGCTAAAAGGTTAGTCAGGTTACCGCTAAGCCAGAACAACATCTTCGCGTTGTCAAATCCCGTTATGAACCAGCCTCAGACAAAGAACAACACGTGTGATATCCCAGATACCACATCGAGCATCGAACAAAACCAGATCGCCACCACTTTTCACCGAGAGAGCGTGTCTTCTGGAAGTACTTGGCATAGAGAAGTCACCAAGAACATGTTGTACGTCGTGTGCGGCTTCGGCCTCTGCGCAACACCGTACGCCTTGAATACCGTCATTGCTTCGGACGGTCCAGGCATTCCCTACACCGTTACTATCTTACTACTCAACAGTTGCATCAACCCCATCATTTATGCCACTAAGCATCGAGGCTTCAGGACTGTCTTTGCTTGCATTTTACATCGACGGTGGAATCAGATTCCTAAACCTTCTTGTTTTCTGAAAGCTCTGACTAGATAATACCTGTACCGGGAAAATAACAATTATGCTTTTTTCCAAAAACATATAGAAGTCTTTCAAGATATTTCATGTCCCTCAAGAAATGCTGTTGCGCATTTCAGAAAACACCCAGCAAAATGTAAAAGAAATGTGTTTAATCGTAAAAAACAAAACAAAACGAGTCCCTTGTAAGAGTACACGATTGTTAAACTGTTAAAAACGGCGTTATTTCTACTCACAATTAAAAGCATGTCGAGAAAACTGCCTTGAAGAAATTTCAGCCACATACATGCAGTAATACTCAAGAAAACCTAAAAAGTCCAAGCATTATTTTTTGTGATTGGTAAAAAGGTTGTCTGCAGGCATTAAAAACCACCTTCAATTGGAAGTTTCTCCCACAAAGGTACAATTTTTCACGGGAAAAAAATCATGTGGTGTTTGTCACAATTGCAATCAACACGTTTTTTTTCTCGTCAACCCGTGAAGTAAAATTTTGGATAATAATGCAAATAATAATAATAATAATAATGACAATTAATAATGCGCCGGTATCCATAACAAAAAGATGCTCATGGCGCATGTATTGGGGCTTTATTAAATGCCTCGGCTAGTGTTGCATTTTGCGAAGTATTTTGTGAAATGCAAGTCAGAAAAGCTATACATGCGATTATCTTTAATGGCTTCATATCTGTTATGCAAATGAAATACTATGAATTGTAGGATAGGGCGACAAATCGTGTTTAAAAAAGCTATATTAGGGCGACCTGCTCAATAGGGCGACATTTTGGTGTCGCCCTAATATTTTTGAGTTTAAAATTAATTTTTTTAGGTCAAAAACCATTTTTTTTAGGTCGAGAACCATTTTTATGGGGACTGGAGTTGTTTCTCTTCGGTCTGTGACCATCTCCGGAAGCTTTGGGTAAAAAAATAAGGTGTCATTTTGAGTGACTCTTGCCGAAATTTCGGTGGTCCCCGGCGAGAGTCTTCCCGAAATGTCGCCCCATTGCGGCATTCAGCGTTGTTTAAACTCTTAGTATGATAATTGATCACTTAGACCACCCTCGTCAGCAATAATTAATTTTGCATAATTTTGACATATTTTATATTTTTGTAAACGAGTTGGGGCTAACCATGATTATTCAGAACCTGATGATTCCCATTTTATTGAGAACTATTTGAATATCTTAACTCTCAGTCGATTGTGTAGTTTATTATCTCCATTTATCTATATTATTTAGCACACTTTTTGAGTAATGCTCATGAGAAAAAATAAGAAGAAACTCGAAACCATCTGTACCACCGCCATAACCAAATGCAACAAAATACATGTATATGAATGTTTTTTTAAGTGTGCAAATTAAACACTGCGGCACAAATAAACCTTGACTATGTGGTTTATTGCATGTACGCGTGTGACTTCAACAAACAAAGCCGTATGGTTTATTAAAATGTGTTATTACAAAATGGTTATTAGAAAATGCTATTTTTATTCAATGTAATATCTTTTTTGTAAAGCATTTTGTATATGGGTAATTCCCAAAATTAGGGACCGTCCAAAAGTGTGACATGCTTTTTAAGATTTCCAAGTGTTTTTAATAATTGAAAGTGGTTTCCCAGTAGAAAATAATTATTTGTATTTGTACAAATGCCACTCAAATTAAATTTATGTGTGTAGATATGGCACCAAGGTAAATGCAAACTCATTATACAGCCAATTTTCATTGGCGTAGGTAACCCGGGACACCAAACTCCTATTCAATACCATGGGACAAATTATATGCTTTTATGGTCTTTTGTTTTGAATGTTTTTTCAGGAATCAGAAAACAAAATATTGAAGAAAATGATGCTGCCCCCTATAATCACAGGCCACAGTCCATTACTGAGAATTTGTGGTCATAAGTGGTGACTTTTGAAGCAGAGAGTGTCGTACGTAACCGGGACACCAATAATTTTGGACCCCTAATTTTGAAAATTTCCCATATCTATCCCGCACTGCTGACCATAGGTATTACAGGCAAACCAACTTACAATAACAGGAAATATCTTTTCACTTTTGCAACTGAAACGAAGGAAGCGAAAGCGGAAAGTATATTAGGCGGGACCGTAATAATACACGTATATGATAACCAAGACAACATGTCATAAAGTGTCGATCATATACCTGATGTGTGAAATGTGTAGAGGGAAGTATTTATACAATTATATTGTCACACTGTTTGTGATACACTTTGGTGCTTAAAGGGCCCATGATTAGGGATTTTTGTTAATGAAATGTATGCTAAATGAAACTACTCTACTCAGTTAGTCATACAAATCCTATTTGGAGCTTGTTTTGGGGTTAAAACAAAGGTTTTTAGCTTTTATGCTAAGTAATATGCATTTTGATGAGCAAGGTTGTGATGTCACAAGAGGCAAACACAGGAAAATCACATTCAGCTGTGCACATAAGATTCCACTTTTTTCTCAAACTTGCTGAAACTGTTGTAACCCATGGGTGTTTGAGTTTGTTTTACATGTTTCCTGTTGTAAGCCATGACAAAACTGGGGTGAAAACTGCAGCAATTTGCCACAATTCCAGCTTGAAGTCTTATGTTGTTTGTTTACTTTGCCTTGTGTCGTCCTGAAGTGACACGCACCAAACAGCGCCCTCTTTCTGTGATTTACTGCAATGAAACCTTGAAAAAAGGCTACCTTTTTATTGATTTTACATCAAAACGAACGATAGTAATGTCTTGCTAAACAAGTAACCCATCATATGCATCAAAGTTGTTCAGCATGTCATGGGCCCTTTAAATTATCTATTCAGAATAACCTAAGCTTATTTTTTATTTTTTTTAAAGACAAAATAAAGACATTTGTTTGGAAATATATCGTCTTGATTGTCATGTATATACCCCGTTGCCGCTGAATGACCGAAATGTTGCTAAAATGCGGACCCCTTTCTTGTTTAGTTTTGCCTGAAGCTCGGCAAATGTAGTGTACATTTTTGCTTTAAGTTCCAGAAGCCTGGAAGGTGTGGGTAACAGTATTGTACAAAATGTTTGCGTCTGTAGGGAAAACAAAAACAAATGCTGTTAGCGTATGGTCAGGTTTCCTAAACACAGATTACATGATTGGAAAACTTTTAAAAACAAGAATAATGTTGATGAACTGCCTTGTAGAAATTTCAGCTACATATAGATGCTGTAATACCTCAGAAAACCTTAAAATTCCATGCATGATTTTTGTGTTTAATGAACGGTAAAAACAATTGTTTGCAAACGACCTTTTTAATAGCACCTTCATTTTGCAATTTATCCCACAAAGGTACAATTCTACACGGGGAAAAATCGTGGTGTTTGTATGTTACCATTACTATAGATGTTCGTGTCAACTCGTGAAGTTAAACTTTGGGTAATAGTCCGGTCAATTTACGGGAAAATTGTGCCTGACTAATTGCAATAGAATGCATTCCAACACTAGCTGGCGTATAGAAAATCACTCATTAACGTACTAAAACTGTAATATTTTCTAATGAGTGGAAATGTGATTTTTTTTCACGCCAATTCGCAGTAAATTGTGTAAGTTTGTTTATTTATTACATTGATGCCGCTAATTCGTCTGTTACCTATCAGGAATCCGTGCACATTATGTAACACGACTACTCGTAGCAGACGAAATATTTCCCGTCGTCTGCTAAAAATGATGCATTATAAACAGACATTTTATTTTCACATTTCGGGAATTTTGTTCATAGTTAGTTGTCAAACAACTGCCCTGCGTGTTATTCCTTCTTGTAAATTGGTTTGTAATAATTGTTAATGTTTGCTTACAGTGTGGATAAAATAGCACAGTGTTGTGTAGAAAAAGTATGGAGATGGTGATAAGGTTCATGCAAAAAACAACAAAGGAAAATATATCTTAGATTTTTTCACTTTAATTGTTTGTGTTAAAACACATGTAGGCCTACTTCTTGTATTGTAAATGTGCTTATTACAAAAATAAATTCCAAAATTCGACCATCCTTATAGAAATAAGAGCGTTTTTCCTGAGCGAGCACCTGATTTAAACACTGCCGTCTGTTCGCAAGTGGTCGTGATTACCATGCACCTACCATTGCGAAACATGTAGGTTGGAGTACGTTACCAGACTAGTTTCTGAGACGTCGTCGTCTGCTCGCAAGTGGTCGTATTACTACGCATCCACTATTACGAAACATACAGACTGAGGAACGTTACCAGACTAAATTTTAATTCTTAATTTTTGTCTTCAAAAACTGCTTCAAAAACACCTTTTCACTCAAAAGAAACAATTATATTTTTTGAATATATGTTTATTGAAATAATGCGGCCTAGATTCATGTTACACTCCTCAGAATAAAATAAGGGTCAAAAGTATTTTTGTGAAAAATGTTAACCAAGTCAGGACATAGAAACATTGTTCGTAAGGATAATGGGCTAAAGGTTGCTCTGCAACATTTTCAGCACTTTTCACATGGTTTGCATGTCTATTGGCTTAGAAACTGACAGATCACGTGACAAGACACACAAATGCTGATAACAGGTTCATGATGTCGCAATCAAGTTTGGCACATCTGCTTTATTTTTCTTCAAGACTTAATGAGATTCCCCACATAATCAATAGGATTCTGCACTTGATAAAGTAAAGTTAAACAGTGTCTCAAAACATACAGAAATAATGTTGATTTGCCAAAGTTTATGACAGGGAGAGAATATCAACTGGTGGGAAAGCCTTCAAATTAGGGAGGGGGCTCAAGAGGTCCCCTCATCCCTACAGCTTCCATGCTGGTTAACCCACTGTTTAACTTTACTCTATAAAGTGCAGAATCCTATTGATTATGTCTGGGGAATCTCATTAAGTATTAAAGAAAAATAAAGCAGATGTGCCAAACTTGATTGCGACATCATGAACCTGTTATCAGCATTTTTGTGTCTTGTCACATGATCTGTCAGTTTCTAAGCTAATAGACATGCAAACCATGTGAAAGGTGCTTAAAATGTTGCAGAGCAACCTTTAGCCCATTACCCTTACTAAAATTGTTTCTATGACCTGACTTGGTCAACATTTTTCACAAAAATACTTTTGACCCTTATTTTATTCTGAGGAGTGTTAGCCTTGATCAAGGCGTTGGGCTTGTCTTCTAGACGGTCCGCTGAAAATAAAACTGAACAAAGCGCTTACAAGCTACGGAATCTGTTGCACGTGTTGGCTCACAACGCGCCGCGCTACGACTATGCACACATGCACGTACTGAACATGTATCGGTACGGTCCTAAACCCAACGCCTTGATGGTTATGCATTCAGCCAGCGAAACTCATTACAGTAATAGGGAAACCACCCCAGCGTGAAATTTCATTGGTCGACGCAAGGCCAAGGTTATGTTTGAAAAACGCTATATGATCTGCGACCCCCCCCCCCCTGCAGTTTGTTCATCCGAGGCAGTATTAAGAGCTCCCACCAATCATTCAGGAAAGCTGTCATATTACGACCGTTGTCCCCCAGAAGTGTAATCAAATACGTAAACAGACAAGCACAATCAATGCAACGAACCCGAGAATATTGGTTGTTTTCGTCCGTCGATCATGCCACGGTTCTCGTAACATGAGGACGCCATGACATGCATAATGCATGCTCGCGTCATTACGTGCTACTCATTAAGCTCTTGATTGGCTCAAGACAAATGTTAAATATTCATACCTTGCATACCCGCATACCCAAAGCTCGGCCAAAACTGGCCGAACAAATAAAGAAAAACATTAAACCCGGAAGTGGAGACTCGACAAGGCTGTCTTTCGAGCTAGGCCAGGCCGTACGCAGCTAGTACGCAGTATGTACGCAGCCAGTGTGTTGCCGTACGGGTTTACTACGGAAGTGGTTATCTCACAGCACTTGGCTCGTTTTGATGCCGTGTGAGTTTGCATGCGCTGGACCCAATATTCTCTCGTACAGCAGAAAAAACCTGGAGACGGCCCTGGACAAGGCTAGAGGAGTGTATAATGATTTATATTGCAATTAGTTCTAGATAAAATCGTAAATTCACTAGATCCCAAATTATGTATTGGGGCTTTAACGCGTGTTCTGATGAGCGGATCGGAGCAAATGAACGACATGCAGGCCGGCTTTGTACCAAATTGCCATCCTGTAATTACCGGATTGAACCAGCCTATGGAAGAGTTGCCGAAGGGAGAAAGCATATGCTGACTAATTACATTTGCTAATTCGAAGGGAGTGTTTTGGGGAACACTCATGTGTTTCTATAGCGATGGCAGGTATAATGCCAATGTATTGATTGATTTTATTGAAAATGACAGTACTCGGTGGCGCTGCATATTATTATTCCCTTGCAGTCCAGAAGGTGTTTTAAAATAAATTGGTGCATGGTTTTGCGGTTTGTTGTTTGTAATTCACTTAATATATGCAGGATTCTAATTTTGTAAAAGTGAATCTCCCACTGATTTAAGCAGCGTATCTAGATCATATTTCTGAGCCCCCTTTCCCCCCTTGTTGATACCATACAATTTGTCACATTTTTCTCATCATTCTGAAATTTCGCGCTCTCAATCCTTAAATTTTGTAAGAATATCGTCAAATAAATTCGTTTTGTTAACGAATTTATCAGGTTCCATAAAGCAGTGTAGTGATTACACCAACCTTTTTGCTTCCACATCCAAATTGGAGATTGCAAATTTCATGTTTTCTTCGCAGCGATAGTATTTTGGGGAGGTATTTTATGTGATTGTTATTTGAAGTACCGTGATATTTTCTGGAAAAAAATCTGGACAAGCTCCTTTAATGTTGGCAAGAAAACATTTGAATCAACACAGTAAAGGGTAGCTTGTGAGAGTTTGTTGAAATTTATTGTTGCCGACAATTTTCAATCACCAGTTTTCTCGTTCGTTGCCGCGGAAAATAGTACTTGGCACGTATACGCCCACATTGCATGTACCGGTGCAGTCATCCGTGTCAATTTATGTTTGTTTTGCTCGCGGAATGCGTCTATAATTGATTTTTCTTTTCAAGCTGTGTATAGATCGTGTTAACGCAGTTATGCAGGTCGTCGTAAACTTGCTGATTAATATGTTGACATTTGGCCTCGATTTAGAAATGTAATACCCAGCAAATGCATGTAGCTGCATGCCCGCAAAAATGACAGAATCTCGTGCATTCATCACTTGCTGCGTTACACATTTATGTATACATTGCGCACCTGATATACAGTCTCATGGCCGAGTTGAATGGTTGAATGGTTTATTCATCTCTTCGACCCCATAAAAGAGGGTATGAGAGCCAATAAATTACAGACAGATAAGAAAAATAATTTAAAAAAATAAAATAAACTAAAGTGAGTTACAGGCATTATACAAATAAACAGTTAATTAATTGAATTTTGACATAATCATCTTAATAAATTTAGCTAAGTTACATAGTTGATTTGAGCTTCGTACATTGAACAAAAGTCCTAGTTTGTCAGGATTTGGTCTAGTCCAATAAAATCTCTTGATAAGGGTGGATCTTTCGTGAGTGAGAGACGGACAAACAAGAACATAATGAAATTCATCACAGTTAACGTGGCTATTACATAAAGGGCAAATGTTGACTACTGAAGAATTAGGTACATAACGAGTCTCAGTATACCGGAGATGATGGTTGCCTGTTCGAAAACGGGCATACACTGTTTTACAAGAGTTATTTAGTTTGAAAAGATAATTTTCGAGGCATAAATCAGTTTTAATAATTCTATAAAACGAGCAAAGTCTGTTACTTGATAAATCACTTTCCCATTTCTGGTTTGCAACATCCTTTAGCCTACGCTCTAAGCATTTAGAAAGTATACTTTTATGACTCGCATTGATATTAGTACTATTCCATAACATAGAGTACCCAGTATCATCTAATAACCTTTTCATACAATCAATCCATTTAGAGCGCACAATATTATGATCGTATAAAGTTCTCATGAGACGATACATGACATTTGAAAGACGATTTGGATTAGTAACAATATGTAGCCAAAAGTTAAACATTCGAAGTTGTACAGTGTATTTGAGTTCTAATCTACCTAATTCACCATAAGCAATACAATTAGCTGTACGATAATTTACTCTTAGTAAATTTTTCAAAAACTTCTTATAACAACTCTCAATTTGGGCAATGTTTGAGAAACCCCAAATTTCACAGCCATACAAAAGTACTGGAGTAACTACCTGATCAAAGAGTTGGCACTGAATATCAATAGGAAGGTCAAGTTTAGTAGCTTTAGTCTTGAGACTAAATAAGGCTCTTCGAGCTTGCTCGACTTGCTTATTAATAGCCTTGTTAAATAAACCGTAACAATATTCGTGAAACACGACGTTTGGTAGCAGACGAAGTTTTTCTCGTCGTCTGCTATTTAACGATGAAACGAATAGACGAAACAAACACGGGGCTCTGTTAAAGGGCCTGTGACATCCAAAATAACTTTGTGCCCAAGCTTTGCTTCATAATGATGGAATACTTGTTCAGCAAGACATACTATTGTTCGTTTGGATGTAAAATCAATAAAAGGTAGCCTTTTGCAACTTTGAAGATTTCATTGCAATAAATCACAGACAGAGGGCGCTGTTTTGAGTGCATCACATAAGGAAGACAGAAGGGAAAAGTTAAGAAAAAACATAAGACTTCAAGTTGGACTTGTGGCAAATTGCTGCAGTTTCTACCCCCGGTTTTGTCATGGCTTACAGCAGGCAACATGTAAATCAAACTCAAACAGCCATGGATTACAAAAGTTTCAGGAAAATTGAGAAAAAAGTGGAATCGTTTGTGCACAATTGTATGTGATTTTCTTGTCTGTGCCTCTTGTGACATAGTGACCTTGGTCATGAATATGCATATTCGCATTAGCATAAAAACTAAAAACCTTCGTTTTAACCCCCAAAGCAAGCTCCAAATGGGATTTTTATGACTTTAACTGAGTAGAGTGGTTTTAAAGCATAGATTTCATTGATAAAAATCCTAAATAAGGGGCCCTTTAACTTCATGTAATGGTCGAACAACTGCCGCCCTGCTGTTATTCACTCGTGTAGATTGGTTTGTGGTAATCGTTCATTTTTGTTTGAGCGGAGAAAGTAGCACAGACACTGTCTCGTATGGAAGATTGTTTATTCGTCTGTTTATTTTAAAATAATTTTAAAATAATATTTTTTGTTTTGCTTATTTCCTAGTCATTGTCCGTGAACACCCGTTTGTCATCTCAAACTGTTCGATTACACTTGACTTCGCTTGGCCATTAAAGAGCCCCTTATTTAGGATTTTTATCAATGAAATCTATGCTTTAAAACCACTTTACTCAGTTAAAGTCATACAAATCCTATTTGGAGCTTGCTTTTGACTTGAATTATCGTAAGGTTTTTAGTTTTTATGCTAATGCCAATATGCATATTCATGACCAAGGTCACGATGTCACAAGAGGCAAACACAGGAAAATAACATTCAACTGTGCACAAAAGATTCCACTTTTTTTCTGAATTTTCCTGAAACTTTTGTAATCCATGGCTGTTTGAGTTTGTTGTACATGTTGCCTGCTGTAAGCCATGACAAAACTGGGGGTGGAAATTGCAGCAATTTGCCACAAGTTCAACTTGAAGTCTTATGTTTTTTCTTAACTTTTCCCTTCTGTCTTCCTTATGTGATGCACTCAAAACAGCGCCCTCTGTCTGTGATTTATTGCAATGAAATCTTCAAAGTTGAAAAAGGCGACCTTTTATTGATTTTACATCCAAACGAACAATAGTATGTCTTGCTGAACAAGTAATCCGTCATTATGAAGCAAAGCTTAGGCACAAAGTTGTTTAGCATGTCACAGGCCCTTTAAATGAATGTGCCTACCAACTCCCTGAAATAAATTCCTTGAATGGATGGAATGACCGACGTATAAGGAAGAGAAATATCTCTGGGTACATGCAGGTTAATCTGAACAAGAATGTTAGTTGTAAACTCCACCCGCTTCTAAAATTCGTTTTTTTCCTGTACCATATAGAACCAGGTTTGACTTTCACCTTCCAGTTTCAACAATCAATACTAGTACATCGCCGACATATGTTTCTGTTAAAACATAAGCACTTGATGTATTGTTAACCTGCTTATTACAACAAATATTGCCGAATTCGTCCATCATCTTATAAATAAAGGTATTTCCCTTAAGCGAGCACCTGTTTTAGATTTGTTAAGAGACCGTAGTCTGCTTCTATCTTGTCGTGATTACCATGCCCCTTTGGGCAATGTACTTAAATTGCCTCTCTCAATTAACCCAGGAGGAAATATGTACCTGCGAGGGTAATTAGAGTGACGTGTGTGTGACTAACTCATGAGCGCCTAACAAGCAGCCGGGGTTATTGAGGATTCGAATGCGCTATATACATGTAAATATTTAAATAAGATGAGGACAATATTTTAGTCGAAAACCTGCAAGCACCAAATGTCGTTTTTGCGGCTGTACTTCGGTTGGAGACGTGACTGTTGCGTTTGTATTTCTGGCAACATTTGTAGTTCAGCTGTGTGATGAATACTTCATCTTCAGACATGTGACCTTTTATAGGCAATCAGCTGGTTTCAATTTTGGTTCAACATTAGTGCCACTGTGGAAAACGGTGTACATCTTTGGCGTTTTCCTTTTTTATTTTATTGAACGAGCACAGTTGCGTGCCTGAAATGCTTGACAGATGTGATAGAAGATGTAACACAGTTAACATATTGCGATGAATAAATCTTTTGTAAATGCCTCGTGGTGTAATTTAATATATATTTTTTTAAAAATCGGAAGTTACACCTCGAAGACGTAAGCAACCCCTTGTTAAGTTAGATCAAGGTCAGTTCGTGTTAGATTTATAACCCACGATAAAGGTACGGCGGCTTTACTTTATTGTTACCCTACACGCTGATTGGTGAAAGGAAAGGTATGACCATCCTATTATCAGACGTGGCCTTGTATCACATTATGTTCGGTATTGCACTAGGTGCAAATCAAATTACAATGTATACCGTAAATATGTAAATTTGCAGCACGGCGCCTGGGACAAGCCTAAGGCAAACCCAGACCAGCCGCTAGAATACGGTATATAAAATTATCACTTCTAATTAATGCAGGTAGCTTTTATACGTGGTGAGATTTTCAGTGGTTTTTAGCTATATTCACTGGTTTGCCTGGGTCATGCGCAGAATTATAGATTGTCCTTGTCAGAAATGAAACAACCATCGACATTATCATACCAACGTAATTGCTAATCTGCAGGCCTATACATGATTGCCAGTGCATCTGAAGCTGCCCTTCCAGCACACTTGTTGTTTTCCCGAATGTTTACACCAGAGATTCAAGCAGCAATGCATGAATATAATTCAACTGGTGCTTCTATGTTCGAATTTGACGATTACATCCAGCGAGTGATCGTGGCCACTATGCTTTTGGTAATATCTCTCACGGGCATCATCGGTAACGTCATTGTCGGAGTAGCCGTGCTTCTGTCAACAAAACTCCGGACGACAACCAACGCCTTCGTGGTAAATCTCACCATCGCGGACCTCCTGACTTGTCTTGTCATCCCTTGGGACTCGATCGCTCTGCTGAGCAGGGACGGCCTGATCTTCAGCAAGTGGGTCTGCAGCACCGTCGCTGTAGTCCTATTCACCACCGTGGGCTGCAGCATCTACAATCTCGGCTCCATCAGCTTAAACCGTTTACTGCTCATCACACGACCGACCACCACATACCGAAAGATTTTCACTCCTAAAATAATCGCCGCGTGGCTGCTCCTCACGTGGATAGTCCCGTTCCTAGTTAGCTTCCTGCCACCTCTCCTAGGCATCGGTTCTGTGGGCTACAACAAGCAGTACTACTTCTGCGGCTCGCTGCCTTCCAACCCATTCTACTTTACTTACAACATCATCATCGGGATGGGTTTTTATCCTATCCCGCTGCTCGCCATTTTCACCAGTTACCCGCTGATCTGGATTCACCTACGTCGTCACGCCAAACGGTTGACCACTACTCCTCGGACACAAGACGTTGCCCTCGCTGTTTCAAACATCAACCAAGGTTTCGTTAGTGGCAGCCATCCGCCAACACCACCAGGATCCAACATCAATTTAGTTTCCGCGGGCGTCAATAAGACCAAAGCCCCACCCAAAAGCAATCCATCTGGCCAAGGAGTCAATCGACAGAATGAGGTGACCAAGAATATGTTGTACGTTGTGTGTGGCTTCTTTCTCTGTCTTACCCCTTACACGTTCACCCTGTTGTTTTGGGCAGACGGACCCGCCATCCCTTACACCACTGCTATCCTCCTGCTGAACCATTGCATCAACCCATTGATATACGCCACCAAGCATCGCGACTTCAAGATCGTCTTCGGCTGCATCCTGCGTCGCCAATGGGATCGCATTCCAAACCCATCTGGGTTCCTTAAAGCTTTAAGACGAACATGAACCCTTATGCATCAAACGGGGAAAAGAGGAAATAAACGGCGCCATTAAGTTCCTTTCATTTAGCAAAGCAAACTCATTGTTGAAGACTTGAAGTTGTGTATTGTAGAAATCAATGTGTAAACGGTTGGCGGTCAGTGAACTCTATATCTCTTTTGAAGATGGGTGAACTGGTGAGTGTGAACTCGATGTTAATTGTTCAAAAATCAATACAATGGCCACAATTTGTCACATAATGGCTATCGTCAGACTGCATGGACAAACACTCCAGGAAACCCTTCTTCGTATTGTAAATATTAAGACCAACTCATTCGAAATTCGGCAATTTTAATTCAATAGTTTATTTTTTATAACAATGGCCAACAGTGGCCGCTGACTGGTTGAATGATGAATATATAAACAAATATACAGAAATAAAACAGGTACATGTTATAAAATGTAAACATCGTATATAAATATTGTTAATAGTAGAAACAAATCCAAATTAAAGTAATTGAACATATTATAAAACATTCCATGCACAATTTTAGCCAGCTGAGGTATGGTTGATTTTCCGTATCTTTCTGTGGTACATTTAAAACATGTCAGGGTTAACCTTCAAGTTGTCAATACTGACATGCTACGCAATACCCGTGAGTTAACAGATTTTTATGGTGGTATAGATTTTGATGGTGGTATAGTAACTGTAATTTTTGTGTACACGTACAACTGCTAACGCTAGCCTTCTTTCATAAGCCTCGGGACTCAATCGGAACTGATTCAGTCCATTACCTACGTGTGTGGGCTTCCAGGGGGCGTGGTTGATGGCACTTATCTCACAGTCCAGTCAGTCCGCAGCGCCCCCGATAATGAGGTCAAATGCCCAATTTTATCTGCACAGCTCATCGGCGTGAACGCACCGCGAGAAAGTCCGGGATGTTCGCGAGATTTCGTTGGCCTTATTTTGTTGCTCGCAAGCGTTTTAAACGAGTAGTTGGTGGCCAAGATGGCTGGGTAAGTTTGGAAAACAATTCTTTCTGTTTCGATTGATGTATATTTTGTCACAATTTGGGTAATTTTTTAGTTGGTAATTGTGTAAATCTGAAGTGATGGGTCGTATCGTGGATTTTGAGGGGGTCAATTGGTTTGTGCATCCTGACTGGACTAGACAAAACTTTGGAAAACAATAGCGTTTTTCCGATAGATGAAGACACGTGCTTTTGTTTAACGTGTCATGTGGCTTGCTGAAAGAGTTTTTTCAATGGTTTTTGCGCTACGATTTTACCGCGAGATTTCACCCTTTTAGCAGTGCGACTGTGGCTGCACACGTACGCGTGTGCACGCAGACATTGTAGAAATGCGCCTGAACACATTCATGACAGTCAACTCGACCATTGGACCAACTCGACCGTTGGACCAACTCGTCCGTTGACCGACTCGACTTCAAAGTTGAGGGAAATTTGGGGAGTCGATCATGGCTTCAGACCTTGGGTGCAAAACATATGAGTCAGGCTGACAAATTGTTAAGTCTTTCTTCACACAATTAAAACAAAATCTTAATTTTTTTTTATCCCACTTTTATTTATTTTTGAAAGTATTGGGAATTTTAAAGTTGGAATCAGGTCAAGTCGCCCCTTATGAACTTGGCCCCTCCCCCTCCCCCTCCCCCTCGATGTTATTAATAGTGCTCACTAATTTTGTTTTAACTTTTTCCAATTACTGCAGCGGTCATCATGGGGACCTGCTGTTATGTACATGTATGCAGCATCAAAAGCACAATGGCATAGGATAACGCAAAGTTAATCTGAGACAGTCATCTCCCGACAACTTCACAGAGACTCCGGCATTTATCTCTGGTAATTTTAGTCATTCTTACTCACTTACTTGCAAACTTACGCTGGGGTAAAACAAGATCTGGGGGTAAAAACAAAACCTGTAACAAACCTATGTGTGGGCCATAAAGCTTTAAAAAGAACCGTTAACAATCTGTCGTGTTTCCTGTGTCATATAATCCTTTGCCCAACTGGACTGATTACTGTTTAAAATTTATTTGGGCAGATGGAGGCATAGAACAAGGAAAAAGAACATTAGGAAATTACTTCACTCTTGTGTAAACATAAAAAAAGCTTCAGATCCCGGCTAAGTGATTTTTAGGAAAAAATGATTAAAACTAAGATTGACTACACACTTGGCTATGGTTTGAGAGTTTTTACACCTAACCGGTTTGAATTTAACTTGATTTATGGGGGCTTAACAATACTGTTCGAAGAGGAGAAAAGGAAATAAAGGTAGACCTATACATGCATTCAATAAATAGCTCCGTGTGTACAACCCACGAAAAAATTGGTGGACTAGAAACCAGTCTAATCTGGAACTAGCAATGACGTCATCGTTAGCCAATCGGACAACGGGAAACTATGCGGTGCCACGGCGGTAATTTTGGGTTTGTGTTTATTCGGAATGACGATGGATTTCGCTGCATCCTGACTGGACTAGACAAAAGTACGTACAATTTTCATTATTTGTGGGTAGAATATTACATATTCTTTGTATAAAAGGTAAACATGGACTGCTGATTGTAGTGACAAGGGAAGATTTTGGCCGATTTTTGGGGTGTCGTTTGTCGTGTTTTTGGACGTGTTTTTTCCTGAATATTTCTCACCTCAAAATGCAAAAAAAACATGAAATAGTGATACTCGACGACAGATATGTTTCTCTTCTTTCCGAAAAGTCTAGTGTTATAGGTCAGATTTCTGGAAACGACTAAGAAATCCTTAGTTTTCGACGGGCTGTTCAAGCTCATTAAATATGCACGACCGTAACTGGTTGAGGTCACGCGTGCATATTGTGCACATAAAAACAAGCACTTTTTAGCGCGCTGCGGACTGACTGAGTCCTTGTGTGTTGAGCGTTCATCGATTGTCCAGGCAGGGTGTGATCTATAGCGCTAACACGCTGCCTGCCTGGTGCCGCTGGAAATGCAGCGCAAAGATAAAGAAAAACATAAGGTGATCGTCGCGCTTGACACAAGGCGTTCATACCGCTAAAGGTAATCTGCATAACCTCCTGCCAACACATGAGGTCGCTGTTTACGCTGGAGAAGCTCGCCACGGAAAAACCCTGCACAAGGCTATTGCGTGTTTCGCAGGAATAGCGTCTGGTGTACTGACGTACTTCCTTTTATATACACTTACTATCAACTTGACTAGACTTGTTGTAATTCACGCGGCAAGTGTAAAGTGTATGTAACCGAGTCGGTGTACAATAACAATTTCAGGACAACAGAGGGCATTCAAACCAACAGTTATACATTCGATTTATTTAATAAATTTATTTACATCGACACTTCAAGCTTAATTTTATTATCAAATTGTTTAGCTCAATGTGCTCAGGCAGGTACTTTCACAAATGCAGAAAGCTAAAAAGGATTGTAAAACGGCACTATCAAACGATACCGTAGCTTATAAGTGTTAAATGACAGTCAACTAGCAGAAACTTGGCAGCACTACGGCTCAAGCACAGCCCGAAAGGCAGTGTCACGGGCAGTATATCTGGTGTACAGTCATGGTGGATAATAAATAACAAAACATATTGTATCAGGAGGACATACCAAAAATACAAAATAATTCCACAAGATGGTCACCACCCTCCAGCAATCAGGGTAGTGGCACAAATAACATTGTATGATTGGTATGTGCATTTTAAAAAGATAAAACCTAATGGCTACACTGGGGCTGAACTGTGACCGACCATGCATGAATGTAGGTCCGGTCACATGTAGAATCAATATCAGAGGTTGATTTTGGACTTGCGTCGGGGAAATTGAATGTTAAGGTTGTTTTTGCCCTTACCCGACGTAATTATTAACACTGTATACTCAGCACTGAGTATACAGTGTTAATAATTACGTCGGGTAAGGGCAAAAACAACCTTAACATAGAATCAATATGTTGATTTATTCGGTTGAGCACCAGGGCGAATTAGAATGAATCTACTTTACCCTTGTTATGTAAAGTGAAACGGTTCAGTGGTCACGAGTGGTATAAATAAGCACGAGTGACGCGCAGTGCTTCACTTCACGTTTGTTCGCTAATGCTGCATACTGCAAAACTTTTTACTCTTGGGGGAGGGGACACCGTTGTTTTTTTTGCTAGCCTGAAAGCAGTTGGTTCGCATAGGTCAGGCGTACGTTTCCATTTTTCCTAAAAAAGGTTTGTGGTTTTTCGTATCTGGCAGCCAACGTAACAACGGGTGTGCGTTCGGGTAAACATACCCGTTAGCTTCAATAACAAGCTGATTATCCATGTCTTTGTTTGTCGATAAAGGAGACCTTTTATTCTTAGTTTGACTTGATGGACATGGAGTTGTTTCGTGCAATAAAGCAGCCAGGTTACAGCGCCAAGCGGTGACATAGGGCCTACCAAAACCATTGTAGTTGTGGTGCTTTTGTGGAACGTGTATAAAGGGTAAACCGTGTTTACCGTGTAGGAGAGGACGACATACAGCATCCAAAATGAGACTGCTAGGCAGTGGCGTGCACCACATGCACGCGTGAGTTTTTAGTGCCCAGAAGTGGTCAATTCCAAAACCTCCCACGGACCAGTTTAGAGGAGGGGTCCTGGACGCGCGTCCTGGACCATAAGCCTAAATTTATCATTTTTCTTTAACACATTTAACACTCTGAACAAAGACTACCATTTTTTTCTGGCTCTTTCAAGCTTCTAACTACTTTATCTTTTAAAACAACGTAACGAGTATTGCACAAAATTTGTCACAAATGGGAATCGAACCAGGGACATTCATAACAAAAGTCTATCACTCTAACCACTACACCAAACGAACTCGCTGCAAGCTCATCACTTTTTAATGAATTCAACCCTAACCCTAAACCTAACCCCTGACACCTAACCCTACCCTAGTCTCTTCTCAAGATGTTCTCATATGGTCTGTAATAACAACAACAAACATCCAAGGAATTTCAAAAGAATTCCTTTCAGTTTTTAGTGGGTGGGGAGTTGTGCGTTAACGGAAAGAGTAGGGAGGTTTAGATGCACATAAAACGCGAACGTGAACGCGAAATTAATGCTTTCAGCACTGGTCCTAAAAATCTAAGAACTCGGGTTAGAATCTTGGTCACAGCACAACGTTATCTCGCTACGAAGGTCACAGATGTGGGTTTTTCGTTTACATCTGTTCTAAGATTTCCTGAGAATAATGACCAAGTGCTAAAAGTATTTCGCGTTCACGTTCGCGTTTTACGTGCATCGAAACCTCCCTCTTGGGGCAGGTTCTTTGTTCCTTGAGGACATGCATGGTTGCACATATTGTGCTCCCATTGTTGAACGGTTTAAGTAACAAAAGGTGCCCACGAAATGACGGCTATTCGATACGGTCTATAGGGGCGTTATGCGAGAGTCCCTTTGCCACATATCCTGCTGGGAATAATTAGCAAATGTTTTGAGCAGGCTACTCTGGCAGCTGACATCACACTTTGGCAGTCTATAGCTTTTATCATTTTTTGTTGTGTGTATGACATTACATCGTGCTTGCTAATTGATGCATTGCAAAAAAAGTAGTAACTCCCAACGTGCCAAAACGACAAATGGGGTTTACACATGTGCACTGAAACAGCCTGTCATCAGTGCGGTTATCAGATTTCCTGAACAAACCACAACTGCAGGAAACAGGGGTTGTGCTGTATGACTAGCTCATATACTAATACTTACCGTTTCTTATTTTATTTTTTGCCTTGCACTTTAATTTCCAACATTTATTTCGCTTCTCATTATGGCAGTTGTCACGCTATATTAACAATCCTGTGATTAAGACAACATCAAATATAGTCAGTGGAGAAGAGTTGGCAAAGCCTAAAAAGCATAAGCTTGTGGCAGTTTTGCCAATGTAAACAATACAACAGACAAAGAAAACAAGTAAACATCTTTAAACATGAATGCACTGCAATAAGGAAACATTACATAAGGTTTAATTGGCTAGGATAATTGTGGCAAGGTACGTGTACTCTATTTATATAAAATATCGTTTTAGTTTATTTTTGAAAGCATTATAAGATTTTGTTTCTCTTAGAGACAGCGGTAGAGCGTTCTATAGTTTGCGTCCGGAAAATATAATGCTGTTTCGAAAGGCAGATGTTCTGTGTTGTGGTATAAAGGCGGAGATTAAACGAGGTTCGAGTGTTGTAATTATGCACGTTGCGATAAAATATGAATGTGTGTGTATACGAGTGTGGAAGTAAATTATTGAAACATCTGTACACAAATAACGCTTGCTGATGTTTGTTGAGGATTACAATATTAAGATACTTTAAGTTATGCAAGATTCGTGGTTGGGGCAAGTGTTTTCCTGATTGGTCGAGTTTATGCATACTAATTATCTGTCCTTAATTATTATTATTATTATTATTATTATCTTTGTTTTACCAGGGAGACCCATTCACATAAACATGTGGTCTTCCATGGGGCCCTGGGAAATATAATTAAAATAAATAAAACATAAATAGAATTTCAAATAAACTATTAAAAATGTACACCAGACACAAAATGGTAAAACAACAAAACACAAGAACAGAAAGGTTAAAACAATAATATACATAAATAAAATAAAAATAGGTAAATTACCATCAAAGTACACATAGATACATACGGGAATCCGAATAAAACTAATAAAACTAATTTCAAAATCTGTCAAAAATAAATAAAGGTTACGATTTGTAATAGTTACGATAATACGTACGTGTGACCACATGACCACATCACTTGTATCACGATTTCCAACTTGCCTGGAGTCGGTAACCGCTTGATGCATTTGCGTGCCTTTCTATTTTTGCGAGTCATAGGACGGGTCCTTTTTAACTGCACTTAAAGGAACACGTTGCCTTCAGATTTCACGAAATCTCACGTTTGAGGGTGTTCCTTATACTTATTAAGAGTTGTTCTTGCAATAAAACACATTTAATGTGTTATAATTCGTCGCTGTCATAACGAAGTGACACCCTAGCGAACTTCAGTTACAGTTCGTGAAAACCTCACATAGTGGGGGACACAAGTTTTCACGAACTGACATCCAAGTGTGCGCGCGCACTTCGTACACTGCACCCAAAACCATGAATTTTTGTTTCCACGAACTGACACCCAAGAAAACGTTCAATTTATCCGAAAAAAAGCCTTGAAAATGCTTGATACGAATGATATCATCTGAATACTTGTAGAATAATAGTAAAATATTTACCGCAACAATCCATAATTAGTTAATTTACGATAGGTGTCAGTTCGTGAAAACCAAAATATTGGGTGTCAGTTCGTGAAAACAAAATAACATGCACTTTGACAGCACGTAATTTTGTTTCCACGAACTGACACCCAATATTTTTGTTTTCACGAACTGACACCTATCGTAAATTAACTAATTAGGGATTGTTGCGGTAAATATTTTACTATTATTCTACAAGTATTCGGATGATATCATTCGTATCAAGCATTTTCAGGGCTTTTTTTCGGATAAATTTAACGTTTTCTTGGGTGTCAGTTCGTGGAAACAAAAATTCATGGTTTTGGGTGCAGTGTACGAAGTGCGCGCGCACACTTGGATGTCAGTTCGTGAAAAATTGTGTCCCCCACTACGTGCGGTTTTCACGAACTGTAACTGAAGTTCACTTGGGTGTCACTTCGTGGTGACAGCGACGAATTAGTGAATGGTAATTAAAAAAAAAAAAACACTGACCTCTGACCCCCACTACATGTCCCGCGAAATGTATACGTATTTCAAGCCGTCACTACGATCGTCCGGGTAGTGGGCAAAATGCAGCGACGAACAGGAGTTAGGCTGGCGCCGTAGCCAGTGGTCAGGTAAACCTATCAGATGAACGCAAGGTACCATACCATTCTCCGCCTCCCGAGACATGTGTGAAATGTAAACACACACACACACACACCCCGACTGGCTGTAAAAAAATGGATCGTCAAGAGAACACAGCAGACGCGTCAAAAAAGAAAACAAACGAAAACATCGCCAATCAGGGTAAGAATATTGTCATGGGACAAACCGATAGAAAGGACTTGGATGATTTATACCCAATGGTTATTGTAGACACGAATTAAAAAAACAGGCACATCACACGCAACGGAGGAAGGAAAAATAATTTCTTTCTCCAGGCTGGAAATAAGACTAATATAATTTCTCCGCCATTTATGGGAGTCAAGATTTTGACTCCCATAAATGGCGGAGCGTGCTGCTTCGAGAAATTACGCAAAATTGAAGCATTTCTAAGGCACGTTTGTGTGGATCATTATATTCTACTTTTTAAACATCTTTCAGATCGTGCTCATTATACTTCAAACGCTTGTAATAGCCCCAAAACGCCCAATAAAGCGCAACCCGAAGGCAACGTGTTCCTTTAAGTAGTTTTGGCAGTTTTGGAAATCCTAGATGAAACCCTGGCTGGGGTAGTCCTTATAACTTCTTGTTGGAAAAATTAGGGCATAACTAGGATATTGTAAAACGACATTAGGCCGAGTGCGGCAAGGCCAAGGAGCGGGGCCTGGATTAGTTGTAGGCAGAAAATGGTGGTCAAAGCCTTTGCGGTGGACCGGCTGCCAAATCGATACCAAATCTACACAAGGTTCAAAGAGGTCAGGTCATCAACTGGATTTACCCTTTTCGCGCTGTGTGTTGTATTGCCAAAAGTGGTGCATTCACCCATATAACTTGTGACAAACACGCGTAGAAACTCAGTGGCAATGATGTGGAACATTGGTATGTGAACACCGCGAATGATCACTGTTGACTTTCAGTTCAACAAAAGAAGCAGTGGTGAAACTTTGTTGAACTGTTCTATGCCTGCGTACACGAAAGATTGGTAAATATGAACAGATAATACGTACTCAGCAGTGTGCGTCTACTAGGCCTACACGTACATAAATCTCGGTTCTAGATGTATTCCAATTTATACGGTCATGTGGTGTTGGAAAAGTTTCAGTGGTGTACGTCAGGCTGCAATCATTCACGGACCAGTAACTGTTGAAAATGGACAACGACCAGTACTGAAACTTTTGCCCAACTATTCAATGCATGTGTACACGGGATTGGAAAATACTCAACAGTGTGTGTCATCGGCTATACACGCAATTACTCCTGCTTTTGCTGGAAATATAAAGGTGGCATTCGTTCATTCACTGATCAGTAACTGTTAAAATGGACGTCGATGAAACTATGGATAACTCGACCGAGAACTTGGCGTATGAATTCAGCGACTACACGCAGAGAGTCATAGTAGCCTCAGCAATCCTGGCTATATGCCTCGCCGGAATCCTGGGCAACACAATGGTGATCCTGGCGGTGGTGTTATCCAAGAAACTCCGCACTGCCACCAACGCCTTTGTGGTGAATCTCAGCTCGGCCGATTTGCTGACTTGCCTAGTACTACCCCTAAACGCCGTGGCTCTTCTAAGCAGAGACGTTCTTCCGGTGAGCGAGTGGTTCTGCAAAGTGGTGGCCAGCGTGCAGTTCACCACCGTGGGATGCAGCATCTGCACGCTAGCCTCCATCGCTATCAATCGTTTACTGCTCATCACACGACCCAACACCACCTACCGCAAGCTATACACGCCCCGAAAGATCCCCATCATGCTGCTTTTGACGTGGTTGTTTCCTCTCGTTGTCGGCATCGCACCTCCCCTCGCAGGCATCGGAGCTGTTGGATACAACCAGGTGTACCACTTCTGCGGGTCGATATCTTCTGACCCCTACTACACCGCCTACAATCTGATCCTGGCCACGACGCTCTACCCTATCCCCACAATCACCATCGTAGTCAGCTACTCTCTCATCTGGAGGCACCTGCACCGCCACGCCAAGAAGCTGGACAATGCAGCCCAGGTCCCCAAGGAATCCAGCAAAGACGCCCGCTACAGCATGGCCATGGATTCCATGGCGACAGAGACCGTGCCTAACGGAAACCAGCAGCCCGAGATGAGACCCAGGTCCAACACCAGCAGCCCCTCTCGCAAACGAAAGCGACAGACCGAAGTCACCAAAAACATGCTGTACGTCGTCTGCGGCTTCGGCCTCTGCCTCACACCCTACGCTTTCAACCTGACGTTCTTTGACAACGGTCCTGGCATACCGTACACGACCACAATCCTCCTCTTGAACAACTGCATAAACCCTTTTATTTATGCCACCAAACACCGTGACTTCCGAACCGTCTTTGGGCTTATCTTGCGAGGACAGTGGAGCAAAATTCCCAACCCATCTGACTTTCTTAAGACGGTGAGACGCCTTACCGCGCACTAGGTGGACGATTAGACCGTGCGCGTACGCAAAATTATCAGCGTCCATGTTTTAGCCGGTCTTAAACCGTAAAATTTAAGACCGGCCAGGTACACTTTAGTTTCCTTAATATCATTCAGTTATCGACTCTTGGAAATGTCATGTTTACTTTCCCATAGACGCGGATGTGTGCAAACAGAACCACTCCGGTGGGTTTGGGGGATGGGGTGGGGGTAGGGGAGAGGGGGTGGAAATGGGAATTAAACTTCGTACTTGAATACAATAACATTTAAGGAACGAATGTACCCTCATATTTTAGATATTGTGTACAAAATACATGACACTGGCTAAAAAAAAATGTTTTTCTAGTAATAGTCCGGTCAATTTATACGGGAAAATTGTGCCTGACCTAGAACTAATTGCAATAGAATTGCATTCCAACACTGGCTGGTGTATACAAAATATCACTCATTAACGTACTGAGTGGAAATGTGATTTTTTTTTTCACGCCAATTTGCGGTAAATTTTCTACGTTTTTTAATCATTACACTGAGGGCGCTATTTCGTCTGTTAACTATCAGGAATCCGTGCACATTATGTAACAATCTTCGGGAAACACGACTGCTCGTAGCAGACGAAACATTTCCCGTCGTCTGCTAAAATGAGGCATTATATACGAAACAGATTTTGTTTATAGTTAGTGGTCAAACAACTGCCCTACCTGTTATTCCTTCTTGTAAATTGGTTTGTAATAATCGTTAATTTTTACTTGACTGTGTGTATAAAATAGCAGTGTTGTATAGAACAATTATATAATATGGAGATGATAATAAGGTCCATGCTAAAAACAACAAAGTAAATATATATCTTAAATTGTTTCACTTAATTTATTTCGGTTAAAACACATGTACTTCCTGTATTGTCAATGTGCTTATTACAAAAAGAAATCCAAAAGTAAGAGCGTTTTCCTTAAGCGAGCACCTGCCGTCTGCCGTCTGCTCGCAAGTGGTCATGATTACCATGCACCTACTATTGCGAAACATGTAGGTTGAAGTACGTTACCAGACTAGTTTCTGAGACGCCGTCGTCTGCTCGTATTACTATACGCATTCACTATTACGAAACATACAGACTGAAGAACGTTACCAGACTTGTCCACTCAAAAGAAACAATTAGATTTTTCGTATGTTGTTTATTGAATGTTGTGGCCTAGATTCATGTTAGAATGATTTCTATTGCATTTAGTTCTAGGTTAAATCGTAAATTGACTGGACTATAAAATGTTTTACTGATATTTTATATCTATGGTTTGCCCTTGTTTTAATCACGTGTTATTTCATTTTTATTCTTGGCAGTACCTCAGTCAGAAATTTGTAAAAATAATTTCGAGGCATTTGGTTTCAATTTTGGTAAAAGTATACAATTCTCTGGTCACTCTTATTGTTTTGACACGGGGCGGATTGCAATGCGGTCTAACACCGGTCTATAGGCTTAGCCGGCTAACGCGGCGGTCTATAAGACCGGTCTATAATTATAGCCCGCTTGCAATATTGTTGTATTTAAGTTAATAGACCGGTCTTAAAATTTAAGTCCGCGGCGAGTAGGCTATACTTTTGGACACCGCGTAATTACATCTCGTAATTTTGAATGAAAAGAAGACGGACAAAACGCACATTGTGCCCATTATTTGTTGTCTTTCGCGGTCAGTTTCTCTGCAAAAACTGCACCACACACGCGTCATCATGTGGCTTTGTGAGGAGGACGTTTGTTTGGCTTAAAATCACGCAAGGATAGCTGGCTGCGTCACTTTCCGTTAAGATGTGCGTGTTCTTCGGCTGGCGCAGCCGTACTTCGGTTAGACTGGTTTATTTCCAATGGGCTAAACCAGCGACTAAGCCGAAACTGGCTAAGATGGATAGCCGGCTATTAAAGACCGATCTTAGACCAGTTGCTAAGTTGATTTGAATGCAATCTGCCCCTGAACACTAACAATAAGCGAGATTTCCCTCTTTCACGCGTTTAAAGGTTCAATCGTGTCCCCTGGACACTGTCAATAGCAGAGGTCGAATGGAAAGGTGCCACTTACGTATGCGTTTCAAACCTCGATCTGAAGACGAGGCTTGGAACGCATAAGAAGTATGGCACATTTTGAATCAGCAGTTGGAATTATATAGACTTGATTCAGGGGACACGATTGAACCGTTCAAACGCGTGAATAGGGTATGTTGAGCATGACAGATTAGCTCAGATGTCTGTATATCAAATGTTTCATAATTAATATTTACGCGTGTATCGCATTGTAATCGATATTTTAATGTGCATTTACAAAGTCACTGTACATAATAACTTGTATACGTCATTTTATGCTGCGTGTTTCTGCTGTATTTTTCGATTGCTTTGAATAAACGTATTATTACCTTAAATTTGTTTTTAATATATCGTAGTTTTTCGTACCGTGCCTGCACTTTTGAATTTGTTGTCTTATATTTGTAGCTCACGCCTGACACTTATGTCATACTGACACATGAACAAAGTTGGGTAAGTTATATCGCACTATTCAAGTGTTTCCCTCCTGCATGGAAATGCGTTTCAAACACCTTACATTTTTATATTACCCGTAAATGAAAATATGAAGCATTATTTTTGTTCGTGGTCAAAGCTGGTGCCACGTGACCAAAACTGCTATTTGTAAACGTGTGGTCTATACTGTAAATGTGGTCTATACTGTAGATACGTATTAATTACAACGCACAGACATTTTGACCTCCGGCCCCCTCTGAAGCTGCAGAAACTGACAATTGCTTTAACAAAAAACTATATCTGGCCTGGACAGGGAATGTTTTTTTCAAGGAATCCGCGTTTTAACAAAGGCAAAGTTACCAAAGGCAGAAGTTATAATAGCAACGGCACATATATTTTACAATGCGTATAGCCTTGACAACAAAACGAGTAACTGCATTCGGATCGCAACGTCGTTTGTCAGTTGTGACTTTGGTTTTTACCATTGTAAAATACATGTAGGCCTATATGTATGCATGCCGTATGCGTCTAGAATTCCACGCCCTCACTTTAAACGGAATCGTGCACGGAGCCAAAAGGAGTCTCTGTTCTTGTATGTTCCGCCTCGCTAAATAGAGGAACAAACCGGCTCACTGTTTACATTTAGTTATGTTGTATCATTGACAATTGTTTGATGGTCCTTGTGAAAAAAAGATAATAAAAATGTCCCGTAAATAACTACAAAATCTTAAATTAACGCAAGCTGTCAATAGTCGGGTTATACGCTTTACCAGCCGTTCACTATCGTGCGAGCCTCACGACTTTGTCGCGAACGATTCGCTCTTCTCATGGCAGCTTTTCCTTTGGGTGTATCTCATTTTCTGCTGATGATCACCGTATATGTTTTTCTGTTGTCTTTGGAGGAGCTGATGTTCATGCAGAAACAGGCTGTTGCGACAGTTCTGCGTGGAGCTAAGAGTAGTTCTTGCACTGTAAAACATGCAAAACACACTTGATGGGTACAACAATTTACCCAGTATCTGGCCAATAAAACGGTATCTCAACAACTGGGTGAAAGGAATTCACCAATAAATTCGCAAACTTAGCTCGCTTTAACCAACTTTGCAAACATCTCCAAGCTAATCTACCCAATGTTGGGCAAGTCGCCCTATTATTCCCCAGCGCATGGTCAAAGTTTACCCAGAACAATTTGCACCCATTTCTTGATTAATATATGCCCAAACTCCATGACTCCAAACATGACCAACATTTGTATTTACTCAATATCCAACAACTAGAACAGTAACGAGCAACAAATGCAAAATTCTGTTTCGCCAACTATTCATTTGCCCAATATGTTTACAGTGATCGATGGGTTTCACTTTTCTTGACAACCGGTTGCTATCCGCCATTTCCTGTGTCCATTATATATGGCACGCCAAAGCGAAAATAAGTTTTTAAAACAATGTTGACGCATATTTTCGCAAATGTTGCGCAAGAAAAAATAAAGAAAAAAGGTTGGCACGACTTTTAAATGTTGATAGACTGTTTGAAACCTGCATATCGTGCTTTTGTTGGCAAGTTTTAAAAAATGTTGAGACATTTTTTTTCAGGGTTAATGGAGAATTGCGTGCCATACGCGTGACGTCAACCACTGTCATATTCGCCATTACTGTGTCCATACTATGTTTCGGATAAATCACGTGACCTTTATTTTGTTTTTGAAAGATCTTTAGAATATTGTTTTGGTATATTTCTTGTATTGGTCTAATAGCCCAACAAAACTGGTGTGTTTTTCGAAGGCACGCTGCATACAATTTAATAATAGACCGTATTAAATACCTGCCATCCTGCGGGGCAGTTTATTTTTGTTCCCTGATATGCATGTATGTTTCTGACGCGACTATAAAATGTGACGTCAATTGTCAGGTTAACTGGATTTAGAAACATTCGCTGTACTCTGAAACGCCCTTTGCTATAAAAGCACAGGGAAACAATTCACCGATTTTAGTGTAGACCCCGTTAACAGTATCTATCGTTGATAATTTAAATAACAAAGGTTACCCCCACAATATGGCAGCTATATTCGATACGGTCTATTTCCAAGGCAAAATTACCATTCTTGATTTTGTGTGCATGTAATGCGGAAACCAAGACTGAAATGTCATTATATATATCTATACACCGTTGCGGAAGCAGGAAAGGTATCTCATTGCTAAACTTTGCTTCTAGTCTAGGAAATCTGTATCGTTCTGATAATACTGTTTTCCTGTTTTCCTTGCGATTATGCAGTGTAAAGACACGTGCATAATGTTGAATTTAAATTCATGTCGGGTGCACAAAAACCGGTTTGGCAAAATTTTGGCAGGGGCTAACTGGCCGTACTGAATAGACAGCCAAATTGTAACGTGTTGCCATGCCGGTAATTGGCTCTAAGCATCATGGACGTCGGAAAAAAAGACCACTGCAAAAGCACAGAGACACAGTTCGGTGATTCTTAGTGTAGATTACGTATTCACTTCGGCAGTCTATAAGGACAAGGTAGTCATTGGGGACCTCTAAAGCTTTGCACAGGCAGTTGACACAAAAGAACTTCAAGCATGACCAAGCTCCATTGAAAATATTACCTGCTGTGACAAAAGATGAAAGAGGTGGATATGACCTAAATTGTTTACGCAAGAAGGCTGTTAAGGAAAACATATAGGCCTACCAACACACGCGTTGGCTGGTTTAACTTTTGGAAACTGCTGCAGTATATTTGGTGCGTGCTGATTTTGATGAGGTGGTGGCTGTTTTCTTGAAACAAGCTGTGCGCAATGTAACAGAGGTACAATCATGAACATTACGACGAGCGATTCTCAGGAATTCAGCGACTACACACAGAGGGCCATACTAGCGACTGTAATTTTCATCATTGCTATCGTGGGAATTTTGGGCAACACTGTGGTAATCCTGGCCGTGGTCTTATCCAAGCAGCTGCGGACTCCCAACACGGTTCTTCTGCTCAATATAACCGTGGCCGATCTGCTGGTCGCCTTGGCGCTTCCATGGAACTCCGTGGCTCTCCTGGGTACGGACGGCCTGCCCGTCGGTGAATGGATTTGCGTAGCCGTGGCTGCCGTCGTGTTTATATCCATTGCCTGCAGTATCTTCACCATAGCAGTCATTGCCCTGAGCCGCCTCCTCCTTCTTACCCAAACCCATGACGCCTACCGCAGGATTTACTCGCTAACGAAGATACTTTTCCTGTGGCTGCCACCAACTTGGATCATTCCGTTTTTCGTCTTCACGCTCCCACCGGCTTTCGACGTGGGCGCTGTGGGCTACAGCGCGCAGCTCCATCTCTGCGGTTCCAAGACCGAGAACGCAAACTTTAAAACGTACAACACCATTCGATCGACGACGATTTACCCGATATCTCTCCTCACCCTCCTCGTTTCGTACGCACTAATCGGATATAAGCTGTATCGGCATTCCCGGACGAGACTTAGGGTGAGCTCTGCAGACGGTATCCACATGGACACCAAGCCAGACAACGCAGACGCCACCGCCGAGTCCAACCCTCCACCAGCGACCCCCAAACAGATCGTGCACAAAGAGAACAAAATCACTAAGTGCATGGTTTACGTCTTGTGTGGTTTTGCCTGCTGCCTTGTCCCGTACACGGCCGCTCTTTACCTGGACACGAAAAGCGTTATCATACCTTACACCACCACCCTCCTCTTCGCGAAATGTGCCGTCAATCCATTCATATACGCATTCAAACTACCCGACTACAAGATCGTAATGAGATGCATCTTAACCCGCCAATGGGACAGTATTCCGCAACCTTCGGACTTTCTTCAGAAAATGTTAGTATAGAGTAACGCGGACACCTGGAAACTTCATATACAGGCTTGATCATGTTCCCATCTTTATTGACATGAAAGTGAACAGCTCATTGAGCGTAAAGCCTGTCTTTTGTTTTCATCTGTGGCTATGCGTTACTAGGTGAAAAATAAAATGTTTTCACCGGATGACGTCGTCCCGCCCTAACCCTCACCTATAGTTCAGATGTACTTTCAATAATATATACGTTTTGTCCAGTGTAAATAAAGAAAAGTTTAGTTCGTAAAGTGGCTATCAGACTCGACGATTTTATCAAGGCGTCATATATTCGGCCAGTCTGTACCGATTTGTTAGCTTTCCAATTATTAAGGTTTGTAGTTATATTATTGTACAATAATTTAAATGTCTTATCTCTTAAGTTATAACTAGCGAGTAAGACTGCGAATATTTTATAAATGCATGATCACACTATACAAAGGTATTTTGCAAAGATATATAAGTCTGTTTTCAATACTGGAGACTTTTTCACCAGGATCATAACTTTATGCAATGCCATTTATCTTCTCTCAAAACAAAGGAAATATCTTAAGACGGACCAAAGGAGATAACTTCAGCAACAAATAGTGCAACAACATATCTTTCTGAAAACTGTGTACAAATTTCGTATTTAACGTATGTAACATAGGACACATACTTTGTTACATACGGTATATTGGAAATTTGCACACAGGGCTTTCAGGAAGGTATGTTGTGGCACTATTCGCTGCCGTTTTTTAGATGAAGTTATCTCCTCAGATCTATCTTACTAGATATTTCTTTTGTTTTGAGAGAAGATTAATGACATTGTACAGAGATATAATCCTTGAGGAAATAGTCTCTCCAGTATTGAAAACAGACACATATATAGACCGTATCAAAATTAATAGCCGCCATTTCGTGGGGCAGTTTCTTTGTTCCTTGAGGACATGCATGGTTGCACATATTGTGCTTCCATTGTTGAACGGTTTAAGTAACAAAAGGTGCCCCAGGAAATGGCGGATATTCGATACGGTCTATTTGTTCGATAGTTACATGGTATACGAACTACCATTACAAACTATTTCACTTCCCCTCACGATGTCTATTGAACATAAGTGTCTACTGTTTGGGGTTGTAGTTGGCAGTGGCGCACCAAAACATCTTAAACTATGGATGTCGGCATTGATGACTTTATCGACATGATGCGATAAAACAAAACACAGGCGCTTGGATTTGGCACTACAAATAGGCATCATGGGACAAGTTGTGTCGGCCAGCTCCCTCAAACTACAAAACATTGGTGCGCCAAGCACTGGTAGTTCGTGCCAGGGTTCCGTGTTGGCTGAAAACGCGATACTAATTGATGTGTAATTTTTGAATGATGGTTTAAACTAAGTCAACGTTCACTAAGAAAAAGCTCCCAGAAAGATGTAATTAATCCAAATGAGATTCTGCCATAACCGCCTTGTTTAATTAAAGCAAAATGTCTACATGTATAGCACTGTTCGCCACGCACAGCTTAGACTTCAAATCGACTCGGTATACAGTCGTATTTTGGTCTCTCTGGCGACATTTTGCCGCGCACGATCGATAGTTGTTTTTATGTTCATTATATATTTTGGTTTCGACACGTATACCGCATGAGAAACCTGTTTTGGTAATCAGCGCGGCGCTCTGCATAATATAGCGTCCATTTTTACCAGGGGGAATCTAATGTTTATATGAACAGCCGGGACGTTATACGTATCTTATACGTATTTAGATGAACAGTGTTTAGCTTTTAGTGAAATTTAGTAGGCCTTCTTTGAGTCACGAGCATGTATAGACCGTATCGAATATATAGCCGCCATTTCGTGTGGCAGTTTCTTTGTTCCTTGAGGACATGCATGGTTGCACATATTGTGCTTCTTTTGTTGAACGGTTTATAGTAACATAAGTGAACAATAAAATAAATTATACATGTACATGTACATTAAAAAATATATAGATCTCCCCCCACAAGAATTGTGGGAATTGTCAGCTACGATTTTTGAAATCGGACCAAGGGGAAAAAGTCGAATTTTGGTTCGAATATGTCTAAAATTAAAATTCTGGAGTATGGATATTGGAAGATCAACAGCTTCAGCATCAATATAATTCACAAACACAAGCTTTTCAGAATACGACATTAATATTAATAAAGCCTCGTATCTCGACCAATCGGATCTACAGGGTGTATACAAAAAACGTATACACTCATAAAATAGTAGATAACATGGAAATTGTATTATATTTAGAAAATTGGCTCACACATCAGTACACATCAGTTTCATGTTTTCATTAACGTCGTCCTAATGTTGCGAATTTCACGTCTAAATGAACAGGGGCTAGTTCTGTAAACAAAGCTGAAAGTGATCAGGCGTGCCTTTGGTGTTACGCTGAGCGTGAACATTTGTGGAAGGGACTAGCTAAACTTTCCGAAAAGCTGATATGATAGCAAAGAAAGGACATGTCAAATTGAGCTCTCATGCTCCTGTTTTGCATCTTCTATTTTTTGGGCGCAAGTTAATTTTAGCTTAAAACTAGCCCGTGTTCACTCAGGCGTGAATTTTCCAACATGATCACGACGTTAAACATGAAGCATTATGTCTACCGATTTCGTCACCGTAATCACTTAGTGACACAATTGCCCGCTGAGCGTCAGAAAGTGTTTTTGAGAAAATCGAGTTTTACGTTGGTCACTTTTTGAAACTAAAATTTTGCGCATTTCTTCAGTAATATGTGTTCTGTATAAAAAAGTTGGGATCTTGAATTTAAAATCTGTACCTGTCCAATAAAATATTAATTTAACCATTAAAATCGTAGTAATTTTTGTTCTACAGACATTTGTCTCTTCGTGAAATGCGAAACGCTGTTTTTGTCCCAGCAGTACTAAGTCGTTTTCGGCCCCTTGTCTCTTCGTGTTGACGGTGACGATATGTGTGAGCCAATTTGAAAATATAAATACCTCAACAAAACTAAGTTCCCCCCTAAACAATTGATTATATCTGCCAAAGAAAATTTAGGAATTACACGAAATTTGGTGTGAATGATTAGTGCGATGTATGGAACGTGTATTTCAAGTGGTGGGTCCATACCTTATGTCATGCATGAATGAGCAATATTTAAAGGTGAAATTTACACTTTTCAAAAATTGCAATATGCAGTCAACAATTTCCTATTTTTTTCACACATGACAAGTACAGTTTTGGTCCTCAGTATCTCGTGGTGTTCGTGCACCGTGACTGCACTAAGCAGTTTAACGAGAATGCCACGCATGTATTTCCAAGACAGGGCCACTGCCATAGACCTGCTAGAGACCAGCCCGTAGGATGGGAGTCTGGCCAAATAAGAAAATTGCATTAAATTCGAATTGATTGGAGCTGTCGCAGACTTGCCAAGAACTGGTAGACCAAATGCTACCCCTGCAGACGATCACTTTATGACAATGCACGTCCACACAGGGCAAGAGCGGTCAATGAGCTTTTAGAGATTCAAGAAATTGACCGGATCATATGGCCAGCAAACTCCCCAGATGTCAATCCCGTAGAACATTCGTGGGATCAACTGAAGCGGACATTTGATCGGAGAACCACAGTCTTCCTCGATTATTGACTGTTCCGACATGGGCGGGAACAGCCTTTGTTTTCGTTACGATTTTTCTTTTGGGGGTGCTTTTTCGCTGGGACAAAAAAGCCTTTGAAATCGTTCTGATTTTGTCCCCCGTTTTTTTCCTCTCCTTCTTTCCCCTAGACATAACGCATAGGTGTCCTGCTCACTTTTTTTTAGGTTGTTACCAAACTTGGTCACATCAAAGACATAGTATATAGAGGTGTGCACCCAAGAATGACTTCATTATGACGTCATTAGGTACGTCATTATAATAGTTTAAACATGCCTAAAAAGCCAAAAATGACCTAAATATGCCAAAACCACGTGACCCAGGGTCGTCATATTTAGTAGACATAGATCTGATCATGGCCTACAATTTTGTTTGTGTAGGCATTTTCATCTGACCATTCCATCCTGGGTCAATTGAATGTCAAAGTTCGGCCAAGTCAAAAATCACATTTTGTTTGTATTTTTGTGTACTTATGCAGCAATATTAGCTATTAAACTACGCTTGATCTTCATCAAACTGGGTACAGGCATAGGCCACACGATAAACTTCCACCACCATGGAGAACATCACCATGACGTCACTGATTACGTAATTATAATAATTGTAAAATGCTACAAAAGTGGATATTTATTTTTAAAATGCCTCCCTTTCCAAAACCACGTGACCCAGGGTCGTCATATTTTGCAGACATATAGATCTTATAATGGGCTACAATTTTGTTCGGGTAGGCATTTTTATCTGACCCTTCCGCCTGGGTCAATTGAAGGCCAAATTTCAGCCAAGTCAAAATTTGCGTAAGACTATGCATAAGCCACCAAATGTCGACTTCCGTACGTGACCGGCAGATGGCGCCATTCATATAGTTTACGGTCATGCACAGACCTATAAACATATAGACCAACGGTCGTGCATTGAAAATCGTGATTTGGAAAAGTATGGGCAAATGACGACAAATGACGCAGAACATTTTCTATTGAGTATTTATGTTACAAACATCACAAATTAAGGCGGTATGGTAGCGTATCGCTATGAGAGTGTTTTAACAAACCATTGCATGTCATTATGGTAAGTAATTATGGTACGTATTTTTGTTTATCTTCTTCTGAAAGAATAATATTAGAACACACTGTGCGCAAAAACAATAGATGTAAAACGTGAGCGTGAACCCGTAACCATAGTTACGGTCCACCGCCCGCAATGTGTCGTCGCAACTCTGCCAGCGAATAGACCGATCCAGTGAGCTCCGCCCATTTAGAAATTGCCTAGCAACATCCCACACGTGCATCGCACGTAGAGTTGCGTGGCCGTGCCGCGCGTCAGCGTCCGCGCCCTGGTCAGCGCGTATTGAAACACGCACACAGAAACTGCACGCTCGAAAGCACAATGTGCACTTAAGTATCCGGTTGTATGCGTGCACGTACAACACGCCTGCAATACGCGTAACGCGCGCCATCGAACAAAAACATCTAGACCGGCTACTGTGGTGTTTAAAATAGCACTAAGCGTTACGTCATGCATTTATTTTTAAGAACGCATAATCGTTAATTCAAAATCAATAAACAATTAATATATTACACATGCCATTTTAATATACATGTAGGCCTAGGATCAAAAAGCAAATTCAAACCTTGTCTGCATCACCCAGCTGAGCTCCATATTGTACTTTTAACCTGCTGTTGTAATCCCGTAACTATAGCCATTCAATATCGATTGACGGTTATCATAACTATAGCCACTGCGTAGTAGTTCTGAATCCGTGGCATCACCAAATACACACGCAAACAAGTGTGAATCGACCTCCAATCGCGGACGTCCTTTTGTTCCTCTTTTGTTTGGAAATAGTCTAGTTTTCCTTACTCTGGTTGGTTTTGTACAGGAGCGAATCGCGGACGTTCGCTTGCCAATCGCGGACGATATTGTTCTCTTTGTTAGACCTCCCTAAAACGTCCACGATTGTTTGGGAGAACAAGCGCAGCGGCACGCGGGCACGCGCGGCACGCATAATGCACGCGCGGCACGCATAATGCACGCGACGTCAACTACAATTTTCGAAACAATGACGAATCATACCTGCCGATTAACGATAACGTCCGGACGTGCATTCGGGTAACTTCGGGAACCTTTGCAAAAAGGAGGAATTCCTCCTGTTTCAATATGGCGGGCAAACATGTACATCTTTCAGATGCCCACATGATTTGACCTTTGACCTTATTCCCTATCGGTCAAACAGACTTTGCCTTGTAGTTTGAACGTGTTAAGAGCTGGTCTACTGTGGTTCAACTAGGGTAGGGTATTCAAAAAATATGGTGTTTACCTTTGACCTTGCTCACTTCCGGTAGTGCATTTAAATAAACCTATTTTGTAAAAGTGGTGAATGATGCCGGGATGGAGTTGGTAGTGTTAGTGTCTAAGGTAAATATGCTTTCCAAAAAGGCGCCCTCTAGCGGCGAAATTAATAAGTCTTAAAATTACCCTTTCTTAGCAATGTTTGTGCAAAAGTGGTGCTTGTAGAGTACGTCGACCACCAAACTTGTCTGTGTTGTTCACACATTGATTACGTCATCAGTCCTTTAAAGGTAACGCATTAAAGGTAAATATGTTTTAAGTTAAATAGTTGATATGCTAACATCTAATTTTACAAGGTAAGCATGCCCATTTTTAAAGTTAAAGCTTTAAAGTTAAAGCTGTTCATAGAACAGACGTAGCTCAATTTTTTTCTTCTTTTCTTTTCCTTCTTTCACTTTTTTTCAGACGCTATTTCGGGCACTTGCACATTGATGGATTTCAAACTTCACATGGACATTGGTCACTATGTGAATTAGTGCACAGTACTAATGACGTCATGATGACGTCATCACGTGTCGGATTAAATGGGCATGAAGTTTAATAAATTAAATATTCAAAAATCAATACAAAATCAACCGTTTGACCTACGATCTTGATTCCTTCGCCATATACGATCGCTAACAAAGGTGTTGAAGATGCGCACACGACTTGACTGTTGACCTCGTTTGCTATTGGTCAAATCGATGTTGCCTTGCCATTTGAAAGTGGTACAAGATATCTGGATGTGGTCAACTGTATTACACTTCGACTAGGGTGGGGTATCTAAAATATATGGCGGTGACCTTTGACCTTGCTCACTTTCGGTCGAAACCGGAAGTGGCCCTTATTTTGAAAGTGACAGGAGGTATTGAGATGGGGTCAATGGTGTTATTATCGGAGCCCCTAATATAAGTGATGACGTCATCGTACAAAATAGCGCCCTCTGGCGACGAGATGATTACATAATTAAATATTCAAAAATCAATAAAAATCAACCATTTCACCTACGATATTAATTCTTTCGCCATACACGATCAGTAACAAAGGTCTTTAAGCTGCGCACATGCTGAGACCTTTGACCTCGTTTCCTATTGGTCAACACGATTTGCCTTGCCATTTGAAAGTGGTACAAGATATCTGCATGTGGTAAACTGTATTACACTTTGACTAGGGTGGGGTATCCAAAAATATGGCAATGACCTTTGACCTTGCTCATATGTGTCAAAATAAAGGGGCATGTAATAACATTCAATTTCTAAAATCGAAAAAAAATCAACCATTTCACCTACGATCTTGATTTTTTCGCCATACACGATCACTAACAAAGGTCTTTAAGCTGCACACATGCTGTGACCTTTGACCTCGTTTCCTATTGGTCAAACACATTTTGCCTTGCTATTTGAAATTGGTACAAGATATCTGGATGGGGTCAACCGTGTTACACTTCAACTAAGGTGGGTATCCAAAAAATATGACGATGACCTTTGATCTTGCTTACATGTGTCAGATTAAAGGGATTGCTGTCATATTCAGCTTTCTAAAATATGAGTGATGACCTCATCTTATAAAATAGCGCCCTCTAGGGACAAGATGATTAAACAGTTAAATATAACAACATAGGTGATAATAGGTCGTCTCGAACACCAGACATGTTCATAAAAAGGAGGGAACAGCCATGTGTTCGTTGTCAAGAACGAACACAGGTCTAGTTTGTACCTTTTGTTTTTAATCACTGTATGCCAAACACATCAGGCGTAGGTCAGATGTTTTGTCCTTAGCTCTTTGCAGACGGCAACTGAGAACTTATTGCTTTCATCTGGTAACAACTAATTTTCTGTTCTTTATCATGTCAAATATTCTAGGAGCACAGTTAAACAAAAAAAAACTTACAAATCCTTGATTGTACAAATCGTGAGACCCGTCCAGCGTGTTGATAAATAAGCAAGCTTATGTGTATACATGTATAGTTCCACCAGGATTCACAAGCTGGTATGATCACACTTGATATTAAAACCCACTGCAGCCAGAAACAAAAGGCATTCGCAGAATACCAATCAGGGGCCCGCCGTTGTCGTACTCCAAAAATACAAATAGCTACTAAAGCTATTTTTAGGTAATCTGAAACGTTTAATGCCAAAGTACAATGCAGGGAAACAGTTCACTGATTTTAGTGTAGACCTGCAGTGACATTGACAACAAAAGTACTCTATTGGTAAGTCAGGGTTATGTGTACAGTAGCGTACCGAAAAAAATTACCAATAGACTATAGGTCAGTCGGAATTTCCTCGTCCGTGTAACACCCAAAATACTTAACCAGAGCTACACAGTAAGAATCCTTATTGATTGGTAAAAACATATATCGATGTTAAAAAGAAAATGTAAGGGTCTTTTTTACGTTTTTTTCTGGTTTTGTATCTTTAAACTACTTTCTTCTTATCGGATTAACAATTGAGTGCTTCGCCGCGCGCCCAGTTGACAAGGCTCTTGAGTCTCATTGCGCGACGGATCGTACCATTATTTGTAGGGTATGCAGTTTATGAAAGTTCAAGTACGCCGCCAATAAATGCATCATATACCCATTGAAACTGCATTTGAATGTTTTAAAACCGTGTTGGGAGAGAAATAAATTCTTCCTGTTTGAAAATATTAATATTTGTTGCGTTTGTTCGTAGTGTGTAATCCCTGCTAAAATCGGCCGCCCCCGTCCATATATTACGTGATCCGTCCTTTCGAATACGGCGCTAGACTGGTTTCCGATCCACATCTAAAAATCGGAACGGACGTGCCACTGAACGGGAAAGCCATCTTCGTATGAAGAAATGCGACTGCGTATTAAACGCTATCAAGTACGCGCACGCACACGCTGTAACATGTTCCAAACACGCGCGCGTGTTGCTCGAAATTTGTTCGAAATACGGCGCAGCCGATGCGCGTCATAAAAAAACTACGCTCAAAATTCTGATGCACGTGGCGATTTGTAGGAAGTGACGTCATTTGAACGTGATCAATTGATTTTCTTGCTTTATTTCCACAAACCGAAAATTAAGATCAGTAAATCGAAACATTCTGAACTTCAAAATTTACAAAACAATTTGGGACGTTTTGGGAGATTTTATTAATGAATTACTTTGTAAGATGAGGGACCAGCTAAATTTGTATTTTCAAATTGTGCTTAAAAACAGTAGGCCCTATCAACATTTTAGTGCACATGTAAATACATATCACAATATTTTGTCAGGCAATCAACTTTTGCAATATAAAGCAGATAAATTATGTGCTAAGTAATGTTTCGTGCCAATAGCGCCATGAAATTGGCCCCTGGAGTTCAGAAATGTTTTCCCTTTTTTTCAATACTTCATTGCACCATCACTGCTGTCCTCATCTTTTGCAATGTCAGTCGTCATCAAAGTCTTCATTATCTTTAAAGCCCCAAAATTTTACTTCACGAGCAGACAAGAAAAAGAAAACTAAAAGTGTTGAAAGCAAGGTAACAATCACATGATATGGTATCTTTGTGGAAGAAAACTGCTAACTAAAGGTGTTTTAAGTTTTGAATATTATTTTTTTACCTTTCATGCATTGGCTTAAATTTCTACAAGGCTCTTTATCAACATATTACTACGACTGTAATTGTGGGGAAATAAAACATGTTCCAAATTATTTAACACTTTATTAAACAGCTTCAACCCGCAAAGCATTATTATGACAATTCAGTGATTTCTTTAGAATGTATTGTACCTGCAGGTGATTGCACTACAACACATACAATGGAGAAATGAACTGATTGCATAATACACACAATGCGGGAATGGAATGACAAGAATGCGAGTCAAGTAGTGTAGATAACAAGGAAATACAATTAATTACTTGTACTGTAACACTTATGTAATGCTGCTGTTCCTAATTTTAAAAGTTTTCCAGTCACGTAAATAATGTCTTGAAGTTGCTGCTGGTGGGTATCACCTTCATGCCATTTGGGAACGACTTTCACCTTCGTGGGTCCATCTCCTATTCGGAATGAGTGGACATGGGTTGGCTGCTCTCTTCCAAATGCCAAATACACCTCTTCGGGAGAATGATCTATGGAAAAAACAATTAACTAATTTTAAAAAAAATTGTTTAATATCCATATCTACATTCTTCAAAATCGATGCTTAGAATACAGACGTTAAAACAATTTTAGACGTTAAAACAAGTGTAATACAATTTAGATCACTTGATGAATACCTGGTTGGCATTTTACGCTTGCTCATACGTTTGGGTTCACCGGCGATGTCATCCTGTTTATCCTCGAGCCTCAAATGTAGGTACAGGTGTGGACAATATGTGCTGCATCTGAAGTCTTCGCTCCTTGACAGTTTTGATCCAATCACTGTTCAGGTAAGTGAAATCTTCACTTCCTGACCCCTAATGCACCTGGTGGTTGGTGCCTTGTCCCCATCACTGTTGAACTGAAAAATGAATAACAAGTTAACATTAATAATAAATGGCACTGAGGGTTGAGAAGTTGATCAGAATGTTTTTCTTTTTTTGAAATGACTCAAGCATCGGTAAGTGCAAATTTGATGGAGATACCCACATTTTTAAGTTAGACACATTTTTTTGTGAGGAAACACTTAGTCTCATATGTTTTGTGCAAAAGGTCGTAAGACATGATGAACGGTATAAATACCGTACACGTTCGCCACTAATTCTTCCTAATAAAAGTAACCATATCATGATCATAAATGCCCCAGAAAGTGTAAAATTTGGTTTGGAAACACGATAAGAAAATATCAAGTTTTTCTAAGTCTATGCTCCATAGACTTAGTGCATGGAGTTTCAACTCGCGAACGTACATGATAGTTTTTCCATGATCAACCACCAAATTCTCTCCGAATTTTTCGACCGTGACCGGTCGAGATGTCTTAAAACGGGACGACTGTCGCTGTCACTTGTTCACTGTATACCGTGTACACTGCGCTGGTGCCTGGAGTGTGTTTTTCAGTTGTGAATTTATGCCACTTAAACCACGAATTAGCAAACACGGACCGCTAGCAACATAAAGCTTACTATACTAATGTTACCTTCATTACTTACTTTATTTTTACGAGTAATTTGTTGCTCATATACACAGCAATCTTTCGCGATCCATCGGTGAAAATCATGATTGTTGCTGGCCGGCCGGCGCCGCGCCATACACAAAAAGGACATTTCAGTCTGGCTCTCTGACATGACGTTAAAATGCCGTATATTTAGATTTCACAGGCCTGGATCCCAGACTTAAGGCCAATCATCAGAGTGGTCGATTTTATAGCAGGAGATGCACAAGAAAAATAAACACATCAACGATTTAAATTTTGAAACTAGAAGAATTTATTCTACTACAGCATAATGTTAAAACATTTTAAATGTTATGAGCTACAATTCTGATGGTTGCATAATGTATACATTGACATGTGCTTCAATTTTCATAAACCACACACCCCACAAATAATGGTATGGTCTGTCGCGAAGTAACAATCGGTTTCCTGTTTAATGGCGACGCACTCGTTGTGAATCCGGAAAAAAACAAAGTAGTTCCAGCGTCAAAAACCGACAAAAACGCGAAAAGGACCCTCAAAATTTCTTTTTAACATCGATTTCTACTTTCAACAATAAATAAGGACTCAACTTGTTTAGGTCTGGTTAAGTATTAAAGTCCTACACGGACGACGAAATTCCGACTGACCTACTATGTAAGTCTCGCGGCAAAGGTCAAATCTGAGCTTCCGGGCAACGTGTTTTTTTTTACACCACAGCGAGGGGTACACCCCAATTTTTCAACCCGAATAGAGTCTAAGTTTCCAATGACTGATACTTCTAAAGTGACAAGTCTCTTACTCTCACTATGCAGTGAAAGTTGATGTCATTTTTCCCCCCAAAATGTTAGCTGATTAAAAACGTTCCATGTCATTTTGAAAATGGCAGTGGGGCGGAGTGGCGTCTCAGTAGTGACCAGTGAATGGAATTAATACCATGCAATGAATTTAGGAGTAAAAAACATTCAGCAATTTCCTTGGAAAAAAATGTACCCGGGTTCATTACCATGCACGGACACCCATGATTTATGATGGAAATGATTAGGAAGTTGATCATGGCTTCAGACCTCGTGTGCAAAACATGAGACAGGCTGAAAAATGTCAAAGTGCATGTTTTCTCATCAAATCTGCACAATCCAATGCTAGATGATGTCCTTTTAAAGAAAACAATTACTGATCAACTTCCCAACTCTTACAGGAAAGACTCATAGGTTTAGTGCGTAGGGTTCCAGTGGGTGTGCATGCATAGTAATCTTTCAGAAACAGGATCTGATCGACTTCTCAACTCTTACAGTTTTTATTTCAACTTGTGCATTTGCTTTTCCCCTGCAGATTGCAACCGATTTGAGGACCAAATACTGGCAACATTTCCAGTAATGATGAGACAGCTAAACGTTGGAACCCCGGAGGAACATCCATTGAAGAAAGTACCGCGTCATACTACTTTATAGTAAGAACCGGACTGGACACCCCCTATTCTATTCAATGGTACCACCCTTCCCAGGCATGCGCATCTAGACCCAGCGTAACCTCCGCCCTGCTCGAGCTTCCCGCGCATTGCTGCACATGGACTGTTGTTGTTCAACGAACCTCATCAATTAAGTTGCTAGTAATCATCCATAGCGATTGTCTGCGGATAATAAGACCCGTCGACGGCCCGTCGGAGTTGCCCAAGCCGAAGATAGGGTGAGTTATCCATGGAGATTACTATACTACTTTCTCTATAGACCAATCCGGTAAAATAGGTCTCCTTCCCTGTTCATCCGCCATAGCTGGGGGCATCCAGTGCTTGGGCTGTGCGTTTTGTGTTGCTGTTAGAACGAAAAGCGCCCATCCATTTGTAGGGGTTCCCCCTTTTGAGTACCGCTTCGACTCTCTGGAGCAGAGTTGAGACCGACGGCTTGGTCTAGCGCCACCGCGCGGCAACGGTGGCAATCCTTGCTTACTCGTTGCCGTGCAACCGGCCTGGGCCCGGCCCATGCCGTCCACCAACTCAGGTAAACATTCCATATGTTCATTGAAAACCGGCCGATCCACATTTTATTTGTGTAAATGTTTGAGTAATATAGAGAACTTTTCCAACAAAGAAAGTGCATATTACAGGTGATTTTTTTTGCATCGTTAATATCGGTAAAGATGGCGCCTTCGTTTATATCCATTGCATCTATTTCGTGAATAATGTATAATTCGTAACGATCATACACAGTTGTGCTGTGGCGCCTTTTGAATAGATTATTGGTTCCAGGTCAGCCGTAATTGTGTGTAAAACATCCTTTTATTTCACTACCAGTGTGTACTAGACAGTATCAAGGTTAAAATTGAGTTTTACTGTCAATTATAAAATCGTAAATCCTGTTCACGAGCATTTTATTTTGTAACATGATATGCCAGTTTTCCCTGATAGTAATAGTAATGTTGGATCTTGGTTTTGGCTGGCAGTTGTTTAATACTGGCTATAATTGGGTCACAATATGTACGTACGTGTTTTTGTGACCGTAATTGTACATGCAATTTTATGCAGCACTGCAGAGATTTTTAATGTAGCCACTCGAAAGTTGTGCTCGAAATTATGAAGCACTGTCATTAGTAATTTAATTACAGGAGCTACTGACAGTTGGAACACCGTGTATGGTTTTATGGAAAGCCAGCCCATGCACGAATACTGTGCAGAGATTTACAGCAGAAACTATTTTGTTCAGTGAATGTATTATTTTGATAAATATTGGTTACATGCATATTACTGTGTGTGTGTCAATGGTATTAGACTTGTTCACCAGTCCTACCAATGTGTGGAGCACAGTACATGTATATAATTTTTAGAGGCTAAAAACCAGACATGTATTATTTAGCCAAACACATGTTGGATCTTGCATATTGTACATGTACATGTTATTAATGTTATTCGCATGTACTTGAGGAATGTCTTTTTCTTCTTATTCCTCTTTTTGGCAATCCTTGCTTACTCGTTGCCGTGCAACCTGCCTGGGCCCATGCCGTCCACCAACTCAGTTTAATAAAGCCAAATCCGAACCCAGTAATACTCTGCAGTACCAGTTTATTACTAAAGCGCCCTCCACACATTACATACACGAACGCGCCCTTTCTGCGTGCACGCGGCACGTCCCCTTCGCATACATGTGACGCACCTTCGCCTACACAATCCTCTAAAACGACGCGCAACTTTTCGAAATAAACAAGTTCAACTTCAGCAACAGCAAAAACATAGTTCATGCAGTGGAAGCTCCCCCCAGCTATGGTGGATGTGTTGCAACCAAAGTTGGAATCCACCGAATGCTTGCTTTCGTTAACCGAAAGTTGGAATTCCAGCTTTCAATACTGCATGCAAGAATCCGGGTTAATAACGTACATGGTCTCAGGGTATGGTCTCTTGAGGACGGTATTCACATGCAATAATAGACTTGCGCTAGTATCCCCAATGGTAATGAAACTAAGGATGATTAGTGTACCAAAATTACAGCGCCGCGCGCTAGCGGCTTGCGCTCTTTGGTTTATGCAGGTTGCTTATCAATTTGCTAGTAATAAATATATAAATATACAAATAAGTATAGAATGGAATGTTAATGAGGAATAATTTGAAATATTTTGTTTCGATCCAGGCCAAAAATCCACGGACAAAAAGTCGACAAAATAACATAAGAAATTTAACACATGCACCATGATAGAACTTTTGAATATTAAAGGCGTGACCAGATTTTTCCAAAATTTTAATTTCGTTCTTACCTAACGATTATATAAAATACATCCCCAAAGTACTATCCACGGTCATGCTACTTTAATACAATGTGCCACTTTCTGCTTACAATGAGGTTTTTTTCTGCTAATTCCTGTTATGCAAAGCCCGAAGGTCCTTAAGTTAACGAGGTTTTTGTAATAATGTAATGCGTATAAAGTCCCAAGAAATTTGACTTGGGTTTTACAGTTTTTTCAACTGACAGAGTTTTAAAAAAATATAATAACATACTAGTAACATGGTGGGGGTGGGAGAGTAAGCAGTGTTAATCAAAATGGTAGCAGACCGATAGCCGGTCGTCCTAACGCCAAGTGCTTCAAAAACCATCTTTATTAGGTCAAAAACCATTTTTATTAGGTTCTTAACCATTTTTATTAGGTCACAAACCATTTTCGTCTAGGTCGCAAAACTGTTTTTTTTTTTTGAGAATTAGGTCGAGAAAATGGGTGTCAATTCATAAGTTTCTTTCCGAAAATGTTGTGGTTTTAGTGGTCTCTGTAAGCACTCTACCCAAAACGGTCGTCATAATACGGGAAAAATAGTTATCAAACTTACTATTATTATTATTATGAGTTTCGCGAAAAGGATCGGAGACACGTTCGGCAATTTTAACCCATATTACAACATGCTTTAAGGTTGGTGCATCTTATCTCATTCCCCAATCTATCAATGTGACAATAGATCCACAAATAGTTTACTCGTGCATGACGCACAGTAAAAATGTGACTGCCCCCTGTCATGGCCGCCCATGCAAAGGGTCTGTAGTGTCAAGTTAACATTCATTCGTACGGTAACTACACTGTTAATGGGGACCGCCCAGTTTGAATACTAAAACTGGTCAATCGGTATATAGCAACTATGCATAGGCCTAACATTTTCCGGTAGACACGTAATTTCCTATTCTGAATTAAGGACAAAGTAACATTGTTTTGTGGGTTAACCATTACAGCTCCAGGAGCCGCTGTCCTTGAAAATGCAATTGGAAGTCGGTGCACAGTTATCCTCTCCTGTGTGATGACCAGCGTAGGTCTACTTCTGGTTCCCGTAGCATCGAGTATTTTCCACATCGCCGCTACCCTGGTCCTTCTCTGTAGTAAGTAGCATTACGGGGAATCAGTTTTGTTGTCATTTGCTCCAAAGTCATGATATTGCTTGCAGAAGCAACCCCACCAAAATTATCCACTGTAACCGCCAGAATCACCATATGTCACTATGGGGAGACAGGACAGCGCAGTGGTACCTTAACCACTATGTTTTAGAAATCATCTCTCACGAGAAATCCATTTTGGTTTGGTATCCAAGGTTGTAGTCCCGTACATTTTCATGACAACGAGTACAGACAGAATTTCATATTAAACATATTGGGCCATAACTACGAAAGGTCTTTTCCAGTTGTACGCGTACAAATCTGCCGTTTAAAATCCGTCTAGTAAAACATGCGCTTAACATAAGTCGCCAACTACGAAGCAGTTTTATTGTTACACGCGGACAAATTAACACGCCCGTATTTAACGAACAATGGGAATTCTTAAACATGGGCATGGGGTAGTTTTCCAGGCATTTATATTTTAGCGCCATTTTAAACCAAGCAGTAGGCCTATAGACTAAGAAACTTGGCATGGACGCGCTGCAGATACTGGAACTTGCCCAAGAAGAGGCCAACGAAATTGAAAATGAGGATTGTATGCCACGAGTATTAATTAGAGACGGGAGCAATCATTTAGAGGATTACGATGACGTCAGTTTTATTAAACGCTTCCGACTTACCAAATATATACACATTCCGTGAGTAATTGCTTCGGTTTCTAAGACTAAAACTATAACATCTAACACAGAGACGCCATCGTCTTCCATCTGTGCTGCAGCTACAATCCTGGACAAAATAGTTGGAAAGTTGAAGTGTGTACTCCCGTTCCCCCACCCCCACCCCCGTTCAATGTTGACGTCGCCTGCTGCAGATTTCGGTGGTATCCCAGCGACTCAACTTTGCGCGGGGGTTGCACGGGGTTTAGCTGGGGTGTCCCAAGCATTTTGTCCAATATTGTAGCTTGCGCTGTGCGTTTCTTTGCATGTTAGTCATTCCAGATAGTTGTAAGTTAGATGTTTAGCATTCCCCAGCAAGTCTTTGGTTAATCAGTGCATATAAGCATTTCCGCTTCAATTTGCGCAAATAAAGGAGGTGTTCACATTTTTCCAGAAAATGGATTTCATTTTAACCTTAGAATCATATAAAATACTTCTCCAAAATACTATCCATGGAAAGAAAACAGAAAATTGTGCAATCTCCAATTTAAATATACGGATTGAGAACACGAAATTTCAGAATGCTAATGAAAAAAAAACACCGATGGGAAAATCGGGGGTTCAAAATTGTAATCTGATCACGCTCCTTTGACCCCAACACTCCTCAATCCTCCAAAATCAATATGATTTCACATACACCCTAGGGAGTTAGGGTTAAGGCGCATTTCATGAGCTATCCCGAAACTCCGGATGCTGCAAGATGGGTATACTGCAAGGACTGTAATAGGTCTTACCGTTGTTGGATTTTTGTGACCGCCGCCTAACTGTCGGCTAATAGGCGTGTACAGCAAGCAGCCTGGGCTGCGTTCGACCTACGCAAACGTTGCCAACGTTTGCCACTGGCCACGGTACTTTTGTGCACGCATCTATGGAACTTTGGGTACCAGTTGTCGATGAACGTTGCAAATGTTCGCGTACTTGAACGCAGCCCTGATTAAGTAAGGCGCGGACAATAAAACAGCTGTTTAAGATATTTTGTAATTAGCGCTTAAAGAAGTTGCTTAGTAATATGCGTACAAGTCAGTTTTACCCGCGTCTAATCTCTAGACGCGCACAAAGATAAACACCCGTTAGACGCCTTTCGTAGTTATGGCCCATTTAGTTTATTGTAACTTCCTTTTTGTTCAACCCTTTAATAGGTTCCGGCTGTGGCCTCATTATTATCCTTGGGAAAGCTCTCGTCGCACGCCATTTTAGAGAACATTTTGCTTTGGCCTACGGGATTGGCTATACCGGGAATGCTGTAGCTTTTCTTGTGTTTGCGCCAATGACGCAGCTTTTTCTCGATACCTACGGCTGGAGAGGAGCAACTCTACTACTCGCTGGCATATGCATGCATTCTGTTGCTTTTGGTGCTCTTTTTCGGGAAGCAACGCCACAGTATGGTTTTCTGCCAGATAACTCTGACATCGCAAAACGTGAATATGATGACATATCCACGTGTTGTTTTCACGCGTATAAAGGATTTGACCTCCACATGCTGATAGAGTTCAATTTCTTGATCTTATTTGTGTGTCGGACTGGAATAACCTTTTCGTACTACTCATGGTTGGTGTATTACGTCCCACATCTTGAAGCTAAAGGCTTTCTGCCGCAAGCGGCCGCTGCACTGTGTATAGCCTTTGCTATCGGATTCCTCTTCGGCTCAGTCATCTGCAGTCCCATAATCGACAGAGGTCTGGCGAAATGTTCGACCATCACGATGATCACCAGTCTGTTGCTCGCCATGTCGTTAGTCGTCGATCCGTGGGTGAACGGTATTTGGGGCACGGCGGCCATTACGTTGCTCTTTGGTTTATCTGTGGCAGATTTCTACACACTCCTAGATGTATTCACAAAAGAGCTCTTTCCACCGTGCCGCCTCACGAGTGCGTTTGGATGAATTCGTTGCGCGGAAGTTTTACCCGTCATCTTTTCGGTTTTTTTGCCAGGTAATATTTTCGTATTTTATGGTAGCATTTAAAGCCCGTATACCAGGGCTTGCGAAATCCCTAATCATCTAAACTCTATTTCTCGGTGCTCGGTTAAATTGGTCGCGATCGAAGCCTGTGGATTTGACCGTTTATTCGAGAAGGGTTCCGATGCGATTTCCGGACTGTTAATAGGAATCATAATTGAAAAGAAGCTGTTTAGTATGCCTGCTGTTCGGTTGTCTGATGGTGTGGGAAACACATGTTTGTCTCTGCTTGTCGATAAACTCGGACAAGAGTGTCGACTTGCAGATGGCTAAGATTGAGTTGTTGGAGTGTTTGTACGCGAAGTTGGTGTCTAGCTCGTCGTACAGTTTTTGGAGTTCAGACTTCGAAAGCTTCTTCCGGTCGATTTTTGAGAGTGTCGGACGTTTTTTGCGTTTGTGTCCGCCGCGCACCATTGGAGGGAGGAGGGAGGCGTGCGTGGAGTTCAGTTTTGTGATTTAGGGGGCGGTGAGTGTCCACATCATTCGGGTGCGCAAATTGATTCTGATAATTTTGGAGCAGTTGTTTGAGCGACTCGAACTTTGATATCGCAGCTTGAACGCGCGTCGACTTCAATATATCCGGTAGCTGGTTGATCAAATTGTAACTGGCTGCCGAGGTATTTGAAAGTTTTGTTGTTTTTGATGTCGATGCAGTTGATTTGGAGGAGGGACTCTGGGTACTCGGTTAGCTCAGGGTCGAGGTGGGCGTTCAGGATGACGGTTTCTGTTTTTGGCTCGGAAATGTGAAGGTCGTAGGTGTCGAAAATGTCCACAAGTAGGGCTATGCCGCGTTTGAGGTCCGCCTCATTTTCAAAACATAGCAAAATGTCATCCGCAAACGCGACCCATAGGAGATCTAGAGTGCCGGATGCCGGGTGTTCGCTTCGTTCCGTACGGGTCGTGGCACTGCCTGGTATTCGGTACTTGAACTTGAAACCGGACAGTCTAGCGGCGGCCGCACGCTCCTCTAAACGCGCATGACCAAATCCATAAGCAGGCAAAGGTATGCCGGACTTTCTGGACCGCCTTGGCGTACGCCGGCCTGGGTCGGGAAGGTGTTGCTGGGCGGGTCGGATGAGAGGTGGGCAGCGGTGGCGGAATAAATTGACGCGAGTACCTGCAGATCTTTGGTCGATTGGCATTGCGTCAATCGATTGCGAACTACAGTACTTGTCTTAGCCAGCGCCTATTTATGGTATAAAATGCCGCTGTAAGATCAATAAATGCAGCGTAAATTTTGCGTCGCATTCGGGAACTGATGATGTGGGCGGCCTTTGCGGTCAGTATGGTGACTTGCGTGCCACGAGCGCGTCGGAAGCCTTGCTGGGGCTCAGAAAGTTGCGCTTCGTACCAACCTGACTGGCGTGACAAAATTATGCAGACTGCAATTTTGCACAAACAGCTCGATATGGACAATACCTATTCACGGGAGCATCATAGCGCGAGGGCGGGACTCTATGATTTATGCAAATCTATCACGCAACTAGCCTATTTAAATCAATTTAGGTAAAGGTGGTCTACTTGGTCGGTAATTACCCTCCAAAAGAAATTATAAATTATTATCTTTAAGCTTATTTGTTGTCAAGATAGTAAATGTAGTAATCATCTTGTGAAATTATTTCGTCTTAATTGCCCCTATTCATGAGAAAAATTACAAAATTATTATTAATTCATGCACAAAAACAGTACTTGGATTTTTCAGGTTTTTTGAAGTATTACTGTGGCTGAAATGTCTACAAGGTAGTTTTCTCGACATTTGCTTTCAATTACCAGTGGAAATCATGCCGCTTCAACAGTTTAACAAACAAGTACACTACCTTTAAATATGTGTACATACACTTTACAAGAGCCCCTCAAATGAACGAAGCTAGGCCCTTGACTAACGTGTTTTTATGACACAGTTTTTTTTCGCGCAGTACAGCCAGGAACCAGCCTTCATATAGGAAGGTGGCTTCTTGAACGCAATTTCCTGAACACATCGACACAGTTCTCCATTGCTTTCTCGGAAGGAGGAAAGAAGTTGACTTATATACATCCTTCATTACAAACGGCGTTTGTCATTTTTAAAATCCTGTTATCTATCTTGAACGTCTGTCAGAGTATGTCCTATACGCGTTTCATTTTTAATTTCCGCAGGTTGGGCGTATGACACAGTTGGCAACTACGACGTGATTTTCATCATACTAGGCATTGTACCTACGCTTTGTCTCCTGCCAATGATTGTCACAGTTCTACAAAGAAGACTAAAGACTATGTGTGTCGCTAGTATGACGTACGTACACTATGAGCAAATAACAGTGGAAATTGGGCAGAAACCATTGTTATTAACAATGGTGTGTGCCCAATTTCCATTGTTAGTTGTTTATAGTGGTACAGATTAAACATTGGGGAAAAGGTCAGTCAGCTTAACTCTTTACTGATAGTGGAGTTCGTGTATATATAATAGATTGTCTTCATCTCCTATACCTTTCCGTCACATAATGATTTACGTTTCTTTTGGGAAATTCTCAGTCAGTTGAAACCAATATGGTGATATAAATTAGCAACCTATGTGTCCTCCCAGCAAGCACAAGACCACCGGCCCAGGCCTGGCCCAGAGGTGGCCCAGGCCTGGTATGCCATAGTTGGCCCACCCCTGGCCAGCCCTGGGCCAACCTTGTTAATGCTCACGTGGGCCAGGGTTGGGCCAAGGATGGCATAGCAAGTGGCAGCCAGTGGTGGCCCAGAGCTGGCACAGGGGTGTCCCAAGGCTGGTTGGCGGTTGGCCTAGCACTGCCAGGCCAGTTAAAGGCAGAGGCTCGTCAATGCGCCCGTAAGGCCAAATTCGTGCCACGAAATATGCAGCTCCATAGCAAAGGCATTGGAACTGCATATTTCGTAGCATGAATTTGGCCTGACGCGCACGTTGACGAGCCTCTGCCTTTAATCGTTTGTCTTCCGTACTCTATCGGAAGCTTGTTTTTATTTCTTTCTTAGGCATGTGTTAATTAAAATTAATGTCACAAAACAGCAAGATAATATAGACATTGCAACCAGAAAATGTATTTCTAGAAATACATTTTAATACATGTCATTACATACATACATACATACATACATACATGTGTACATAAATATAAATGACTATGTACTAGTGCTCAGTCTGGAAAGTGCACATTTATTTCTTTTACAACCAAGTTTACTATACATGTAATCAAACACTATGAGCAACTAACAATGGAAATTGGGCACACACCATTGTTATTAACAATGGTGTGTGCCCAATTTATATTGTTAGTTGCTCATAGTGAAATGCGAAACATACAAAATTAGACTAATTATATTAAAAATGCTTTGTGTAAACTTGTAGACAAATTTCGTTAATAAGAGATACTCAGGGCATAATACCTCGTTATAACAAAAAAAAAGAACAGCTAGACCTTAAAGATGCATTGTCCATGCGCTTTGGGTCTGGCACCTTGAACAATAAAGCTTTTGAATTGATAATTGTAGAAACAAGTTATTCGCTTTAAAATAAGACATCGAGGAAGACAAAACCCAACATTTAGAAAATGTATTGAACAATAACGTCAATATTATTAGTTATCCCACGAGCGAGAGTGGAATACGGCATTATGTAGTGCGTCTGCGTTCCATATCCCACGAGGCGAATGCTGAGTGGGATATGGGACGCAGACGCACAACATTATGCCGTATTTCCACGAGCGCGAGTGGGATAACGAATTTATCTTCAAGCAAACTTGACGCACTATTAACACGCGCACTCTGTGCGAGATTAACGTACTACTCATTGAGCTACATATATACACTGGAGACGCTATCTGGCTGGAATCGCGTCCGCGCGTGCGTTTTCAAAGTAGGGTAAACAACAATCTTGTTCGTTTGCGTTGTGTACACATTCAAACATGGTTTTTAAAAAGTGTAAGCATTTTCTCTTCATTTTGTTGTCAATTTGGGGCTGAAAATAGATTGTTCTGTCGAAAAATAGATTGTTCTGTTTAAAAGAGATAACAAAGGTGACGGGTAGGCATACCGCATGTTTGCAGTGCACTGTTTCCAGGAAGATGTCAACGAAGTGTTCACGTTCTAAGTGGTGTTGGGATCCGTCGGGAAAACGGAACGACAGGCGTTGACACTAGATGTCCAGTTGACTGGAAAACGATTCGTGATGACCGCGTACAGTTCCAAGGTGAACAAACGATCCCGCCATGGCCGTTTGTCGGGAACACACCACAAGAAAGGTGCGTTAAATGCCGTTCACTTTTATAACAAATATGCTCGAACAGTCACACAGGCGTCACAGGCACCTCCTCGACGTCTTTCTTGCACATTGATATAAACACAAGGTGTCTGACCAGCAGATTACTCAGATTGCCTAAAGACAATCCTCATAGCGGGGTCCCCAAAAGTGGCAACTGTGTTATATTTGAGGACGAGGCAGATTATTAGTCGGGCAAAACTGCATTTCGGTACAGTTAGCCAAGTTAAATTCCGCTCAAAACGGATGCATGCAACTAACTACGGTAGGAGAAGCGGTAAGACTATACTAACTTTACCGTAGGACACGCGGTTTTGGACAAGGCTATGTGTAGTATACGGAGATCGGTAAATCTATATACAATGTAGATATTTATACACACAATTGCAAACAAAAAATGCAGTAGAGAAGTGTACATTTTAATATTGATTTGATATTATTTATTTCGCTTGGTCTTATCTTCAAAGCGAGACATCCACCTTAAAGGCCCATTTTATCATTTGCAATGACCGAATTTTGTTTTTCATGAGTTGACAAGAAAACCCTTACTCAAGGTGTTGATACCAATGGTAACAAACACCACATTAATTTATATCCGTCTAAAATGGTATTTTATGTTGGAAATTGACAACCGAAGGTGGTTTTCTAAAAATAGTCCCGTGCACGGGATTTTTTACCATTTACTTGTACACAAAATCCATCTATAGATATCTATATATATTAATGCATCTATGTAGCTAAATTTTCTTCAGGCTAGTTTACCAACATTCTTCCTTAGATATGTTACAATCTTATTCCACTAATCGTAGTCGCGAATGGACTGGGAACAAGTCTAGTCGACCTCCAGTTACCGACTTGAGAAACCTGGTTGTCACTTTGTACACAGGCTACCGGAATTGGATGTAAAGATCTGATTGGTCGAGACACTGTGCTTTATTAAAATTCCGATGCCACATTTTCAACATCAAAATTTGCTTGTGAATTATATTTCCTCAAGTATAGTAGACCTATCAATATTCATTACTCCAGAATTTCAAAATAAGACACAATCATAATAATTCGACCCTTCCGTTTGTCCAAGTTTTGGTTATAGGCGGGTCAATATACCACCTGACCCCAAAAACTGCAACAAAACGTTTTATTATCGTTTTCTGTACTATTCGATGTGACGAACAACATATCAAAAGTTGAGCAATTTTGACGGACGGGAAAGCCTCTAAAAACGACGTAAAAAACAAGATGGCCACCAACATAAAAATAGGTTAAATAGACGGATATATTTATGGAAAAAAGTCCCCCCAACCTGGTCTTACTGAATGTGGCGAATAACAGGAAAAAAGTCTACCAAAATCAAACCACCGGAAATAGGTGAAATCTGGGTCAATTCCAAGATGGCTGCCGTTGACCTTGAAAATCGCTGAAATGGCTGTAACTTCCTTAATATCAGGAGTAAAACGGTGATTCAAATGTCTACCCTAGGAATTCACTGGTATCCATAACATTTTAATCCAACCTTCGACAAACAATAAAAGCCCCAAACTCAAAATAGCGGTCATAATTGCATGGAAGGGGTAGAGACAATAACTTTTCTAACTGCTGATGTCAGAAGTAGCTTATTTGTTTCGGTCAGTAAAGTCTATGACATGATCCTCTCCTGTGCCAAGGCTGGCTACATCAGCCATCGTACGAGCTGCTAAGGCAGGGTGCGTCACACTGCCTGAATTGCCTCCCTCAGAACCTGCACTTCTAGGGAGGTCAGGAGGTCAGCTCACCCCACGCAGGCTTAATCAGAATAAAACCACAACACTCTTACTTTCGTTGAGCCACCCTTACTTTCGTCGTACAGGATTTCCCCTAGAAGTAGAAGACACAGATGTAATTGCTGTATGATTCACGGGTACGGGTACACACGGACAAGCGGAACTGTTTTGAAAGTGGTTTTCCAGAGTGGTTGTCGATCAGTTCCTTGTCCTGTATTGGGGCGGGTTGGGCCGGGTTGGGCCCAACTGGGCTGTGCTGGCTTCGTGCTGAGCTGCAGGGGGCGGGGGTGTTTGGGCTAGGCTAGGTTGGCATCGGGCAGGGTTGGCCACGGGCTGGGTTAGGATGGCTTCAGGCTGAGCTGAGATGGTCTTACGCTGGGCTGGGATGGCCAATTTGTTGGGGGTTTTAATATTAAACCTGCGTGTGGTGAACTGACCTCCTGAATCATAGCGCCTCTTTAAAACAGCCCTAGAAGTGCAGGTTGTTGGAGAGGCAATACTGGCAGAGTGGTGCACCCCGCCTTAGCTGCTCGGAGCCTCGTGCGGTGGTTGATGGAGCCAGCCTTGCCTGAGGAGGGGATCATGATATTCACATTACTGCCCAATAAAAGAAGCTGACATCAGCACTTAGATTAGAGAAGTTATTAGTCCAGTCAAATTAGGGTTACACCCACCACTAATTGCAACATATTCTGTTTAAGTGCTAGGCATTTCAGTAAAAGTCTCCTGAACATCATACTAAAAGTCTACCAAAATGTATTTGGTGGAAAGGTGTCAAATTTGCATAATATGCAAATTACCTGCCGCCATTAGGAAAGAATACGGTTTCCACAACAATTATGTATCTAGGCATCTAAACCTGACAAAGAAAGTGTCCTAATCAATGTTGTAAGGGTTTAGAAATATGGTTAGAATTATTGTGAATTAATTATATGCAAACAATACAGTAAGGTATGCAAATTAGCTGGCGCCATTTAAAAAATTTACATTTTTCACAATAACCATATATCCAAGCATTCAAACACGAGAAATAAATTGTCTTTATAATAATGAACGTTTTCATCAGGGTTTAGGAGTATGTATCCAATTAGCACTCAAAATTGACAAATGAAGTTTCTAGGCCCAAGTTTGAAGGGTATAGCCTACTTGCAGGAACATATTTACCAGGTAGTACATTTCTGGATTACTAATTTGGTGTTGGACGGCATTCTTGTTCATCTTCTAGCTAGCTCCAGCTTGGATGAGTTGGAACAAATCAAACATTTACGTTCTTTACACATCCACGAGCAGTCAAGTCCGTTTTTCTTGCACGTGCATTTAGCGTTGTGGCACCCATCACCCTTACAGTTGCATCTGAATATCTTGGCGAGTCTGACTTTCCATCCCCATTCATGTGGCTGCAATTGTCCAACGTTTCCTTTCCACTCCTGAATTTGATAGTATACTGTACTCGCAGGCTGTAATATCTTGTAGCTGCAGAAGTTGGAGGCAGACTATGATCCTCGACATATTTGGATTTCTTCACAACCCTGTCCCGAAAGCGGTTGTATCGCAGGGCATCAATATTTTCATCTGGATTTCCATTGTAGATACAAACAAGAGGCTTCTCCCCTGCTATGGCTATGTCCTCCTTTGATGCGGTAGGGTCCTGGGTAAATATATATAAGTCGGCATATTTCATGAACTGGGCATTGGTTTGGATGTGTTTCAGAGCAACGGCTTTGCCGATGCCATACAATTTGGATGTTGAGTAACAGCCAAGGAGAGCATGCACAAAGAGCATTCTGGCACAGACATTCACCCCTAAGATCTTCTTGGTCTTCTTTATGTTCCATTCTCGTTGTTTCTTTGCATAAGGCTTGGTTCAGGCCTGAAAAATATGTCCTTCCTCTGGTATCGTCACCAACAAGAACAGTGTCTACTGTCTTTGCGGATTAAACTGCTGTCTGAACGATCAGCAAGTCAGCATCCCTCTTGGCATGTATTGTTTGACATCCAGCCTTCTCCAACGAGTCACAAATGAAGCGGCTCATGCTTGTTGTTTGTGTTTGCTAATAATTCTTCCTTCTTCAGCTTGAAGATCGTTTGACGAGTGAAGGTGACGTTTGTCCCTATGCAGTTTCCTACCCGTCTTCGATGTGTGGCATCCTTGATAGTAAGACCTTGCCCGTAGCCATCAAAGACAACTGTAGCCTTTCCATACCTGTTTGTCACATAATTGACATATGTGTGACATATGCTTTTGAATGTTTGCTCACGTGACCACGGTAGACGCTGTAGGGGAGCACCCCCATCGAGAACATAGTGGACTTCGCAATGAGGATTTGGCTGATCATGTTTAACAAGTTCCGAAATTGCATTGGAAAAGTCGTCTAAATTTTCATTACATGGAAAAGGTCTTTATGTTTGAGTCCCAAGAGGACAGGTTGCTGCAAGTCTGAACTATGAAAAGTCCAAGGGTTTGTGGGCCGGGTCATGGACCAGACGAAGCGACAAGCCCCTCAACTTCCAGTGGAATGGACTTTATTTTCTTGGAGTTCACTTAGGAAACAACAACAACTACATTAAACAAAACTGGGAAAACTGTAAAGAAAAACTCTCAAAATCCCTCACTCGTTGGAAAAGTCTTAATCGCCAATCAAATTGTTGCTACTAACATTTTTCATTCTCTTGCTGTTTTGTCCCCAAAATAGCCTCAATGAACTCCAAAATATGCTTGTCGACTTCGTCTGGTCCTACTAACGACACTTCGATTTTGTTTTAAAATTGTGACAAAGGTGGGCTTGCCTAGCATGTCTTCAGGCACGCAGCCTAACTGTCAAATTCAAACTTCTCCAACGGTACCTTCTTTTTAATACTCACCCCTTAAATTCTTTACCATTATGGACTACTGTTTACGCCAGTATAAACACTTAAATCTTAGCTACCATCTTTTTCTCCTTGACCTCGAACCCGAATTCTTCATAAGCTTACCAGTTTTCTATAGTGAGGTTCTGCGTGCCTGGTTGACGATGGGAGCTGGAATTGAAATTCCCCCGGACTCGGCCAACCATGTCATCAACTGCCCCTTATTCACCCACCTGTCACCGTCTTCTTGCCAGGCGTCACGGCTTTCCATACTCGACTCTGGGCTAGCAACATCAATTTCATCAGAGACCTCTTCAACATCGATACGAGTCAGTGGCTTCATGCTCAAGATATTCCCCTGTCGTCCGCTTGTTCCCGTCTTCCTTCGCTTCGAATTCTCAAACAAGACCTCTCTCGCCTGCACCATACCATATCATCATCTTACCCTCAGATCTTCAACGTAGTCTCCGTTCTCTTCCGCCAGTCTACGTCTCTTCACAACATCAGTCCTCATCCACCTTATTCTGGCCGTGTTCTCGTCGATACGGACACAGACGCAATCTCCCTCACCTCCAAACCAGTATATACAGTTATCAACAGGAATGTCAACAACTTGCCACTTATCACCCTGACACCGTGGCATGAACTTGGCTGGTTTCCGGCTTCTTTTCACATTCCCTGGAAGACTGTCGTCCAAGAAAGAGGGAGATATGCAATTTAAACTACTTCACGACATTTTGCACTCGCTTCCAGTCCTGCGTCGCCTGAATCCCAGTATAACTTCTGACTGCGGATGGTGCGGCGAGAGAGGGACAATAACTCATCTTTTCATTACGTGCAAGTCAATCCAACCGTCTCTCCGTCTTCTCCACACCCTTATCAGCCGTCTCCTACCCAGCCTCACTATTAACTTCGACATCTACTGGACTCTCATACCACATGCCCAGAGTCGAAACAAAATGGCCGTCGGCCGCCTGGCAAATGTCCTCATTGTCAGCATTAAAAATATTATTTACTGGCTTTATCGCACCTCCACCCCCTCAGACCCCTTCTAGTTTGGAAATATCGTTTAAAAAACGAAATTGTCCTTGATCTTAATTATCACAAACTCCACAACTCCTTACCGATATTCCTTCACAAATGTTCCACTAATAACGCTCTCTTTAGTTACATCAAATCAACCATGTCATCTTATTAAAAGTGTATCTACCCTTCATTCCCTTCCCTGCGGGACACCAGGGAAGGGAAGCCTGTCGCTTCATTGCGAGGCGTGTTAACGCTGTTCGCCGCCAGCTCTGGGGCTCCTCTTTCTTGGGAACCCTGGGGTGAGCAACGGGGCGCTCACATTTTCCCAGGTTTCCCTAACACTTTCCCCTCTCCCTCCCTCTGTCTACTCACTTTCCCTTTGTATACGTACATTATTTTGACCTGTATTTGTTTAAAAATTTCGACACTTCGGTTTGTTTACCTTGTTTAATGTAATACCGAAGTAATTTTCTTGCATTTTCTTGTTTGTTTCTGACCCGTAATTTTGTTTTTGTTTTTTGAATTTTCAAATCCTTCTAAAGCTTAATTGGCCAAGACTGCTTGCATTCCACTTAACACATGTAGACCATGATGTAGACTAGTAAGGACAGTATGACCAGTCTAGGCAAGGCATTGTATTTGGTGGGGCACAATGGCGGACGGCGGCTTCAATTTTAGACATTGCTTCACCCAGCAGTTTATATATATATCGATGGGTAGAAGCCACATGTTTATAGTGGCCAGTTTGTTTACGCTCCCGAGGGTGGCCACTATTCTTTGGTTCACTTTATTGATGGACACGGTTATGATATTTGTTGACGTCACGCGTATGGCACGCCAAAGCGGAAATAAGTCAACACTGATATTTATGCCATCAACCCTAAAAAACAAGTCTCAACATTTTTAAAAACTTGCTAACAAAAGCACGGTATGCCAGTTCCAAACAGTCAACATTTTAAAGTCATGCCGACTTTTTCTTTCTTGCGCAACATTTGCAAAAATATCCGTCAACATCAAATGATCAGTGTTAAACTATTTTCGTCTTGGCGTGCCAGAGTATGGACACAGTAATGGCGGATAGCAACCGGTTGTCAAGAAAGTGAAACCCAAGAATACGAAGGTCACTGTACCGTAGAGTTAATGGTATAAAGGACCTTGGTTGTCGAAGAAATGAATAACAATAACAACTGTGTCGTTTACAAATCGATCTCTTCATCTCTATCCGTTGTCTGTTTACAGGCGTCTTCGTAGGTCTCCGGCAGTGGCTTGTTCGTAGTCTCCGGAAGAAAGAATACCAGTGCCGAGCCGGCCAAAGACAGACATCCAAATATCGTCATTGGTAGAAAGCTATTGATGTCTCTCTGCGTAAACCAACAAACATGTACAATTTACAAAACGTCACAAAGCAGTGCCGTGATTACACCAACCCTTTTTTTTGCTTTCACATCCAAATGGGAGCCTGCAAATTTTCTGTTGACTTACCATGTATTCACCTATTTGATATAAACAAAATCCATTTCCTGGAACAATCTGGAAAGTTTCATCGTCCGTGCAAATTCCTGTTAAAAGTGGCGATAGAACACTTCACAAAATGTATGTGGGGAATGGCTAAATGTTCTACAAAGTGAATTAGACAGTATAATGTGACCAGGCCAGCTTGTCTGGTCACGGTTTTTTTTTTTTAACTCTGCCATCTGCATGTTGGGGGTGCCACTGTGTACAATTGTTCCTTGGAATTTCAGGAATTCTTTTGTGAGGAACGGTTGCATTCAGCAGGTGGCAGGAGCTATAGCCTATATTCTTTTGTTTTTGTATTCTGGCATACTTGGGATTCCAGGTGCTCAGTCTGTGTTCCTATATAAGGGAGTGCAGGCCATGTTTCTCTAGTTTTGGGGCGGTCGGGTTGGCGTACGGGTTCTTTCCTCGCCTTTCACCTCTGGCGGTCCGGGTTCGAATCCGGGGCGTGTATGTGGATTGGGTTTGCAGTCCCTACTTGACCGCGTGGGTTTTCCCCTGGGGCATTTATCTGGGGGTTTTCCTCCCACTTCTAAAACTGCAACTCCTTCTTCGTCATCTCAAGTTGATAATATAGTATAGTTAAAGCTAAAACCATATAGTTGATGGCATAAAGGGCCTTAGTTGCCGAAGATGCCATAAAATATACAACAACAACAACTTTCTCTAGTTCTTCTGTTATGGCTGCTGGTGGAACACAGGTTGTGCACTGCCTATGCATAGGCCGTGGTGCTGCTACAATCTGTCAAGTGAGTTTATTTATCAAGTGAGTTTATTTCTTTTATTTAAAAGTAGCTTATTTTATATATTATGTTTAAATGCGTTGGCTGCTTTTCAATCATTCAAAATCCTTTGTTTCTGCTTTCTTGTAGCTTGATCAAAATTATGCTACTTGACTGCCGCTTCGTTTTGTTCCGTTTTAATTCGTTTTGATTTGCATATACACCAATATCGTGCAATACATTGTGAAATAAATTTTTACTGTAAACAATACAAAATAGTTTTTAATAAATAACCAACTACTTCTCAATTACAGATTTGTTTTGTGGATTATTTTACGCCTGTTTGCCATCCTTATTTTCTATTAATTTACCAACTCGGTTACAAATACAGTCTTGACAAGCTGTGCTATACCTACCAGGGCGATAACAAACGGAGCTATCATGCTTCCCACCCTTCCAACTGTCGATGCAGATCCTGTTGCGATGTTCCTGAGCACGCAAAAATAAATGTATGTAGGCCTATGTATTTATTTATTGGCAATGGGCTGCAGATATTTTATATTATTTATTTTGTTATGGGTTAATGACTTTTAAATCACAGCCCGTAGGATTAATAGACGAATTCCAAATTAACAAATTTCAGACCGGTATGCACAATCGGTCCTATACATGCCACGCCGAACAGCACACGTACACATTCAGTGTACAATACTGTACTCGTAGCGCATGCGTACTGCCGTCATGACACGAAGAGCCTCGATTTCAATGCGGAAGTGCGCAGAACGGGCTAATGTGAACTTCGTCTATTGCTTGAGGCGTGTTCCACATAACACCGAGATACACAGGTTGGTGGCGCCATTAATAGACCAGTTGCGTGATAGATTTGCATAAGTCCTGGAGTCACGCCTTATATTTACATAAATGCTGGAGTCTCGCCTTCGCATATATGGCGCTCGCGTACGAGTTAATTAAGCACCATACTATATCTGGCAAATCGGGCCCCGTTTCTAGGGGGTGCACGCCGGCACATGGTAAACGTGAAGTACATGGAATACCTCGCACATTGTATTTCTAAGCTGGACCATGTTGATTGAACGTGTTGATCAGCAAATTCAAACCAGTCACATAACGTTCTATTTCGTTATTTTGACAAATTCACGATGACTACATGTTTCAACATGTTCATTTCAACATGTAATTTCGGATGGTCCAGCTTAAAATTGCATGTAGTAATGTGTAAGGTATTCCAGGTACTGCACAGACTTTCGCGCCGGTTACTATGGACCAGCTTGCACCCCCTGAAAACGGCCTGATTTGCCAGGTAGTCTGGTGCTTGACTCACTCGCATGTGAGCGCCATAGCGTAAAGGCGGGAGTCTATGATTTATGCAAATCTATCACGCAACTGGTCTATTGGCAGCCGACGGCCAAGGACACCATAGAATCCTGTTACTCTTCACGATTAAACTACTCTCGAGAGGTCACTCTATTTCTCTCTACCCAGGAGCAAAATGGGTACCTGAGAGGGTAGCGAAAGTTGATGTGTTTGATTAGCCGTTGAGCGTCTAAGGCAGCTGGGGCTGTATACTCCCCAGAGAGCTGAGGGGATTAAGAAATGATATTACTGAGCCCAATGACCACTAGGGGCGCTGGGTTGGTCGATGATTGACAGGTTTACAACTGGCCGCCTGCACGAAAGGAACAAAAGGCTGCTACAAGCCGACGACGTCAAAGGCATCCGCCCGACCCTCCAACCCGGCGCATAACTGGAATGTGGTTAAACACCCTTGTTCAAACAGTGGCAGCGAGTCAGCCATAAGTAGTCACTGAATGGCCCGTAATCCGATAAGCTCTCTATTGTTGATTCGTTTGCTTGTTCACTTAAAACCGTGCAACGGTGTATCGTTTATGTACCGTTTCCCGGTATACAGACCGTTTCTATTTTGACCTCGCGCCTTACGAATCTACAGTGGACTGTAGATTCGTAAAAGTAATCTACAGTTTGTTGATTAGTGTGACGTCACAAGAATACACTCATCTGGGAACATTTATTTAACTTCTACGGATCGGTGCACATTTATTATCTGTCTCAATGCCCTCCTTACTGATCATAACCGAACTGAACATCCCAACGTGAGATATACAAGTACCACGACGAAGCTATCCGACGCCCTTTTTAGTGCGAGGAAATATCAATTTGTCGCGCTTCGGCGAGAATGGTAAAAAGACCGAAAGTGTAATAGGTTAAGGAAGAGATAGTATGCACCTATCAATTGTTTCCCCCACACGCCCCCCCCCCCCGGGCTACCCCACCTAAGAGGTGGGGATTGTCACTTTTTGCGTGACAAAATCCCCACCCCTGGGGCTACATTTAGGTGACAAAAATCCCCACCCTTGGGAGCAAAACATGCGCAAAAATGCACAGATAATGCCCCACCCTGGGGCATGAAAAATGTGACCAAACCCCCACCTATGGGGTGGGGTAGCGCGGGGGAGGGGGGGGGGAAACAATTGATAGGTGCATTACTCAATAGACGCAAAACATACCTCAACATGGTCGGGAAGACTTCTGCACCAACAAGCAAGGTCACCTCATACGTAGCATTGGTGTAAAATTTACCGACGCAAGCCATCACAATGATCAGCACGCTCAAATCTGTACCGCTACCTGAAACAAACAACACGTTTATTGCACGCGATCAGTAATTGTCTCCGTTACATGCAGCACATCTACGCGTCTGCGTCGCGGCTTTGCCGCGACTCCGCCGCAACGCCTCACAGCTCCACCGCAGCTACACTACTCCTCTACTTTGGCTGACATTTGGGGTCGAGCCCGGTCTAGAACTGCTCACAACATACAACGCTCTTAACTGGCTATGAAAAGTATGAAGTATTTTGAAGTTAAAGCTACCTGTTTTGTCAGGGATGAACCCAGTCGCCAGCGATGCAACCCCTCCAACACAGAGGAAAAACATCAGTGGCCGTCTTCGCCCAAACCTGGAACATACGAGTTTGCGCTGACAGAGTTATTTTTTCTTCTTCTAATTTTCAAGATGGCGTCGGCAGCCATCTTGGATTTATAGGTCAAGATGGTCTGAAAACGTATTTAATAAAATGTTGACATAATCTGTGATGTAATGTCGGAATGGTAGAAAATAACCCCAGCTGTTAGTACTAGTGTACCACTGTGACATTTTTTTTTGAAGATTGCACCATTTTGAGCAAGTGGTATAAAATGTTAGCGTCACTTGGTAGGTATATGGGAGCTAATTCTACATAAAATTTATCAAATTCGTCAAATTCATCCAGAGAAGTATTCTGAAATAAAGATGATTGTGCTACAATAATAGATGTTTGCATCTATTACAATAAGAATGGGACGAAAATCAGTCAGAGACCACGTACCTTCTGACGATGAAGAAATCAATAAAGTACGCTGGTGCATCAACCATGGCCATTAGGAAAAAGATGAGGTACTTATTTCCCTTCAGAATTGTCGAATAAAGGATGAATCCAAAATACAAAAGATTCATAACGAACCTACAAAAAGGACATTCGAAAGAAAATGTTAGCTTTGGGGGTCTTTTTTTTTATTTAGTACCCAATTGCAAAATAAGCGTTTTCTGGACGAAAATTGTAAAGTCTTAACCAACGTCATGCATGTATTTTTCCTAATGTCAGCTGTCTCGATAAAAAAAAAGATGTTTCCATACCTACTGCACTTTACGCATCGTGAATGGAAAATTGCATGTACATGTACTTACATGCGTACGTGTAATACGATAATTTTTGAACAAATCATCTGACCTTGTATATATTAACAGTGTTCGACTCTATTGATAATAAGATGAACCCAGTGGCGCACCCTGAGCGGCTTGAGCACCCCAAGTTTTTTTTAAATCTTCTGACATAAAAACATGGGCTAAGGTATTGACAAGACTCGCCCTTATGTAAATAGTAGACAAAGCTATGAATATGAGCATTGATGAGCATCTGCCGAAAAGACATTGAAAATTCCCTTTGCAGGAAAGGAGACTTACGCCTCGAGCTTTGCTGTAACTCAGCGTCGCCGCAATTTAGAACAGCCTTAGTGCACACCTTAGAACGATGTCTTATTTGAGCTCATTGTTCTTCTGTAACTATTATTTTTGTCCCATTGTTCGAGTGTTGATGTTTTGTTAATTTTGATGTTGTGGCTGTTGTATCTTATTTCAGTTTGTTTATGGTTGTTAAATATATTTGTTTTATGGGTGTTTGCAGGGCCCAATCGAAACCAGTTCTTGTAAACTGTTTGGGCACACCCTGGGTAAATAAATAGAATAAATAAATGACGTCATCGACAGGCTGACCATAACATAACGCAGGCGCTTACATTTTTGCACTATAAGTAGGCATCATGAGCTAGTGTCAGTCAGCCCCCTTCAACGACAAATCCTGGGTGCGCCACTGGGTGCGCTATGAACCAAATCATATTACCACACGTAGAAGATAATGGAAGAGCGCACGATGAGTACTCTTGTCCGGAACAGGTCTATGACTGTGTACTTTCTGGCGGCTTTCTTTGTGTTCGTGGCTTCTTCAGTGGAGCTGACCACAACACTTTTAGTAATTTGTTCTTGTTTTTGACTTCCTTCCCTGGCCATAATGGTTTTGCAACTGCGATTTCCTTCCGATTTTACTTTCTCGTCGGGCTCAGTTTTGTGTGGTGTTTTTCCTTGATCAAACTCGAGAAACGGCCCAGGGTGTTCGATGTTTTTGGATTTAGCGATCTTCTGCAGCATCGCTTCTGCTTTCTGTATCCAGCCTTTCTGGACCTGCCACCGTAAAGACTCGTAAGTAAATAACCTGAAAAGAGAGAAGACAAAAAACAAGAATGGAAAGAAAATAAACCACTTCATTTGTCAGAACATTCCGCCGTCATGTTTCAATTTCAAAACTCCATACTGAAGGAAGCAAATATATCACAGCAGACATTCTGTCCAATGTTTCAGCGATTGGGGGTTTAAATCTTGATGAGAATGATGTGCCTTCCATTTGGTGGTTAGACCTATATATCAATATGCTTTTTCTGAAGGTATAACAGCCTTTCTCTTCGGGTTAAAAATAAGCGTCGTTTCACAAATTTCAACCCCGAGATTGGTTTCAACTCAACCCTGCTCGGAGCCAGGGATTAAATGTTTCGCCCCTGGTTGTCAAAATGTTCGCCCCGGGTTGAAAACGGTAGTGTGAAACGAGCAGGGTTGAGTTCGCCCCGGGTTGAGATTATTGCCGAATGTCATCATGCGAAAGCGCGCAAATGTTACCGTTTTTAAATAATTTGCCTGGCAGTGAATACTGCGGCGGCTTACACAAAGTCATGGACATGAATTTTGTATGTGTGAAGATCAGAGCTTTCGTTTTGAGAGGTTATTTTTATACCGTCCGCCATTCACTGTTGCAGATTTCTCGAGTAAAATAAATGGCACAGGCAGTTCAAAGAAAAACAGGGCAGAAAAAAAGAGAATGATCATGATAAAATCGGGAAAATTTGAAATAATTCCGGCAGGGAACAGCACTTATAGGCATGTGAGCAACGCTCAATTGTATCGCTTGCCCCGGGTTTGCGTTGCACAAGTGTGAATCCTCCCCATTCAACTCAGGGTTGAACTCGCCCCAGGGCGAGATAAATCCGGTTTGGCCGAAACAAGTGTGAAACGATGCGGGGTTGAAAATTGGCATTTCAACCCGGGGCGGTCTTGGAGTTCGCCCCGGGTTGAGTTCGCCCCGGGTTGAGAGGTCGTAGTGTAAAAAGGCCTTTCATGGTATAAGGATAATAAATTAATTTATTAACAAGTAGGGTTTCGGTGTGCACGGTTAGTGATTACGATGATGATTAGCAAAACCTCAAAATCTTTACCCTTTTGCTGTACGTTTTTTTTACTAAGGTGTAGAGGCATTGCTATTATAGTATAGACAACAAAACTATACTTGATGATGATAAACTATGTTCTGCTGCTGCAGTAGTAGAAACATCCTGCAGCGGCAATCAGTCCTTCTTCAGTTGAAGCCACTGCTTCGTATCGGTTGCGAGCATCCTGAGCTCCCTCAGTTTCTTTCGAGATTTTAGGGTTCCCAGTCCTGACGTTTTGAGGTCGGCCCTGAGAACACCAAGGAGGTTCATGCAATGGCGGCCTTTACGTGCTCGGTACTGACTGGATCCAATCACTGCAAAATCCAATCCCGTCTGAGCTGGTACAGACTCTGGCATGCGCAATATGTGACCTATACTTATATTTACTATATTTATGTAAACGCCTGGAAGTACGTATACATACCAATGCGATGACTATAAATACACTACAACAGTATACAAATCGCTTTGCCTAACCGTGTGTGACAGAAATTTAACTTCTCAATTAAACAACGAAACACCTCAAATGAAAAATCGTTCTGTTGTGTAACTGTGATGTAACTAAGTACCTTGGAACGCAATCTTCTGTGGCCTGGCTATTCCAGTTACACTAAAAACAAAATTTCTTTTAGATAAGTTTTGAATTAACTTGTAAAATTGTTTCCTTTCGATAAACTAGAAGCGACAGATGGAGGTTAGGTTATATTACCACATCAATGGTACGACCGGAAAGCAAAGCAGAGACGTGACGAGTTGAAAATGTCGCCAGTTTGGGAAGAAATACGCCAGTGGTGCTACCATCAAAGCACCAAGACTCCAAAAACATTGAATCATGACATGGCCCATGAGACGCTTCTTGGGAGTAAACATCTCAACCGCGCGGATGTACCCAACTAGAGAGTTCCCCTTGGAATAAAAAGAGAAACAATATTTTAAAAAGAGCATAATAAGTTCAAATTGTAAGAGTTGGTTACAATTATGTTAATTATTGTCAAAATTCCGGTTATTAAAGGCACAGGCTCGTCAGCAATGCGCGCGCGCCAAATTCGTGCCACGAAATACGCAGCTCCATACCTTTGCTACACTGTAAAAAATTGTGTTGAGTCACAGGCGTTTTTCTGTTGAAAAAGTGAAAATCGAACAGTACCTTTTACTGTTTTTGGAATTTGTTGTTATTGCACAAACGTTCTTCCGTCTGTGTACATTTTAAAAATATTGTTCTGTATGATTACAGACGGTTTGCCGTTAAATTACAGGTTTGTTCACGAACAAGAAACTGTTAATCTTCATCTGTTAAAATACAGCCATGTTACTGTTTAGTAACAGAGGACCTTCTGTTATCCCATCGATGTTCCCTGGTATGCGGCAGAAATTACGCGGCGTTGATAGCGAGTACCAGTACGTTGCATGCTGGGAAATCACTGCAGTAAATTCAAACTGCGCAGTGCGCTTTTTGTAGTTGTGCCGTTCGTATATGAAATGACAGATTTTGGCAGGCGTTATGTCGAAATATATACTGGAGACTGTTCAGTTTATAGTGCCGAATTGAACGAGAAGTAGCTGCTCTACATGTCGTGAAAGGCAAGTCGGTATTTTCGTACATTTTTTTGTTTTTATTTGCGTTTTATTTGCCGTGCAATACTGCATGCAGTGGAGATACACGGGAGCATGTAACCTGCCTCAAAGTGCGGGAATACAGTAGACTCGGGCGGAAATTCCCCCTGAATTTATCATATGCCTGTATTTCAGTGAGTCGGGTTACATTTTTGGTAAATTGTACACCCTGTTGAAACTCCACTGCACCCCGGCATGCAAATAAAAACTAGGAAATTGAGAGAAACATGCCGACTTATTTTACATAAAGTGTGGTGCATCTACAACACAAAATGTGAACTGTAAAGGTCAACAAGAAACAGTCGTCAATAACCTGGACTGCTTCGTTCAGTTACATAGAATTGTTTCTGTACAGAAGGCTTTGTTAAAGAACAAAACCATGCACAAAACGAACACTTAGTCGTCTGTTGAAAAACAGAAGAAACTTCTGTAAATTTACAATTCCAAATAACAGTAGTCTACTGTATGCAAACAGATAAAACAAAAAAGTAGAATGTACTGTTTAAAAACAGTACGCTATGTAATGCCAATTGACATATGAATGTACTGTAAATGAACAGAGATTTTTTTAACAGTGTATGGAGCTGCGTATTTCGTGGCACGAATTTAGCGTGCGCGCATTGCTGACGAGCCTGTGCCTTTAAACAGTTCAGCGATTGCACCAATATTTCCCCACATTCAAATTGAAGATTGCAAATTTCTGTTTCCTTCCCATTAATGGTAATTTTAAGAGGTATTTTCAATTGTTAGGTAGGAAAGAAATCAATTTTTCCCCTGGAAAAATCTAGACAAGCTCCTTATGATCGTAAAACTTGTTTTCCTTGTGTTTAACCTTTACCGTTTTTGTTTAGACTTAATCCTTCAAAATAGTTTATTAAACTGAAAGTCTTATTTCGAGATTTTTAAATATCAGGTAATATCTAAAAAGAAGAAAACAATTACCACAAAAGGTGCACATCTTGTCTTGTTTTTTTTTGTATTCGTTTTTAAGCAATTGCTTATCTGGGATGTTTTTGTTTGTAGGAGCTTTTGCTTGTGGGCACTTGCTTATTTTTATGTGTAAGAATGCAAGTAAATGCATATAAAATGCCTATAAAAAAAGCAATTGCTAGTTTTTAAGTATTCGGCCCAGTTGACATTGTAGATTTATAACAATACAGAACTTTATATGAAGCCCAATAAGTGCATGTACTTCACGAAGTGATGCCTGTCTTTTACAGGTGGGGATGTTGTAACCATGCGGCCGCAAGATGATAACTATAGCGGGCCATCAAGATAACTTGTGGCACTAATGGGGCTTCATAAAACTTTGTAGCTTGTGATTACTTTTACAATATTGCGTCCTTTATTTATGTTTGTTGTCTTTTGTTTTCACTTATACCCAAGCTCAACAGGATGCAGTCGGACGCAGGAACTTTGATGAAATCACCTTTTAATGTTCCGTCAAACTTACCGGAACCGCTACACCGAGAACAAATCTCAGGGCCAACATGAGCTCGTAGCTCCAGACAAAGCTGATTCCAGTCCCCGTGGCTCCGACTATAAACAAGGTGGTCATGGCGACGGGACGTCTGCCGAAGATGTCCGCCGCTTGCCCCGTCAGTGCGCCCCCAACAAGGACACCAGCGAATTGAACTGACATCAAAGTTCCTGCCAAGAATCGCCTGTTGCACACGAGGTCGATCTGAAATGAGCAGGAAACGATGGTTTTCAATAGTTTAGTGGTGCGTGTGTCTTGGGCAAGGCATTTTGCCACGAATTGCCTCAATCCCACCCAGGAGTAAATGGGTACCTGCGAGGGTAGTGTGTTGTGATTTGTTTGATTTAAGTCCCTGTGCGTATGCATGGGACTGGTTGCTCCTCAACGAGTTGAGAAAGGTTGAGGAATGATAATGAGCCCAATGACCAGGGGTAATAATGTAAGGTGCATTGAGACTGTGTATGGAATGCTGTATAAGAACAGCTAGGTCATTATTGTCATTAACTCGGCCTGTATGCTAGTAAAAAAATGGCATTTCCCAAAATAGTGACAAGTTCGCATTAGCTGTTTTCACAAAGTGCGGAATCACATATTAAAGGAGATGTCCAGATCACATTTTTGAACACCGCCCCCTTTTTTTCCCATGGGTGTTGAGATTTTGATGCCATATAATTTGTCATATTTTTCTCATTACCATTCTGAATTTTCACGCTCTCAATCCGTATATTTTCAAGGATATTGTCAAAAAACCATAAAAGTAGTGCAGTGATTATACCAACATTTTTGCTTCCACATCCGAATCAGAGATTGCAAATTGTTGTTTCCGTGGAAAGTATTAAGTTTTTTATATGATTGTTAGGTTAGAAACGAAATACATTTTCTGGAAACATCTGGACAAGCTCCTTTAACCAATATTTATAGCCACCAAATTCATAGCCACTCGACTTTGCGTTTGTATATGCATTCAAATCTTGGACGTGAACAAAATAGGGACAATAGGTCCACGATTTACTCCAGGTCCACGAGTTCCAAACCCGTGCAAATCCTATGGAGGGTTAGCCTGAGGGTTAGGGTTTGTGAAACCTATAATGGTTTGTGCCATAACCTATAATGGCTTGTGCCATAACCTATAATGGTTTGTGAAACCATTATAGGTTTGTGAAACTAAGTTAGGTTTGTAAAATTAAGTTAGGTTTCATTGAAGAAATTCTTCCGTATTTACCAATGTAAAACCTACAATGTTTTGCGAAACCTACAATGGTTTGTGCCCTAACCTATATGGTTTGTGAAACCATTTATAAGTTTGTGAAACCTATAATGGAAAAATTAAGTTAGGCGTTATTTAATAAATTCTTCCTTATATACCAATGTGAAACCTATAATGGTTTGTGAAACCTGTAGGGAAGAATTTCTTTAATAATGATACCCAACTTAATTTTACCTAAAGCTACAGAGCAAACATTTGAAATGGTACCCTTTATATATAGGTTTTACAAACCATTATAGGTTAGGGCACAAACCATTTACGTTTCAAATTTCAGCTCTGTAGCTGTAGGTAAAGGTGTCATTAAAGAATATTTTCCCTACAGAAAGGTTTTCAAAAGATCAATGGAACGTCCACAATTGCCGGTGTTTACACGTAGGTATATAAGGCAAAATTAAGACTTCTAGTAAATTGTACGTCATCGGTATGTTTATAAATTCGGTACCCTCTGGAGACCCGGGTATAATAGGAAACAAAATAATGAAAAGGGTCTCCACAGCGTTCTCACGAAATAGATATATGGGTTTTACTCAAAAAGGAGGAATTTCCAAAAAGGAGGAAATTTGCTAACTGTAGTCGTAATCACTATCTCTGCACACCGAAACCTCACTGTTGTAACGGGACTTACATCTGTGACAACACTCGTCTCTCCGTGCTCAGAGGCTGTGTATTCCCAGCCATTCTGGCAAGTTGTTTTGTTACTTGTCAGCGTCCCATTCAGGACATCGTACATGTGACAACTGTCCGGCTCTGATGTACCATCGTCTAACAAAGGCGTCGTCTCATTGGCTGAGAAGCCAGCATGCGGCTTACAGTGGTGCTTCAATGATTGGTCGATTGTAAAGGACACTGAGGTTATGTGGATGGCTGCCAAGCTTAAGCCAATTGCAAAAAGGAGGAAGTTGATGCACTGTAAGCGGCCAAACAGGCCGACCGTCTTGAGGCCAGAGTCTACGTCCATGATGCCTAAAACATGGAGAAAATATTAAGATTCAAGTCACACAGAGAGGCTCAATTTTCTAAAACGGGCGAGGAACTGAACTGAGCATATCGTACACGGGGCAAACATGACCCTCACTTCGACAATGAGTCAATGGACACAAATCTGACAACAAAAGCCAGTCGCAGAACACTTCAATCTCCCAAGACACTAGTCTAGGCTCTAGACGTTGTTATTGTTTTGGACGTTCGTTCGTCCCAAAAACCGATCGCCGCGACACAGTCAATAACAACGTCTAGGGAATTTAGTAGTGACAGCGCCGTGCGCGCGCACCTGTTTTGTATAATGTTATGCAGAGCGCACTGTCGCGTGCTTACTTAGTCTAGGCCCTATACGTTGTTACTGTTTCGTTTTGAACGTCCGTCCCGAAAACCGATCGCCGCGAGACAGTCAATAACGTCTGGGGAATCTCGTAGTGAAAGCGCCGTGCGCGCGCACCGTTATGCATAATGTTATGCAGAGCGCACTGTCGCCTGCTTACTATGCATGCATGCACGATGTCTAGTCCCCTGTGTCCTCACATCGTGGCATGACTGCACGGGGAAGCCGCGGGCTGGGAAAATCCGTGCCCTCGGCAAACCTTACGATTTCGACACGGCAATTTAGAGATTTTGTTGGAAATACAATTGTATAGGACATTGCAAATGATAGGTACTGTTCCACAGATAATCGAGGCCACAGTTGAACCTATTAGCCAGTTTAAAACCCGCCGGTTCGGGAAAATAATCTTTCAAGCTGTACATTTGTTTGGAATGAAAAAATAACTGGGTGAAATTAAAACACTGCTTGTTGCCGTAGCTTGATCGTGTGTTGAACAGTTTATTGGCCTAAATCTCTATGGCTCAGAAATCTTCGGAAATAATCTGGAATATTTGACAGATTATACACATTTCATTTTACCATCCCATAACAGAGAAAATCGCTCACACCATGGAGCTATTAATAGCTCCATGCTTGACGAAATCTGGAAGAAAGGAACTCGCAAAAAGCAAATACTGCACACCGGGCGACTCGTGCGGGCACAAAAACATAGGATCGACAAGAGAGAAACATTTTTTCGTGACATAAATTCCCCTTTCCTCCCAGTGGGTTTTCAAAATGTCAACTGAAAACCAGCAATAGCACTGTCATAAGATAAATCCTTAGGCCTATGCTAGGGACTTGGAAATCCGTGACATCATCGATCAGTCGTGCAGTCGCGAAACTATATTACTTCAACTTGGTCAAATCCGTAACCGAAGTTTGCAAGCTTGATAGACTGCTGCGTTCTTTAGTTTCTGTCATTTAATCTGCCAGGCTGATTTACTTTTGATACAGGCCTATTGGGGCTGGTTTTCTTTGTATTTGTGCCAAATATCACGCAAATTCACCTGTGCAGTGGTGAGATTTCCGCCCCAAAATATGCACCAAAATCACATCACAATTTTTGAAGTTGCTGTCTATTCATTTTTATTGACGATTCTGCACGTAAATTTGGCACATTTTAACAAGCATAACACAGGAACTGCTTGATGAATTTTTGCAACAAAAGTATTTTTGATAGCTGTTGCAACTCTTCTGTTGTGTGGAAATGGTTTTAACTCAAAATATAAATGTTTAATTTTTATTCCAAGTCGCTACCCAGGCCATTGACTCAGTGTACGGAGTCTCAACTGCCAAACTATGGTATTATTTCCGTTTGTATCGGGCAGGTACATAATTTTTTTTTTTTTTTTAAATCCTTTTTGTTTTTAGTCGGGCTTTATACTCTATGCAAAATTCAAAACTCGTGCGGTCTAGATGCATTTTTCCCTAAGTATTTTTTCCTGGGGTATTTTTTCAGACCGACCGAAGCCTAACCGCCAACGTCGGCCGGGTTCTGTTACTTCGCCACCCGTCCGTTGCAAAGAGTATTTGCCTACCCTTACAACCGCGCGAGCCACCCGGCGAAATCAACAACGCGTACCGGTCACATCAACCACAGCGCGTACAAAACAACAACAACAACTTTCAAATAAACACGATATAAGCGCCGAACGTACATGTATGGTGCATGCTCTTAAGTGCGCGAGCGTTAATAAAAATCTACCCGTATCTGCATACAAAACTAACGCATGCGCACTAATTTCCCCCCTGTTTCGGGGGGAAAATTTACGGATTTCCCCAGACGGTCATTTTGACAAAACGATATGGTGATAGGACTACGAACGAGTCTATCGCGTAATTACGCCCTCTGGCGACAGTCGGGTATCCAACACATAATGACCGTCTAGGGCCTAGACTACTGCTTACTATGCATGTACGCACGATGTCTAGTCCCCTGTGTCCTCACATCGTGGCATGACTGCACGGGGAAGACGCGGCCGGCGTAATGTTTTTTCCCAGGGTGGTAAAGGCCAATATTTGCATACCTCGGTTTGGTTGGTCAGATCATTATGCATATTCATGTTCTTGTTACTGTACTGCCCACTGTACTGTCAGTGTGGTTGGTTGTGCAGTGTGTGGCCTAAGTACGTTGACCACAAATACAAGAAATCCAGGCCCATTACTGCCAAATAATTACTCTCTTTGTACATGTACATGTACATGTATATGTTGTCGAATTGAACAGTTTGGTAATAAAAATGACTTTATATATTTTGTTTGAATTTAAGAAATTGTTCTAAGTTCCAACATATGGGATTAGAGCAAGGTTTCCTTGCTCTATGATGGGAAGAAATTGAAACCATAACAAGAACAACGAAGAAATAAATGTCAACCTGAAATGATTTAAATGATAAACATAGATATTTGCCCAAGAAAACCAAAATCTTCCAAGAAAATACTTAATATTTGAAAATTCTGGCTAACTCGTTAGCATATATGTTTTCAATCAATTCATAATCATTGACTTTGTGACCTAAAAGTTGTAAGTTATTTGTTTCAGATGTTTAGTCCTTGTATGGTATATTTTTCACCATAAATTGTATATGCGTTCACAATTGTGTGTGATGGATCATGGATAAAGGCACTTCAGTGCTAAACCAAACTTTGACCTCCATTCCGCATGTCATCACGTACGTTACCAATGATATGTATTGCTGTATTGACCTCACCAAAGCCTTTGAGTTTGAACAGTTCATGCACGAACATGCTGTACAAATCTCATACTGGATTCTACCGTATTTTTTTCCCAGTACTGCAAACTAGTTTTGCGCAACCAGGGTACATGTGAACTCAAACTTAATTTTTTACCAAACTGTTCACATTGTTGAATTAATAATGATCCTAATTTGAAGTTGATGGAGGCCTATAAGAAAACAATTATATTTTCACCCGCTGTATATAATATTTTGGTGATTAGCCTACTGTAGGCCTTAGGCCAACCAACCATGGAGGAAGAAAACACATGAGCCAACTAAAAAACATAGGGGAATACTAACTTCGAAATCAGTACTGCAAACCACATGGTAGAATTGCCTCCAGACTAGGCCATTTTGTTTAGTGGTTGGGTCTTGGAATTACCATGGAATTATACACACGAGTCCACGGTACGCACGCAATGTACATCCAACATGAACAATTTATCAATACCTCAAAAATCCAGCCAATCGGAAGCAAACGTGCAAATATTGGCCTTTACCATCCCGGGGAAAAAAATTACGCCCGCGGCCGGGCTGGAATAATCGTAATGCCCTCGGCAAACCTTACAATGAAATGTTGACACTGCAATTTAGAGATTTTGTTAAAAATACAATTGTATAGGACATTGCAAATTTTAAAAATCTATCAAATAGGTACTGTTCCACAGATAATCGAGGCCACAGTTGAACCTATTTTCCAGTTTAAAATCCGCCGGTTCGGGAAAATAACCCTTCAAGCTGTACATTTTTTGTTTGAATGAAACGAAAAACCGGGTGAAGTTAAAACACTTCTTCTTGCCGTAGCTTGATCGTGTGTTGAACAGTTTATTGGCCTAAATCTCGATGGCTCAGAAATCTTCGAAAATAATCTGGAATATTTGACATACACATTTAATGTTACCATACTATAACAGAGAAAATCGCTCACACCATGGAGCTATAAATAGCTCCATGCTCACACGAAATCTGTAAGAAAGGAACTCGCAAAAAGCAAATACTACACACCGAGTGACCCATTTTATTCGATCCCATCTATGGTGGCTCTCACGTCAGAATCCTCTCTGCGGCACTCCGTCCCTTCCCAACGGTAACGTTAACAACGGACGCTTCGGAGTTGGGCTGGGGTGCTTACCTAGACGACCTGTCTCTGGCAGGAACCTGGTCTCCAGAGGAGCAGCCCCTTCATATCAATCAGCTGGAGCTTCTTGCAGTTCTCAAGGCCCTCCAGTGTACATCGGAAAGGGTAATCAATCGCATGGTTCAGGTAAAAACGGACAACTCCACAGTAGTGTCCTACCTGAATCGCCAAGGCAGGACACATTCACCTTCCATGTGCTTCCTCACATGGAAGCTTCTCAGCTGGTGCATCCCTCGCGGGATTTCTCTACAAGCAATTCATCTATCGAGAAAGAACAACAATATTGCAGATGCTCTCTCTCGGTGCCGTGCCCAACAGTTCAACACGTTTTCAACATTCTTGGAACATCACACATCGACCTGTTCGCGTTACATCTCAATTGCCAGTTTCCAACGTTCTGCTCTCGTCATGCTCATCATCAAGCTTGGGCTACAGACTCGTTGGGCTACAGACTCGTTAAGCAGTATAGTTAGACAGGAATTTTAGGTTATGCCTTCCCTCCATTATCCCTACTACCTTGAGTTCTGGCCAAAATCAACAAGGAGATGTTCAAGATAATTCTGATCGCCCCATTTTGGCCAAGGCAGGCATGGTTTTCTCGACTCCTTGATCTCCTAATCCACCAGCCTTTACTTCTACCGAACCGACCAGACCTTCTCACACAACCAGTGTCCAAAATCCTACACCCGGACAATCTTCATCTCTCTGCATGGATGCTTTCAAGCGTTCCTTCAGAGCAGCAGCCCTTTCGAGGGACGCTGCATCCCTTGCAGCCAAAATCAGACGACCCTCGACTAGAAAAAACTTACGACAATCGACTACAGCAGTACTACAAATGGTGTTCACAGAAAGCTGTCGATCCCAGTTCGGCACCCCTGACGACCATTGGGGACTTCCTTCTCCATCTTTACAGTTCTGGTCTACAGATATCCACTGTCCGTGGCTACCGATCAGCTATCGGAGCAGCACATAAAGGTTTTCAAGACGGATCCAATTTCTCTAATAACGAATGCATCTCACACCTAATAAAAGGAATGTTCGTAGAACGCCCACCGACCAAAAAGCTCATTCCGAGTCGGGACCTCGGTACGGTTCTCTGCAGACTATCCAAAGCTGCATTCGAACCAGCCGGGTCCTCTTCACTTCATCATTTGACCGTTAAAACAGCATTCTTGCTTGCAGCCTCCACCGCACGTTGAAGACGCAAACTTCATGCTCTTTCCATAGAGCCTGCCTGGGCACGTGCGTTGGGAACCTGGAAGCGTGTGTCTTATTCCCCAGATTGGATTCCTAACCAAGAATCAATCACTGGGTTTTAGCCCGCCTGACATATTTGTTCCAAGCTTAACACCCTTCTTCAGTATTGAAGAGGATAAGTTGTGGTGCCCCGTAAGTGTGTATTTGGGGCGTGCAGTGCGTGGGGCGACGTCGTGTTCTTTGTTTTTATTCAGCGAAAGTGCTTGCGCATGCGCAATGGAAATGCATTTGTAGGTATCGGAGGTGAGTATTTTCTTACTAGAATAGAAAATCCCCATAGATTTTGGGAGATTTTATTACATAATGACATGTAGTTGTTGCTGCTAAAGCTCGTGCATAATTTTTTTTTTTAGTTAACTTATAAGTTTTACTGTATGATTTTGTAACATTGTGAAGCTAACGGCTGATCTACCGTTTTGAGCATATCGTACACACATTCCATTCCGAGATTTTTAACAACTTAATTAATGACTATTCAGAATTGTGGAAATCTGAAAAAAAATTCCCAATTTGTGGTGTGTTTAGGTAAAGTAAAAAAAAAACAAATTTTGTTTCGCGTTCAGTTATCACATGATGCTATACATACATACATGTATTAACAATCCCATACAGTTTGATGTTCAAACGAGCAGTCAGTATTTTCTTAGGTGGTGTTTTAATTGGGCGCACACGTTTACCCACACAAACGAACGAACGTTTAGCTTTGAAGTGTTTGTCGTCGGCCTCAGGCGCAGTGGCGTTTAATTTACCGCAAGTTCTAACAAATCTCATGACGGTAGTTTTGTTGTTAGCAAAAACAGATAGGTACAAAGGTAACGATTTTAAGTTAAGCCAAACGTAGGCTTGCTCACTTACCGTACATGTACGGCATGTATGCCAAAATCTCTCTGACACATATATGAAAGTTTACCTTAGTTTATTAGTTAGCTACATGTATACCTACCGATAGCTGCGTTGAAAAGAAATAACTGTATTCTATACTGCCATCTTCCTGAAAAGACACGCTATAAATTGTCATAAAAACATTATCTGTGATTACACCTGTACTGATATACCTATACTCGACCTTGAGAACGTACAGTGACGTCACGCGTGTTTAGCCGTCCACGGACAATAAGTTACCAACCACGTGACCGCTCGAAGGTCAAAAGGTAAAAACAGCGATATCGAAAACAGATAATAATTAAGGGGTTCTTTCCTCGCCTTTTACATTATGGCTTTCCGGGTTCGAATCCGGGGCGTGTATGTGAGTCGGGTATGCAGTCCCCGGCCCAGGGATCTCTCGGGGGGTGGGGTTTCCTCCCACTTCTAAAACTGCAACTCCTTTTTCGTCATCTTAAGTTGATAATAAAGTATAGTTAAAGCTAAACCGTAAAGTTTATGGCATAAAGTGCCTTAGTAGCCAAATATGCCATAACATTAACAACAACAACAACAAGAACAACACATAACTAAAGCAAAAATAGCAATATTGAAAGAAAGAACAATTGCTAAGCACAAACATTTATTTGCTACAGAATTTAGTACATAATTTATTTGCTTTGAAAAATGGGTTACCTGCCAAAATTCTATGTCAAATTGGGTTCTTAGGAGTAGCATAATATCTGTGAAAACACATCGCATGCGGTTTCGGCTGGTAACCTATTTTCGCAAAATATAGCAAAGGAATTCTGTGCTAAACAAATTGTTGTGCTAAACAGCCATGAAATTGGAGCCAGATGTGAGACCTTTCCCTGAGGACATCCACACCCTGAGGAAAATGTATGTGACAGAATCCCTATGACAAATGAGAAACGTGACCAAGTCCCGCCTAAAGGGCGGGACAGTGCGCGAGTTGGTAGGAGTCGAGTTGGTACAACGGTCGAGTCGACTCCTTCGGTCGAGCGCGCGACGGTCGAGTTGGTACGACGGTCGAGTTGGTACGACGGTCGAGTTGGTACGACGGTCGAGTTGGTACGACGGTCGAGTTGGTACGACGGTCGAGTTGGTACGACGGTCGAGTTGGTACGACAGTCGAGTTGGTAGGAGTCGAGTTGGCAAACGGTCGACTTGACCTGCACCCTTTTTCCGGTACCATTTTCACACCACGTCAAAATGTATATAGCAGTTTCACCTGCTGATTCAGGGTCCACTGTAAAAACCTTAAAATCACATTGATCACCTGTGCGAAAGGTTCATTTAGGCAAAAAAATCACACAATTGTAAATCTGACCTTTTATTTCCGTCTCTGAGATAAACCGGTAACCATACTGAGATAAACCAGTAACCATACACGCGCAATAGAAAAACCACACAGCCGTGACAGCGCGTCAATGGTAGTCCGGAAGTTGGCGCCGTGTAGTTGGCGCGTATACGTTGCGATAGCCGTTTTCAAAAGTTTTTGTTTCGGCTTCAGACGGTCTTTGCGATTTCCGTTTTGTACGATTTCCGTCCATGTATACTTTATTCGTTTGCGATTTGTTGTGGTTTTATCTATACTCTCAACAGAATTGAACGTTCAAGTTGACGTTCAAACCAGATATTTGATTTAGCAACGCTAATATTTCTGAGATGCGCCAAGCATAGTGAACCTGCCATTCGTAAAGATACTTGCAAACCGGAAACAAAATGTCAACAATTTGTATTTGTTTGTGATAAACTCTGACATCATTTTCTTCATGTTATTTATTGATTCGATCGATTTTAAGGTGCCTTTTCCATTTACTGGAATTCTGGGCGTTTACAAACGCGATAAAATAAAGTGATAATTCAAAGAAGATCGTCGCAACGTTAAAACCCATTGTCGGTGAATGTTAATAGCGCGCGGCGGTCAGTGACAAATATCATGCAGTATCGTCTTGCACCAAGACTACTTGGGATGCGGTTAATGGTCCTACCAATTTCAAGTTGATATCTGGAATCATTTGAGTGGAAAAAGACAAAATAACCAATACAGAAGCAATAGGTGATAATCAGGGATCAGCCTGCCACTAAAAAGTATTCGAATAAAGAAATATTGCTTGTCCTACGCGGCCAGGGCAACTGTGGAAACCGACTGATCAGCACGCTGTTCTATAACTACATAAATTGGAATCGAGTTAGGTGAAAACATTTAATGTGATAAACAATTATTACGATGAGATGTGACGTGTTTTCATGGGAAATGACTCTAAATATTGAGTTATATTATCCATTGCATAAGCACAGGGACATGGTGATTTTGTTGTTTGTAGATACGAGCCATTGCCCAGGTTAACTATAACATAGAGTGGCATAATCACATCGGCACAAAAGTACTCGTCATGATCTTTTCCATGGGTTACATTAACTATATGATGACAATTTCTTGTTTTTGACACGTTAATACAAATGTAATGTGTGATGTGACATACATGTTACCACAGATTGTTCTATTTACCGCATTCAGTTTACCAGAGATTCACACACAAATAATCTTTTGTTTTTAGTCCAATGTCATGGTGCTTTTCACTTCAAGCCTCAAACAAAAGCCGGTTGTTTTTAAAACGCTGGAATAGTCGTCGCGGTTTTCTCAGTCCCGGCCTCTTATATTTGGAATGGAAATTTCACCTGCTGCGAGGCGCCTTTGTCCAGCTCTACGGTTTTGAAAATTATTACATCATTGACATGCTATTGTCCCAAACGAATGTTACGGGTTTTAATTGATGTGATATGAATTTTAAGCACAGATCTTACTAGTGCTGTGAAGCTTCGGTAAAGTGATGAAATTTGCTCACCTTAAGTCTGGTTTTTTTTTGGCACAGGACACAGGAAAAACTGGCGATCCTCGAACTGAGTAATTCAGCGTTCTAAGTTCAAAGTCCCAAAGTTGGGTAAAGTTCACGAGAGTTATGTCACAAAATCAATACAATTGTGTTTTAACAGGAAAAACTAAAATTATTCATAGAAATAAATCGACTCTGGACAGAAAAATATAACAATTTACTTACGACATTGGCTATTATCTGTATGTAGCTTGCAAGTGGCAAGGTGTGTTGACGTGACAGTGACTGAAACTAGCGATTCCAGCTGGATTATAGACATGTACATTAGGGCATTATTAAATATTTTTGGTCACTTTTGGTGAATTAGCAAACAGACTACACTGTTAAAAAAAATCTCTGTTCATTTACAGTACATTAATATGTCAATTGGCATTACATAGCGTACTGTTTTTGAACAGTACATTCTCCTTTTTTGTTTTCTCTGTTTGATACAGTAGATGCTACTGTTATTTGGAATTGTAAATATACAGAAGTGTCTTCTGTTTTTCAACAGACGACTAAGTCTTCGTTTTGTGCATGGTTTTGCTCCTGAACATAGCCTTTTGTCCAGAAACAACTTTATGTAACCATGATGTAACTGAACGAAGCATAATAGGTTATTGACGACTGTTTCTTGTTGTAGACGTTTGATTCTGGATATGCACAGTTTTCCCTTCACTTTTTGTGTTGGAGATGCACCATCACCAAGTCGGCATTTTCCTCTCAATTTCGTAGCTTTTATTTGCATGCTGAGATGTATTGCAGGGTCAACACAACGTTCAGTATACAGGTGATTTAACTTGGCTCATTAAAATACAGGAATACCATGAATTCAGCGGCAATTGCCGTCTGAATCTATTGTATTCCCGTACTATGAGGCAGGCTGCACGCTCCTGTATACCCCCACTGCAGGCAGTATAACACTGCACTACATTACAAATAACACGCAAATAAAACCAGAAAAGTAAGAGAAATACCGACTTGCCTTACACGACATGTAGAGCAGCTACATGTACTTCACGGTTACATCATCACTTCACTGAGAAATTTCCAGTACACATTTCGGCATGAAACGCCTGGCAAAAGCTGGCATTTTCGGACATTAAATTGCACGTCCAACTACATGCACGGTGCAGTTAATGACTGAATTTTGCTGCTGTCATTCCCCGCGCGCGACAGCGTACATTAGTACTCGCTATCAACGCCGTACAATTGTTGCCGCGTACCAGGGAACATGGGCGGAAAACAGTAGATTTAACTGTTGGTGAACAGTAAACTGTCTGTATTTGAAGAAAAGAGTATTCAAAGTGTCTTGTCCCTGAACAAAACTGTAATTTAACGGCAAATCGTCTGTAATCAAAGAAGACATTCAAATATGTTTAAAATGTACACAGACGGAAGAATGTTTGTGCAATAACAACAAATTCCAAAAACAGTAAAAGTTACTGTTCGTTTCTGACTTTTTCAACAGAAAAACGACTGTAACACAACACAATTTTTTTTACAGTGTAGGGTCACTAAAAAGGCCATTTGGCTAGGGTCAGGAAGGGGCTTGTCCTATATAAGTTTTATATAAACTTAGAGTTTCACTGGACTTGTAAGCTTAAAGGTGAAATCAGCATCAATACAAGAAGTAAAAATATAAAGGAAAGCAATATTACACCCATCAAGTTGTGAAGGTCTATATTCGTATAAGAAAACCACCTGGTAGACTTGTTCTGTAATGTAAATAACCTATGATGAAACACTGAACTAGTCTATAGGCCCTAGAGAGTCAATATTTGTTGGATACCCGACTGCCGCGAGAGGGCGTAATCACCACTTACCGATCCGATAGACTCGTTCCTAGTCCTATCACCATATCGTTTTGTCATATTGACCGTCTAGGGAATTCCGTAAAACCTCTCCCCCGAAAAAGGGGGGAAATTTGTGCGCATGCGTACTTATGTATGCAGATACGGCTAGATGTTTGTTAACGCAAGCGCACTTATGAGCAAATAGTCTGGTAGTTGGCACCGTACGTATATATCATCGATCTATATAGGCCTACACTAGATGAAGCAACGACGTCTAAAATTGAAGCCATCGTCCCCCACAAAATACAATACCTTGACTGGTCATACTGTTTTCACTAGTCTACATCATTGTTAAACACTGACGGAAAACTATACAAACACACGCTTCCACAGCCAATATACCATACGCATCCCTTTATTGACGGTGACGTAACAGTGACGTATACAGAAGAAATGACGATTTTGACCTTTGGTTGACTTTAGGATGACGTTTTGATGACCACTAGGATGGTTCAATCTACATTTAAACAAAATACAAATTCAATAACGGCATTTAAATCTTGACTATACTAAACTTAACTAGAGGTATGACGTTTGTTGTTACAAACGCCAGGTGATCGGGTTAAATGAACATTTTGTGATGAATTTCAGACGTTGTTATCACCTGTGGAATGGCAAAAATGGAAGTTCAGCAGCCGATTTCACGAAACTTTACGCAATTGCGCAAGTCCACTTACGCCATTACTTGCGCAATAACTTATGGCGTAAGTGGACTTGCGCAATTGCGTAAAGTTTCGTGAAATCGGCTGCTGTATACACTAATCCGGTAACTAATATCTCCTCGCTGCATATCCGCCATAGCTGGGGGTTGATAGCTTGCACCGTTTTGAGATATGAATTGTTGAAATAATAACCTTTGAAATCTTGTAATGTGACACCTGTGACGACATCATGACGTCACAATTTTGTGCACAAATTGTTGAACAATATGTTGAACATCAAGTTCTTAAATGTGGCGAAGGAATCATACCAATATCTGTTGTAGTTTTCAAGATACAGCATTTTAAAACATCTCAGCTCCAAATTTGCGTGATTTGACACCACATTACGTAACCACCGTCCATGTAATGACGTCACCAATGGTATAGTCAAAAGGTCCACATGTGTGGAAACATTTCGTTCCGTAGAAATATGGTCAAATTCACTACCACTTTGAATCTATTTGCATTCAAAATGCTAAAAAAAGTGCACATTTTCGAACAACTTCCGGTTTGGACCGGAAGTAGGCGTCATACAGGGGTCATGACATCGTATGATTTGTTCAGTTCATTTAGACTTATGTTGTGAAAGAATTGTTCAAGTATCTATTACGGTTCTTGAGATATGAATTTTGAAAATAATAACCTTTGAATTTTTGTAATTTGACACCTGATGACGTCATTATTACGTCACACTTGATGCCATCATGATACTATACATGCTGGTGAAAGTCTGCCGTAGGGCCTATGTCTGTATCTAATTTACTAACGATTCAGCTTGGTTGACCCCAGAAGGAAGGGTCAGATGAAAATGCCCACACAAAGAAAGTTGTAGCACAGAATGTCATCTATAAACCTGCCAAATACGAAGATCCTGGGTCACGTGGTTTTAGAGACGGAAGCATTTTAAAATATGCATATTTTGGTTTTTTGGGAGGTGTAATTTGATACTTGATGACGTCACGATGACGTCACGCTTGATGCCATCATAATATTAAACACGCTGGTGAAAGTCTGCTATAGGACCTATGCCTGTACTTAGTTTCTTAAAGATTCAGCTTGGTTTGATGGGCATTGTTGCTCAATAAGTGCAAAAATTGAGATTTTCGTTTTCGTTGAACTTTGACCTCAGATTGACCCCAGAAGGAAGGGTCAGATGAAAATGCCCACACGAAAAAAATTGTAGGCCATGATCTGATATATAAGCCTGTCAAATACGAAGATCATGGGTCACGTGGTTTTCCAGACGGAAGCATTTTAAAACATGCATATTTTGGTCATTTTTGGTTTGTAATTTGATACCTAATGACGTCACAATGAAGTCACACTTGTATGCACATCTTCACATTGGGGTTGATGTTTCTACCAAGTTTTAAGTTGATAGCTTGAACCATTTTGAAGAAAACCTCTGGAAACGTTTGAGTGGAAAAAGAAAAAGGGCTGTTGGCCCGATCACCTAATTAACAAGCGGAATAAAACAAAGTAACAGATTAAAACAACGATAACATAAGATAATCTCTCAGTCTTTAGGAGTGTCGTATACGTATGTCGTCACATTCTTATACAAAGAAAACATCTGTAATATGTTCACAACTCACTTAAATTATCGAAAATTCAAGGCTTACCGACTTAATATTCACTTGTCTTTAAAAGAGGAATTTTATCTTAAACAGTTGTTATAACAGGGAAAACAAATTAATTATACAAATGAATGGACTCTGGATAGAAAAATATAACAATTTACTTACGACATTGGCTATTCTCTGTAGCTTGCAAGTGGCAAGGTGTGTTGACGGGGCGGTGACTGAAACTATATCGCAATTGCAGCTGGATTATATACACGTACGTGTACATAGGGCCTATACTCATTAAATATTTTTGGTGGTTTTTAAGAAATTCGCAAACGGACTATAGCCTGGGCCAAAGGCCATTTGGCTAGGGTCAGGAAAGGGCTTGTCCCAAATGAATCGTATAACTTGGAGTTGCAATGAACTTGTAATCTTAAAGGTGCATTCAGCATCAATACATGACGTAAAAATATAAAGAAAGGCAATCTAACTTTACAATCATGGTCTACATGTGTAAGTGGAATGCAAGCGATCGCATGGATCGGGGAGCAGTCTAGGCCAAGCTTTGTTCGTTGGGTACAATCCATGGCGGCCGGCGCATGGCTTCAATTATCGTATAGCCAACTGCTATTGCATACTTCATCCAGTGTATATATATCGATGGTATATATATGCTTCAATATCGTGTTGATTTGAATATTTCTTTCAGCAATGTTGTGACCGGAGCCGGGTGAGCCAAACACGGCGCGTGGTTGAGTGTAGGCGAAGAGTCTTTGCAACGGACAGGAGGCGAAGTGTCGGAACCTGGCCGACGTTGGCGGTCCGACTGGTCGCGGTCGGTCGGTCTGAAAATTACAAGGGAAAAATCCATACACAGTAGACCACCCTGCAGTTTTGAATTTTGCAGAGTATATGGGGCCTGACTGGGGGAGGGGGATTTTTTAAAGAAATGTGTGGGATTTTCTCATGATTTCCTCGTGAATTTGAACCTTTCAAAGTTGTTTAGTTATGTTAAATAGAGGAGAACGTGTGTGTAATTGTTATACCCCGATACGTGGTGAGAGCCAAACGGAAAAATACGTATGGCCTACACTAAGTCTGTGGGGCATGACATAAAAATCTGGTGTTTTCAAACAATAATTGTTATCAGTGCTAAATTCATATTTCTTCCAAATTTAATTTTATCATGTCGATCGTGTACGGGTGGCGTATGGAATGAGTTCCGTAAAAATAGCAATTATATGCACGGTTAGCCCAGTTTACGGGTCTGCTAGAGCACATAGTTATAGGGACAAAAATTGTCTCATCCCAAATCTAGCAATTAAGGATTTATTTTTTATGACAGTGCTATAATGCTGGTTTTTGGAAAAACGACCATAAACATTCACCAGTTGAGACCCCATGCACTAAGTCTATTGAGCACGACAAAAAACCTATTAATGTTTTTATTGCTAAAATCATGTTTCCTAACCAAATTTACACTTTCTGGGGCATTATTATGTCATGGGGAATTAGTGGCGAAGGCGGTAGGCCTGATGACCCGGTTTGACAATTGAAGAAAAAAAACATTGTGAGGGAATTGAACGACGAATAGAAATGTCACGATTTAAAAAATGTTTCTCTCTTGTCTATTATTTTGTTTGTGCCCGACCCACGAGTCGCCCAGATTCAGGTATATACAGTATTCGCTTTTTTTCGAGTTCATTCCTTCCAAATTTCGCGTGAGCGATCGTCTTTATGATTATAATATGGTAAAACTAAATGTGTATTCTATCAAATGTTCCAGATTATTTCCGAAGAATTTCTTAGTCGCCGAACTTCAGGCCAAACTTTTCAACACACGATCAACCTGGCTACGGCCAACAAGCAATGTTTTTCAGTCAGAAAGAAAATGTGTACAGCTCTAGCTCAGCCTGAAATATTATTTTCTCAAACCGCCGGGTGAAAAGCTGACAAATGTGTACAACTATTATTGTTATATATCTTAAAAATTTGCAATGTTTTGTAAAATGTTCAACCGAGCTTGATCTCTAAATAGCCATGCGCGCGTGTCAATATCGGGTTTTCCGCGGGGCGGTCACTTCCGCATTACAATTTTCCGGCTCGCGGCTGCATGCTGTCGTCCACGATGTTAGGACACAGGGGACTACATCGTGCATACGTGCATATAGTAGGCAGGCGACAGTGCGCGCTGCATACTATTATAAAAAACAGGTGCGGGCGCACGACGCTGTCACTACTAAATTCCCTAGACGTTGTTATTGACTGTAAGATTTAGTACTAACTTAGGGTTATTTTCCAGATCTCAGTCCACCATTAGAATAATACTACAAGTACATATCCCTTTAATTTAGCAATAATGTATCTTTAATCTGTTTCCCCTCATCAATCATATTCGAGAGAAGTTTGCATTCCGAAGACCCAGACCAGTGCCACAGAGTTCGGGACAAGAGGTCAAGAGGTCTAACCACTATGACAGTTAACCCCTTGTTTTCGGGTATACGAGTTTGTGAGAATGTGGAGTGTATTGCACACCGACCACACTCTGTGTCCAGGATTTTACCGTGCAACACATATGATACACCACTGTATGAAATACATACATGTACATGTATGTGATTTCCCATTAATTTGAGATTTAGAATGTAGAATTGAGATATCGCAATATCAAGTTTGGACGCAAAACAGTGTAAGTCAATTTAATTTCATATTGTATTTTGGTTTATTATTTAGTCGAACAACATAATTTCAGTCCATCGATTTGTTGTGCATTTTCAAGTATATTGAGACATGAGGAAGTCGCTGGATAGCTTAGGACCATATACTTCTCTGATCCACCAAGGCTTGGATTACTCTGATTATTTTATTCTTGCACTGGCCCCGACGGACCATTTGTATTGGTCACATTGAGTTTATTATTCACTGATAATCTTTTCCTTTCTTAGTTTGAGCATTAATTAGTTAAATTTATTGTAGTTGATTAGTATGAATTTTCTTTCTTTATATTTAGATTTCGAACGCACACATGCACACCAATGTACGTACTACTGTATCCTGAGATGTGACCTGAGATTCATAATTAGGTTACAATACAAGCCAGGATTCATTAATCGTCACTGCAGTTTGGAAACCGTATTCGTTTTGATATACGCGCGGGCTAATCTTACATTCGAAATACTTGCTGAATGATGGCGGACACTGAAAAGAAGAAGCTCAGGACAGTCGCCAAGGGAAAGTTCACAAGATTATGCAACTCCATCACATCAGCAATCCAGCAAGAGAAGTCAATAGAATATCTGGAGTTGTTGGGAACAGATCTGAAGGCTGCCTATGACACAGTCTGTATCAAACATGAGGATTTCTCTCTTCTCGCCACTGTCGAGGATACCGACTGTGAGGAATGGATCGTAGAAGTGGAGGAGAAGTATGAAGAGGTAAGAGAGGCACTGACGAACTACAAATCTTTCTTCAAAAGGAATCAGATAGCTGCTGAAAGAGTAGAACGAGAACAACAGCAAAAGGAGGCGACCGAGATAGCAATGAAGCGAGCACTTAACCTACGCAGCACACAAGAGGCAGATTTCGAGCAACTCTGCAGTGGGATCCATAAATTCATAGAGAACAATTCAGTAGAGGCAGTCAGGACGGGGAAAGCAGATCTTGCTCGTCTCTTGGAAGCAACAAAGACAGCACATGCGGACTACATGAGCATGCTGCCAGTTCGAGAAGCGGAGAATGAAAATACGTGGCTGCAGTCCATCAGACAGACGCACAACGAGATCACTGACACAATCGGCAGATTTTTAGATGGCCATGCAGCCTCATGTTACGGTGACAAGAAGACTAAGACTGGTGTACATCTAGAGAAGATGCGATTACCAGTCTTTGAGGGTGACATCAGACAGTACCAAAGATTTCGATCGGATTTCAAGAAATTCGTCCGACCAGAAATTACGGCTGAACAAGCACCATTCGTCCTACGCCGATCACTCGGGAAAAAACCGCTGCAAGTGATTGGGGCCATTGATGACGACGTCCACGAGATGTGGAAAAGACTGGACGAGCGTTATGGAGACCCGATCAAAATGGCTGACGCTATTATGCAAGAGTTTGAGAAGCTTCGGCCTGTGAAAGATGGAGACGACAAGAGATTCGTGGAATTAGTAGATGTTGTAGAAAGGAGCTACAATGACCTAATGAAAGCTGGAATGGAGAGGGAAATTTCCAACACTAGAGTCGTCGGAGACATCGAAATTAAGGCGATTACCCACAAACATCCGCAGAGAGTGGTCAAGATCCTTATACGACGACAAAACCGATGTAGACCGTTCCGACAGATTTCCGGCTCTACTACAGTTCCTGTTAAAGGAGAAAAAGAGTGTCGAATATGAGCTTGCTAAAGTACGGAGCAACGCCCACAGCAACGCCCTCAGCAATGCCCATGGCAACGCATCCAGAGCCACCATCAATGCCGCTGAAATCAAGGAAAGGAGGGAGACAATAAAGATCGATGGTTTGAAGAAATGTCTCATTCATGACATGGGTCAACACAGCACTGCGGACTGTCGATTCTTTCTTGGAAAATCCCTGGCTGAGAAAACGCAGCTGGTAAGGGAGAAGGTGGATGTTTTTGCTGTTTGACTCGAGGCCACAGAGTTTCAGATTGCAGAAGGAAGAAACGGTGCGGTATCCAGAACTGCACACGGATTCATCACCCGACGCTACATGACAACCAACTGGTCGACGCGGGTGCTGCAGTGTCCATAACTACCACAGTCAACAATCATACTGTGGCGGCATCGAAGGGAAACGATGCCTGTCTCCTTCAATTGATGAAGATAAGGGTAGGAAATTCACACATGAACGTATTGTGGGATGGGTGCGCCACATCATCCCTCGTCACCAACACCGCAGCTAAGGCAGCAAGTTTGAAGGGCGCCCCCGTCCGAGTGGCGATTACAAAGGTGGGCGGAGTGACGGAAGAGATTGATAGTTTCCGTTACTCAGTTCCACTCATTGATAGAGAAGGATGCATTGTCAAGATTTCAGCCTATGGAATAGACCGCATCACTGCTGATATAGAAAACGTAAATCTACAGAGCGTGTCAGGGCTTTTCAGCCATATCAGCAACAGAGAGATTGAACGACCGAAAGGCCAAGTAGACCTGCTGGTTGGGTTCGAGTATGCCGGTTATCACCCAACCAGACTTCAAGCTGTGGGTCATCTGATGGTACTAGAAAACAGATTTGGTAGATGTCTTGGTGGAACACATCCAGCCATCAAAGAGAAGACAGAGCGAATCATCACCGCAGCGGCTATGATTCACCATGTCTCAGTTTGCAGCTTAGATGACTTCATGAAGTTGGAAAGCATGGGAGTTGAGTGTACTCCTCGTTGCGGTAACTGCAGGTGCGGAAAATGCGCCATTGGAACAAAGGACTACACTTTGAAGGAGGAGAGAGAGCTTGCCCTGATCGAGCAGAATCTCAAGTTTCAAGGCTCTCATTGGGAGGCAGAGTACCCCTGGATTAAGAATCCTGATAATCTACCCGACAACATACATGTTGCCCTTGCGACACTGAAGCCACTCGAGAAGCGACTCAACCGTGACCCCACCAAAGCTGCCACTTACGATGCACAGATCAAAGATATGTTGAACCGAGGCGTGGCACGTGAAATCTCCAGAGAGGAGATGGCTTCATACAACGGACCAGTACACTACATATCTCATCACGAGGTACTCAAACCAGAGAGCAAGAGCACACCAGTCCGGACCGTCTTCAACAGTAGCGCCAACTACCGGGGCCATATCCTAAATGACTACTGGGCAAAGGGTCCGGACATGATGAATTCACTGCTTGGTATTCTACTTCGCTTTAGAGAGAACGAGACTGCCCTTGTTGGAGACATCCGTAAGATGTTCCACAGTATCTCCATCACCCTGAAGGACCAGCACTGCCACATGTTCCTCTGGCGAGACATGCTGACGGAGAAGGACCCTAAAACATATTGTATGACGGCAGTCAACATGGGCGACAGGCCATCAGCAACAATTGCTACTGTAGCACTCAAGAAAACTGCTGATCTAGGCAAAGATGAGTTCCCGGAAGCTGCTGAAACGATCCAGAGGAACGTGTACATGGATGACATCCTCGAGTCAGTAACAAGTCCAGACAAAGCCCAAGCTCTTGCATGTGAGACTTACCGCTTAATTAAACCCGGAAACTTCACCATCAAGAAATGGACGTTCTCGGGGGAAGGTGATGACACTGCTCAAGTTTGGCCGAACCCAGAGAACAGTGAGAAGGTCCTCGGAGTCTCATGGAACCCCAAAAAAGACAAATTCCACTTCGTGACCAAGATTAACTTCGCCCCGAAGAAAAGGAAGATTAGACAAGGTCCCGACCTGAGGGAGGATCAGATCCCGATGGCAATCCCAGCCATTCTGACAAAGAGGATGTGCCTAAGCCAGGTGAATGGAATATATGACCCCCTCGGGCTACTTGCACCATTCACTGTCAAAGCGAAGATACTGCTACGGAAAATGTGGGGACTAAAGTTTGGATGGGATGATGAAGTACCACCAGAGATCAGAAATGAATGGCTCACTTTCTTCCAGGAGTTGTGTGAAGTCGCCGATGTCTCCTTCCGTCGATGCATCAAACCAGACGAAGCTGATCCAGAAGCCAAACCAATTCTCGTCGTCTTTTCTGATGGATCAGAACAGGCTTTTGGCACCGTGGCCAAACATTCGCTGGCTACTAAAGAATGGCAGCTATGCGAGCAACTTGGTGGCCAGTAAAAGTCGCATTGCTCCCATCGAGATAGTTAGCATTGTTCGGCTTGAGCTAAGTGGAGCAGTACTCAACAAGCGGCTGACTTGTTTCATCAAGAAAGAGATGAGACTGGAGTTCGAGCGAGAGTTCCACATTGTTGACAGCGAAATTGTCAGATCCATGATACAGAAGCAGAGCTATGGTTTTAAGACCTTCGTTGCCACTAGAATTGGAGAGATCCAAGGGGCTACCGGGCCACAAGACTGGTGGTGGTGCAGAGGTGATTTAAACGTGGCTGACTGCATCACCAGAGGGAAGACTCCGTCTGAAATTGGACCGCAGAGCATCTGGCAGCAGGGACCTGCATTTCTCGAGCAACCCATTGAGTGTTGGCCAATTGAACAGAGTTGTTCGCAACCTGACCTCCCAGAACGAGCCAAAGTCGTCATGGTTGTAGCAGCAGAAGAGGTAGACACGCTTGCCAGCAGAATAAACATCACCAAGTACAGCAGCTACGATAAGCTCCTGATAGTCACTGCCAGGGTTCTTGCCATGTATGACAAGCGAAGTTTGGTGAGCGCCGCCAAGGTTCTGACATCGAAGGACGTAGATCGAGCAGAGATATTTTGGATCAAGGAATGCCAGAAGTCCTTGATGAAGATGTTGAGAGAAGACAAGAAGAATTTCAACAAACGGTATGCAAGACTGTGTCCGAAGATCAGAGATGACGGCATCATTGTGGTTGGAACGCGCGCTGACAAGCACGTGCACTTCAGCTACAACAACCAAGAGGTCCCCCTCATACCCTTTGATCATAGATTATCTAAATTGTACGCCAGGCACACACACAACAGGGGCCATCCTGGTGTACAGACCACCACATCGAAGATCAGATCCAGGTACTGGATAGTCAATCTGCACAAGATGGTGAGGAGTATCCGTCATCATTGTGTACCATGCAGAAGACAAGAGAGAGATCTGGCTGGACAACAGATGGGGCAGTTTCCTATTGAGCGACTCAAACCTTCGCCCCCTTGGACGTATATTGGCGTGGATCTTTTTGGACCTTTCACAACTCGTGGAGAAGTGAACAAGAGGGCTAGAGGTAAAGCATACGGGGTGATATTCAACTGCTTTGTCACTCGGGCCGTTCATGTGGATCTCGCAGTAGATTACAGCGCCAGTGGGTTCCTGCAGGTCTTCAGGAGATTTGTGTCACTCCGAGGCTACCCCGCCCAGGTGTATAGTGATGGAGGCACCCAACTTGTTGCAGCCTCCAGTGAACTGAAGCAGGCAATGGATGGATGGGATCGTGACAGTTTGAGCGAGTTCGGGGTGACTAATGGCATGACATGGAAGTTCTCGACCGCAAACGCACCATGGCAAAATGGGGCTACAGAGAGCCTTCTAAAGGGTATTAAAAAGGCCATATGCCACTCCATTGGAGACCAGATCCTCCCGTTCAATGAGTTACAGACAGTGCTCTATGAATCAGCTAATATCGTCAACGAAAGACCTATCGGGCGACACCCAACTGACCCAGAAGACGGAATCTACCTCTGCCCCAATAACCTGTTGTTGGGACGCGCGACAGCAAGAGTTCCCAGTGGACCGTGGCGTGAGACCAACAATCCCAGGCATCGTGTCGAGTTTATCAAGAGGATCATCAATTCCTTCTGGGCCAAATGGACCAGAGACTACTTCCCGTCACTGATCATCCGACAGAAGTGGCATCACGAGAAGAGGAACATGAAGCAGGGAGACGTCGTGTTGGTCCAAGATTTTAATGCCGTTCGTGGCAACTGGCGTATGGGGATTATTGATGAGGTGTATCCTGATGAGAAGGGCAATGTGAGAAACGTGGACAAGCCTGACCAGGGTCAAAGGTCCAAGTACACCACCATCCGACGCGCTGTTCAGAGGCTCATAGTCTTGGTGCCAGTGGACCATGCGGATGACGACTAGGCTTGATTGACATGAAGATGGACTGAGATATATAGTGGGCGGAGTGTAAGATTTAGTACTAACTTAGGGTTATTTTCCAGATCTCAGTCCACCATTAGAATAATACTACAAGTACATATCCCTTTAATTTAGCAATAATGTATCTTTAATCTGTTTCCCCTCATCAATCATATTCGAGAGAAGTTTGCATTCCGAAGACCCAGACCAGTGCCACAGAGTTCGAGACAAGAGGTCAAGAGGTCTAACCACTATGACAGTTAACCCCTTGTTTTCGGGTATACGAGTTTGTGAGAATGTGGAGTGTATTGCACACCGACCACACTCTGTGTCCAGGATTTTACCGTGCAACACATATGATACACCACTGTATGAAATACATACATGTACATGTATGTGATTTCCCATTAATTTGAGATTTAGAATGTAGAATTGAGATTTCCTGCGATATCAAGTTTGGACGCAAAACAGTGTAAGTCAATTTAATTTCATATTGTATTTTGGTTTATTATTTAGTCGAACAACATAATTTCAGTCCATCGATTTGTTGTGCATTTTCAAGTATATTGAGACATGAGGAAGTCGCTGGATAGCTTAGGACCATATACTTCTCTGATCAACCAAGGCTTGGATTACTCTGATTATTTTATTCTTGCACTGGCCCCGACGGACCATTTGTATTGATCACATTGAGTTTATTATTCATTGATAATCTTTTCCTTTCTTAGTTTGAGCATTAATTAGTTAAATTTATTGTAGTTGATTAGTATGAATTTTCTTTCTTTATATTTATATTTCGAACGCACACATGCACACCAATGTACGTACTACTGTATCCTGAGATGTGACCTGAGATTCATAATTAGGTTACAATAAAAGGATTCATTAATCGTCACTGCAGTTTGGAAACCGTATTCGTTTTGATATACGCGCGGGCTAATCTTACATTGACTATCTCGCGGCGATCGGTTTTCGGGACGGACGCACGTTCATAACAATACACAATAACAACGTCTAGGGCCTAGACTAAAAGCCCAGTCACACACTACCGTTTCAGCTGAACGCACGCCTAACGCACCAAATTATTTTCCTGCGTCGAAATGCGTTGATACACTGTAGAGCTGCGTCAGAGGTTCGTCCAGATTCGGTAGAAGGCCGGCGGGACACGGCTATACACGGGCATGTGCGCCTATGCCAAAAAATAGTTTTGAACATGCACTAAAATTGTGAACGTACGATAATTACGCGCTGTGTGCGGCAAAATGCGTCCGAGGTGCGGGGAATGCGGTAGAGCCGCGGTAGGGCTTCGTTGAGTGCGTTAGCAGTTCGGTACAGTACGGCCACAAAAGTTGGACGACATCTTCAGCGTACACCCCGAACGCACAGATCGCGACTCTACCGCGCGTCTATCGTGCGTCTACCGATTGTGAACGCACGTATAGCGTTTGTGGACGTATGTCAGCGCACATAGGACGTTATCGGACGTCTGTATGCCGTAGTCCTACCGCACCCAGCGCATGTCTACCATGTGTCTATACCGTGTCCAGCGCACCGCCACCGCATGTCAGCGCACGTCTAGCATTTGTCGAGAAAACTATCTAAAAAGGCACCCAAATCTGGATCTCCTCATGTTTCTTTGTGCTCGCCATCAGGGCACATTGAGTGCGTTGTGTTACCGGTGGGAGCGCGGTGGCTAGCGGTGGGGGCGCGTTGACTTTCGGTGGCTTTTGGTGGCCTGCGCTGACAAACGGTGGGTATTTACAATTTTTGTGCGTTGGCATGCGCTGCGTGCGCTCAGCATGCGCTGAGTGCGTTCAGCATGCGCTGACAAACGCACTTATTTTTCCTAATTTTAAGGTGAGTTTTGACTCTAGACGCTGGCCTGCGCTGGTCCTGTGCGGTGTCTACGTTCGGCACGCGTTCAGCCCGCGGTGAACATGCGGTACTATACGCTCAGAACGGCCGATTTGGGGGTATTTTTGTGCGTACAAAAATTATTGGTTGCACGCTTCGTGCGCTGATGGCGTGCGCTAGTGTGTGACTACAGCATTACACTGAACTGGCAAAGCTCACATGATATACATGTATGGATTTTGTTTATAACCTAACATTCATATGAAATATCGCCCTAAAATACTATCTATGGAAAGGAAACAGGAAATTTGCAATCTTCAATTTGGATGTGGAAGCAAAAAGGTTGGTGTATATCACTGCACTGCTTTATGGAACCAGACAGCCTAAATTAGTTTACAAAACATCGGTGGTTTTTTGACGATATCCTTTAAAATATACAGATTGAGAGCGCGAACTTTCAGAATGTTAATGATAAAAATATGACACATAGGCCTAATATGCTATCAAAATCCTAATACCCATGGGAAAAATGGGGACGTCAAAAATGTGATCTGGTCACGCTCCTTTAATTTAGAATTAGTAATGGACAGGTGTTCAAAATTATTTGCTTGTGAATATTATTTGTTATTTGGTTTTTGTTCTTCAAATAATAAAGTTCCAAAAATTATGTTAAGGTACCATTTTAAGTAACTGGGCAATTAGCCTACATGTATGTCAATATATGTTATGAATAACTGCTGTGTGTGTGTTTTATTTAGAGTTTCACACACAAACCAGATGTATATTGTTTTTTGTTTTAAATTGGGAATATTTATTATACCCCCATACCGGCCGACAGACCATATTTCTCGAAAGACTTACATATGGCATACAATTTATTGTTTAGGGTTAAAGATCATCCCTGGGTTCTAGCTCACTCCTTGTATTATATTTAGCAGTTACACAGTCTTCATATTTCAGTCTATCCGACAGTCATGCCATTCGAACAGACCAAAAAGTATAATACTTCTCGTGTCACTGTACTGTCGTTTACTATCTTACCCACATTAAATTGAAATACACAACAGGTGGCCGTCTGTCTGTGAGAGTGGTTCATTGTCGCCGTTCCACTGAAAATTTGATGGCATTTCGTGAGCGCCGTACTCGATCGCTGCTCTGTCAAACCATGGAGCTATAATAGCTTCATGGTCAAACTATTGTGTCTGTAGCGTGTGGGATATTCATGTTACGCTTTGTCACAGCCGCATGGTCCATTGAATACGATCGTGCTTCAGTTTGAAGGAGGCACTTTGCCGGTACTGATCGTGGAATGCATGTTCTGCTTCAAGATTTTAAAAAGGCTAAATATTAACATGCGCTTCGGAGTCACATTCGTTGCAAGGAAACTGCAATCGTTTTGGTCTGTAAATTAGTTTGGACATTTTTGGGGAAGTTTGCTCACGAGTGCATGTTAAGGCCAAGGTGCATTGGTCGAAGCAATGGATGCTGACGAGAGTCTAAAACTCGTCGGTACCTCCGGCCGACTACAAAACCTCAACTGCCTCATCTACGCACTGACCGTGTTTCCAGCCGCTTTCCAGTTGACAGGGATAGCCTTCACCATGGGCCAGCCCGAGGAATACTACTGCAGGCCACCGCCGGGATACACGGCTAACGAAACGGTACCGGGGTGGTTAGGACCAGACCAGTCTCCCGACGAGCCGGAGCCGGAGATAGACCGATGCCAACTGTACGAATTAATTAACGGCACTGTCACTGACAACACCACGGGTTGCAATAACGGCTGGATATACGAGACTAGCCATGGAGAGAGTAGTGTTGTGACTGACGTAAGTTTAACTTCAGCTGAATTTCGTTAGTAAAATGTGCCAAAATAAAATATACTGAAATAGTAGAAGTCATTTTAATTTTACGATGGCTTATGTTGCACCCTGGCTTGGGTCTTGGTGCTCGTACAATCTTCCCACCCACTTTTTCTTTTTAATACAAGTGTCCTTTGCAACATTCCTTTACTATGGAAAAAACAAAGAGAAAATTATAGTTATTACATAGTAGTACCAATTAGTGAATATTCGAAAAGAATGTCGACCTGTTGTTTTCCTGTTTCCTCCTCGTATGCATTATACTCGTCCTTTTGTTTTTATAATGTTGCCCTTTGTATTAAATCGGAGTCCAGGAATCCCTTCAAATTGCATTACTCGAATTTAAAAGCGGCTATACAATACACGTATTTTGCTGGTGTTAAATTTGTAAAGACACAATGCCAAAGTGCACTTTCCCTTAAGGTTCGTTTAAACATTGGAACTCTGACAGAGATTTAGGTCAAATCAGGATTCAGCGGTGAGCTTCTGTAGTTAAAAACAGCAGGAACAACAGCATTACATACATGTAACTAAAGAATAATGTCGATAACTGCTTTCTATTGTAGAAATTTCCGCCACATAGATGTAGTAATATTTAAGAGAACCTTAAAGATCTATGCATGATGTTTGTGTTAAATGAATGGTAAAAACTTTTGCAAACGATTTTTAAAAACTGAGCCCTCTAAGAAAAATCCAAAAATGTCATTAAATACACTCTTGCTCTCTAGAGGGTCTAAATTGGGAAATAAAATGAAAATATATCGGCCGTTTGCTTCAATTGAAGCGATGTGGCCTGGAGCATTGCGCGCATACTATTGTTCCTTATCCTGAGAAAAAAAGTCCAGTGTTTACGAACAAACGAAATGGGTCGATCGGGCTAAAATATTCTCGTTTTTAAGAATGGTGGGCATGCAATGCATGAGTCTTTAGAAACGTAAAAAGGAAGCTTCGCAAAACTCATCACTCTTTCTATTTTAACGTTGCGCTACAGTATTTTTTTATGAAAGTAATGTCTAGTGGAGAATAGTTATATGATTCCAATTTAGCGGTGGGTGCAGTCTTGATGCCTACAGATGATTGACATAAAAAGAGAAGTTCGTAAACGCCAACAAAGGCGAAGTGCATTGCTAGAATTTAGAGCTTTCAGCTTTTGTTGGCGCTTTTTTATATTATCAAAACGTATGGAAAGACGCAATTCATCATAAAACTGAGCCATATGTTGAACACAGCATTTTTGTCTGTGTCAATGACATGGCATTGAACTGTGAGCTGTGAGTGTAGCCATATGTTTATGTACTTTGGTTGTTAATATTTGACGCAAATTATACTGTTAACCTTACTACGCATTTATCGTTTCAGCTTTTACGAGTATAGCGAAATTATCCAGGATGTATTCAATTTTGTTGGCATTTTAAAAAGATTCCCCCGCACATATATCGTTGCATCCGTCGAATCCCGTGTGTAATGAACTCATTTTCCCCGCCCATTCTGGGTATAAGCACTGAGGCCAAAACTTGAAATCCGGTAGCTCTTGAAGGATCCATCTCATCGTAAAACATCACACGATGTTAACTTGTTCCCGCATAAGTTAAACGCCCAGTGCGGTTCTTTTCACTGTTTGCAAAGAAAATACTTCTAACAAAGGGAAGCAGCGGTTTGGTATGTCATTCTCTATAGGTCATTGTCATGTATGACAACAGAAAACAGGATGCAGTATCCCCAATTAGACGCTAAAACGAAAACAAAATGTTCATGGAATAAAAAAGGGTAGTGGAGCTATCCTTGTAAGGGCTCCAGCTAGTCGTGTCTCCACGAAAGGTTACTTTGGTTTGAAGATGAAATAATATTATGAAGCGGCATTCTTTAAAACAATTAAGCAAAGTAAAAACATACTTACCGTCTCATGCGTATGTCCAAATATCCGGGATTTTTTACTTATACATTGTATTAGAAAATCAACCAATTTCGGACGGAGTGATTATAACAGCGGTTTGGAGGCATTGTCTAGAGCAACAAGAACGTGTAAATCCTAGTAATTTATGTATCATTTCGTAACCGCTTATTTACCAAATAGGCCTATGAAATCAAATGTCAAAATGTGTGAACTTCGTAAAACAGAAAGTGTGTTGCTTTATAAAGTATACAAAATTGTGATGCAACACGTACCACCTCACGACCTGTTACGCCCCAACTGTAGCAATGGACCAATGGTTCCAACTTATTGTTAAAGCGTTCCCAACAAATACAGGACTGTCCCAACAAAAATATCGAGGGCAGATAACTAAGAGCAAGTTCGATTGAGCGACTATAGTTAACTAGAGTGCACGCGTGGGTTTTGGGCCTACATTAATGGTCCTACAATAATGGTCCTGTACCATAAGCCCAATTTTCTCATTTTTATTTAACACATTTAACACTCGGAACAAAGACTACCATTTTTTTCTGGTTTCTTCAAGCTTCTAACTACTTTATTTTTAAAAACAAATCGACGAGTATTGCACAAAATCAGTCACAAATGGGAATCGAACCAGGGATACATTCATAACAGACGTCTATCACTCTAACCACTACACCAAACGAACTCGCTGCAAGCTCATCACGTTTTAATGAATTCAACCATAACCCTAACCATAACCCTTGACACCTAACCCTTTACCCCTTACCCTACTCTCTTCTCAAGACGTCCTCATATGGTCTATAATAACAACGAATAATGGCCCAGGACCATTATTGTAGGCCAGAATCTCATACAGAATCGAATAAAGTCCCTCAAACAACGGAAAATACCCGTCGTTCGAGGGACTCTATTCGACTAAAGTTAACTTCTTCTTCTTCTCTCATCAAAGAACATGTTGTTCCGTGGACGCATGGCACAGCTGATAAACAAACTTCCTCCACATCTCTCTGTCCTATGCTTTTCCCAACGCCTCTTCTACTGACAGGCCAGTCCACATTTTGATGTCGTGAATCCAGTTTCGTCTGGGTCTTCATTGACCCCTACTTCCTAGTACCCGAACAAGCATAATCGTATGCGCCAATGTCCCCGGTAGTCTTGTGATGTGTCCAAAATAGTTCAGCTTTCTTTCTTTTGCAGTATCAAGTTTGCCAACCTGAGTTCTGATAATACAAGTTCTGATATTACAAGTTCTGATAATACCGATTCATTAGACCTCTTCTCTATCCAACGAATGCCTAGCAACCTTCTAAATTTATATAACATTTCATCTCAAATGACTTTATCTTTTTCCTATTTTTTTCGATGTAAGTTCATCCTTCGCAACCATACAACAGCACCGAGGTAACTATCGACCTCATTAACATCAGCTTTACAGGAAAACTGATCTTTTTAGTTCTCCAAAGTGGGTCTAGCTATGCCAGAGAAGAAGTTGCCATTCCGACCCTTATCTCCACCTCTGCTGTGGACTGTCCATTCTCGCTAATTATACATACAAGGTATACTGAAGGCCTTAACTTGTTCCAGAGGTTTCTCTGCAATCTCCACTGGGTTTTAAAGTTCCTTGCTTTTGTTTCCTACAACCATTACCTTACTCTTTTTCGTGCTAATCTCCATTCCGAATTTAGACGAAGTCTTATCCAAACTCTTCGTCAACGCCTGCAGCTCTAGTCGCGTAATAAAACTTGCTCCTTGTTGTTGGGACAGTCTAAGTTCATAACAAGTTGGGACGTTGTCATAGTTGGGTCTACAGTATACAATGGCGTCAGCAAGGGTACCATATTGTTAGCCACCTTCAGTATATGTTATACACATGTTTTACACATCCGCCACCCAGGTTTTCTAAATGCCGATTTATAGAAGAATGTTATACATGTACTCACTTTGAAAGATATCTCTTGATACTAAAGGAGTATTCCTGCAATAACGAAATCGGTGTCCATGAGCTAAAACGCTCGATCTTTCAATGCAGTCCTCATTGTGTAGTAATTTGTTCCCAACATGTTATTGTTTTAATCTGTTCAACTGCGAACAATTCAAGGTTAATAAACTTTCCTTGAAGTCACACGCTTCATTCGTGTTATAACTTCCGTTTCGTGACGTCACAGTTAATGGATCGATTATAGGCGTTATTTATTAGCTACGTGTTGAAAATTATGCAATCAGTAAATGATAAATTTTAATTATCTTAGAATATCATAATACGACAAGAGATATCCCACGTGTATTATGTTGCCATTGACGCAGCAATGGGACGAGAGAAATACACAATATTATTTCGCTATTAGGCAAATTTATTTTTAGTTAACAGGGTAATGTGGATTTTGGACCTACACGAATAAATAAAATAGTCAGTTCAAACACGAAAACGTGTCATGGTTGCACAATACATCACACCGTAAAGTGCAATAAGTTATTACGATCAAAGTGGCCACCCATCTTTGGGCCCAAATGTCATGTATATAAAGCTGATTTTTATAAAGGGGTCACATGTAGTGTCCAGTTATTTTACAGTCCGAGTGTGGCCGAAATCGCTGAACAAAGTTTTCCCAAATGGTAAAATATTTTAACAAATTTAAAAGCAATATATTGTATTACATGTAACGAAATGGCATAATGGCGTCAACTTGAAACATATCCAAAGTATCTTGACGACATACTGTTTGGAATATCGAGCAACGGTTATTTTCAAAATCACAAACTAAAATGTGGTTATTGTAGGCGTCCTATTAATACATTCGATGCACCCATTATATGCAGGATGTCGTTGTAAGCTATTATGTCCCCAATTGAGACAGAATTGGTTGAATAAAGAAATTTTTTCAGACAATTTTGTTACCACAAAATAAAAACCGTGCAAGGATTTTTGGGTTTTCTGAAGTATCATTGCATCTATGTGGCTGAAACTTCTACAATTAAGGCAGTTTATCAACATTATTCTTTAATTATGTTACGCCGTTGTTCTTGGTTTTAAAAGTTTTGCATGTAATAATATTTCTTGAATTGTTTGGCCACACTCTAAATACAAAAAAAACACCTTTTCATACGTTACATAGGATACAAATATTACAAAACAAGTCTTAAAGTACACTTGTTAAATCTGGTATATTTACGCTAATAATTATCGCAACAGAATGCAATGAAAATGTTTAAAACTAGTTGACATTCCCACAACCGTTATTGTATTTTTTTTACGAATCTACATTTATAGTTAGATCTCGTGTGTGAAAGAGATTTTCTGCGAGGCACTTTGCAGTCCAGCATTCCCTTCGGAATTCTCGTCGGTTCGTACATCATCGGGCAGATTTCGGATACCTTCGGCAGGCGACCGGCACTGCTCGTGTCTCTAGCCGGGATTGTGGTCAGCGGTACAGCAATGAGTTTAGCGTGGACGTACCAGCTCGTGTTTGCTTTTGGGTTTCTGCTGGGAACGTTTATGCCGGTAATTTGTTTGAGGTTCCTCATTTCATCGGTGACACCACGAACTGACACGCAGTGGCACTTCAGTGCTCGTCTCGGGTACAAAATGACGTCAGCACGTAAATTGTGTTTTCACGAACTGACACCCAACATTTTTGTTTTCACGAACTGACACCTATGATTAGCAAATTAGGGAGTGTTCTGGTAAATGTTTGTTTACAATATTCCACGAATATATGGATGATATCATGCGTGTCGAGCACTTTCAAAATCATGCGTTTTGAGTCCATTGTAGGGAGTGCGCGTGCACACTAGGGTGACAGTTCGTGAAAACATGTGTACCCCGTAATGCGGTTTTCACGAACTGTAACAGAAGTGCACTTGGGTGTCATTTCGTGGTGTCAGCAACGACTTAAACATTATTGAAAAATTATTAGACCACTTGTCTCCAACCTTCTGGTGGAGAGCCAAGCGCTTGATCACATTTGCCCCAATTATTTGTATGTGATGTCAGTCCGTTTTTGTAATGCTTGCACTTTAAAGAGGCCCAACACACGTATTCCCTAGAGGGGTGTGTTTTCTGTTGCGTTTCCCAAATGCCCACTAAAAGCGCTGATCTGATCGCCTTACCACAAACACGCTTACAATGTACACTGAGAAAGTGAATTGAGCAAATACAATTTGCTTAAACAGAGGCTATATGTCAACAGAGGCTATGGGCATACGTTATAGATTCGTGGCTTCTGACTAGCACTTCACCTTTCTCAGGCAAAGATAGTTAGAAACTGAAAAGTTGACCAAGACTTGGTAGCTCAGTTCCCGTAGCGGCACTGATAGAGAATCTGTTTACATGAAATGTGTGTTTATTTCACTGAAAACCAGGCTGAAAGTGAGTAAGCCAGTGACTGCCGGTTGACTTTTCCTAATCTGGGCGGCCAGTTCTTGTTGAATAATTAGATCTGGTTCATTAACTTATAAATGTCTTGGTTGACTTTGATGAAATAAAGATTGTTTTTAATGTAAGAAAATTTCCTATCAGGATTCGGGAAACTTATATTTTGAGGTTGCCTGCTTTGGCCTGGATATTTTCGGGACACCCTGTATATAGAGAAGGTATACTGGCCGGAAGAAGGGTATACCTGACCTCAGCTCCCTCCCAGCGACGAAAACATAAGGAACATCCACTCTGCTTTCAAGCACGATTGAGACAAAATTTCCATTTTACGATTTGAGAAACTTATACATCTTCGCGTGCACCTTTCCTATAGGGTATTCTGATCGTTCGGTACGTCTGGATGATCGAAGCCTACTTGCCAACACAGCGCCTGTACGCACACACGTTCAGCGCCATGCCATGGTGTGCCGGCCTTCTACTAGTTGGTCCACTGGCCTACTTACTGCGGGATTGGAGGCATTTTCAGCTGTTAGCCACGCTGCCTTGCGCTGCTCTCATTCCACTTGTTTGGTATGTTCAAAATAGGCTTGTAGTTTTAGATTTCGTAATGTTGGGTTGGCTTTTTGGATATTGGTAGTATTATTGGAGATATTAGTGAGGTTTCGGTGTGCACGGTTAGTGATTACTACTACGATTAGCCAAACCTCAAAATCGATACCTTTCGCTGTCCGTTTTCCACTAAGGTGTAGAGGCGTTGCTATGCAGTGTAGACAACAAAACTACACTTTGAATATTTGTGCAAACACCACAAGTACGCACATATCGATGACACAATTGTTGCTAAAAGTCGTCGTTTTGCCTAACCGAAACCTGACTATTTAATAATGGAAACATTTATATCGCTCACATAGCCATGCTTAAAGGGACACATTGCTTTGGATTGGACGCTTTTGGGCTACACAAAAACGGAATTGACATGGTTGGAAGGATTATCAAAAAGTAGAACAAGTATTCACATGGCGAACGGTGGCTTCAATTTTAGACGACGTCGCTTCATCCAGTGTATATATATCGATTATGTGGTCATGTTTGTTGTGCGGGCATCATTGCTATGTCTGTAGGCGCGTGGTAGAGAATGGTACCCAATGTTCATCTGGTAGGTCTACCGTGCCATTGCCAGCTGCGGCGCCAGCCTGACGTCTATTTTCAGCACATTCTGCACACAGTTTGGACGATGTATTTACTGCTGGAATACGTCTACGTCTCGCGGGTCAGTTCAGCGGCCAATGTTTGTGTTTTTAATCATTAATCTCTAATCACAACACATCATAAGTGTTTTAATGCATGAAACATTTCGAAACGGAAAAATATTGGGGAAATTGAAGGCAATGCGTCCTTTTAATTTCAGTTTTGATCCACTGAAATGCATAATATTATGCAAAAATACTGTATAATGCAAAAGGCCCGGACCTTGGTGATAGACCGTGTTGAATAGGCCTATACTACCTGCCATCTTGTAGGGCAACTTTTGTTGTTTAAATGGGTCAACAATTTAAAGCATAAAATATGCAACTATGCATGTCCTCACGGAACAAAAAAACTGCCCTACAAAATGGCCGCTATTCGATACCGTCTATACACTCAAATGATAATTCGACAAAATTATTTGAAGGTATTCCCACGAGTCCATCCGATGGTTGATTCAGAAAGGCCGCGAAGACAAAGCCGAGAAAATCCTCCACCGGATAGCGGACTCCAAGCATGCCACCAGGCCGACCGTGGCCCGTGAGGTTCTGCCCAGAGCTGGTCATTATCTTCCCCTCTCAGAGTTGCAATCGCCGAACAAGATTGATGAAGGCCCGAGTCCATACCTAGATGAGACACCACCGGAACCGAGAATCGCAACACGACGCTACACCTTATTAGACCTATTCAAAACTCGGGGCCTGGCCTTGCGCTCCATGGTGATATTCTACTGTTGGTGAGTCATACAGTACCTGTATACAATATGTCCTATAAGAAGCGAACCCGATATTGAAATACTACTTGCTCAATAATGACCGTTTTATCTTTCTTAAGACACACAAAAAAACCAAGAATACCTTCATGGATAACTGAGCACCAATGGTTGGAAGTGACCATGTCAGAAACGGCTTTGTACCAAATTGAGTACATACAGTTCATCTACTAAAAAGGATGAAACACAATAAAAAGATTTAAAAAAAATAAAAAAAATATCGTTATTTTATTCAAACATAAACTTTCATGTTTTTACGTAGAGCACTTCATAAAGGATTTTCAAACTGATTTATTGGTCTTTTTTGTTCTGTTTATCAATTTTGTATCGATAAACTTACTCAAAATCTGGTACAAAGCTATTTCTGAGAGTCTCGCTTTGAACCATTGGTGCTCAGTCATCCATGAATGTAGTTTGGATTTCTTGGTGTCAGAAGAAAGAGAAAACGGGCATTAAACTCATAGTACTTGCCGTTTTTAATATTGTTTTTTTTTATTTAGGACGCCTTGTATACTGTATTTGTCATAAAGTAGCCTTTATAGACGTGGCCTTTTTAGACTGGTTCATGGCGCCATGGCGGCCGGTTTGAATCATGAAACCTGCGAACTCCGCATCATGTTGAAAACGAGAATTTGGCCCTGGTTGATTTATGAGGTCTTTTTAACCGCATTCGTGGCATTTTGTAACTTTTTATCCATGTTGACTTGTGAGGCCTATAGAGATGTATTACTGTGCTCTTGGAAGGAAGTGAAATACTCGCCCAGGATGGACGTTGTCGTCTTCATTGCATCAGGGAGTTTATCCAAGACCATACTACTACGTTTCCGATTTCTCAAAATAATGTCATCACGTGGCACGATAGAGACTCCAGCCTGGGCTACAGTCAAAAACACCATATTTGTTTGCCCACTGAAAATTCCCTTTGCACGAAAGGAGTATTACGCCTCGAGTTTTGCTGTAACTGGCGCCGCAATTTAGAACAGCCTTAGTGCATACCTTAGAACTATATCTTCTTTGAGCTCATTCAAATCGGCACTTCGCCAAACATATACATAATATTCACATGATCAACTTCAAGGAAGAAATGCTAATTTATGGAGTCGTATGACTTGGTTGCCATAGAATTAAACTTTTTTTAAATTAAAAATTAAACTAATTTTGCAGCCGGAAGGGAATTTTCCCATTTTTTTCTCCTAAAAAGGTTTTTTTGCGGGTTTATCGCCCTTCCCGTAATTAGCGTAAATTTCAGTGTCACGTGCATGTAGGCCTATAATATTTATTGTGATGCTCTTCTTCTGTAACCATTTTTTTGTCCAATTGTGTGAGTGTTGATGTTTTGTGAATTTCGATGTTGTAGTTGTTGTATCTTATTCCAGTTTGTTTGTAATTGTGAAGTCTTTTAATTTAATATATTTGTTTTATGAGTGTTTGCAGGGCCATAATGGAAACCAGTTCTTGTAAACTGTTTGGGCACACCCTGGGTAAATAAATGGAATAAATAAATAAATAAACAAGGGTATCGATTCTTATTTGGGTGCCATTCGTAAGAGTACAAACATGTAGGACAGAACTTGGAGGTAATTCCCAGAAAACAATAAGTTTGTACTTTGTTTTGTTTGGCACAGGTTCACAAGTAATTTCGTCTACTATGGGTTCATATTGAACATAACCAACTTAGCGGGAAACAAGTACCTTAACTTCTTCCTCATGTCACTGACCGAGATACCCTGCTTTGTCTTCGATTTCCTTGTCATCCTAAGGTGAGATATTTTTGCCAATTCCTGCAATTGTTGGACCTTGAAATCAATTGTTGAATCTGTAAGATGATTATTGTTATAATAATTTTGTTTACCTCGGTTTTGTTTGTTGAAATATGATTACTCTCAAAGGTTTGGCCGCCGGCGACCTCTAATAGTCTTCTACGAACTGTGTGGCGTGGCGTGTCTACTCTCAGCGTTCATACCGAAGCTTACAGGTGATTTGCATTGTAGGGTAAATTCAATCTGAGCCTTTTCGCGCATCGCTTTGAGAAAAACTGTGTGGAAGAAAACTGGAGTGAAACGATGTACTGATAACTACAGAATCACATAAACTTTCCGCTCAAGCTGATATGCCGCTCTGTGAGTGCTCTCCTACTTGTTTAGTTACCAAGATAACTTATCTAACCAAGTTGACTTATAACGTGCATTATATCGACTTTGCGAGATGCTAAGTCGACTCGGTGAGATAATTTATGTTGCCAAGTCGACATCCTAGATTTAATAAGTCGACTTGGCGAGATAGTTTATGTCGATTGTCGCCTTCCTGAATTCAATAAGTCGACTTGGTGAGATGTTTTATTTCGCCAAGTCTTCTTCCTGAAATTAATACGTCGACTTGGCGAGATAGTTTGTTGCCAAGTCAACTTGATAAATCTACTATGTCGACTTGATGAGATAATTTGTTGCCAAGTCGACTTAGTAGATTTAGAAAGTCGACCTGGCAACAAACATTTCTCACGACGTCGAATTATTGATTTCAGGAAGTCGACTTGGAAACATAAATTATCTCGCCAAGTCGACTTATTAAATCTAGGAAGTCGCCGTAAGTTGAATCTGTGGCTTTTAGAGCGTCGTTTACACTAGTTTCAAGATCCTATACATGCACTGATATCTCTTAAAGCGACAGATTTACGCGCGAATAGGCCCAGTGTGAATCCAGCCTAAGCGTTATCTTCAGCCAGAATGTTTACATGCAGCCTCATTTAAAACGATACGTAAAATGCAACCAGCCATTTCAAAATAGTTTTAGCTGGAAGAGGTTGAAGGCCAGTATATCATTAGGTGCAAGATTAAACTCCCATATGGAATCATGGAATAAGGGCATAATATAATTATCTACAGAAGAATGTTGGTAAACTGGCCTGCAATTTCAGCTACATAGATGCATCAGTACTTCGGAGAAACTTAAAAACACATGCATGGTTTTTGTGTTAAATGGTAGAAAAATTGTCATCATGCACAAAACCACCTTCAGTTTTTTCCTAAATAAAGTTCCTCTTTGGACAAAAATGAACTCAAGCCGTGTTTTATTTGTCAAATCATAAAGTACAATTGTGGGTAATTGCAAATGATACCATGACCTTTAATCACATACCAAATGTCACTGCAAAATTTACGATAACATTGCTATTCACCGGCCAGATGTGTTGGCTTAAACATGTAACATGATTCGCGTAAATAACATGAACATGCACGACTTGTATCAAAGTATCAAAGTATCCAAAGTCCAACGTATGAGATGGAGCGAATGAAAACAGTTTATACAGACATGTTAGATTAAATTTTGTTTACATCTAAACCGTCCTTTGTTAAAAATACCAGCCGGTATGCATACGCAACGTTAACAAAATGACAAAGACGATTTATTTGTGATTTTACATAAACCAGACCATGCAGCGTATAAACAAATAAATCTCAAAATTGGAAACTTCACGGTTTTTTTCTTGACCGTGCATGGGTCAATGGTGTAAAGCATGCATGTTGTAATTACGCATGTTGTAATTCCGTTTCCGCACAGATTCCGGAAGGGACCTTACTGTTATGATCGTCGTAGTGGCGATGGTTGGTAAATTTTACGCCACTGCCGCATTTGATGTTACGTATCTCGTTACGGCCGAAGTCTTTCCCACTGTTTTGAGGTATCGTGGAATCCCTTGACTATAATGATCACCAAATATACTAGAAACATTATAAAATAATACAATTAAAAAAACATGTCCACTTTCATCTGCCAGTTTAATTCAAGTTTCGTAACATGTTTAGCAGTCCCAACAAGATGACAAGCCTAGGCAACTGATGTAGAAGAAATTTACAATGCTTCACACGAAATTTCGCCACTCCATGGTGGCTATTTTGAAATATAGTTCTACAGAAAAATATCTGTCATCTTCCAATGCTTTACAAAAGAATTTCCATTGTTTAGAACCACTACCATGATAGATTATGTCACACTTCCACTTTATTTCTATGTTCCTAGTTCCTCATTTCAAAATATCAAATTTACCACAAATTATATCTTATCTCACCGACATGGAATTCGTTGTGTTATAGGAACGTTGGCGTTGGTGGCGCTTCGCTCTTCGGGAGAGTGGGCGGAATTGTTGCACCGTTTGTGGTTTACCTGGTAAGTATACAGACTTGTCTTACTATAGTCCGGTCAATTTACAATTTGACCTAGAACTAATTGCAATAAAAATCATTCTAACAAGAATCGAGGCCACAACATTCAAAAAACAACATATAAAACATTTAATTGTTTCTTCTAAGTGGAAAGGTGTTTTTGAAGCAGTTTTTGAAGACAAACATTAATAATTAAAATTTAGTCTGGTGACGTTTATCAGTCTGTACGTTTCGTAATAGTGGATGCGTAGTAATACGACCACTTACGAGCAGACGACGGCGTTTTGGAAAGTAGTCTGGTAACGTATTTCAACCTACATGTTTCGCAGTAGTAGGTGCATGGTAATCACGACCACTTGCGAGCAGACAGCGGTGTCTAAAAAACCCCAAATTAGGTGCTCGCTTAAGGAAAATGCTCTTTTTTCTATGAGGTATGGCAATTTTTGGGATTTCTTTTTGTAATAAAGCACACTGCCAATACAAGAAGTACATGTGTTTTAACCCAAAAAAATAAAGTGAAAAAGATATGATATATTTTCCTTTGTTATATTATATAATACTGTTTTGTAGGAGTTGGCGAATAGTCCTTCATAATGGACACGGTCAGAATTATAGAAGCGGGTAGAGTTTACAACTGACACTTGTTCAGATAAACTGACCCAAAGACATTTTTTTCAGGGACTTAGTGGCCAAGCAAAGTCAAGTCGGTCATTCATTCTTGTATAATCGAATGAAAAACGCATATTTACGGCCAATGACTGGGAAATGAAAAAAATCTTAGAAATAATTGTTCAAATCTGCACCCCAGTGGTGCTTATCTATGATACAATAGCAGCACCCCTATGGGAGCAAATTTGCACCATGTGAACATGATTAGTGTACCTTGCCTTGGAGGGAGCGAGTCTGCACCTTTATGGGTGCACAACCATTCGCATGGTGCACATTTGCTCCCACAGGGGTGATGCTATTGTACCAAGATAAGCACCCATTTGCACCCTACGTTTTTAGTGTGTAGCCCACCACTACTTTTACTGAACAAAGTGAACAGGATATGTCAAATACACTTGTGTTCATCACTTTTTAATCGTTATCCCGCCATCTGTAGACTGTGATACATAGCTCCATTCCTCTATTCGTCTTTGGGGTAACTTCCTTGTTAGCCGGTTTGCTTGTGCTGACTCTGCCGGAAACACACAACAGACGACTGCCAGAAACCATTTGAGGTGCAACTTGCAACACGATCGACAACCGGGAACTCTTTGCGTTGCCTTTGTCTAGTAGTTTCATTCGCTTATTCGCTTATATGTAATTTAGCAGTAGTATTTTTGTTGTATTTTTGTTGGCTTTTATAACTGAATCATTCTATTTTTAGGGTTTTGGTATACTTCCAGATAGCTAAAAGTATAGCCCTATTTTGTATATTATTTTGGGCCTATACATCTTTAACCAAGTCCTTTTACGTGAAACCACTTTATTGGTGCCCTCTTAACCCCTGGCCCACAAATTTCTTTCTCAATTTGGTATATTTTACAATCACACCGTCGTATAGTACCTTACACCAGAGAAAAAGCAGACAGGTACGTGCAAAAAAAACGCACTGTCACTTGTGACCGGGGCTTAATTCATAAGTCAAAGAATATGTTACAGAGATTTAAAATTTAATTCACGTGTACGCACGTAATAGCCACGTAATGCATGGAAAAATAGAAACGGTCTGTATACCGAGAAATGGTACATAAACGATACACCGTTGCACGGTTTTAAGTGTATACAAACAAACGAATCAACTTGTCTGGCCAGACGATAGATAATTGGCAATGTTCAACCCAGCCCACGTTTGCTGAACAACAGAGAGCTTATCGGATTACGGGCCATTGTGTTACTACTCCTGGCCGACTTGCTGCCACTGTTGATCACGTGACCACCCGAACAAGGGTGTTTTACCACAACCCATTCATGCCCCGGGGTGTGGCTGGCTGGAGGGTCGGGCGGCTCCCTTTGAAGTCGTCGGTCAGTAGCAGCCTTTTGTTCCCTTCGTGCAGGCGGCTAGTTGTAAACCTGTCAATCATCGACCAACCTAGCAAGTTGAAAACGGTACCCGGCACACGGTTTTCTGTCAACAGAGAAACTATTTGAAGAGGTATTAACTCGAATCGTTTACCGGTATACAGACCGTTTCTCTTTTTACCTAGCGCCTCACAGTACATACATTTAAAATTTCATTTCATTTTGAAACATCCGAGACCTTAATGAGAGCCCAACAACAACTATGGATCAGTCTTTAACTTAGCTTCGGGAACAGCCCTAGTGCCGTAGCGATGGCACAACGGTCTCGTTACGCCAACCGTATAAGCTTCGGGAATATGGGCCCTTAAAAATTGCGTCCTTGTTAAAATCACTTAAATACGTACTCCCACAAACGAAATCGAATGCATTTCTGATGAATTCAAGCGAGAAAACCTATATTAAAATGTCATATAAATTTTACAGTTTTGACAGACAGTGGATGCATAATGTGACTGAAATTATTTGCACAACAATAATGGTTTGTTGCTGTACATGTACTTATTAAAAGTTGAAGTATTAATTTTGGTTTGATTGTAGCCAACATTAAATGTCTAGAGTTTATTTACTGTACCATGGAAAGTTTTGTACATTGGCGTTTTGCCAAATAACAACATTGTGTACAATTTTCAATGCAGAAAATGTATCACTACATTAGAGTGGTCAGTAATATACACTGAACAAAATTATAAACGCCCCATTTGACACTTTGAAACATGTATTAGCCTTAGGGGTTGCAAAATATATTAAATCATACAAAATTAATGTTGTTGTTCAATATGCTACATATTACTGTCCGTTGGAATAACCAATTTGTACAATTATCAGACAATATCAGCTCATTTAGGGTCGCCTATTTCATGTTACATAAATAATTTACATGTGGCGTTTATATTTTTGCTCAGTGTATTTTTCTCTCTCCACAACTTCAGTTTGTGTGTTTTTCTTCTGCCCTGACTTGTAAATCTGCACTCTTTTGCTGGTGAGTTTCTTTAACTGCATTTTCTTTGATTATAATAGTTAGGCCTACATGTAATTTCAATTTAAAAGTGACTTTTTACTATTTTTTTGAAGTTGTTTAGTCTGATCTCTTCACATAAGTACTTTTATAGTGCCAGTCATTTCATTAAGTTAAATACATTGTGTAAACACAATGTGTGCGGCACCAGACTATTGTATTGGCGCGGAGTGATAACGTGCGCGAGCCGGAACTATTTATTTTTGGCTTAAAAGGTGTCCGTAAAATGACATCACGAATTGGGCCAAATCTGTTTGCTGACCGCAGGGCGGGATTTCGACAGTTTCCAGAAAAGAGGAATATCATGGGTTGGAAATAAGCCAACATTTTCACTTTTTTAATTAATATAAAATTTAAAACGAGATGAGATATCAATAATTAATATATCAAAGAATAGAAAAATGCAAAAATAAATATAATTCATCTCTCCACGGCATAACATCTTTAAGTTGTTTTCAAATAAGTTTTAAGTTGGTTATAATTAGTTGCCGAGTTGGTTTTATAGTTGTTTTCAAACAAGTTTTAAGTCTTGGTTCTAATTAGATGTTTTCAAAGTTATTTTTAGTTGGTTTCAAGTTTAAGTTTACTTTAATTATTAACTTTAATCATTAGTCTTGTTCCGGTTGGTTTTGTTTGTTCGTTAATTAAACCTTTCTCTAAAACTGTTTGCGTCTTGTCGTAGGTCTCTGGTGTTGTTTTATTGTCTTTTTTTAGCCGATTCCCTCAGTGTGCCATTTTTCCTGGTTACATATGCAGTACATGTACCTAAAATGCAAGGTTGGTATCTTTTTGTTTACACACTGAAAACTTTATTTAGTCAATCACAGTGGAAAATTAGTCAAACAAGGGCAAAATGATTAGTCATGTATACAATTTGTCAGTTGACAACTTTTTATTGGTGCATTACAAATTTTTGTTGGTGCATGACAAATTAAAACTTTTGCATTACGAGGTTGGAAATTTGCAGGACAAATCAATATTAGCGGAAGACTAATCTGAACGACTGACAAATGTGATGATAGTCTTTTGACTAATTTGTATTGTCACGTAAAACATCAACTGACGATTTATTTTCCAATGACTAATTGCATGAATAACTTTTTACTACATTACTAATGGCAAGAATAAGTGGAAAAGTGGAAATTTTGGCCAAACATTTGACTTTTTCCTGAAAATCTTAAATGTTATAAATTTCATAATTCATTTTCCAGATAAGCATTCAAGGTCAAATTCAAGGAATATCCTCTATGAGCTCTAAGCAACGTTTCCTGCAGTTTTGAAGAAAATCGAAATTATAAAATGTTTGGCCAAAACTTAAAAATCTTGTAAGGGGTTAGTCCAACAATTTTTGAAAATGCCTCAAAAATTACTCCTTATGAAAATTTAGCCAGTTTGGAACCTATTTCCATGAGAAAGTGGACATTTTGGCCAAACATTTGACTTTTTCCTGAAAATCTTAAATGTTATAAATTTCATATTTCATTTTCCAGATAAGCATTCAAGGTCAAATTCAAGGAATATCCTCTACGGGCTCTAAGCAACGTTTCCTGCAGTTTTGAAGAAAATCTAAATTTTTGGCCAAACATTTTTTTCCTGAAAATCTTAAATTTTAAAAAATTTCATATTTCATTTTCCAGATAAGCATTCAAGGTCAAATTCAAGGAATATCCTCTATGAGCTCTAAGCAACGTTTCCTGCAGTTTTGAAGAAAATCGAAATTATAAAATGTTTGGCCAAAACTTAAAAATCTTGTAAGGGGTTAGTCCAGCAATTTTTGAAAATGCCTCAAAAATTACTCCTTATGAAAATTTAGCCCGTTTGGAACCTATTTTCATGAGAAAATGGACATTTTGGCCAAACATTTGACTTTTTCCTGAAAATCTTAAATGTTATAAATTTCATATTTCATTTTCCAGATAAGCATTCAATGTCAAATTCAAGGAATATCATCAATGGGCTCTAAGCAACGTTTCCTGCAGTTTTGAAGACAATCTAAATTTTTGGCCAAACATTTTTTTCCTGAAAATCTTAAATTTTATAAATTTCATATTTCATTTTCCAGATAAGCATTCAAGGTCAAATTCGAGGAATATCCTCTATGGGCTCTAAGCAACGTTTACTGCAGTTTTGAAGAAAATCTAAATTTTTGGCAAATTTTTTTTTTCGTGAAAATCTTAAATTTTATAAATTTCATATTTCATTTTCCAGATAAGCATTCAAGGTCAAATTCAATGAATATCCTCTATGGGCTCTAAGCAACGTTTCCTGCAGTTTGAAGAAAATCTAAATTATGAAATGTTTGGCCGAAACTTAAAAATCTGGTAAGGGGTTAGTCCAGCAATTTTTCTAAAAAATTGACTTATTTGAAAATGCCTTAGAAATGATTCCTTATGAAAATTTAGCCCGTTTGGAACCTATTTCCAAGAGAAAGTAGACATTTTGGCCAAACATTTGACTTTTTCCTGAAAATCTTAAATTTTATAAATTTCATATTTCATTTTCCAGATAAGCATTCAAGGTCAAATTCGAGGAATATCCTCTATGGGCTCTAAGCAACGTTTCCTGCAGTTTTGAAGAAAATCTAAATTATGAAATGTTTGGCCAAAACTTAAAAATCTGGTAAGGGGTTTCTCCAGCAATTTTTCTCAAAAATTGACTTATTTGAAAATGCCTTAGAAATGATTCCTTATGAAAATTTAGCCCGTTTGGAACCTATTTCCAAGAGAAAGTAGACATTTTGGCCAAACATTTGACTTTTTCCTGAAAATCTTAAATTTTATAAATTTCATATTTCATTTTCCAGATAAGCATTCAAGGTCAAATTCGAGAAATATCCTCTATGGGCTCTAAGCAACGTTTCCTGCAGTTTTGAAGAAAATCTAAATTGTTGGCCAAACATTTTTTTCCTGAAATTCTTAATTTTTAAAAACTTTCATATTTCATTTTCCAGATAAGCATTCAAGGTCAAATTCGAGGAATATCCTCAATGGGCTCTAAGCAACGTTTCCTGCAGTTTTGAAGAAAATCTAAATTATGAAATATTTGGCCAAAACTTTAAAATCTGGTAAGGGGTTAGTCCAGCAATTTTTCTCAAAAATTGACTTATTTGAAAATGCCTTAGAAATGATTTCTTATGAAAATTTAGCCCGTTTGGAACCTATTTCCAAGAGAAAGTGGACATTTTGGCCAAACATTTGACTTTTTCCTGAAAATCTTAAATTTTATAAATTTCATATTTCATTTTCCAGATAAGCATTCAAGGTCAAATTCGAGGAATATCCTCTATGGGCTCTAAGCAACGTTTCCTGCAGTTTTGAAGAAAATCTAAATTTTTGGCCAAACATTTTTTTCCTGAAAATCTTAAATTTTAAAAAATTTCATATTTCATTTTCCAGATAAGCATTCAAGGTCAAATTCAAGGAATATCCTCTATGGGCTCTAAGCAACGTTTCCTGCAGTTTGAAGAAAATCTAAATTATGAAATGTTTGGCCGAAACTTAAAAATCTGGTAAGGGGTTAGTCCAGCAATTTTTCTAAAAAATTGACTTATTTGAAAATGCCTTAGAAATGATTCCTTATGAAAATTTAGCCCGTTTGGAACCTATTTCCAAGAGAAAGTAGACATTTTGGCCAAACATTTGACTTTTTCCTGAAAATCTTAAATTTTATAAATTTCATATTTCATTTTCCAGATAAGCATTCAAGGTCAAATTCGAGGAATATCCTCTATGGGCTCTAAGCAACGTTTCCTGCAGTTTTGAAGAAAATCTAAATTGTTGGCCAAACATTTTTTTCCTGAAATTCTTAATTTTTAAAAACTTTCATATTTCATTTTCCAGATAAGCATTCAAGGTCAAATTCGAGGAATATCCTCTATGGGCTCTAAGCAACGTTTCCTGCAGTTTTGAAGAAAATATAAATTGTTGGCCAAACATTTTTTTCCTGAAAATCTTAAATTTTAAAAAATTTCATATTTCATTTTCCAGATAAGCATTCAAGGTCAAATTCGAGGAATATCCTCAATGGGCTCTAAGCAACGTTTCCTGCAGTTTTGAAGAAAATCTAAATTATGAAATGTTTGGCCAAAACCTAAAAATCTGGTAAGGGGTTAGTCCAGCAATTTTTCTCAAAAATGTACTTTTTTTGAAAATGCCTTAGAAATGATTCCTTATGAAAATTTAGCCCGTTTGGAACCTATTTCCAAGATAAAGTGGACATTTTGGCCAAACATTTGACTTTTTCCTGAAAATCTTAAATTTTATAAATTTCATATTTCATTTTCCAGATAAGCATTCAAGGTCAAATTCGAGGAATATCCTCTATGGGCTCTAAGCAACGTTTCCTGCAGTTTTGAAGAAAATCTAAATTTTTGGCCAAACATTTTTTTCCTGAAAATCTTAAATTTTAAAAAATTTCATATTTCATTTTCCAGATAAGCATTCAAGGTCAAATTCAAGGAATATCCTCTATGGGCTCTAAGCAACGTTTCCTGCAGTTTTGAAGAAAATCTAAATTATGAAATATTTGGCCAAAACTTTAAAATCTGGTAAGGGGTTAGTCCAGCAATTTTTCTCAAAAATTGACTTATTTGAAAATGCCTTAGAAATGATTCCTTATGAAAATTTAGCCCGTTTGGAACCTATTTCCAAGAGAAAGTGGACATTTTGGCCAAACATTTGACTTTTTCCTGAAAATCTTAAATTTTATAAATTTCATATTTCATTTTCCAGATAAGCATTCAAGGTCAAATTCGAGGAATATCCTCTATGGGCTCTAAGCAACGTTTCCTGCAGTTTTGAAGAAAATCTAAATTTTTGGCCAAACATTTTTTTCCTGAAAATCTTAAATTTTAAAAAATTTCATATTTCATTTTCCAGATAAGCATTCAAGGTCAAATTCAAGGAATATCCTCTATGGGCTCTAAGCAACGTTTCCTGCAGTTTGAAGAAAATCTAAATTATGAAATGTTTGGCCGAAACTTAAAAATCTGGTAAGGGGTTAGTCCAGCAATTTTTCTAAAAAATTGACTTATTTGAAAATGCCTTAGAAATGATTCCTTATGAAAATTTAGCCCGTTTGGAACCTATTTCCAAGAGAAAGTAGACATTTTGGCCAAACATTTGACTTTTTCCTGAAAATCTTAAATTTTATAAATTTCATATTTCATTTTCCAGATAAGCATTCAAGGTCAAATTCGAGGAATATCCTCTATGGGCTCTAAGCAACGTTTCCTGCAGTTTTGAAGAAAATCTAAATTGTTGGCCAAACATTTTTTTCCTGAAATTCTTAATTTTTAAAAACTTTCATATTTCATTTTCCAGATAAGCATTCAAGGTCAAATTCGAGGAATATCCTCTATGGGCTCTAAGCAACGTTTCCTGCAGTTTTGAAGAAAATATAAATTGTTGGCCAAACATTTTTTTCCTGAAAATCTTAAATTTTAAAAAATTTCATATTTCATTTTCCAGATAAGCATTCAAGGTCAAATTCGAGGAATATCCTCAATGGGCTCTAAGCAACGTTTCCTGCAGTTTTGAAGAAAATCTAAATTATGAAATGTTTGGCCAAAACCTAAAAATCTGGTAAGGGGTTAGTCCAGCAATTTTTCTCAAAAATGTACTTTTTTTGAAAATGCCTTAGAAATGATTCCTTATGAAAATTTAGCCCGTTTGGAACCTATTTCCAAGATAAAGTGGACATTTTGGCCAAACATTTGACTTTTTCCTGAAAATCTTAAATTTTATAAATTTCATATTTCATTTTCCAGATAAGCATTCAAGGTCAAATTCGAGGAATATCCTCTATGGGCTCTAAGCAACGTTTCCTGCAGTTTTGAAGAAAATCTAAATTTTTGGCCAAACATTTTTTTCCTGAAAATCTTAAATTTTAAAAAATTTCATATTTCATTTTCCAGATAAGCATTCAAGGTCAAATTCAAGGAATATCCTCTATGGGCTCTAAGCAACGTTTCCTGCAGTTTTGAAGAAAATCTAAATTATGAAATATTTGGCCAAAACTTTAAAATCTGGTAAGGGGTTAGTCCAGCAATTTTTCTCAAAAATTGACTTATTTGAAAATGCCTTAGAAATGATTCCTTATGAAAATTTAGCCCGTTTGGAACCTATTTCCAAGAGAAAGTGGACATTTTGGCCAAACATTTGACTTTTTCCTGAAAATCTTAAATTTTATAAATTTCATATTTCATTTTCCAGATAAGCATTCAAGGTCAAATTCGAGGAATATCCTCTATGGGCTCTAAGCAACGTTTCCTGCAGTTTTGAAGAAAATCTAAATTTTTGGCCAAACATTTTTTTCCTGAAAATCTTAAATTTTAAAAACTTTCATATTTCATTTTCCAGATAAGCATTCGAGGTCAAATTCGAGGAATATCCTCTATGGGCTCTAAGCAACGTTTCCTGCAGTTTTGAAGAAAATATAAATTGTTGGCCAAACATTTTTTTCCTGAAAATCTTAAATTTTAAAAAATTTCATATTTCATTTTCCAGATAAGCATTCAAGGTCAAATTCGAGGAATATCCTCAATGGGCTCTAAGCAACGTTTCCTGCAGTTTTGAAGAAAATCTAAATTATGAAATGTTTGGCCAAAACCTAAAAATCTGGTAAGGGGTTAGTCCAGCAATTTTTCTCAAAAATGTACTTTTTTTGAAAATGCCTTAGAAATGATTCCTTATGAAAATTTAGCCCGTTTGGAACCTATTTCCAAGATAAAGTGGACATTTTGGCCAAACATTTGACTTTTTCCTGAAAATCTTAAATTTTATAAATTTCATATTTCATTTTCCAGATAAGCATTCAAGGTCAAATTCGAGGAATATCCTCTATGGGCTCTAAGCAACGTTTCCTGCAGTTTTGAAGAAAATCTAAATTATGAAATATTTGGCCAAAACTTTAAAATCTGGTAAGGGGTTAGTCCAGCAATTTTTCTCAAAAATTGACTTATTTGAAAATGCCTTAGAAATGATTCCTTATGAAAATTTAGCCCGTTTGGAACCTATTTCCAAGAGAAAGTGGACATTTTGGCCAAACATTTGACTTTTTCCTGAAAATCTTAAATTTTATAAATTTCATATTTCATTTTCCAGATAAGCATTCAAGGTCAAATTCGAGGAATATCCTCTATGGGCTCTAAGCAACGTTTCCTGCAGTTTTGAAGAAAATCTAAATTTTTGGCCAAACATTTTTTTCCTGAAAATCTTAAATTTTAAAAACTTTCATATTTCATTTTCCAGATAAGCATTCAAGGTCAAATTCGAGGAATATCCTCTATGGGCTCTAAGCAACGTTTCCTGCAGTTTTGAAGAAAATATAAATTGTTGGCCAAACATTTTTTTCCTGAAAATCTTAAATTTTAAAAAATTTCATATTTCATTTTCCAGATAAGCATTCAAGGTCAAATTCGAGGAATATCCTCAATGGGCTCTAAGCAACGTTTCCTGCAGTTTTGAAGAAAATCTAAATTATGAAATGTTTGGCCAAAACCTAAAAATCTGGTAAGGGGTTAGTCCAGCAATTTTTCTCAAAAATGTACTTTTTTTGAAAATGCCTTAGAAATGATTCCTTATGAAAATTTAGCCCGTTTGGAACCTATTTCCAAGATAAAGTGGACATTTTGGCCAAACATTTGACTTTTTCCTGAAAATCTTAAATTTTATAAATTTCATATTTCATTTTCCAGATAAGCATTCAAGGTCAAATTCGAGGAATATCCTCTATGGGCTCTAAGCAACGTTTCCTGCAGTTTTGAAGAAAATCTAAATTTTTGGCCAAACATTTTTTTCCTGAAAATCTTAAATTTTAAAAAATTTCATATTTCATTTTCCAGATAAGCATTCAAGGTCAAATTCAAGGAATATCCTCTATGGGCTCTAAGCAACGTTTCCTGCAGTTTTGAAGAAAATCTAAATTATGAAATATTTGGCCAAAACTTTAAAATCTGGTAAGGGGTTAGTCCAGCAATTTTTCTCAAAAATTGACTTATTTGAAAATGCCTTAGAAATGATTCCTTATGAAAATTTAGCCCGTTTGGAACCTATTTCCAAGAGAAAGTGGACATTTTGGCCAAACATTTGACTTTTTCCTGAAAATCTTAAATTTTATAAATTTCATATTTCATTTTCCAGATAAGCATTCAAGGTCAAATTCGAGGAATATCCTCTATGGGCTCTAAGCAACGTTTCCTGCAGTTTTGAAGAAAATCTAAATTTTTGGCCAAACATTTTTTTCCTGAAAATCTTAAATTTTAAAAAATTTCATATTTCATTTTCCAGATAAGCATTCAAGGTCAAATTCAAGGAATATCCTCTATGGGCTCTAAGCAACGTTTCCTGCAGTTTTGAAGAAAATCTAAATTATGAAATATTTGGCCAAAACTTTAAAATCTGGTAAGGGGTTAGTCCAGCAATTTTTCTCAAAAATTGACTTATTTGAAAATGCCTTAGAAATGATTCCTTATGAAAATTTAGCCCGTTTGGAACCTATTTCCAAGAGAAAGTGGACATTTTGGCCAAACATTTGACTTTTTCCTGAAAATCTTAAATTTTATAAATTTCATATTTCATTTTCCAGATAAGCATTCAAGGTCAAATTCGAGGAATATCCTCTATGGGCTCTAAGCAACGTTTCCTGCAGTTTTGAAGAAAATCTAAATTTTTGGCCAAACATTTTTTTCCTGAAAATCTTAAATTTTAAAAACTTTCATATTTCATTTTCCAGATAAGCATTCGAGGTCAAATTCGAGGAATATCCTCTATGGGCTCTAAGCAACGTTTCCTGCAGTTTTGAAGAAAATATAAATTGTTGGCCAAACATTTTTTTCCTGAAAATCTTAAATTTTAAAAAATTTCATATTTCATTTTCCAGATAAGCATTCAAGGTCAAATTCGAGGAATATCCTCAATGGGCTCTAAGCAACGTTTCCTGCAGTTTTGAAGAAAATCTAAATTATGAAATGTTTGGCCAAAACCTAAAAATCTGGTAAGGGGTTGTTCCAGCAATTTTTCTCAAAAATGTACTTTTTTTGAAAATGCCTTAGAAATGATTCCTTATGAAAATTTAGCCCGTTTGGAACCTATTTCCAAGATAAAGTGGACATTTTGGCCAAACATTTGACTTTTTCCTGAAAATCTTCAATTTTATAAATTTCATATTTCATTTTCCAGATAAGCATTCAAGGTCAAATTCGAGGAATATCCTCTATGGGCTCTAAGCAACGTTTCCTGCAGTTTTGAAGAAAATCTAAATTTTTGGCCAAACATTTTTTTCCTGAAAATCTTAAATTTTAAAAAATTTCATATTTCATTTTCCAGATAAGCATTCAAGGTCAAATTCAAGGAATATCCTCTATGGGCTCTAAGCAACGTTTCCTGCAGTTTTGAAGAAAATCTAAATTATGAAATATTTGGCCAAAACTTTAAAATCTGGTAAGGGGTTAGTCCAGCAATTTTTCTCAAAAATTGACTTATTTGAAAATGCCTTAGAAATGATTCCTTATGAAAATTTAGCCCGTTTGGAACCTATTTCCAAGAGAAAGTGGACATTTTGGCCAAACATTTGACTTTTTCCTGAAAATCTTAAATTTTATAAATTTCATATTTCATTTTCCAGATAAGCATTCAAGGTCAAATTCGAGGAATATCCTCTATGGGCTCTAAGCAACGTTTCCTGCAGTTTTGAAGAAAATCTAAATTTTTGGCCAAACATTTTTTTCCTGAAAATCTTAAATTTTAAAAACTTTCATATTCCATTTTCCAGATAAGCATTCAAGGTCAAATTCGAGGAATATCCTCTATGGGCTCTAAGCAACGTTTCCTGCAGTTTTGAAGAAAATATAAATTGTTGGCCAAACATTTTTTTCCTGAAAATCTTAAATTTTAAAAAATTTCATATTTCATTTTCCAGATAAGCATTCAAGGTCAAATTCGAGGAATATCCTCAATGGGCTCTAAGCAACGTTTCCTGCAGTTTTGAAGAAAATCTAAATTATGAAATGTTTGGCCAAAACCTAAAAATCTGGTAAGGGGTTAGTCCAGCAATTTTTCTCAAAAATGTACTTTTTTTGAAAATGCCTTAGAAATGATTCCTTATGAAAATTTAGCCCGTTTGGAACCTATTTCCAAGATAAAGTGGACATTTTGGCCAAACATTTGACTTTTTCCTGAAAATCTTAAATTTTATAAATTTCATATTTCATTTTCCAGATAAGCATTCAAGGTCAAATTCGAGGAATATCCTCTATGGGCTCTAAGCAACGTTTCCTGCAGTTTTGAAGAAAATCTAAATTTTTGGCCAAACATTTTTTTCCTGAAATTCTTAATTTTTAAAAACTTTCATATTTCATTTTCCAGATAAGCATTCAAGGTCAAATTCGAGGAATATCCTCTATGGGCTCTAAGCAACGTTTCCTGCAGTTTTGAAGAAAATATAAATTGTTGGCCAAACATTTTTTTCCTGAAAATCTTAAATTTTAAAAAATTTCATATTTCATTTTCCAGATAAGCATTCAAGGTCAAATTCGAGGAATATCCTCAATGGGCTCTAAGCAACGTTTCCTGCAGTTTTGAAGAAAATCTAAATTATGAAATGTTTGGCCAAAACCTAAAAATCTGGTAAGGGGTTAGTCCAGCAATTTTTCTCAAAAATGTACTTTTTTTGAAAATGCCTTAGAAATGATTCCTTATGAAAATTTAGCCCGTTTGGAACCTATTTCCAAGATAAAGTGGACATTTTGGCCAAACATTTGACTTTTTCCTGAAAATCTTAAATTTTATAAATTTCATATTTCATTTTCCAGATAAGCATTCAAGGTCAAATTCGAGGAATATCCTCTATGGGCTCTAAGCAACGTTTCCTGCAGTTTTGAAGAAAATCTAAATTTTTGGCCAAACATTTTTTTCCTGAAAATCTTAAATTTTAAAAAATTTCATATTTCATTTTCCAGATAAGCATTCAAGGTCAAATTCAAGGAATATCCTCTATGGGCTCTAAGCAACGTTTCCTGCAGTTTTGAAGAAAATCTAAATTATGAAATATTTGGCCAAAACTTTAAAATCTGGTAAGGGGTTAGTCCAGCAATTTTTCTCAAAAATTGACTTATTTGAAAATGCCTTAGAAATGATTCCTTATGAAAATTTAGCCCGTTTGGAACCTATTTCCAAGAGAAAGTGGACATTTTGGCCAAACATTTGACTTTTTCCTGAAAATCTTAAATTTTATAAATTTCATATTTCATTTTCCAGATAAGCATTCAAGGTCAAATTCGAGGAATATCCTCTATGGGCTCTAAGCAACGTTTCCTGCAGTTTTGAAGAAAATCTAAATTTTTGGCCAAACATTTTTTTCCTGAAAATCTTAAATTTTAAAAACTTTCATATTTCATTTTCCAGATAAGCATTCGAGGTCAAATTCGAGGAATATCCTCTATGGGCTCTAAGCAACGTTTCCTGCAGTTTTGAAGAAAATATAAATTGTTGGCCAAACATTTTTTTCCTGAAAATCTTAAATTTTAAAAAATTTCATATTTCATTTTCCAGATAAGCATTCAAGGTCAAATTCGAGGAATATCCTCAATGGGCTCTAAGCAACGTTTCCTGCAGTTTTGAAGAAAATCTAAATTATGAAATGTTTGGCCAAAACCTAAAAATCTGGTAAGGGGTTAGTCCAGCAATTTTTCTCAAAAATGTACTTTTTTTGAAAATGCCTTAGAAATGATTCCTTATGAAAATTTAGCCCGTTTGGAACCTATTTCCAAGATAAAGTGGACATTTTGGCCAAACATTTGACTTTTTCCTGAAAATCTTAAATTTTATAAATTTCATATTTCATTTTCCAGATAAGCATTCAAGGTCAAATTCGAGGAATATCCTCTATGGGCTCTAAGCAACGTTTCCTGCAGTTTTGAAGAAAATCTAAATTTTTGGCCAAACATTTTTTTCCTGAAAATCTTAAATTTTAAAAAATTTCATATTTCATTTTCCAGATAAGCATTCAAGGTCAAATTCAAGGAATATCCTCTATGGGCTCTAAGCAACGTTTCCTGCAGTTTTGAAGAAAATCTAAATTATGAAATATTTGGCCAAAACTTTAAAATCTGGTAAGGGGTTAGTCCAGCAATTTTTCTCAAAAATTGACTTATTTGAAAATGCCTTAGAAATGATTCCTTATGAAAATTTAGCCCGTTTGGAACCTATTTCCAAGAGAAAGTGGACATTTTGGCCAAACATTTGACTTTTTCCTGAAAATCTTAAATTTTATAAATTTCATATTTCATTTTCCAGATAAGCATTCAAGGTCAAATTCGAGGAATATCCTCTATGGGCTCTAAGCAACGTTTCCTGCAGTTTTGAAGAAAATCTAAATTTTTGGCCAAACATTTTTTTCCTGAAAATCTTAAATTTTAAAAACTTTCATATTTCATTTTCCAGATAAGCATTCAAGGTCAAATTCGAGGAATATCCTCTATGGGCTCTAAGCAACGTTTCCTGCAGTTTTGAAGAAAATATAAATTGTTGGCCAAACATTTTTTTCCTGAAAATCTTAAATTTTAAAAAATTTCATATTTCATTTTCCAGATAAGCATTCAAGGTCAAATTCGAGGAATATCCTCAATGGGCTCTAAGCAACGTTTCCTGCAGTTTTGAAGAAAATCTAAATTATGAAATGTTTGGCCAAAACCTAAAAATCTGGTAAGGGGTTAGTCCAGCAATTTTTCTCAAAAATGTACTTTTTTTGAAAATGCCTTAGAAATGATTCCTTATGAAAATTTAGCCCGTTTGGAACCTATTTCCAAGATAAAGTGGACATTTTGGCCAAACATTTGACTTTTTCCTGAAAATCTTAAATTTTATAAATTTCATATTTCATTTTCCAGATAAGCATTCAAGGTCAAATTCGAGGAATATCCTCTATGGGCTCTAAGCAACGTTTCCTGCAGTTTTGAAGAAAATCTAAATTTTTGGCCAAACATTTTTTTCCTGAAAATCTTAAATTTTAAAAAATTTCATATTTCATTTTCCAGATAAGCATTCAAGGTCAAATTCAAGGAATATCCTCTATGGGCTCTAAGCAACGTTTCCTGCAGTTTTGAAGAAAATCTAAATTATGAAATATTTGGCCAAAACTTTAAAATCTGGTAAGGGGTTAGTCCAGCAATTTTTCTCAAAAATTGACTTATTTGAAAATGCCTTAGAAATGATTCCTTATGAAAATTTAGCCCGTTTGGAACCTATTTCCAAGAGAAAGTGGACATTTTGGCCAAACATTTGACTTTTTCCTGAAAATCTTAAATTTTATAAATTTCATATTTCATTTTCCAGATAAGCATTCAAGGTCAAATTCGAGGAATATCCTCTATGGGCTCTAAGCAACGTTTCCTGCAGTTTTGAAGAAAATCTAAATTTTTGGCCAAACATTTTTTTCCTGAAAATCTTAAATTTTAAAAAATTTCATATTTCATTTTCCAGATAAGCATTCAAGGTCAAATTCAAGGAATATCCTCTATGGGCTCTAAGCAACGTTTCCTGCAGTTTTGAAGAAAATCTAAATTATGAAATATTTGGCCAAAACTTTAAAATCTGGTAAGGGGTTAGTCCAGCAATTTTTCTCAAAAATTGACTTATTTGAAAATGCCTTAGAAATGATTCCTTATGAAAATTTAGCCCGTTTGGAACCTATTTCCAAGAGAAAGTGGACATTTTGGCCAAACATTTGACTTTTTCCTGAAAATCTTAAATTTTATAAATTTCATATTTCATTTTCCAGATAAGCATTCAAGGTCAAATTCGAGGAATATCCTCTATGGGCTCTAAGCAACGTTTCCTGCAGTTTTGAAGAAAATCTAAATTTTTGGCCAAACATTTTTTTCCTGAAAATCTTAAATTTTAAAAACTTTCATATTTCATTTTCCAGATAAGCATTCGAGGTCAAATTCGAGGAATATCCTCTATGGGCTCTAAGCAACGTTTCCTGCAGTTTTGAAGAAAATATAAATTGTTGGCCAAACATTTTTTTCCTGAAAATCTTAAATTTTAAAAAATTTCATATTTCATTTTCCAGATAAGCATTCAAGGTCAAATTCGAGGAATATCCTCAATGGGCTCTAAGCAACGTTTCCTGCAGTTTTGAAGAAAATCTAAATTATGAAATGTTTGGCCAAAACCTAAAAATCTGGTAAGGGGTTGTTCCAGCAATTTTTCTCAAAAATGTACTTTTTTTGAAAATGCCTTAGAAATGATTCCTTATGAAAATTTAGCCCGTTTGGAACCTATTTCCAAGATAAAGTGGACATTTTGGCCAAACATTTGACTTTTTCCTGAAAATCTTCAATTTTATAAATTTCATATTTCATTTTCCAGATAAGCATTCAAGGTCAAATTCGAGGAATATCCTCTATGGGCTCTAAGCAACGTTTCCTGCAGTTTTGAAGAAAATCTAAATTTTTGGCCAAACATTTTTTTCCTGAAAATCTTAAATTTTAAAAAATTTCATATTTCATTTTCCAGATAAGCATTCAAGGTCAAATTCAAGGAATATCCTCTATGGGCTCTAAGCAACGTTTCCTGCAGTTTTGAAGAAAATCTAAATTATGAAATATTTGGCCAAAACTTTAAAATCTGGTAAGGGGTTAGTCCAGCAATTTTTCTCAAAAATTGACTTATTTGAAAATGCCTTAGAAATGATTCCTTATGAAAATTTAGCCCGTTTGGAACCTATTTCCAAGAGAAAGTGGACATTTTGGCCAAACATTTGACTTTTTCCTGAAAATCTTAAATTTTATAAATTTCATATTTCATTTTCCAGATAAGCATTCAAGGTCAAATTCGAGGAATATCCTCTATGGGCTCTAAGCAACGTTTCCTGCAGTTTTGAAGAAAATCTAAATTTTTGGCCAAACATTTTTTTCCTGAAAATCTTAAATTTTAAAAACTTTCATATTCCATTTTCCAGATAAGCATTCAAGGTCAAATTCGAGGAATATCCTCTATGGGCTCTAAGCAACGTTTCCTGCAGTTTTGAAGAAAATATAAATTGTTGGCCAAACATTTTTTTCCTGAAAATCTTAAATTTTAAAAAATTTCATATTTCATTTTCCAGATAAGCATTCAAGGTCAAATTCGAGGAATATCCTCAATGGGCTCTAAGCAACGTTTCCTGCAGTTTTGAAGAAAATCTAAATTATGAAATGTTTGGCCAAAACCTAAAAATCTGGTAAGGGGTTAGTCCAGCAATTTTTCTCAAAAATGTACTTTTTTTGAAAATGCCTTAGAAATGATTCCTTATGAAAATTTAGCCCGTTTGGAACCTATTTCCAAGATAAAGTGGACATTTTGGCCAAACATTTGACTTTTTCCTGAAAATCTTAAATTTTATAAATTTCATATTTCATTTTCCAGATAAGCATTCAAGGTCAAATTCGAGGAATATCCTCTATGGGCTCTAAGCAACGTTTCCTGCAGTTTTGAAGAAAATCTAAATTTTTGGCCAAACATTTTTTTCCTGAAAATCTTAAATTTTAAAAAATTTCATATTTCATTTTCCAGATAAGCATTCAAGGTCAAATTCAAGGAATATCCTCTATGGGCTCTAAGCAACGTTTCCTGCAGTTTTGAAGAAAATCTAAATTATGAAATATTTGGCCAAAACTTTAAAATCTGGTAAGGGGTTAGTCCAGCAATTTTTCTCAAAAATTGACTTATTTGAAAATGCCTTAGAAATGATTCCTTATGAAAATTTAGCCCGTTTGGAACCTATTTCCAAGAGAAAGTGGACATTTTGGCCAAACATTTGACTTTTTCCTGAAAATCTTAAATTTTATAAATTTCATATTTCATTTTCCAGATAAGCATTCAAGGTCAAATTCGAGGAATATCCTCTATGGGCTCTAAGCAACGTTTCCTGCAGTTTTGAAGAAAATCTAAATTTTTGGCCAAACATTTTTTTCCTGAAAATCTTAAATTTTAAAAAATTTCATATTTCATTTTCCAGATAAGCATTCAAGGTCAAATTCAAGGAATATCCTCTATGGGCTCTAAGCAACGTTTCCTGCAGTTTGAAGAAAATCTAAATTATGAAATGTTTGGCCGAAACTTAAAAATCTGGTAAGGGGTTAGTCCAGCAATTTTTCTCAAAAATTGACTTTTTTGAAAATGCCTTAGAAATGATTCCTTATGAAAATTTAGCCCGTTTGGAACCTATTTCTAAGAGAAAGTGGACATTTTGGCCAAACATTTGACTTTTTCCTGAAAATCTTAATTTTATAAATTTCATATTTCATTTTCCAGATAAGAATTCAAGGTCAAATTCGAGGAATATCCTCTATGGGCTCCAAGCAACGTTTCCTGCAGTTTTGAAGAAAATCTAAATTATGAAATGTTTGGCCAAAACTTAAAAATCTGGTAAGGGGTTAGTCCAGCAATTTTTCTCAAAAATATACTTATTTGAAAATGCCTTAGAAATGATTCCTTATGAAAATTTAGCCCGTTTGGAACCTATTTCCAAGAGAAAGTGGACATTTTTGGCCAAACATTTGACTTTTTTCTGAAAATCTTAAATTTTATAAATTTCATATTTCATTTTCCAGATAAGCATTCAAGGTCAAATTCGAGGAATATCCTCTATGGGCTCTAAGCAACGTTTCCTGCAGTTTTGAAGAAAATCTACATTTTTTGCTAAACATTTTTTTCCTGAAAATCTTAAATTTAAAAAAATTTCATATTTCATTTTCCAGATAAGCATTCAAGGTCAAATTCAAGGAATATCCTCTATGGGCTCTAAGCAACGTTTCCTGCAGTTTGAAGAAAATCTAAATTATGAAATGTTTGGCCGAAACTTAAAAATCTGGTAAGGGGTTAGTCCAGCAATTTTTCTCAAAAATTGACTTATTTGAACATGCCTTAGAAATGATTCCTTATGAAAATTTAGCCCGTTTGGAACCTATTTCCAAGAGAAAGTGGACATTTTGGCCAAACATTTGACTTTTTCCTGAAAATCTTAAATTTTAAAAAATTTCATATTTCATTTTCCAGATAAGCATTCAAGGTCAAATTCAAGGAATATCCTCTATGGGCTCTAAGCAACGTTTCCTGCAGTTTGAAGAAAATCTAAATTATGAAATGTTTGGCCGAAACTTAAAAATCTGGTAAGGGGTTAGTCCAGCAATTTTTCTCAAAAATTGACTTATTTGAACATGCCTTAGAAATGATTCCTTATGAAAATTTAGCCCGTTTGGAACCTATTTCCAAGAGAAAGTGGACATTTTGGCCAAACATTTGACTTTTTCCTGAAAATCTTAAATTTTAAAAAAGTTCATATTTCATTTTCCAGATAAGCATTCAAGGTCAAATTAAAGGAATATCCTCTATGGGCTCTAAGCAACGTTTCCTGCAGTTTTTAAGAAAATCTAAATTATGAAATGTTTGACCAAAACTTAAAAATCTGGTAAGGGGTTAGTCCAGCAATTTTTCTCAAAAATTGACTTATTTGAACATGCCTTAGAAATGATTCCTTATGAAAATTTAGCCCGTTTGGAACCTATTTCCAAGAGAAAGTGGACATTTTGGCCAAACATTTGACTTTTTCCTGAAAATCTTAAATTTTAAAAAATTTCATATTTCATTTTCCAGATAAGCATTCAAGGTCAAATTCAAGGAATATCCTCTATGGGCTCTAAGCAACGTTTCCTGCAGTTTGAAGAAAATCTAAATTATGAAATGTTTGGCCGAAACTTAAAAATCTGGTAAGGGGTTAGTCCAGCAATTTTTCTCAAAAATTGACTTATTTGAACATGCCTTAGAAATGATTCCTTATGAAAATTTAGCCCGTTTGGAACCTATTTCCAAGAGAAAGTGGACATTTTGGCCAAACATTTGACTTTTTCCTGAAAATCTTAAATTTTATAAATTTCATATTTAATTTTCCAGATAAGAATTCAAGGTCAAATTCGAGGAATATCCTCTATGGGCTCTAAGCAACGTTTCCTGCAGTTTTGAAGAAAATCTAAATTATGAAATGTTTGGCCAAAACTTAAAAATCTGGTAAGGGGTTAGTCCAGCAATTTTTCTCAAAAATATACTTATTTGAAAATGCCTTAGAAATGATTCCTTATGAAAATTTAGCCCGTTTGGAACCTATTTCCAAGAGAAAGTGGACATTTTGGCCAAACATTTGACTTTTTCCTGAAAATCTTAAATTTTATAAATTTCATATTTCATTTTCCAGATAAGCATTCCAAGGTCAAATTCGAGGAATATCCTCTATGGGCTCTAAGCAACGTTTCCTGCAGTTTTGAAGAAAATCTAAATTGTTGGCCAAACATTTTTTTCCTGAAAATCGTAAATTTTAAAAAAATTCATATTTCATTTTCCAGATAAGCATTCAAGGTCAAATTAAAGGAATATCCTCTATGGGCTCTAAGCAACGTTTCCTGCAGTTTTTAAGAAAATCTAAATTATGAAATGTTTGACCAAAACTTAAAAATCTGGTAAGGGGTTAGTCCAGCAATTTTTCTCAAAAATTGACTTATTTGAAAATGCCTTAGAAATGATTCCTTATGAAAATTTAGCCCGTTTGGAACCTATTTCCAAGAGAAAGTGGACATTTTGGCCAAACATTTGACTTTTTCCTGAAAATCTTAAATTTTATAAATTTCATATTTCATTTTCCAGATAAGCATTTCAAGGTCAAATTCGAGGAATATCCTCTATGGGCTCTAAGCAACGTTTCCTCCAGTTTTGAAGAAAATCTAAATTTTTGGCCAAACATTTTTTTCCTGAAAATCTCAAATTTTAAAAAATTTCATATTTCATTTTTCAGATAAGCATTCAAGGTCAAATTCAAGGAATATCCTCTATGGGCTCTAAGAAACGTTTCCTGCAGTTTGAAGAAAATCTAAATTATGAAATGTTTGGCCAAAACTTAAAAATCTGGTAAGGGGTTAGTCCAGCAATTTTTCTCAAAAATTGACTTTTTTGAAAATGCCTTAGAAATGATTCCTTATGAAAATTTAGCCCGTTTGGAACCTATTTCCAAGAGAAAGTGGACATTTTTGCCCAAAATTTGACTTTTTCCTGAAAATCTTAAATTTTATAAATTTCATATTTCATTTTCCAGATAAGCATTTCAAGGTCAAATTCGAGGAATATCCTCTATGGGCTCTAAGCAACGTTTCCTGCAGTTTTGAAGAAAATCTAAATTTTTGGCCAAACATTTTTTTCCTGAAAATCTTAAATTTTAAAAAATTTCATATTTCATTTTCCAGATAAGAATTCAAGGTCAAATTCGAGGAATATCCTCTATGGGCTCTAAGCAACGTTTCCTGCAGTTTTGAAGAAAATCTAAATTTTTGGCCAAACATTTTTTTCCTGAAAATCTTAAATTTTAAAAAATTTCATATTTCATTTTCCAGATAAGCATTCAAGGTCAAATTCAAGGAATATCCTCTATGGGCTCTAAGCAACGTTTCCTGCAGTTTTGAAGAAAATCTAAATAATGAAATATTTGGCCAAAACTTTAAAATCTGGTAAGGGGTTAGTCCAGCAATTTTTCTCAAAAATTGACTTATTTGAAAATGCCTTAGAAATGATTCCTTATGAAAATTTAGCCCGTTTGGAACCTATTTCTAAGAGAAAGTGGACATTTTGGCCAAACATTTGACTTTTTCCTGAAAATCTTCAATTTTATAAATTTCATATTTCATTTTCCAGATAAGCATTCAAGGTCAAATTCTAGGAATATCCTCTATGGGCTCTAAGCAACGTTTCCTGCAGTTTTGAAGAAAATCTAAATTATGAAATGTTTGGCCAAAACTTAAAAATCTGGTAAGGGGTTAGTCCAGCAATTTTTCTCAAAAATTGACTTTTTTGAAAATGCCTTAGAAATGATTCCTTATGAAAATTTAGCCCGTTTGGAACCTATTTCCAAGAGAAAGTGGACATTTTTGCCCAAAATTTGACTTTTTCCTGAAAATCTTAAATTTTATAAATTTCATATTTCATTTTCCAGATAAGCATTTCAAGGTCAAATTCGAGGAATATCCTCTATGGGCTCTAAGCAACGTTTCCTCCAGTTTTGAAGAAAATCTAAATTTTTGGCCAAACATTTTTTTCCTGAAAATCTCAAATTTTAAAAAATTTCATATTTCATTTTTCAGATAAGCATTCAAGGTCAAATTCAAGGAATATCCTCTATGGGCTCTAAGAAACGTTTCCTGCAGTTTGAAGAAAATCTAAATTATGAAATGTTTGGCCAAAACTTAAAAATCTGGTAAGGGGTTAGTCCAGCAATTTTTCTCAAAAATTGACTTTTTTGAAAATGCCTTAGAAATGATTCCTTATGAAAATTTAGCCCGTTTGGAACCTATTTCCAAGAGAAAGTGGACATTTTTGCCCAAAATTTGACTTTTTCCTGAAAATCTTAAATTTTATAAATTTCATATTTCATTTTCCAGATAAGCATTTCAAGGTCAAATTCGAGGAATATCCTCTATGGGCTCTAAGCAACGTTTCCTGCAGTTTTGAAGAAAATCTAAATTTTTGGCCAAACATTTTTTTCCTGAAAATCTTAAATTTTAAAAAATTTCATATTTCATTTTCCAGATAAGAATTCAAGGTCAAATTCGAGGAATATCCTCTATGGGCTCTAAGCAACGTTTCCTGCAGTTTTGAAGAAAATCTAAATTATGAAATGTTTGGCCAAAACTTAAAAATCTGGTAAGGGGTTAGTCCAGCAATTTTTCTCAAAAATTGACTTTTTTGAAAATGCCTTAGAAATGATTCCTTATGAAAATTTAGCCCGTTTGGAACCTATTTCCAAGAGAAAGTGGACATTTTTGCCCAAAATTTGACTTTTTCCTGAAAATCTTAAATTTTATAAATTTCATATTTCATTTTCCAGATAAGCATTTCAAGGTCAAATTCGAGGAATATCCTCTATGGGCTCTAAGCAACGTTTCCTGCAGTTTTGAAGAAAATCTAAATTTTTTGCCAAACATTTTTTTCCTGAAAATCTTAAATTTTAAAAAATTTCATATTTCATTTTCCAGATAAGAATTCAAGGTCAAATTCGAGGAATATCCTCTATGGGCTCTAAGCAACGTTTCCTGCAGTTTTGAAGAAAATCTAAATTATGAAATATTTGGCCAAAACTTTAAAATCTGGTAAGGGGTTAGTCCAGCAATTTTTCTCAAAAATTGACTTATTTGAAAATGCCTTAGAAATGATTCCTTATGAAAATTTAGCCCGTTTGGAACCTATTTCCAAGAGAAAGTGGACATTTTGGCCAAACATTTGACTTTTTCCTGAAAATCTTCAATTTTATAAATTTCATATTTCATTTTCCAGATAAGCATTCAAGGTCAAATTCTAGGAATATCCTCTATGGGCTCTAAGCAACGTTTCCTGCAGTTTTGAAGAAAATCTAAATTATGAAATGTTTGGCCAAAACTTTAAAATCTGGTAAGGGGTTAGTCCAGCAAGTTTTCTCAAAAATTGACTTATTTGAAAATGCCTTAGAAATGATTCCTTATGAAAATTTAGCCCGTTTGGAACCTATTTCCAAGAGAAAGTGGACATTTTGGCCAAACATTTGACTTTTTCCTGAAAATCTTAAATTTTATAAATTTCATATTTCATTTTCCAGATGCATTCCAAGCATTCCAAGGTCAAATTCGAGGAATATCCTCTATGGGCTCTAAGCAACGTTTCCTGCAGTTTTGAAGAAAATCTAAATTGTTGGCCAAACATTTTTTTCCTGAAAATCGTAAATTTTAAAAAATTTCATATTTCATTTTCCAGATAAGAATTCAAGGTCAAATTCGAGGAATATCCTCTATGGGCTCTAAGCAACGTTTCCTGCAGTTTTGAAGAAAATCTAAATTATGAAATGTTTGGCCAAAACTTAAAAATCTGGTAAGGGGTTAGTTAGTCCAGCAATTTTTCTCAAAAATATACTTATTTGAAAATGCCTTAGAAATGATTCCTTATGAAAATTTAGCCCGTTTGGAACCTATTTCCAAGAGAAAGTGGACATTTTGGCCAAACATTTGACTTTTTCCTGAAAATCTTAAATTTTATAAATTTCATATTTCATTTTCCAGATAAGCATTCCAAGGTCAAATTCGAGGAATATCCTCTATGGGCTCTAAGCAACGTTTCCTGCAGTTTTGAAGAAAATCTAAATTGTTGGCCAAACATTTTTTTCCTGAAAATCGTAAATTTTAAAAAAATTCATATTTCATTTTCCAGATAAGCATTCAAGGTCAAATTCTAGGAATATCCTCTATGGGCTCTAAGCAACGTTTCCTGCAGTTTTGAAGAAAATCTAAATTATGAAATGTTTGGCCAAAACTTTAAAATCTGGTAAGGGGTTAGTCCAGCAAGTTTTCTCAAAAATTGACTTATTTGAAAATGCCTTAGAAATGATTCCTTATGAAAATTTAGCCCGTTTGGAACCTATTTCCAAGAGAAAGTGGACATTTTGGCCAAACATTTGACTTTTTCCTGAAAATCTTAAATTTTATAAATTTCATATTTCATTTTCCAGATGCATTCCAAGCATTCCAAGGTCAAATTCGAGGAATATCCTCTATGGGCTCTAAGCAACGTTTCCTGCAGTTTTGAAGAAAATCTAAATTGTTGGCCAAACATTTTTTTCCTGAAAATCGTAAATTTTAAAAAATTTCATATTTCATTTTCCAGATAAGAATTCAAGGTCAAATTCGAGGAATATCCTCTATGGGCTCTAAGCAACGTTTCCTGCAGTTTTGAAGAAAATCTAAATTATGAAATGTTTGGCCAAAACTTTAAAATCTGGTAAGGGGTTAGTCCAGCAAGTTTTCTCAAAAATTGACTTATTTGAAAATGCCTTAGAAATGATTCCTTATGAAAATTTAGCCCGTTTGGAACCTATTTCCAAGAGAAAGTGGACATTTTGGCCAAACATTTGACTTTTTCCTGAAAATCTTAAATTTTATAAATTTCATATTTCATTTTCCAGATAAGCATTCCAAGGTCAAATTCGAGGAATATCCTCTATGGGCTCTAAGCAACGTTTCCTGCAGTTTTGAAGAAAATCTAAATTGTTGGCCAAACATTTTTTTCCTGAAAATCGTAAATTTTAAAAAAATTCATATTTCATTTTCCAGATAAGCATTCAAGGTCAAATTAAAGGAATATCCTCTATGGGCTCTAAGCAACGTTTCCTGCAGTTTTGAAGAAAATCTAAATTATGAAATGTTTGGCCAAAACTTTAAAATCTGGTAAGGGGTTAGTCCAGCAATTTTTCTCAAAAATATACTTATTTGAAAATGCCTTAGAAATGATTCCTTATGAAAATTTAGCCCGTTTGGAACCTATTTCCAAGAGAAAGTGGACATTTTGGCCAAACATTTGACTTTTTCCTGAAAATCTTAAATTTTATAAATTTCATATTTCATTTTCCAGATAAGCATTCCAAGGTCAAATTCGAGGAATATCCTCTATGGGCTCTAAGCAACGTTTCCTGCAGTTTTGAAGAAAATCTAAATTGTTGGCCAAACATTTTTTTCCTGAAAATCGTAAATTTTAAAAAATTTCATATTTCATTTTCCAGATAAGCATTCAAGGTCAAATTAAAGGAATATCCTCTATGGGCTCTAAGCAACGTTTCCTTCAGTTTTTAAGAAAATCTAAATTATGAAATGTTTGACCAAAACTTAAAAATCTGGTAAGGGGTTAGTCCAGCAATTTTTCTCAAAAATTGACTTATTTGAAAATGCCTTAGAAATGATTCCTTATGAAAATTTAGCCCGTTTGGAACCTATTTCCAAGAGAAAGTGGACATTTTGGCCAAACATTTGACTTTTTCCTGAAAATCTTAAATTTTATAAATTTCATATTTCATTTTCCAGATAAGCATTCAAGGTCAAATTCGAGGAATATCCTCTATGGGCTCTAAGCAACGTTTCCTGCAGTTTTGAAGAAAATCTAAATTTTTGGCCAAACATTTTTTTCCTGAAAATCTTAAATTTTAAAAAATTTCATATTTCATTTTCCAGATAAGCATTCAAGGTCAAATTCAAGGAATATCCTCTATGGGCTCTAAGCAACGTTTCCTGCAGTTTTGAAGAAAATCTAAATTATGAAATATTTGGCCAAAACTTTAAAATCTGGTAAGGGGTTAGTCCAGCAATTTTTCTCAAAAATTGACTTATTTGAAAATGCCTTAGAAATGATTCCTTATGAAAATTTAGCCCGTTTGGAACCTATTTCCAAGAGAAAGTGGACATTTTGGCCAAACATTTGACTTTTTCCTGAAAATCTTAAATTTTATAAATTTCATATTTCATTTTCCAGATAAGCATTCCAAGGTCAAATTCGAGGAATATCCTCTATGGGCTCTAAGCAACGTTTCCTGCAGTTTTGAAGAAAATATAAATTGTTGGCCAAACATTTTTTTCCTGAAAATCGTAAATTTTAAAAAATTTCATATTTCATTTTCCAGATAAGCATTCAAGGTCAAATTAAAGGAATATCCTCTATGGGCTCTAAGCAACGTTTCCTGCAGTTTTTAAGAAAATCTAAATTATGAAATGTTTGACCAAAACTTAAAAATCTGGTAAGGGGTTAGTCCAGCAATTTTTCTCAAAAATTGACTTATTTGAAAATGCCTTAGAAATGATTCCTTATGAAAATTTAGCCCGTTTGGAACCTATTTCCAAGAGAAAGTGGACATTTTGGCCAAACATTTGACTTTTTCCTGAAAATCTTCAATTTTATAAATTTCATATTTCATTTTCCAGATAAGCATTCAAGGTCAAATTCTAGGAATATCCTCTATGGGCTCTAAGCAACGTTTCCTGCAGTTTTGAAGAAAATCTAAATTATGAAATGTTTGGCCAAAACTTTAAAATCTGGTAAGGGGTTAGTCCAGCAAGTTTTCTCAAAAATTGACTTATTTGAAAATGCCTTAGAAATGATTCCTTATGAAAATTTAGCCCGTTTGGAACCTATTTCCAAGAGAAAGTGGACATTTTGGCCAAACATTTGACTTTTTCCTGAAAATCTTAAATTTTATAAATTTCATATTTCATTTTCCAGATGCATTCCAAGCATTCCAAGGTCAAATTCGAGGAATATCCTCTATGGGCTCTAAGCAACGTTTCCTGCAGTTTTGAAGAAAATCTAAATTGTTGGCCAAACATTTTTTTCCTGAAAATCGTAAATTTTAAAAAATTTCATATTTCATTTTCCAGATAAGCATTCAAGGTCAAATTAAAGGAATATCCTCTATGGGCTCTAAGCAACGTTTCCTGCAGTTTTTAAGAAAATCTAAATTATGAAATGTTTGGCCGAAACTTAAAAATCTGGTAAGGGGTTAGTCCAGCAATTTTTCTCAAAAATTGACTTTTTTGAAAATGCCTTAGAAATGATTCCTTATGAAAATTTAGCCCGTTTGGAACCTATTTCCAAGAGAAAGTGGACATTTTTGCCCAAAATTTGACTTTTTCCTGAAAATCTTAAATTTTATAAATTTCATATTTCATTTTCCAGATAAGCATTTCAAGGTCAAATTCGAGGAATATCCTCTATGGGCTCTAAGCAACGTTTCCTCCAGTTTTGAAGAAAATCTAAATTTTTGGCCAAACATTTTTTTCCTGAAAATCTCAAATTTTAAAAAATTTCATATTTCATTTTTCAGATAAGAATTCAAGGTCAAATTCGATGAATATCCTCTATGGGCTCTAAGAAACGTTTCCTGCAGTTTTTAAGAAAATCTAAATTATGAAATGTTTGGCCAAAACTTAAAAATCTGGTAAGGGGTTAGTCCAGCAATTTTTCTCAAAAATTGACTTTTTTGAAAATGCCTTAGAAATGATTCCTTATGAAAATTTAGCCCGTTTGGAACCTATTTCCAAGAGAAAGTGGACATTTTGGCCAAACATTTGACTTTTTCCTGAAAATCTTAAATTTTATAAATTTCATATTTAATTTTCCAGATAAGAATTCAAGGTCAAATTCGAGGAATATCCTCTATGGGCTCTAAGCAACGTTTCCTGCAGTTTTGAAGAAAATCTAAATTATGAAATGTTTGGCCAAAACTTAAAAATCTGGTAAGGGGTTAGTCCAGCAATTTTTCTCAAAAATATACTTATTTGAAAATGCCTTAGAAATGATTCCTTATGAAAATTTAGCCCGTTTGGAACCTATTTCCAAGAGAAAGTGGACATTTTGGCCAAACATTTGACTTTTTCCTGAAAATCTTAAATTTTATAAATTTCATATTTCATTTTCCAGATAAGCATTCCAAGGTCAAATTCGAGGAATATCCTCTATGGGCTCTAAGCAACGTTTCCTGCAGTTTTGAAGAAAATCTAAATTGTTGGCCAAACATTTTTTTCCTGAAAATCTTAAATTTTAAAAAATTTCATATTTCATTTTCCAGATAAGCATTCAAGGTCAAATTCAAGGAATATCCTCTATGGGCTCTAAGCAACGTTTCCTGCAGTTTTGAAGAAAATCTAAATTATGAAATATTGGGCCAAAACTTTAAAATCTGGTAAGGGGTTAGTCCAGCAATTTTTCTCAAAAATTGACTTATTTGAAAATGCCTTAGAAATGATTCCTTATGAAAATTTAGCCCGTTTGGAACCTATTTCCAAGAGAAAGTGGACATTTTGGCCAAACATTTGACTTTTTCCTGAAAATCTTCAATTTTATAAATTTCATATTTCATTTTCCAGATAAGCATTCAAGGTCAAATTCGAGGAATATCCTCTATGGGCTCTAAGCAACGTTTCCTGCAGTTTTGAAGAAAGTCTAAATTTTTGGCCAAACATTTTTTTCCTGAAAATCTTAAATTTTAAAAAATTTCATATTTCATTTTCCAGATAAGCATTCAAGGCCAAATTCAAGGAATATCCTCTATGGGCTCTAAGCAACGTTTCCTGCAGTTTGAAGAAAATCTAAATTATGAAATGTTTGGCCGAAACTTAAAAATCTGGTAAGGGGTTAGTCCAGCAATTTTTCTCAAAAATTGACTTTTTTGAAAATGCCTTAGAAATGATTCCTTATGAAAATTTAGCCCGTTTGGAACCTATTTCCAAGAGAAAGTGGACATTTATGCCCAAAATTTGACTTTTTCCTGAAAATCTTAAATTTTATAAATTTCATATTTCATTTTCCAGATAAGCATTTCAAGGTCAAATTCGAGGAATATCCTCTATGGGCTCTAAGCAACGTTTCCTGCAGTTTTGAAGAAAATTTAAATTGTTGGCCAAACATTTTTTTCCTGAAAATCGTAAATTTTAAACAATTTCATATTTCATTTTCCAGATAAGCATTCAAGGTCAAATTAAAGGAATATCCTCTATGGGCTCTAAGCAACGTTTCCTGCAGTTTTTAAGAAAATCTAAATTATGAAATGTTTGGCCAAAACTTAAAAATCTGGTAAGGGGTTAGTCCAGCAATTTTTCTCAAAAATTGACTTATTTGAAAATGCCTTAGAAATGATTCCTTATGAAAATTTAGACCGTTTGGAACCTATTTCCAAGAGAAAGTGGACATTTTGGCCAAACATTTTACTTTTTCCTGAAAATCCTAAATTTTTTAAAATTTCATATTTCATTTTCCAGATAAGCATTCAAGGTCAAATTCAAGGAATATCCTCTATGGGCTCTAAGCAACGTTTCCTGCAGTTTGAAGAAAATCTAAATTATGAAATGTTTGGCCAAAACTTAAAAATCTGGTAAGGGGTTAGTCCAGCAATTTTTCTCAAAAATTGACTTTTTTGAAAATGCCTTAGAAATGATTCCTTATGAAAATTTAGCCCGTTTGGAACCTATTTCCAAGAGAAAGTGGACATTTTTGCCCAAAATTTGACTTTTTCCTGAAAATCTTAAATTTTATAAATTTCATATTTCATTTTCCAGATAAGCATTTCAAGGTCAAATTCGAGGAATATCCTCTATGGGCTCTAAGCAACGTTTCCTGCAGTTTTGAAGAAAATCTAAATTTTTGGCCAAACATTTTTTTCCTGAAAATCTTAAATTTTAAAAAATTTCATATTTCATTTTCCAGATAAGAATTCAAGGTCAAATTCGAGGAATATCCTCTATGGGCTCTAAGCAACGTTTCCTGCAGTTTTGAAGAAAATCTAAATTATGAAATATTTGGCCAAAACTTTAAAATCTGGTAAGGGGTTAGTCCAGCAATTTTTCTCAAAAATTGACTTATTTGAAAATGCCTTAGAAATGATTCCTTATGAAAATTTAGCCCGTTTGGAACCTATTTCCAAGAGAAAGTGGACATTTTGGCCAAACATTTGACTTTTTCCTGAAAATCTTCAATTTTATAAATTTCATATTTCATTTTCCAGATAAGCATTCAAGGTCAAATTCTAGGAATATCCTCTATGGGCTCTAAGCAACGTTTCCTGCAGTTTTGAAGAAAATCTAAATTATGAAATGTTTGGCCAAAACTTTAAAATCTGGTAAGGGGTTAGTCCAGCAAGTTTTCTCAAAAATTGACTTATTTGAAAATGCCTTAGAAATGATTCCTTATGAAAATTTAGCCCGTTTGGAACCTATTTCCAAGAGAAAGTGGACATTTTGGCCAAACATTTGACTTTTTCCTGAAAATCTTAAATTTTATAAATTTCATATTTCATTTTCCAGATAAGCATTCAAGGTCAAATTCGAGGAATATCCTCTATGGGCTCTAAGCAACGTTTCCTGCAGTTTTGAAGAAAATCTAAATTATTGGCCAAACATTTTTTTCCTGAAAATCTTAAATTTAAAAAAATTTCATATTTCATTTTCCAGATAAGTATTCAAGGTCAAATTCAAGGAATATCCTCTATGGGCTCTAAGCAACGTTTCCTGCAGTTTTGAAGAAAATCTAAATTATGAAATATTTGGCCAAAACTTTAAAATCTGGTAAGGGGTTAGTCCAGCAATTTTCTAAAAAATTGACTTATTTGAAAATGTCTTAGAAATGATTCCTTATGAAAATTTAGCCCGTTTGGAACCTATTTCCAAGAGAAAGTGGACATTTTGGCCAAACATTTGACTTTTTCCTGAAAATCTTAAATTTTATAAATTTCATATTTCATTTTCCAGATAAGCATTCAAGGTCAAATTCGAGGAATATCCTCTATGGGCTCTAAGCAACGTTTCCTGCAGTTTTGAAGAAAATCTAAATTATTGGCCAAACATTTTTTTCCTGAAAATCTTAAATTTAAAAAAAATTCATATTTCATTTTCCAGATAAGTATTCAAGGTCAAATTCAAGGAATATCCTCTATGGGCTCTAAGCAACGTTTCCTGCAGTTTTGAAGAAAATCTAAATTATGAAATATTTGGCCAAAACTTTAAAATCTGGTAAGGGGTTAGTCCAGCAATTTTTCACAAAAATTGACTGATTTGAAAATGCCTTAGAAATGATTCCTTATGAAAATTTAGCCCGTTTGGAACCTATTTCCAAGAGAAAGTGGACATTTTGGCCAAACATTTGACTTTTTCCTGAAAATCTTAAATTTTATAAATTTCATATTTCATTTTCCAGATAAGCATTCAAGGTCAAATTCGAGGAATATCCTCTATGGGCTCTAAGCAACGTTTCCTGCAGTTTTGAAGAAAATATAAATTTTTGGCCAAACATTTTTTTCCTGAAAATCTTAAATTTTAAAAAATTTCATATTTCATTTTCTAGATAAGCATTCAAGGTCAAATTCAAGGAATATCCTCTATGGGCTCTAAGCAACGTTTCCTGCAGTTTTGAAGAAAATCTAAATTATGAAATATTTGGCCAAAACTTTAAAATCTGGTAAGGGGTTAGTCCAGCAATTTTTCTCAAAAATTGACTTATTTGAAAATGCCTTAGAAATGATTCCTTATGAAAATTTAGCCCGTTTGGAACCTATTTCCAAGAGAAAGTGGACATTTTGGCCAAACATTTGACTTTTTCCTGAAAATCTTAAATTTTATAAATTTCATATTTCATTTTCCAGATAAGCATTCAAGGTCAAATTCGAGGAATATCCTTTATGGGCTCTAAGCAACGTTTCCTGCAGTTTTGAAGAAAATCTAAATTTTTGGCCAAACATTTTTTTCCTGAAAATCTTAAATTTTAAAAAATTTCATATTTCATTTTCCAGATAAGCATTCAAGGTCAAATTCAAGGAATATCCTCTATGGGCTCTAAGCAACGTTTCCTGCAGTTTTGAAGAAAATCTAAATTATGAAATATTTGGCCAAAACTTTAAAATCTGGTAAGGGGTTAGTCCAGCAATTTTTCTAAAAAATTGACTTATTTGAAAATGTCTTAGAAATGATTCCTTATGAAAATTTAGCCCGTTTGGAACCTATTTCCAAGAGAAAGTGGACATTTAGGCCAAACATTTGACTTTTTCCTGAAAATCTTAAATTTTATAAATTTCATATTTCATTTTCCAGATAAGCATTCAAGGTCAAATTCGAGGAATATCCTCTATGGGCTCTAAGCAACGTTTCCTGCAGTTTTGAAGAAAATCTAAATTATGAAATATTTGGCCAAAACTTTAAAATCTGGTAAGGGGTTAGTCCAGCAATTTTTCACAAAAATTGACTGATTTGAAAATGCCTTAGAAATGATTCCTTATGAAAATTTAGCCCGTTTGGAACCTATTTCCAAGAGAAAGTGGACATTTTGGCCAAACATTTGACTTTTTCCTGAAAATCTTCAATTTTATAAATTTCATATTTCATTTTCCAGATAAGCATTCAAGGTCAAATTCGAGGAATATCCTCTATGGGCTCTAAGCAACGTTTCCTGCAGTTTTGAAGAAAATCTAAATTTTTGGCCAAACATTTTTTTCCTGAAAATCTTAAATTTTAAAAAATTTCATATTTCATTTTCCAGATAAGCATTCAAGGTCAAATTCAAGGAATATCCTCTATGGGCTCTAAGCAACGTTTCCTGCAGTTTTGAAGAAAATCTAAATTATGAAATATTTGGCCAAAACTTTAAAATCTGGTAAGGGGTTAGTCCAGCAATTTTTCAAAAAAATTGACTTATTTGAAAATGTCTTAGAAATGATTCCTTATGAAAATTTAGCCCGTTTGGAACCTATTTCCAAGAGAAAGTGGACATTTTGGCCAAACATTTGACTTTTTCCTGAAAATCTTAAATTTTATAAATTTCATATTTCATTTTCCAGATAAGCATTCAAGGTCAAATTCGAGGAATATCCTCCATGGGCTCTAAGCAACGTTTCCTGCAGTTTTGAAGAAAATCTAAATTATTGGCCAAACATTTTTTTCCTGAAAATCTTAAATTTAAAAAAATTTCATATTTCATTTTCCAGATAAGTATTCAAGGTCAAATTCAAGGAATATCCTCTATGGGCTCTAAGCAACGTTTCCTGCAGTTTTGAAGAAAATCTAAATTATGAAATATTTGGCCAAAACTTTAAAATCTGGTAAGGGGTTAGTCCAGCAATTTTTCACAAAAATTGACTGATTTGAAAATGCCTTAGAAATGATTCCTTATGAAAATTTAGCCCGTTTGGAACCTATTTCCAAGAGAAAGTGGACATTTTGGCCAAACATTTGACTTTTTCCTGAAAATCTTCAATTTTATAAATTTCATATTTCATTTTCCAGATAAGCATTCAAGGTCAAATTCGAGGAATATCCTCTATGGGCTCTAAGCAACGTTTCCTGCTGTTTTGAAGAAAATCTAAATTATTGGCCAAACATTTTTTTCCTGAAAATCTTAAATTTAAAAAAATTTCATATTTCATTTTCCAGATAAGTATTCAAGGTCAAATTCAAGGAATATCCTCTATGGGCTCTAAGCAACGTTTCCTGCAGTTTTGAAGAAAATCTAAATTATGAAATGTTTGGCCAAAACTTAAAAATCTGGTAAGGGGTTAGTCCAGCAATTTTTCTCAAAAATTGACTTATTTGAAAATGCCTTAGAAATGATTCCTTATGAAAATTTAGCCCGTTTGGAACCTATTTCCAAGAGAAAGTGGACATTTTGGCCAAACATTTGACTTTTTCCTGAAAATCTTCAATTTTATAAATTTCATATTTCATTTTCCAGATAAGCATTCAAGGTCAAATTCGAGAAATATCCTCTATGGGCTCTAAGCAACGTTTCCTGCTGTTTTGAAGAAAATCTAAATTATTGGCCAAACATTTTTTTCCTGAAAATCTTAAATTTAAAAAAAATTCATATTTCATTTTCCAGATAAGTAATCAAGGTCAAATTCAAGGAATATCCTCTATGGGCTCTAAGCAACGTTTCCTGCAGTTTTGAAGAAAATCTAAATTATGAAATGTTTGGCCAAAACTTAAAAATCTGGTAAGGGGTTAGTACAGCAATTTTTCTCAAAAATTGACTTATTTGAAAATGCCTTAGAAATGATTCCTTATGAAAATTTAGCCCGTTTGGAACCTATTTCCAAGAGAAAGTGGACATTTTGGCCAAACATTTGACTTTTTCCTGAAAATCTTAAATTTTATAAATTTCATATTTCATTTTCCAGATAAGCATTCAAGGTCAAATTCGAGGAATATCCTCTATGGGCTCTAAGCAACGTTTCCTGCAGTTGTGAAGAAAATATAAATTATGAAATGTTTGGCCAAAACTTAAAAATCTGGTAAGGGGTTAGTCCAGCAATTTTTCTCAAAAATTGACTTATTTGAAAATGCCTTAGAAATGATTCCTTATGAAAATTTAGCCCGTTTGGAACCTATTTCCAAGAGAAAGTGGACATTTTGGCCAAACATTTGACTTTTTCCTGAAAATCTTAAATTTTATAAATTTCATATTTCATTTTCCAGATAAGCATTCAAGGTCAAATTCGAGGAATATCCTCTATGGGCTCTAAGCAACGTTTCCTGCAGTTTTGAAGAAAATCTAAATTATTGGCCAAACATTTTTTTCCTGAAAATCTTAAATTTAAAAAAAAAAAATATTTCATTTTCCAGATAAGTATTCAAGGTCAAATTCAAGGAATATCCTCTATGGGCTCTAAGCAACGTTTCCTGCAGTTTTGAAGAAAATCTAAATTATGAAATGTTTGGCCAAAACTTAAAAATCTGGTAAGGGGTTAGTACAGCAATTTTTCTCAAAAATTGACTTATTTGAAAATGCCTTAGAAATGATTCCTTATGAAAATTTAGCCCGTTTGGAACCTATTTCCAAGAGAAAGTGGACATTTTGGCCAAACATTTGACTTTTTCCTGAAAATCTTAAATTTTATAAATTTCATATTTCATTTTCCAGATAAGCATTCAAGGTCAAATTCGAGGAATATCCTCTATGGGCTCTAAGCAACGTTTCCTGCAGTTTTGAAGAAAATCTAAATTATGAAATATTTGGCCAAAACTTAAAAATCTGCTAAGGGGTTAGTCCAGCAATTTTTCTCAAAAATTGACTTATTTGAAAATGCCTTAGAAATGATTCCTTATGAAAATTTAGCCCGTTTGGAACCTATTTCCAAGAGAAAGTGGACATTTTGGCCAAACATTTGACTTTTTCCTGAAAATCTTAAATTTTATAAATTTCATATTTCATTTTCCAGATAAGCATTCAAGGTCAAATTCGAGGAATATCCTCTATGGGCTCTAAGCAACGTTTCCTGCAGTTTTGAAGAAAATCTAAATTATGAAATGTTTGGCCAAAACTTAAAAAATCTGGTAAGGGGTTAGTCCAGCAATTTTTCTCAAAAATTGACTTATTTGAAAATGCCTTAGAAATGATTCCTTATGAAAATTTAGCCCGTTTGGAACCTATTTCCAAGAGAAAGTGGACATTTTGGCCAAACATTTAACTTTTTCCTGAAAATCTTAAATTTTATAAATTTCATATTTCATTTTCCAGATAAGCATTCAAGGTCAAATTCGAGGAATATCCTCTATGGGCTCTAAGCAACGTTTCCTGCAGTTTTGAAGAAAATCAAAATTTTTGGCCAAACATTTTTTTCCTGAAAATCTTAAATTTTAAAAAATTTTATATTTCATTTTCCAGATAAGCATTCAAGGTCAAATTCAAGGAATATCCTCTATGGGCTCTAAGCAACGTTTCCTGCAGTTTTGAAGAAAATCTAAATTATGAAATGTTTGGCCAAAACTTAAAAATCTGGTAAGGGGTTAGTCCAGCAATTTTTCTCAAAAATTGACTTATTTGAAAATGCCTTAGAAATGATTCCTTATGAAAATTTAGCCCGTTTGGAACCTATTTCCAAGAGAAAGTGGACATTTTGACCAAACATTTGACTTTTTCCTGAAAATCTTAAATTTTATAAATTTCATATTTCATTTTCCAGATAAGCATTCAAGGTCAAATTCGAGGAATATCCTCTATGGGCTCTAAGCAACGTTTCCTGCAGTTTTGAAGAAAATCTAAATTTTTGGCCAAACATTTTTTTCCTGAAAATCTTAAATTTTAAAAAATTTCATATTTCATTTCCCAGATAAGCATTCAAGGTCAAATTTAAGGAATATCCTCTATGGGCTCTAAGCAACGTTTCCTGCAGTTTTGATGAAAATATTAATTGTTGGCCAAAATTTTTTTCCTGAAAATCTTAAATTTTAAAAAATTTCATATTTCATTTTCCAGATAAGTATTCAAGGTCAAATTCAAGGAATATCCTCTAAGGGCTCTAAGCAACGTTTCCTGCAGTTTTGAAGAAAATATAAATTATGAAATGTTTGGCCAAAACTTAAAAAATCTGGTAAGGGGTTAGTACAGCAATTTTTCTCAAAAATTGACTTATTTGAAAATGCCTTAGAAATTATTCCTTATGAAAATTTAGCCCGTTTGGAACCTATTTCCAAGAGAAAGTGGACATTTTGGCCAAACATTTGACTTTTTCCTGAAAATCTTCAATTTTATAAATTTCATATTTCATTTTCCAGATAAGCATTCAAGGTCAAATTCGAGGAATATCCTCTATGGGCTCTAAGCAACGTTTCCTGCAGTTTTGAAGAAAATCTAAATTATGAAATGTTTGGCCAAAACTTAAAAATCTGGTAAGGGGTTAGTCCAGCAATTTTTCTCAAAAATTGACTTATTTGAAAATGCCTTAGAAATGATTCCTTATGAAAATTTAGCCCGTTTGGAACCTATTTCCAAGAGAAAGTGGACATTTTGGCCAAACATTTGACTTTTTCCTGAAAATCTTAAATTTTATAAATTTCATATTTCATTTTCCAGATAAGCATTCAAGGTCAAATTCGAGGAATATCCTCTATGGGCTCTAAGCAACGTTTCCTGCAGTTTTGAAGAAAATCAAAATTTTTGGCCAAACATTTTTTTCCTGAAAATCTTAAATTTTAAAAAATTTCATATTTCATTTTCCAGATAAGCATTCAAGGTCAAATTCAAGGAATATCCTCTATGGGCTCTAAGCAACGTTTCCTGCAGTTTTGAAGAAAATCTAAATTATGAAATGTTTGGCCAAAACTTAAAAATCTGGTAAGGGGTTGTTAGTCCAGCAATTTTTCTCAAAAATTGACTTATTTGAAAATGCCTTAGAAATGATTCCTTATGAAAATTTAGCCCGTTTGGAACCTATTTCCAAGAGAAAGTGGACATTTTGGCCAAACATTTGACTTTTTCCTGAAAATCTTCAATTTTATAAATTTCACATTTCATTTTCCAGATAAGCATTCAAGGTCAAATTCGAGGAATATCCTCTATGGGCTCTAAGCAACGTTTCCTGCAGTTTTGAAGAAAATCTAAATTTTTGGCCAAACATTTTTTTCCTGAAAATCTTAAATTTTAAAAAATTTCATATTTCATTTTCCAGATAAGCATTCAAGGTCAAATTCAAGGAATATCCTCTATGGGCTCTAAGCAACGTTTCCTGCAGTTTTGAAGAAAATCTAAATTATGAAATATTTGGCCAAAACTTTAAAATCTGGTAAGGGGTTAGTCCAGCAATTTTTCTAAAAAATTGACTTATTTGAAAATGTCTTAGAAATGATTCCTTATGAAAATTTAGCCCGTTTGGAACCTATTTCCAAGAGAAAGTGGACATTTTGGCCAAACATTTGACTTTTTCCTGAAAATCTTAAATTTTATAAATTTCATATTTCATTTTCCAGATAAGCATTCAAGGTCAAATTCGAGGAATATCCTCTATGGGCTCTAAGCAACGTTTCCTGCAGTTTTGAAGAAAATCTAAATTATTGGCCAAACATTTTTTTCCTGAAAATCTTAAATTTAAAAAAATTTCATATTTCATTTTCCAGATAAGTATTCAAGGTCAAATTCAAGGAATATCCTCTATGGGCTCTAACCAACGTTTCCTGCAGTTTTGAAGAAAATCTAAATTATGAAATATTTGGCCAAAACTTTAAAATCTGGTAAGGGGTTAGTCCAGCAATTTTTCACAAAAATTGACTGATTTGAAAATGCCTTAGAAATGATTCCTTATGAAAATTTAGCCCGTTTGGAACCTATTTCCAAGAGAAAGTGGACATTTTGGCCAAACATTTGACTTTTTCCTGAAAATCTTCAATTTTATAAATTTCATATTTCATTTTCCAGATAAGCATTCAAGGTCAAATTCGAGAAATATCCTCTATGGGCTCTAAGCAACGTTTCCTGCTGTTTTGAAGAAAATCTAAATTATTGGCCAAACATTTTTTTCCTGAAAATCTTAAATTTAAAAAAATTTCATATTTCATTTTCCAGATAAGTATTCAAGGTCAAATTCAAGGAATATCCTCTATGGGCTCTAAGCAACGTTTCCTGCAGTTTTGAAGAAAATCTAAATTATGAAATGTTTGGCCAAAACTTAAAAATCTGGTAAGGGGTTAGTACAGCAATTTTTCTCAAAAATTGACTTATTTGAAAATGCCTTAGAAATGATTCCTTATGAAAATTTAGCCCGTTTGGAACCTATTTCCAAGAGAAAGTGGACATTTTGGCCAAACATTTGACTTTTTCCTGAAAATCTTAAATTTTATAAATTTCATATTTCATTTTCCAGATAAGCATTCAAGGTCAAATTCGAGGAATATCCTCTATGGGCTCTAAGCAACGTTTCCTGCAGTTTTGAAGAAAATATAAATTATGAAATGTTTGGCCAAAACTTAAAAATCTGGTAAGGGGTTAGTCCAGCAATTTTTCTCAAAAATTGACTTATTTGAAAATGCCTTAGAAATGATTCCTTATGAAAATTTAGCCCGTTTGGAACCTATTTCCAAGAGAAAGTGGACATTTTGGCCAAACATTTGACTTTTTCCTGAAAATCTTAAATTTTATAAATTTCATATTTCATTTTCCAGATAAGCATTCAAGGTCAAATTCGAGGAATATCCTCTATGGGCTCTAAGCAACGTTTCCTGCAGTTTTGAAGAAAATCAAAATTTTTGGCCAAACATTTTTTTCCTGAAAATCTTAAATTTTAAAAAATTTCATATTTCATTTTCCAGATAAGCATTCAAGGTCAAATTCAAGGAATATCCTCTATGGGCTCTAAGCAACGTTTCCTGCAGTTTTGAAGAAAATCTAAATTATGAAATGTTTGGCCAAAACTTAAAAATCTGGTAAGGGGTTAGTCCAGCAATTTTTCTCAAAAATTGACTTATTTGAAAATGCCTTAGAAATGATTCCTTATGAAAATTTAGCCCGTTTGGAACCTATTTCCAAGAGAAAGTGGACATTTTGACCAAACATTTGACTTTTTCCTGAAAATCTTAAATTTTATAAATTTCATATTTCATTTTCCAGATAAGCATTCAAGGTCAAATTCGAGGAATATCCTCTATGGGCTCTAAGCAACGTTTCCTGCAGTTTTGAAGAAAATCTAAATTTTTGGCCAAACATTTTTTTCCTGAAAATCTTAAATTTTAAAAAATTTCATATTTCATTTCCCAGATAAGCATTCAAGGTCAAATTTAAGGAATATCCTCTATGGGCTCTAAGCAACGTTTCCTGCAGTTTTGATGAAAATATTAATTGTTGGCCAAACATTTTTTTCCTGAAAATCTTAAATTTTAAAAAATTTCATATTTCATTTTCCAGATAAGAATTCAAGGTCAAATTCGAGGAATATCCTCTATGGGCTCTAAGCAACGTTTCCTGCAGTTTTGAAGAAAATCTAAATTATGAAATGTTTGGCCAAAACTTAAAAATCTGGTAAGGGGTTAGTCCAGCAATTTTTCTCAAAAATTGACTTATTTGAAAATGCCTTAGAAATGATTCCTTATGAAAATTTAGCCCGTTTGGAACCTATTTCCAAGAGAAAGTGGACATTTTGGCCAAACATTTGACTTTTTCCTGAAAATCTTAAATTTTATAAATTTCATATTTCATTTTCCAGATAAGCATTCAAGGTCAAATTCGAGGAATATCCTCTATGGGCTCTAAGCAACGTTTCCTGCAGTTTTGAAGAAAATCAAAATTTTTGGCCAAACATTTTTTTCCTGAAAATCTTAAATTTTAAAAAATTTCATATTTCATTTTCCAGATAAGCATTCAAGGTCAAATTCAAGGAATATCCTCTATGGGCTCTAAGCAACGTTTCCTGCAGTTTTGAAGAAAATCTAAATTATGAAATGTTTGGCCAAAACTTAAAAATCTGGTAAGGGGTTAGTCCAGCAATTTTTCTCAAAAATTGACTTATTTGAAAATGCCTTAGAAATGATTCCTTATGAAAATTTAGCCCGTTTGGAACCTATTTCCAAGAGAAAGTGGACATTTTGACCAAACATTTGACTTTTTCCTGAAAATCTTAAATTTTATAAATTTCATATTTCATTTTCCAGATAAGCATTCAAGGTCAAATTCGAGGAATATCCTCTATGGGCTCTAAGCAACGTTTCCTGCAGTTTTGAAGAAAATCTAAATTATTGGCCAAACATTTTTTTCCTGAAAATCTTAAATTTGGTAAGGGGTTAGTCCAGCAATTTTTCACAAAAATTGACTGATTTGAAAATGCCTTAGAAATGATTCCTTATGAAAATTTAGCCCGTTTGGAACCTATTTCCAAGAGAAAGTGGACATTTTGGCCAAACATTTGACTTTTTCCTGAAAATCTTCAATTTTATAAATTTCATATTTCATTTTCCAGATAAGCATTCAAGGTCAAATTCGAGGAATATCCTCTATGGGCCCTAAGCAACGTTTCCTGCAGTTTTGAAGAAAATCTAAATTTTTGGCCAAACATTTTTTTCCTGAAAATCTTAAATTTTAAAAAATTTCATATTTCATTTTCCAGATAAGCATTCAAGGTCAAATTCAAGGAATATCCTCTATGGGCTCTAAGCAACGTTTCCTGCAGTTTTGAAGAAAATCTAAATTATGAAATATTTGGCCAAAACTTTAAAATCTGGTAAGGGGTTAGTCCAGCAATTTTTCTAAAAAATTGACTTATTTGAAAATGTCTTAGAAATGATTCCTTATGAAAATTTAGCCCGTTTGGAACCTATTTCCAAGAGAAAGTGGACATTTTGGCCAAACATTTGACTTTTTCCTGAAAATCTTAAATTTTATAAATTTCATATTTCATTTTCCAGATAAGCATTCAAGGTCAAATTCGAGGAATATCCTCTATGGGCTCTAAGCAACGTTTCCTGCAGTTTTGAAGAAAATCTAAATTATTGGCCAAACATTTTTTTCCTGAAAATCTTAAATTTAAAAAAATTTCATATTTCATTTTCCAGATAAGTATTCAAGGTCAAATTCAAGGAATATCCTCTATGGGCTCTAAGCAACGTTTCCTGCAGTTTTGAAGAAAATCTAAATTATGAAATATTTGGCCAAAACTTTAAAATCTGGTAAGGGGTTAGTCCAGCAATTTTTCACAAAAATTGACTGATTTGAAAATGCCTTAGAAATGATTCCTTATGAAAATTTAGCCCGTTTGGAACCTATTTCCAAGAGAAAGTGGACATTTTGGCCAAACATTTGACTTTTTCCTGAAAATCTTCAATTTTATAAATTTCATATTTCATTTTCCAGATAAGCATTCAAGGTCAAATTCGAGGAATATCCTCTATGGGCTCTAAGCAACGTTTCCTGCTGTTTTGAAGAAAATCTAAATTATTGGCCAAACATTTTTTTCCTGAAAATCTTAAATTTAAAAAAATTTCATATTTCATTTTCCAGATAAGTATTCAAGGTCAAATTCAAGGAATATCCTCTATGGGCTCTAAGCAACGTTTCCTGCAGTTTTGAAGAAAATCTAAATTATGAAATGTTTGGCCAAAACTTAAAAATCTGGTAAGGGGTTAGTCCAGCAATTTTTCTCAAAAATTGACTTATTTGAAAATGCCTTAGAAATGATTCCTTATGAAAATTTAGCCCGTTTGGAACCTATTTCCAAGAGAAAGTGGACATTTTGGCCAAACATTTGACTTTTTCCTGAAAATCTTCAATTTTATAAATTTCATATTTCATTTTCCAGATAAGCATTCAAGGTCAAATTCGAGAAATATCCTCTATGGGCTCTAAGCAACGTTTCCTGCTGTTTTGAAGAAAATCTAAATTATTGGCCAAACATTTTTTTCCTGAAAATCTTAAATTTAAAAAAATTTCATATTTCATTTTCCAGATAAGTATTCAAGGTCAAATTCAAGGAATATCCTCTATGGGCTCTAAGCAACGTTTCCTGCAGTTTTGAAGAAAATCTAAATTATGAAATGTTTGGCCAAAACTTAAAAATCTGGTAAGGGGTTAGTCCAGCAATTTTTCTCAAAAATTGACTTATTTGAAAATGCCTTAGAAATGATTCCTTATGAAAATTTAGCCCGTTTGGAACCTATTTCCAAGAGAAAGTGGACATTTTGGCCAAACATTTGACTTTTTCCTGAAAATCTTAAATTTTATAAATTTCATATTTCATTTTCCAGATAAGCATTCAAGGTCAAATTCGAGGAATATCCTCTATGGGCTCTAAGCAACGTTTCCTGCAGTTTTGAAGAAAATCAAAATTTTTGGCCAAACATTTTTTTCCTGAAAATCTTAAATTTTAAAAAATTTCATATTTCATTTTCCAGATAAGCATTCAAGGTCAAATTCAAGGAATATCCTCTATGGGCTCTAAGCAACGTTTCCTGCAGTTTTGAAGAAAATCTAAATTATGAAATGTTTGGCCAAAACTTAAAAATCTGGTAAGGGGTTAGTCCAGCAATTTTTCTCAAAAATTGACTTATTTGAAAATGCCTTAGAAATGATTCCTTATGAAAATTTAGCCCGTTTGGAACCTATTTCCAAGAGAAAGTGGACATTTTGACCAAACATTTGACTTTTTCCTGAAAATCTTAAATTTTATAAATTTCATATTTCATTTTCCAGATAAGCATTCAAGGTCAAATTCGAGGAATATCCTCTATGGGCTCTAAGCAACGTTTCCTGCAGTTTTGAAGAAAATCTAAATTTTTGGCCAAACATTTTTTTCCTGAAAATCTTAAATTTTAAAAAATTTCATATTTCATTTCCCAGATAAGCATTCAAGGTCAAATTTAAGGAATATCCTCTATGGGCTCTAAGCAACGTTTCCTGCAGTTTTGATGAAAATATTAATTGTTGGCCAAACATTTTTTTCCTGAAAATCTTAAATTTTAAAAAATTTCATATTTCATTTTCCAGATAAGTATTCAAGGTCAAATTCAAGGAATATCCTCTAAGGGCTCTAAGCAACGTTTCCTGCAGTTTTGAAGAAAATATAAATTATGAAATGTTTGGCCAAAACTTAAAAAATCTGGTAAGGGGTTAGTACAGCAATTTTTCTCAAAAATTGACTTATTTGAAAATGCCTTAGAAATTATTCCTTATGAAAATTTAGCCCGTTTGGAACCTATTTCCAAGAGAAAGTGGACATTTTGGCCAAACATTTGACTTTTTCCTGAAAATCTTCAATTTTATAAATTTCATATTTCATTTTCCAGATAAGCATTCAAGGTCAAATTCGAGGAATATCCTCTATGGGCTCTAAGCAACGTTTCCTGCAGTTTTGAAGAAAATCTAAATTATGAAATGTTTGGCCAAAACTTAAAAATCTGGTAAGGGGTTAGTCCAGCAATTTTTCTCAAAAATTGACTTATTTGAAAATGCCTTAGAAATGATTCCTTATGAAAATTTAGCCCGTTTGGAACCTATTTCCAAGAGAAAGTGGACATTTTGGCCAAACATTTGACTTTTTCCTGAAAATCTTAAATTTTATAAATTTCATATTTCATTTTCCAGATAAGCATTCAAGGTCAAATTCGAGGAATATCCTCTCTGGGCTCTAAGCAACGTTTCCTGCAGTTTTGAAGAAAATCAAAATTTTTGGCCAAACATTTTTTTCCTGAAAATCTTAAATTTTAAAAAATTTCATATTTCATTTTCCAGATAAGCATTCAAGGTCAAATTCAAGGAATATCCTTTATGGGCTCTAAGCAACGTTTCCTGCAGTTTTGAAGAAAATCTAAATTATGAAATGTTTGGCCAAAACTTAAAAATCTGGTAAGGGGTTAGTCCAGCAATTTTTCTCAAAAATTGACTTATTTGAAAATGCCTTAGAAATGATTCCTTATGAAAATTTAGCCCGTTTGGAACCTATTTCCAAGAGAAAGTGGACATTTTGACCAAACATTTGACTTTTTCCTGAAAATCTTAAATTTTATAAATTTCATATTTCATTTTCCAGATAAGCATTCAAGGTCAAATTCGAGGAATATCCTCTATGGGCTCTAAGCAACGTTTCCTGCAGTTTTGAAGAAAATCTAAATTATTGGCCAAACATTTTTTTCCTGAAAATCTTAAATTTGGTAAGGGGTTAGTCCAGCAATTTTTCACAAAAATTGACTGATTTGAAAATGCCTTAGAAATGATTCCTTATGAAAATTTAGCCCGTTTGGAACCTATTTCCAAGAGAAAGTGGACATTTTGGCCAAACATTTGACTTTTTCCTGAAAATCTTCAATTTTATAAATTTCATATTTCATTTTCCAGATAAGCATTCAAGGTCAAATTCGAGGAATATCCTCTATGGGCTCTAAGCAACGTTTCCTGCAGTTTTGAAGAAAATCTAAATTTTTGGCCAAACATTTTTTTCCTGAAAATCTTAAATTTTAAAAAATTTCATATTTCATTTTCCAGATAAGCATTCAAGGTCAAATTCAAGGAATATCCTCTATGGGCTCTAAGCAACGTTTCCTGCAGTTTTGAAGAAAATCTAAATTATGAAATATTTGGCCAAAACTTTAAAATCTGGTAAGGGGTTAGTCCAGCAATTTTTCTAAAAAATTGACTTATTTGAAAATGTCTTAGAAATGATTCCTTATGAAAATTTAGCCCGTTTGGAACCTATTTCCAAGAGAAAGTGGACATTTTGGCCAAACATTTGACTTTTTCCTGAAAATCTTAAATTTTATAAATTTCATATTTCATTTTCCAGATAAGCATTCAAGGTCAAATTCGAGGAATATCCTCTATGGGCTCTAAGCAACGTTTCCTGCAGTTTTGAAGAAAATCTAAATTATTGGCCAAACATTTTTTTCCTGAAAATCTTAAATTTAAAAAAATTTCATATTTCATTTTCCAGATAAGTATTCAAGGTCAAATTCAAGGAATATCCTCTATGGGCTCTAAGCAACGTTTCCTGCAGTTTTGAAGAAAATCTAAATTATGAAATGTTTGGCCAAAACTTAAAAATCTGGTAAGGGGTTAGTCCAGCAATTTTTCTCAAAAATTGACTTATTTGAAAATGCCTTAGAAATGATTCCTTATGAAAATTTAGCCCGTTTGGAACCTATTTCCAAGAGAAAGTGGACATTTTGGCCAAACATTTGACTTTTTCCTGAAAATCTTCAATTTTATAAATTTCATATTTCATTTTCCAGATAAGCATTCAAGGTCAAATTCGAGAAATATCCTCTATGGGCTCTAAGCAACGTTTCCTGCTGTTTTGAAGAAAATCTAAATTATTGGCCAAACATTTTTTTCCTGAAAATCTTAAATTAAAAAAAATTTCATATTTCATTTTCCAGATAAGTATTCAAGGTCAAATTCAAGGAATATCCTCTATGGGCTCTAAGCAACGTTTCCTGCAGTTTTGAAGAAAATCTAAATTATGAAATGTTTGGCCAAAACTTAAAAATCTGGTAAGGGGTTAGTACAGCAATTTTTCTCAAAAATTGACTTATTTGAAAATGCCTTAGAAATGATTCCTTATGAAAATTTAGCCCGTTTGGAACCTATTTCCAAGAGAAAGTGGACATTTTGGCCAAACATTTGACTTTTTCCTGAAAATCTTAAATTTTATAAATTTCATATTTCATTTTCCAGATAAGCATTCAAGGTCAAATTCGAGGAATATCCTCTATGGGCTCTAAGCAACGTTTCCTGCAGTTTTGAAGAAAATATAAATTATGAAATGTTTGGCCAAAACTTAAAAATCTGGTAAGGGGTTAGTCCAGCAATTTTTCTCAAAAATTGACTTATTTGAAAATGCCTTAGAAATGATTCCTTATGAAAATTTAGCCCGTTTGGAACCTATTTCCAAGAGAAAGTGGACATTTTGGCCAAACATTTGACTTTTTCCTGAAAATCTTAAATTTTATAAATTTCATATTTCATTTTCCAGATAAGCATTCAAGGTCAAATTCGAGGAATATCCTCTATGGGCTCTAAGCAACGTTTCCTGCAGTTTTGAAGAAAATCTAAATTATTGGCCAAACATTTTTTTCCTGAAAATCTTAAATTTAAAAAAATTTCATATTTCATTTTCCAGATAAGTATTCAAGGTCAAATTCAAGGAATATCCTCTATGGGCTCTAAGCAACGTTTCCTGCAGTTTTGAAGAAAATGTAAATTATGAAATGTTTGGCCAAAACTTAAAAATCTGGTTAGGGGTTAGTACAGCAATTTTTCTCAAAAATTGACTTATTTGAAAATGCCTTAGAAATGATTCCTTATGAAAATTTAGCCCGTTTGGAACCTATTTCCAAGAGAAAGTGGACATTTTGGCCAAACATTTGACTTTTTCCTGAAAATCTTAAATTTTATAAATTTCATATTTCATTTTCCAGATAAGCATTCAAGGTCAAATTCGAGGAATATCCTCTATGGGCTCTAAGCAACGTTTCCTGCAGTTTTGAAGAAAATCTAAATTATGAAATATTTGGCCAAAACTTAAAAATCTGGTAAGGGGTTAGTCCAGCAATTTTTCTCAAAAATTGACTTATTTGAAAATGCCTTAGAAATGATTCCTTATGAAAATTTAGCCCGTTTGGAACCTATTTCCAAGAGAAAGTGGACATTTTGGCCAAACATTTGACTTTTTCCTGAAAATCTTAAATTTTATAAATTTCATATTTCATTTTCCAGATAAGCATTCAAGGTCAAATTCGAGGAATATCCTCTATGGGCTCTAAGCAACGTTTCCTGCAGTTTTGAAGAAAATCTAAATTATTGGCCAAACATTTTTTTCCTGAAAATCTTAAATTTAAAAAAATTTCATATTTCATTTTCCAGATAAGTATTCAAGGTCAAATTCAAGGAATATCCTCTATGGGCTCTAAGCAACGTTTCCTGCAGTTTTGAAGAAAATGTAAATTATGAAATGTTTGGCCAAAACTTAAAAATCTGGTTAGGGGTTAGTACAGCAATTTTTCTCAAAAATTGACTTATTTGAAAATGCCTTAGAAATGATTCCTTATGAAAATTTAGCCCGTTTGGAACCTATTTCCAAGAGAAAGTGGACATTTTGGCCAAACATTTGACTTTTTCCTGAAAATCTTAAATTTTATAAATTTCATATTTCATTTTCCAGATAAGCATTCAAGGTCAAATTCGAGGAATATCCTCTATGGGCTCTAAGCAACGTTTCCTGCAGTTTTGAAGAAAATCTAAATTATGAAATATTTGGCCAAAACTTAAAAATCTGGTAAGGGGTTAGTCCAGCAATTTTTCTCAAAAATTGACTTATTTGAAAATGCCTTAGAAATGATTCCTTATGAAAATTTAGCCCGTTTGGAACCTATTTTCAAGAGAAAGTGGACATTTTGGCCAAACATTTGACTTTTTCCTGAAAATCTTAAATTTTATAAATTTCATATTTCATTTTCCAGATAAGCATTCAAGGTCAAATTCGAGGAATATCCTCTATGGGCTCTAAGCAACGTTTCCTGCAGTTTTGAAGAAAATCTAAATTATGAAATGTTTGGCCAAAACTTAAAAATCTGGTAAGGGGTTAGTCCAGCAATTTTTCTCAAAAATTGACTTATTTGAAAATGCCTTAGAAATGATTCCTTATGAAAATTTAGCCCGTTTGGAACCTATTTCCAAGAGAAAGTGGACATTTTGGCCAAACATTTGACTTTTTCCTGAAAATCTTAAATTTTATAAATTTCATATTTCATTTTCCAGATAAGCATTCAAGGTCAAATTCGAGGAATATCCTCTATGGGCTCTAAGCAACGTTTCCTGCAGTTTTGAAGAAAATCAAAATTTTTGGCCAAACATTTTTTTCCTGAAAATCTTAAATTTTAAAAAATTTCATATTTCATTTTCCAGATAAGCATTCAAGGTCAAATTCAAGGAATATCCTCTATGGGCTCTAAGCAACGTTTCCTGCAGTTTTGAAGAAAATCTAAATTATGAAATGTTTGGCCAAAACTTAAAAATCTGGTAAGGGGTAAGTCCAGCAATTTTTCTCAAAAATTGACTTATTTGAAAATGCCTTAGAAATGATTCCTTATGAAAATTTAGCCCGTTTGGAACCTATTTCCAAGAGAAAGTGGACATTTTGACCAAACATTTGACTTTTTCCTGAAAATCTTAAATTTTATAAATTTCATATTTCATTTTCCAGATAAGCATTCAAGGTCAAATTCGAGGAATATCCTCTATGGGCTCTAAGCAACGTTTCCTGCAGTTTTGAAGAAAATCTAAATTTTTGGCCAAACATTTTTTTCCTGAAAATCTTAAATTTTAAAAAATTTCATATTTCATTTCCCAGATAAGCATTCAAGGTCAAATTTAAGGAATATCCTCTATGGGCTCTAAGCAACGTTTCCTGCAGTTTTGATGAAAATATTAATTGTTGGCCAAACATTTTTTTCCTGAAAATCTTAAATTTAAAAAAATTTCATATTTCATTTTCCAGATAAGTATTCAAGGTCAAATTCAAGGAATATCCTCTAAGGGCTCTAAGCAACGTTTCCTGCAGTTTTGAAGAAAATATAAATTATGAAATGTTTGGCCAAAACTTAAAAAATCTGGTAAGGGGTTAGTACAGCAATTTTTCTCAAAAATTGACTTATTTGAAAATGCCTTAGAAATTATTCCTTATGAAAATTTAGCCCGTTTGGAACCTATTTCCAAGAGAAAGTGGACATTTTGGCCAAACATTTGACTTTTTCCTGAAAATCTTCAATTTTATAAATTTCATATTTCATTTTCCAGATAAGCATTCAAGGTCAAATTCGAGGAATATCCTCTATGGGCTCTAAGCAACGTTTCCTGCAGTTTTGAAGAAAATCTAAATTATTGGCCAAACATTTTTTTCCTGAAAATCTTAAATTTAAAAAAATTTCATATTTCATTTTCCAGATAAGTATTCAAGGTCAAATTCAAGGAATATCCTCTATGGGCTCTAAGCAACGTTTCCTGCAGTTTTGAAGAAAATCTAAATTATGAAATGTTTGGCCAAAACTTAAAAATCTGGTAAGGGGTTAGTACAGCAATTTTTCTCAAAAATTGACTTATTTGAAAATGCCTTAGAAATGATTCCTTATGAAAATTTAGCCCGTTTGGAACCTATTTCCAAGAGAAAGTGGACATTTTGGCCAAACATTTGACTTTTTCCTGAAAATCTTAAATTTTATAAATTTCATATTTCATTTTCCAGATAAGCATTCAAGGTCAAATTCGAGGAATATCCTCTATGGGCTCTAAGCAACGTTTCCTGCAGTTTTGAAGAAAATATAAATTATGAAATGTTTGGCCAAAACTTAAAAATCTGGTAAGGGGTTAGTCCAGCAATTTTTCTCAAAAATTGACTTATTTGAAAATGCCTTAGAAATGATTCCTTATGAAAATTTAGCCCGTTTGGAACCTATTTCCAAGAGAAAGTGGACATTTTGGCCAAACATTTGACTTTTTCCTGAAAATCTTAAATTTTATAAATTTCATATTTCATTTTCCAGATAAGCATTCAAGGTCAAATTCGAGGAATATCCTCTATGGGCTCTAAGCAACGTTTCCTGCAGTTTTGAAGAAAATCAAAATTTTTGGCCAAACATTTTTTTCCTGAAAATCTTAAATTTTAAAAAATTTCATATTTCATTTTCCAGATAAGCATTCAAGGTCAAATTCAAGGAATATCCTCTATGGGCTCTAAGCAACGTTTCCTGCAGTTTTGAAGAAAATCTAAATTATGAAATGTTTGGCCAAAACTTAAAAATCTGGTAAGGGGTTAGTCCAGCAATTTTTCTCAAAAATTGACTTTTTTAAAACTTCCCTTACAAATGATTCCTTATGAAAATTTAGCCCGTTTGGAAACTATTTCCAAGAGAAAGTGGACATTTTGGCCAAACATTTGACTTTTTCCTGAAAATCTTAAATTTTATAAATTTCATATTTCATTTTCCAGATAAGTATTCAAGGTCAAATTCGAGGAATATCCTCTATGGGCTCTAAGCAACGTTTCCTGCAGTTTTGAAGAAAATCTAAATTATAAAATGTTTGGCCAAAACTTAAAAATCTTGTAAGGGGTTAGTCCAGCAATTTTTCTCAAAAATTGACTTATTTGAAAATGCCTTAGAAATGATTCCTTATGAAAATTTAGCCCGTTTGGAACCTATTTCCAAGAGAAAGTGGACATTTTGGCCAAACATTTGACTTTTTCCTGAAAATCTTAAATTTTATAAATTTCATATTTCATTTTCCAGATAAGCATTCAAGGTCAAATTCGAGGAATATCCTCTATGGGCTCTCAGCAACGTTTCCTGCAGTTTTGAAGACAATCTAAATTTTTGGCCAAACATTTTTTTCGTGAAAATCTTAAATTTTATAAATTTCATATTTCATTTTCCAGATAAGCATTCACGGTCAAATTCAAGGAATATCCTCTATGGGCTATAAGCAACGTGTCCTGCAGTTTTGAAGAAAATCTAACTTATGAAATGTTTGGCCAAAACTTTAAAATCTGGTAAGGGGTGAATCCAGCAATTTTTCTCAAAAATTTACTTTTTTGAAAATGCCTCAGAAATTACTCCTTATGAAAATTTAGCCCGTTCGGAACCTATTTCCGAGAGAAAGTGGACATTTTGGCCAAACATTTGACTTTTTCATGGAAATATTAAATGTGATCAATTTCATTTTTCATTTCCCAGATAATCATTCAAGGTCAAATTCAAGGAATATCCTCTATGGGCTCTAAGCAACGTTTCCTGCAGTTTTGAAGAAAATCGAAATTATAAAATGTTTGGCAAAAAAATTAAAGTCTTGTAAGGGGTGAGTCCAGCAATTTTTCTCAAAAATTTACTTTTTTGAAAATGCCTCAGAAATGACTCCTTATGAAAATTTAGCCCGTTCGGAACCTATTTCCAAGAGAAAGTAGACATTTTGGCCAAACATTTGACTTTTTCATGGAAATCTTAAATGTGATAAATTTCATTTTTCATTTCCCAGATAATCATTCAAGGTCAAATTCAAGGAATATCCTCTATGGGCTCTAAGCAACGTTTCCTGCAGTTTTGAAGAAAATCAAAATCATAAAGTGTTTGGCAAAAAATTTAAAATCTTGTAAGGGGTGAGTCCAGCAATTTTTCTCAAAAATGTCCTTTTTCGAAAATGCCTCAGAAATGACTCCTTATGAAAATTTAGCCCGTTCGGAACTTATTTCCAAGAGAAAGTGGACATTTTGGCCAAACATTTGACTTTTTCCTAAAAATCTTAAATGTTATAAATTTCATATTTCATTTCCAAGATAAGCTTTATGTGAAGTAACCGCGGCGCCAGACTATCGCCATTTTAGCGGTTCGGCTTTCCACAAAAAAACACGTGTAAAGGCATGGAAAATGTTGGTCTTCATGGCACATTTTCACCATTTTTGAGCAACTTGATGAAATTTCACGGTTTTCAGGTCAGTGGCCTTCTAGAAATTCTTGTATTAAGGGGACTGATACATAAATTGGTGTGTTAGCATTTTCGAAAAGTAAAGTTTGACGAGATTGTATGTTCGCTAAACCGACGATCGTACACTGTGTACTACGGGTGTAGGTTAACTCGACCGTTTGCCAACTCGACCGTCGTACCAACTCGACCGTTGTACGTTTAATTGCAGAAGTCAACTAGTCTGTTAAATTGGGAAGTTGATCGGTCATGTGATGACCAGAAATATTCTGGAGATGTGGCACTGTTGATTGCGAAAATTTAAAAAAAAAGCATTGTGATCAGTATGGAATTCAACGGCAGTCTGTGAAAGTCGGACCCTCCGGATCCTCTGGATCTTTGTTAAAAATTGATATTTAACGAACAGAAAGTTTGACTTCTAAATACGCTTACATACCTTTTACCACCATGTATTGCACCAATTTGTAATCATACACCACATCGACTATCCACAAAGTGAAATTTTCGAAGAAATAGGCGTAGGAAGTGCAGGACACTAAGAAAAAAGAAATTGGTTTTTTTTTTCACGCCGGATCTTAAAAAAAAAGGCCTGCACATGGCGGTAAAAGGTATGGAAGCGTATTAAGAAGTCAAACTAGGCACTTTCTGTTCATTAAATAGCCATTTTTGAAAAAGATCCGGAAGATCTGGAGGGATCCGGAGGGTCCGTTTTTCACCCACACCCGAATTCAACCAGGAATCAGGTTGGATAAATAAGTTTATGTACGTTTTAATTTTAATTTTGTATGCAGGTGAAAAAACAAGAATATGGAACAGCAAGCTATGCTACCACCGCCATGACGCGCGCCCCGCCACCACCAACCTATGTGGTCCTATACTGAGTCAACATAGAACTTAAAGGACAACTCAAGCTTGGACGCCCCCAACTGGTCCACCGGTACGTGTAGCATTCAAACAAACAGCGACATAGAGAATCGTCGTTGGTTATCAAGGTTCCAACGACATCAACAAAAGCAAGTGAACTACGTCCATCCAGAGGCACCTCTTCAAGCTGTGGTGGACAGGACATTGAGCTTGTTTTCAGCATGTCGGCAATGATCGGACCGGTTAACTGAAACAAAACGGCTCTTTTCAGAGCCATCCCACATTACAAAAGAGACTGTATTCTAAAGCCCGTTGCCTGAACCAAGATATACACACATGCTTCTTGCTCCAAACTTAATTTTTAAAAAGGGTAATTTAGGAGAATCTTTTCAATACAAATGTCCATGAGAACAAATGAGTTGATGTGGTATTAAAATACATAACACATCGGAAAAATTAGTATGCCAAATAACGGTCACGCTCCTTTAATAGGCACATTACAATCATAAACCTTCACCATGTGGACCAACACTGTAATTGGGTGATTATTTTAATTTAGGTACCAGTGGGTAAAATGTACTTTCATGGTGAATTGTCAAGCTATTTTAGTCCACAAGCACATGCTATTTTGTGTGTTTTATTTTTGTCACCAGCATCAATTTGTACCAAATATGAATATTCGTTGTCGTAATTGTGATCAAAAATAGGTCAAAATTATCACTTTTTATGCAAATAATAAAATTCAGATTTGTCTTCTTTTGGGGGGTTAGCTTGGTTCTTTGTAAACTGAAATGATTGAAACACATACATTGCTTTTGACAATAAAACTCGCATTTCATGAACAATTTGATATCTTCTTAACATAAAAGGTTTGGCAAAAAAGTGTTTCACGTGTAACATTTTGGTCCTATACTATTGAGTGTTTTGGCCATACTGCCACAACTTTTCATGTACCAGTATAATGTAAGCCTTTGCCTAGTTTTAAATCACTTGAACGTTTAAACATTTAAGCAAACAATAAAAATCTGGTTACATGTATTTTGAATTTGGACGGACCACTTTGGTTTCCCCCCAATATTTCAGTTGTGAAACTTTAAAGACCACATTAACATTTGTGGAGCTCCATTTCTAGTTATATTGTATTTTCGTGGAGCCTTTTAAACATGAGCGGAAACAATTTTGCAAACAAAATAATTTTGTTTCCTCCTAAAAGCGTTACACATTCAGAGTTTCTAGCTTCAAAATGACCAAGTCATGTACAATGTAAAGTAGACGCATAAATAAATTGAGGGGGGAGGGGGGGGGGGGAGGGGGTGTGGGGTGGGGTGTCATGGGTTCGACTACCAATACAGCATCAATGCCTGCACACATGGGAGTTAAGTCAACTCGCCCCCTCACCAAAAACAATTTGGTTCTACAAAATGGCAAAAATTCTTTTGACACGAAAAAAACCAAACCATACAATTTATGTAATGTTGATCTTTATATTCTACTTTTTTCAAAGTATAATCTTTCCAGTCGTGTCCATTTCATTTTTATAGCCCAAAAGCACCCAATCCAAGGCAGTAGATGAGGTCACAATCCTGTGTGTGTGTTAGTGTTACAGATCTGTTAACATATGTTACATGTATCTTAATCAAAATTGTGACCTCGGAACAAACGCCGTGTTGCAACATGTTAGCGTGTATTGAAAACGTGCGCAGAACCGCAAATTTTGTGTTAGTGTAACATATATGTTAACGTCTTAAGCATCATGTTAACAGATCTGTTACACTAACAACCCAGAGTTGTGACTAAGCCCTATGTACAGTGCAGAGAATTAACATGGTGTTAACAAGGACATTCAGTTCGAGGTCGAGATTAATGCCATGTTAAACAGATATGTTAACACGTAACACACAGAATTGTGACCTCACCCATTATGCCCTTTAAAGATATACAGTCCATGGTTCTCGGCAAATTTGATTTTTTTTCTTTCTCTGAATACATTTTTAAAGCATTTACTTTATTTTAACGAAAAAACATCACACTTTGAACTTTAGACATCAGCAACCCTGTTTTGTGCAGCTGTTTTTGCATCCTGGCACTTTTGTGACCCGGCGTCATATACCTTTGTATAAGGGCATAGCACCGTGACTGGAGTGAAAACAAATTCGTTTATGCTTGATAGGTGTTGTATGTACGTGTTGCATAGACAACGGCTTTGTTTACCTTTGCTTGTAACCGTTGTTTTCACTTTATTCTTACAGGATGTGACATGGCGGTTACCGACAGAATAGACTTGGCCAAGTCTGATTTGGTATTCGGTCTGATCTGCAGAGTGCAACACTTACTCTGTGAAATGTATATAAGCCATTGTTGTTTAAAACGGCCTATATTACAGTGTTGTAGTCAAGTCGCCAATATCGAGTCCGACTCACAAGTCACTTGTTACAAAATATTTCAACAGAATCTGCTACAGTTTCGTTTATGCTGAAAAGAAGTTCGATGTCTTGTCCACCACAGTTTAAAGAGGTGCCTCTGGGTGGACTTGCTTTTGTTGATGTCGTTGGATCCATGGCCTCCAACGATGATTCTCGCTAGTACCAACTCTAATGCCACACGTACCGATGGACCAGTTGGGGGCATCCGAGCTTATAATTGTCCTTCCATGTTGACTTAAATATAGGAGCATATAGGTTGATGGTGGATGGTGGGGGGCAGTATCGTAGCCTGCTGTTCACCTGTATAAAATAAAAGGGAAATAATTATGTTTACTGGTTGCCACTTATTCTCCTTATGACTTAAAGCAGTATACATGTACATGATTGGTATCTCGAAATTCAGAAATGTTCACAGATTTATGCCTAACTTACACAATATGACCGTAGAAAACGTTCCCTTAAATGGTTGTCTAAATTGCTATAGTCATGAGACAAATTCAAATCGCCCCAAAACCATTTCGCCCCAAATAACTTCGTCCAAACACATCATCCCCCAAATGCTACTTCTCCCCAAAACCACTTCGTGCACAGGTGGTGGTTTTGGGAAGTGGTTTTGGGGCGAAATTACTGCAAATCCTTTTTTGAATGTTTTCTCAAAAGCTGTTTTTGGCTCAGATTGGTTTTAATCATGCATGCATATCTTCAATCACACAGGTGGATAAAACTATTTGTAACAGTTTACCAATCATGTATAGTACTGGTAAATGTACACTATCTTTAATAACCACCGAAACATGTTAAAATTTTTAATGGAGTACTACTACGTCACTGGTTTACAGTCAACTCAACCGTTTGCCAACTCGACTCGTACAAACTCGACCGTTTTGCGTACCGCCTTTTCTGATCTTGTAACGCGCGATTTTGTGCCAAGCGAAAAAAAATCACATTAAGTTTTATCAGTCAGTAAAGAAAAAGAAACAAAAAACTTATTTTGCACCATGCCGCTGCGAAAGATTTATAGGCCTATATCTTGACGCGAATCTCCAGCCTGAAAAAAATCAGACGGAAGCGAAATTTGCAGAAAGTTCATTCTCTAAGTAGGCCTATTAGCTTGCGAAAAGATTTACAACGACATTTTAGACGTCATTAGTTTTTGCACTTTGCAAAAATGTTGACTTAAGCAAAACGAGTTGGACTTTTCCAGTTTAAAAACGTACAACGGTCGAGTTGGTACAACGGTCGAGTTGGCAAACGGTCGAGTTGACCGAATTCGGTACACACCGTGACCGTACGGTCGATTCGGTCGGTTTAGCGAACACAAAATCTGGTCAAACTTTACTTTTTGAAAATGCTAACACACGGATTTATGTATCAGTCCCCTTAATACAATAATTTCTAGAAGGCCACTGACCTGAAAACTGTTAAATTCATCAAGTCGCTCAAAAATGGTAAAAATGTACCACGAAGACATCCATTTCCCATGCCTTTATACGTGTTATTTTGTCGAAACCCGGCCCGGTAAGATGGCGGCCGGTTGCGTCCAGCAAGACCTATGGAACCCTGCACGCATTGCTGGTCCAGAATTTATATATACGTCCGTGTGTCTACTATGTACACGTACGTTCACAGCGTTCATTTCCTTCCCAGCATGCGTGCTTAAACTAATTTGCATATTATGCATGAGCTTGGATAAATCGAGGCTGTGTAGTATAAACAAAGGGAAATACGTCCCCTACTCGAGTTCTGTCAAGCCTATACTTATTGTTTTGACGACTACAGGGTTTAAACCTTGTTGGCTGCAAATATTTCACGAAAAATGGGAATCCTTTCAAAATTAATGATTTTAAATTTGGCAAAATGGCAACTTTGTTTTGCAAATTTGGACCTTCATAATTGTTTTCTTGGAGTTTTCCAATGATTCTCAAAGTTAGATTTAGATGACGGAAGACGTGAAGAATTTCGATAAGTGTTGATTTGTAGTGTATATGAATATTGTGAGAAAATGCCCTTGTGGGCAGATATTTGACAAAGTACATGAAAACGTCCTTTTTATCATGTCATATAGGTATGGTATTATCGTAATGTATTAAAAAAAATTGTTGTTTTTTAGTACATGTTATATGCCTGTCCCTCTATATCCTGCGAATTCCTAAGAAAATACCGAGAGAATACCCCGTTTTAGGGCTGTCTATAATCGTTCAGAATAACAAAAAAATCAAATTCTAGCAGAAAAATGAATGTGTTTTTTCTAAAATTTAATGTGCAATGTTTCTTTTGAAGCCTTTAATTTTTCCAGGAAAACTCCGTATGTGCTCATAACATGAATTTAAAAGCACCCAATCTCGATCCAAATTCCAGAACACCATAGCAACCACTTTGAAGGCTTATTTTACAAAATGTGATTTTGTTGTTGTTGTGCAAATTACAAATTTGAATTTGCTGCAGGGTACGAAGCAAAACATGCAGCATTTCCTGGACGGCGTCTGGGTAGCTTAGGACATAAGACGGGGGTCCGTTCTGCAGAAGGTCAGGTTCCCGCCGCACTGATAGGCCATCAGTGTAGCTAAGTTGGTCGGCTTGGATTTGCCCCACTGCATTGTTGGAAAAAGAGTCGCAAGCACGATATTGTTGTGCTGCTCCGACGGGATGCCCAGATAGCTCAGTTGGTAGAGCATTTGGCCATGTATGCCAAGGATCTGGGTTAGAATCCCAGTCGGGCATTGCAATTTTCTCGTGTTTCTAAATTCAACACTTCTAGTTTAATTGCAAAACGACGAGAAATTAGCAGTAGCCCAACTGGCTTTACAGATCACCAAATAATCAATTTGAAAATGAATATTGCGGATAATCTTCATGGGGCTGGTCAGTGGGTTTGTAATAACGAACTGATCAATGATAAAGATTGTTTTAGCAGAGTTAGAAACTCGTTGAACTTTTGGCAAACTAAGAAACAACAATACCCTAGCCTGCTTTCATGGTGGGAAGCTGGAAAATTTCGCTAGAAAGAATAAAGGATTTTGGAAAGAAAAAGCCTATAACTTGAGATGTAAAAAAAGATAGGTTACATAAGCGATGCAAAAAGTTGGTTAATAACCCCAACAGGTTTGCCAGAACGAACTATCCGACATCGAAGATGAGCTTCGACTAAATACTATGAATTGTAGGATAGGGCGACAAATCGTGTGTAAAAAAGCTATATTAGGGCGACCTGCTCAATAGGGCGACATTTTGGTGTCGCCCTAATATTTTTGAGTTTAAAATTAATTTTTTTAGGTCAAAAACCATTTTTTTTAGGTCCAGAACCATTTGTATGGGGACTGGAGTTGTTTCTCTTCGGTCTGTGACCATCTCCGGAAGCTTTGGGTAAAAAAATAAGGTGTCATTTTGAGTGACTCTTGCCGAAATTTCGGTGGTCCCCGGCGAGAGTCTTGCCGAAGTGTCGCCCTATTGCGGCATCCAGCGTTCTTTAAATTATTATTAATATTATTATTATTATTATTATTATTATTATTTATTTAGCCATTCCTGCAATACACAAAATAGGCAAGGAGCAACAAAAGTAAAAATTACTCTGATCCAAGGACCTGCTGCCCCAAAATATGAGGCAAATGAGTGGAAAAGGGCAAAAGTTCGCGCTAGAAACATTAACAAAGACGAAGGAGAAAAACCTAGTAGTTTTTTTCTTAATCTGGAAAAGCAGCAGATGGAGAAAAATATAATTAGTAATATCAAAACAAGTAACGGTAGCTATTTTGACGACACAAGTTCCATGATTGGGTGTATTAATAAATTATATGCCAAACTGTATACATCAGAAGAAATAGATGACCTAGAACTTGATATCCTTGATGAAATTGACCATAAAACACTTGAAAGAGACACCGTCGAAGATTTATAAACAGATATTAATATTCACGAATTAAGCCAAGCAGGATAAATCTCTAGGGATCGACGGCCTCACGGTAGAATTCTATATCACTTTTTGGGAAATAAGTTGAAGTTATTGAGAAATGTCGGGAAAAGGGAATTTTGTTTGCCACGAACCATGAATATCGCCCTCTTACGGCTAATATACAAGAATAGAGGATGCAAGGAAGACTTCAAGAACTGGATGCCCATAAGTTTACTTAATGTAGATTATAAGCTTATTTCCAAAGTCATCACGAATAGATTAAAGAAAATAATGCCTAATATTATTGGTAAACAGCAAAGTTGCGGGGTTTCGGGAGTATCCAAGACAATCTTGCTATTATTAGAGACACTGTTGATTATATTAATTATAATAATATAGAAGCCTGCCTTGTCAGTATCGATCAATTATAGAAGGCGTTCAACCGCATTAAATAGGGGTATATCATGTATGCAGTTATGGAGGCAATGGGTGTTCCCCCAGGGTTAATGGAATGGTGTAAATTATTGTATTCTGGTCCAATAAGCCAGGTGATAGTTAACAATTTTATTGGTGCTCCAATTAAGATTACGAGGGGTATACCACAAAGTTGTCCGTTATCCCCCGCCCCCCCTACTTTTTTTTGCTTTTTGCGTGGTTATGGTACGTAAAATAATGCATACGGTGTCTTATATCGGTAAAACGTTATCCTGAACATTGCACATTCGCCGTGGTGGACCGACGCAAATCGTGTGTACTCTTCGCGTGAATCAAACGCAAACTGCGCGACGCACATTAACCTCATGTGTTTGAATATGTGCGTCTCATTCCCGTGTGACGTCACTATTACAGACGCGCGCGCCCTAGAGCGCTGCGTTATGACAACGTGGACGCTTCTGAGTTTAACCAAACACAAGTTGGCAACACAACACAAGCGCATGGGGTGTTGGAAGAGGAAGGTGTCGACATGTCCACGGTGGCGCATTTTCCGGTTGGAGGGGAGGGTTTTGGACTGTTCTGTAGTTGGTAGGGAATTATCAAGATGTGTTCCACATTGCACTCTTGACATCGGAGCTCTAATTTGATTGGTCGGGAGGTGTTGTACGATATGTCATCGAGGCTTCCGCCAATCATCGTCATCAACAAGGTTGCTCCGGCGGAAGTAGATTGGAAGAAACGGGACATACACGTGCTCGAAGTCAACGAAGAAAGTCCAGGTAGAAGTCTTGCAAGATTGTAAAGAACAAACATAATTTTACGGAATTGTTGACTGGACGCAAATTCAGGATTATGTCTTGAAAGATAATCAGTAAATCAACGTTTATTCACTTATCACCTTTAAAGACTGTAACGTCCTTAGAGTATAAAGCTTTGCATTATTACATCAGAAATATTCGCTTAATTTATGTGGCACCATAGCAGAGTTTTGAAAATAGCAAAAAATGAGCTAGTTTTGATAAATTGTTTCGAACCTATAGCTTCGTCGGGAGACTGGCGTGTTGCACATTAACAATAACGGTGAGCAGAAATGCACAACTTTGCCAAACCAGAAATTCGGCGTCAAACTAATTTTGCAGTGTTATAATCAGCTGCCCTTTTCCATAAACTTTCAAGACAGTGGTTGTGAAGAAAGGTGGGGTTGAGACTTCAGACCTCGTAAAAGCTAAACTAGACGCAACAAAAAAGAAACGCACATTTTAGATATTTTTTACAAACTATAGCCACCACGAAGCAGCGAAATTTCATTTCCGCCAATTGTCTTGTTGAGTATTCTATATGTTTAGTACGTAACTTTTACAAAATTGAATTGAAATCGGCAGATGACAGTAGATGTGCGTTTCTTTTTCCTTTGTTTTAGTAAGTATTTAATGTTATAGCAAACCGAACTGTCTCTTTTTAGCTCAGTTAATAGTTCTGATTATATACAACACTTAATTTACATGAGCTTTTTCGCGTGTAATTTAAACGCGCGTCGCTTTGAGTAAAAAGCGGTGTGGAGGGAATGTGGAGTGAAACAACGCACTGAAAATCACAGAATCACAACAATACCTTCCGCCCAAGTTGATTCAGTGGCTTCCAGAGCGTCATTTTACTCCAAATTCCCTGAGCTCAAACCGCTTTTTTTCTGAAAGCTTCGTGTGTCGCATTTACGCGCGCAAAGGCTCAGTGTGAATCCATGCACCCTTAGGCAAATATTATTTGTTAATTAGTTTAGAAACTTATTTGTCTTGGCACTTTAAAAAGAAAGACTTTCACGGCAAAAAAAATGCTGTCCTTTTCCGATAATGTTTTATTTGTCCACCCTACATTTGTCGATGAAAAGATCGCGCAACTAGCGAGTTTGACATTCTCACGTCTCTGACGGCCGGCGATGGAGCGACAAAACGCCGTCGCTCGTCCCTATCCGAGGCGGTCGGAGCCGCCTTCACGAGAGAGAATCTCTTCCACGCAGCGGAAAAGGACTTTGTCCGAAAGATCTACCGAAGCGAAAAGGCGTTAAAAGAGGAACAACTAAGGCAGCAGAAAATCAAGAGATTTGTTATCCACCCTTTCAGCAATTTCAGGTACACGCCAAAGTCTCTACCAGGCCATTACAAATATATTCTTGGGTTTCACTTGGCCTGACAACCTGTTGCTATCGGCCATTACTGTGTCCATACTATGGCACGCCAAAGCGAGAAAAAATTCAACACTTAGTCCGGGGTTGACCACGGAACCGTGCATTAGGGTCAGCACAAAATGGTTTTACATTTTCTTGTCATTTAAACTATGTAGATCAATATTCTGATGGGTGCCACTTTGTCACCGTTAAACAATGTTTTGAACGTATTAAACCATATTCTACGTGGTAAATATAACAAAATAATGTTATTTTTGATGTGCAGATTAGCACAAGTCCGCTATATGAAAGTTCTCGTCCGCTATGAAATGTATATAGAGGTGTATATATACCAATATATGCATTTCGGTCAGCGGATTCATTTAAACTATTTTCTAAATGATAATCGGACCCCTGAAATTCATTGTATTCCTCTAGAGGCTAGATCCGCCACTGATAATGTACGTGATCGATATACAAAATATGATCGGAATATAATCCCGCAACAAACACTTAAAATCTACCAAAGCAAGTTTCTATGGCCATTTTTCCATGATTTTTCTCCTATGCATGTTTGGTTGTTTTATGTCAATGCCGATTAAGCAACATACCAAAATATTGCTCCGTTTGCGCATTTTGCATCACTGATGGGAAATTAGGTTCATGGGTAAATCTGAGGGAGGATGGTATTTGGCTTTCATACTATCATACGTTTAGTTCAGGCATCTGCTCAGAGAGTCCGAGGTCTCGGTTTTAAATCGCGATAGCGGAACACATGATTTTTCTCCAATCCCAGGTTTGGATGTTCATTTCAGTGGTTATTAGGCAACATAATAAATAGTTGTAATGGACTGTATACAAATATTTGGAAATATATCTTTCGTTGAGGTTTTCGAAGTCCACAAGAAGCTTTTGTAATTGTACGATTTGGTCCATCAGTGATCAGAGGTTTTACTAGTCACGTTTGTCAATAATTTTTCCTCCATGCTGTCGTCATTATGACTTACAAAGATAGAGTACCGACATTTACGATGCGTGTGATTTTGTGTCACAGTATTTCGCATTTTCTTTAAACATATTTGCGTATTTTGCCGACTGCTGGAATGCCGCTCAGGTTCTTGAGAAACGTGAAGTGTAATGGTCATTACTTGATATGCTCCCAGTTAGTATCTAATGTTGTATCTAATGTGCACATGAAAGACAGATTTTGGACGACCAAATGCAAACTCGGTGCTAACGTACCCAAACCTACAACGAGTTAACTTAGACAAATTATTTGAATATCGCTTTACAACTAGTGGCTCTCGCATTCCGGCCCGAGAGTGTTTCTCAAGTGACAAGATAAACCAAATGCAGTACTTAAAAGTACCAAGTATACAGTCAAGCAGGAACATCTGATGGAGTGCTAATCCAAAATGAGAGAAAGGTATTAAACTGGGTAAAATATAAAATGCAGAAAAATCACTTTTCGATTTTGGAGATATTCTTGGGTTTTACTTGGCTTGACTGTTTGAAACTGGCATACCGTGCTTTTGTTGGCAAGTTGTTAAAAAAGTTAAGACTTGTTTTTCAGGGTTGATGGCAAAATTATTAGTGTTTAATTATTTCCGCTTCGGCGTGCCATACGCGTGACGTCAACGACTATTAATCCGGCATTACTGTGTCCATACCATGGCACGCCAAAGCGCAAATAACGTTATCATCAACCCTAGCCTTGTCCAAGGCTATGTATGAAATTGTGTGAATCCGTGAAGAATTTGCCTGTATGATATGCAGCGAAAGTGCGCCATCGCGCGGTGAATTGTAGCCAACTGCAAAATAGTCTGGTTACCAGAATATCTTGGTCTGAATCCTGACTTCTCGGGCGAGGCTGTATCATAGCCTTGTTCTTTCTGTATTCGATTTGTTATGTGTTTCTTTATATCTGCGTTCGAAATCCGACGCAATTACTTATGCGAAACCCGAGCGCTTATAAATATTAATATCTTACATAACATCCATTCAGAGCTCACTACTCGGGTCAAATGGTGCCTGTGACCGGTTTGCAAGCATAAACGTTTGTACGTCGTACATGTGTAGTTGTTGTTGTAGTACGTTTATGGCACGTATGGCAAACGTAGTGCCCTGTGTGCCATCATGTGTAGTGTTGTTGTTGTTGTTGTATATTTTATGGCATCTTCGGCAACTGAGGCCCTTCATGCCATCAACTATACGGTTTTAGCTTTAACTATACTATATTATCAACTTGAGATGACGAAGAAGGAATTGCAGTTTTAGAAGTGGGAGGAAAACCCCAAGAGATATGCCCCAGGGGAAAACCCACGCGGTCAAGTAGGAACTGCAAACCCAATCCACAGACACGCCCCGGATTCGAACCCGAGACCCCAGAAGTGAAAGGCGAGGAAAGAACCCGTACATGTGTAGTGTACAGTATGTAGGCCTGTCTGATGCAATTATGGCGACATCACACGTAGTGTTACAACTGAGGAAATCAACGGTAGTTTGAATTATGCAGCCTACAAATTGCAAAATGATGACTTTCACGAAGAGCAGAAGATATCCCTCACATATTTTCTGTAAAGGTATGACGTGTTTGTGAACTTACCAACTGGGTATAGGCTATACGTACGGAAAATCTGCTATTTTTCAAACGGCACCGTATTGTTCTGTCAAAACAACCGTTAACCAATGAGCTTTCGCGTCTCGGTGCTCTGTTCGCAAAATTTGCATAAAGAGTCCCCGCCCATCAAACACATCGAATACAGAAAGAACAAGGCTATAATACAGCCTCGCCCGAGAAGTCAGGATTCAGACCAATATATTTTGGTAACCAGACTATTTTGCAGTTGGCTACAATTCACCACGCGATGGCGCACTTTCGCTGCATAGCATACAGGAAAATTATTCACGGATTCACACAATTTCATTAACCCTGAAAAACAAGTCTCAACATTTTTAAAAGCTTGCCAACAAAAGCACGGTTTGGCAGTTTGAAACTACAGTCTATCAACATTTATAAACATTTATCAACAAAAGTCATGCCAACTTTTGTTTTCCTGCGAAAATATGTGTCAACATTACATTATCAGTGTTGAATTATTTTTCGCTTTGGCGTGCCATAGTATGGACACAGTAATGCCGGATAGCAACCGTTGTCAAGCCAAGTGAAACCATCGCATGGCCTTTACAGGACCCTGCAAGTCCTCACAAGTCCATGGACCATTTTATTTGCTATAGGTGGTACTGGGACCTATGGATGGTGTTCCTGATGTGCATAACCCTGGTCGTTCTGCCCATCAACATCGCCTTCTTTAGCGAGCAATTCTCCCTCCAGTGGAGCATCACCAACTGCATCACGGATAGTTTCTTCATGATTGACATTGTACTCAACTTCTTCACCGGGATTGTGGATCATCAGAACGAGGGGGTATCGTTTTTCCGTTTTCCTTTGCTATTTTCGACTTGTTAAACATTATTTACGCAAGGCAAAAAGTCATGCAAACAAAAGAGTAAAACAATGGCCATAACCAAACTTGGGATAAAAGAAAGTTCGTAAGGGCCTTAAGGAATTCGAACCCGAGACCTATGACTCACCGGGCGATATTCAATGATGATCTACCAGCTGAGCTATAAGGCACAATGGTATACTCCCTCGGGTTTTTCTCAAGACCTCTGACACACTGGGAAGATGCTCTAACTGTTGAGCTATGACGCACAGTGGTATACTCCCTTGGATTTCCCTATGGACCAAATTTTCTCTCGGTGTTGCATGGGAGCAGAACTGGGAAAAGTAACTGTTTAGGAAAATTTAGGAAAAGTCATTTTTAGTACAGCCGCCGTAATTTGTGGTCCATGCGTAAAAATCAACGAGCGACTCGGATCGTGAAATATGTGATTGTGGTCGAAGCACTGCACATGAAAGCACCGCTATGATTGGTTAGCTGCTACGTCAGACGCGATATGATTGGTCAACAAGTCCAACATGGCAGCCTGATACCAAAGATAATATAGCGCTGTAGGCCCAAGATAGACCACTCATGCGAAGTCAATTTACAAAAAAGTGAAGTGCATCAAGACGCCATTGAAGTAAGCAAACTAGACGCGCCTCGTGTCTGTTTGACATGCCTGCCACAGATGCTGCTGTAACTTTTTGCCACAACACAGATTACACCAAAAGAGCCATAATGTCAAACAGGCACGAGACGCGTCTCGTTTGCTTACTCAAATGGCGCCTTTTCGTACTTCACTTTATTGCATGAGTGGTCTTGCGCCTACTGTGCTATATCCTCTTTGACTGATACCTGATCATCCGAGCACTAACTGAATAACCAGGAAAACGGACTAAATTGGTGCAAATCAAATCTCATCTTTACAGGGAACATTTAAATATGTTCTTTTGATAGGTGATCTTAGACCGCAGGAAGATAGCATGCAAGTACCTCCGTGGATGGTTTTTGGTAGACCTACCGTCTTCTTTCCCGATGGATTATTTGTTTTTGCTCTTCAGCGGGGATTCGGACTTCGACGAGACCGCACTTAAATTACGAGTAGTCAGGTGAGATGGGCGAATTTCTGTCGGTCACAGTGTGTACGTCTGCGTGTCATTTAAAGAATAAGAAAGAACATGCATAATCTGTCTCAATTTCTATGTGTTGCCACAAGTTTCCTTTTCGCGCGTACATTTGACTCGCGTCGCTTTAATAAAAAACATCGGCGTGGAGGGAATATGGAGTGAAACGACGCACTGAAAATCACAGATTCTTTGGTTTTGATCAAAAGCGACTCACGTGAAATTTACGCGCGAAAAGGCTAAGTTTGAATTCATAGCATAGAGTATGTATGAATTTTCCTAATTCCTGATCAATTAACAGTGAGACCTCTGTTGGAATAAAAAAAAAATACACATTTTTCCAGATCAAAATACACATAAGGTACCTCAGTTGGGGCCTTTGAATTATCAGGCATTTTGCCAGAAGTTGCCTCTCTCTACCCAGAAGTTAAAGCTGTCTCACACACGCAACAATCTCGGGCGTGAGTGGAAGGAGCTTCACGAGTTTGTGTATTCGGGAAACTATGAAAAACTCGTGCGATAACTCGGGGTGATTTGTCATTTGTGTAAAGCGGGCCTCCCACTGTGCGATTTTTGCCACGAATTAGGTACGATTAGCTACGATTTGGTACGATTGTGTATAGAGTGTATACACAATCGTACCAAATCGTAGCTAATCGTATCTAATTCGTGGCCAAAATCGCACAGTGGGAGGCCCGCTTAACTCGGGCACAATTCGCAACGGCTCGTAGAAGCTCGTATCAACTCGTAACAACACGCAACTCGTGGCGAACATATTGAACATGTCCAACATTTCGGCCACGAGTTGCCAACTCGTGAACAACTCGCACCAAACTCGTGCAACTCTTAGCAAACTCATGCAACTCGTGTGTAAAGCCTGTATCCCACTAGGGTTGCGACTGTTTGGCGACATTTGCGATTGTCATCAATCTGCAGAATGTGTGCAGAATGTCTGCAAAATCTTTGTCTGTTTGTGGAGGTCGTCATGATGTCGCGGAAATTTTGAGCGTGTTCGAAAAAAAATTTGCGACAGCTGTGTTCGCCAAGGTTTTGAAATGTGCACCAAATTGTCTGCAGACTGTTTTTTACAATGTCTTCAGATTGTCTTGAGAATAAGGGGGAAAAACTTAATGAAACAATCGCGAAATAGTCAGCAGAATGTCTTCAGAATGTTTAAATAATGTATGGAGACATTCTTGAGATCTTTTTGGGCAACGTTGCAGACTCCAAATTCGTTGTGACATTCGCACAACATTCTCAAGAATTCTCAATAATGTCTGAAGACATTCACGGGACTATCTTAAGATATTTTGGCGCACAAATCACGAATTTCCCCCTCATGTCACTGCGATATTTACAGGACAATCATGAGACAGTCTTGAGAAGTCTGGAGAATCCCCAGCATGTTAGAAGACCAAATTCAGTGGGACTGCAACTCTGTTCGCGTACTTTGTCTTGAAACAGTCGCAAATTTCAAGTCTGCAAACAGTCTCGAACTATCGCATCCAAGTGGGATACAGGCTTTACTCGTAGGCCACTGTATCATGCGAGTTTGAATAGAGTTTGATACGAGTTGGTCTACTACGTTTATAAGACTTCAAGCACAAGTTGCAAGAGTCAGTGAAATTCCTCGTGGTTTGGCGCCAAATCCCACGTAAAATGCCGAAGTCGGGTAACTCGTACTAACACTCGGGACAACTCGTACCAGGCTCGTATCAAATTCGTAACTGACTCGTAACTAACACCAAGGATTTTACAATGTACCAGGAGTTTCCCGAAATTGCCAACTCTTGAAGCCGATATTTTTCCGTGTGTAAGAGAGTCTTTACGCTACCCGCGGAAGTATTGAGACAGGACTAACATCAAATTTTATTTGTCTTCTGACTAGGTTGGCAAAAATATTAAGCATCTTAAGACTACTTCGCTTGACTCGCCTGCTGCGCTATGTTCACCGTTTAGAAGAGGTAAAACTTATCAACTTTACCAAAACGTTTTCAGAGATGCTTAGTGTTTTTACAAATGTACATTTGAACAACTCTAAGTCCAAATCGAATATTATGATATAAGGGAAGCCATCTTTTAATTCTTACAAATGATGAGTATTCCAATCTTTATTATGTTTACCTGTACAGGTTTCATAGAAGAAAATAATAAATCCGAGATTAAATTGCTAATTACTCGGTAATGACTGAGGATATTGTCAAACGGGAACTACTATCTGTTTTGTCACCATGTCCTCTTGATGATGATACCAAGAAAACCAGAATACCTTCATAGATGACTGAACACTATTGGTTTAAAGCGACAGTGTCAGAATTAGCTTTGCACCAGATTAAAAATATGTTCATCAATAAGAAAAAGATAAACAAAAAAAAAGATAAATAATGGATTTAAACATTCTGTACGTATATATAGTGCTATCATTGGAAACATAAAAGTTTATGTTTGAATAAAGGATTTTTGAAGTATGTATTTGTCTTGTTATCCTGTTTATCCCTTTTCGGCCAATAAACCTATTCATAATCTGGTGCAAAGCTATTTCCGACAGGGCCTTTTTGAACCATTGGTGATCAGTCGTTTTTGAAGATATTCTTGTTTTCTTGGTGTCATAAAAAAAAGGACACGGTGGTAAAACGGATGGTAGTTGCCGTTTTCAAAAATTCTCAAGTAGCAATTTAATCTCAGTTTCCTTTTTTTTCTACGACACCCGGTATAATATTTGCATCAAAAATAATCACTCATTGCAGATCCTGAACGTTGAGGGCGCTGTAATCCGCATTACTAACCTCGTTCTGGTAGTTCTCGTCATAATCCACTGGAACGGCTGCGTCCAGTTCTTGGTGCCGTTTTTCCAGGGTTTCCCGAGGGACAGTTGGGTCGTTATCAGTGGGCTCGAGGTGAGTAAAGCCTAATTCGTATAAAAATATGCAATATCCAAATCTGGATGTGGAAGCAGAAAGGTTTACATTAGTTTACAAAACATTTCAGAATGGTAGTGACAAACAATATGACAAATGATACGGTATCAAAATCTCAACACCCATCGAAAAAAAAGGGTTCAAAAAATGTCATCTGGACACACTCCTTTAAGATAACTATTTGGCGATCATAACCAAAAGTATGTTCTTGACGTACTCGCTGATTCCACCAATGCATAGTTCCGACCTGTCAATCAAGCCGAACCAGCCGACCAATCACAACAGAGCCCACATAGGTCAAAGTGCATTGCCTCACAACAACACAACAACATACAGTTTGTACAGTGTTGTATGCGGTGATCCGGGCGAATTTTGGTTCCAAGGCCTGACGATTCGCTGTTCAAAGGTAAGAAAGCATGTACTTCATGATGATATGACATCCCTGTATTACTGGCCTTTTACTCAGTGTTCTAAGATAACTGTTGACCCTGAAACATGAATACCTTTGAGTTTTCTCCAATGAATCTGTTTTTTCCGTTGAAAGTCCTATTGGTTTGTGCAGTGTGTGTGGACATTTTGAGGGATATCGTGTAAGGCATAGCAACAATATCCAAGGGGGCGGAGTTAACTGGGCAAACTCGGAACTATGCATTGTCAGCTTTGGTTGCCAGCAAACAAAGTTACTCATTGGTCAAAGTAATATACCATACTCACCCGTTATAGAAAGGTTAAATCGGGCATATTGAATCAGTTCTATAGAATGCACACTGCTTATTAGAAAGGTGCCAGACTACTTGTGCGTTCCAAGCTTCGTCTCCATGTCTAGGTTTAGAATGCATGCGTAACTGGCACCTTTCAAATCGACCGTTTGCACTCTATATAACTGATTCAGAGGATACGATTGAACCGTTCAAACACGTGGATTGGTCTATTCAAATGTCACAACATGTTTCTGGTTATAGTCGCCAAAGCAGATTTCAATGTATATCAACCTTATTCACGAGGAAACATTTTAGTCTTGTCCCCCTTGAATATGTTTTTTAGAAAAATAAACTGGTGACTAGTTCAGACGCATGATGTATATTACTTTATACGATGTTGCTTGAATCACAAAATCAAACATTTAATTTGAGTTGGAAATTATTTACCGCAAATAACCTTTATCTCATTGTTTGATGTTCCAAGAGTAGTTTAGTATAATAATACATTTTCCCTGGCTTTCGAATCCCAACTGCCGGCTCGTAAATAAAGTGTGTGCTCTTTGTTTATATCTAAATCGCCATCTGTTGAAAATTGGTCGTCGTTATGCGCACGCATCCTGTTTTGCATAAATTTGGTTTAGTAAATTCCAACGGTCACATAATTCAAAAACGATTTGACATGCGACCTTATTCCTAAACCAAATTTATGCAAAACACGATGCGTGCGCAGAACTTGACGTCGGGCATGTTTTGGTTTGCTGTGACGCCAGAGGGCACATCGTCTAACCGCAATGTTTATAACCACTGATCTCTAGACACTGGATTGTGGTACAAATTAGGCGGCTGGCTATGCGAAAATTGAATCAACACGTCTGTCATCTTGCTCTAGAAAAGAATAAAGCTTTGCCTAGACTGCTCCCTAACTCACAAGATTGCTGGTATATTCCACTTAACACGTGTGGTCTGGTAACAGTACCATAACAGTACCATAACCAGTCTAACAAGTCAAGGCATGATTGCTGACCTGGAGCAAGATGACGAACGGTTGCTTCACTCGGGTAGCCGCCTAGCCAATTAGTAGACCCTAATCACGAGGAAGGACTGTTCAGCAGTGTCCCCTGCCTGAACCAGTCCTATAGATCGAGTGTAAACTGCAGATGTTTTTATTGCATCAAAATCAGTCACAAGTGAATCAAAGGTTATGTCCCTTTTGGTGCAGCAAGGTTAACCCTCAATTAGGAGAGACTGCCTATTGACTAATCCTAAACTGGGTGGCCAGTTCTTGCTAGGGTGTGACTTTGCTGCACCAAAAGTGACATAAACTTGATTCGTTGTAATGATTTTGATACAATCAAGACTATTTTTCTCGTAAAAAGATTCCCTATTAGGATCCGGGGAAACAGATTTTGGAGTTGCCTGGTTTGATCTGGACATTTTTTGGGACACCCTGTATCACTGACCATAACTTTTCATACTACTGTGGGTATAGAGCGCCACCAAGTGGGAGCAGTACTCGTGGTCTTTCTTCAAGGCCATCTGCCACATGTTGAGCATAGGCTTCGGCCAGCATCCTCCCCATAACCTGACTGAGATGTGGTGCGCCACGCTGAGCATGATGTTAGGGGCTACCTTCTACGCGCTTTTCATAGGTCACATGTCAACTTTGCTGTTGTCAATAGACGGCTCTGGCCGCATCTACAACGAAAAGGTGATGTGGGAATGTTCTCAGTTTCTGTCAAAAGAAATCGAAGTTGTATTTGTGGATTTAGTTGTATTTGTGTATTTGTGCTCCAAATGAACACGTTCACGGTCACTGGACATTATAGTAGGTTTTATGAAGCCAAGTGTCTTCCACCTAAACATTGAGACACATGGGTGGTGCCATTGGCAGCCAACGGCCAGAGACACCGGGGAATCCTCTCACTCTTCACGACAAAGTGCTCTGGGATATTTTAAGTGCGTGACACAACACACTGGACCAACGGCCTTACATGTACATCCCCTTCGAAGGATGGTGCAATTGTGGTCAAATGCCTTGCTCAATGACACAGGTATCATGATCGGGCGTCGCACCCGCAACACAAACGTTTCACCCCTGTGTTGCGAGTCAACCACCCAAACCACTCGGCCACGGTACCGGTACCCCCACAATCATCTCTTTCAAATGGAGCCTGCCGTTTGTTGCACTTTGTGTTGCCAAGTTATGACTACCACCGTACTTCAAACATTCTTTTTTTAAAGGGGTCTTTCTCAGATATTATGATCGATCACAATATTTTCGTACAAGTTTTGTCAAAATAGAAGAAATGTCTTCAACCTGAACTGTTCTAAGAATATAGCATAATCCTCTAAAGAGTAACATACAGTCCGATAACCTCTTTACTTTCTCCAACCTCCCTGTACACATTTTGCATGTAACTTGCATGGCTTCCCCTACCGGAATTTCTCGGCAGGCCACTGATGGAATTGAGGAGATTACCCCATTTATTTTTTTCCAACTGCGGTTTAGTTTTTAACCTTGGTTAGCTGCTCCCCGTTTTAAAGACATTTTATTTCCAAATTGTTGACTGATTTCTCAATTTTCTGAAAGGAACATGGTTTTGGCTGTTAGTAGAAAATGTGTGCAAGGAGGTTATAGAGAGCTTTGTTGTCAGAATATCTGCTACCTCTTGGGGCTTAACTTATCCTCTCAGAATAAGTCAGAGTTGTGTTTGAGCATTTGATTATTTGCATGAATCATCTTGATCGCCAAAAGGGGCTCTGGAAGACCCACAGACAAATCGAGCAACAGACCAAACCACTTGGGCATACCTATATCCATAAAAGTAAAACATTATTGATATGTTCATTGTAACTACAGGGTGTATCAGAAAAAAAGTAGACACTCATAAAATTGTAGATACAATTGTATTACATGTATATTTAGAAAATTGGCTCACAAATATCGGTAGACATAGGTTTCATGTTTTCATTAACGTCGTCATAATGTTGGGAATTTCACGCCTGACTGAACCAGAGCTAGTTTTGTAAACAAAGCTAAAATTAACTTGCGCATAAAAATGGAAGATGCAAAACAGGATCAAGGAGCTTGAGAGATCAATTTGACATGTCCTTTCTTTGCTATCAGCTTTTCAGAAAGTTGAGCTAGCCCCTTAGTTCTCTACGTGACCGCCTTTTTCTGCAGACACGCATTTGCACGGTTAACGTTAACACCAATTACACGCCTATAATCACTGCTCTGTTCTGCCCGAGAAAGGTGACTTTGGTTCTTATTCATCTGTCCAGGTCATCCAGTTCCATGAACAGTAACAAAAACTTGAGATGTACCCACAAGAAAAACCAAGACAAGTGGTGTTAGGTCTGGTGATCTTAAGGGGGCCATTCCCAAGTCCATTTCACAAAATTACCAGACCTAACATCGCTGGACTTTTTTATGGGGACATCTGAAGTCAACATTATTTTTTTTTATGTCCATGGAACTTGATAACCTGAAGAGACAAATAAGAACCAAGGCCGTCCTTCTCAGGCAGAACAGAGCAGTGATTAGGCGTGCATTTTGGTTTTACGTGGAAATCTGTGTGAAGAAAAAGACGGTTACGTAGACGATTGAGAGGATAGTTCAACGTTTCGAAAAGCTAATAGCAAAAAAAAGAACATGTCAAATTGACCGCTCATGCTTCTTGATCCTGTTTTGCATCTTAAATTTTTATGCGCAAGTTATTTTGAGCTTTGTTTACAAAACTAGCCGCTGTTCGGTCAGGCGTGAATGAAACGTTGATGAAAACATAAAACCTATGTCTACCGATATGTGTGAGCAAATTTTCTAAAAATAACACAATTTTCATTTAATCTACAATTTTAAGAGTGTCAACTTTTTTCTGATACACCCTGTATACAGTCAAATTTAGCACTGCATACTGTAGTTAACTATTTGAGTTAAACCATTGTTTTTACTGCAGATTAATCAAGTGAAGGAATACCTGCGATACCGCAAGGTACCAGCCAATACCCAGAAACGCGTGTTGCAGTACTATGAGCACCGTTACCAGCGAAAATACTTCGACGAGGATGCTATTCTGCGGCAGCAGTCGGCGCCATTACGAAGGGTAAATTAGTAGGGATTTCGTGTATCTTATTTCGCGATATGCCAAATGCAGGAGTTCAGGAAGACACTTCAGGCAGAGTGGCGCATCCTGCCTCAGCGGCTCGTATGCGAGGCTGGTACAGTCAGCCTTACTATAGGAGGTGGTTAATACATGTTACTGACCGGTACAATATGTTACAATATATGTCAGTCTCCTTGATCTTACAGTCAGGGTAAGAAAAAAAACATTGTTTTAAGTGCCACCTCAGAATACAATTGTACCGCAAAATATACTTGAAAATATTCTTGCCGCTTCTCAAAATTTCCAACTGAGCTTTCATAAAACATGTCTTCCGATATTAACATTGGTAATTCTCTGAAAAAGGCAAAATCAGCACGAGCACCAATACAGTAAATTCTCGTTATAACGCCCCTTGATAAAGCTCTTCCTGATATAAAGCTCCCTTTTCTAAGTCCTGGCCGTTATTATGTTCATTGTACATGCATTATTTATAGCGCTCTCTTGATACATGTAAAAAGGTCCGATTAGTTCGGTCCCTTGAAGAGCGATATAATGAGAGTTTACTGTATTACATTTTGGACAACTAAGCATCACACTGCTTTACACTTCTGCATAAAAACACACACATATTCGATAACCACATTTTAAACTAAAAGTTACTCGCATAAAATGTGCTTCAGACTGGCATAACCTGCTGTAATACAAAAGTTGATATAGCAAACTCTCACTATAGCGCTCTGCAAAGGACCGGACCTTTATATCCAGAGAGCGCTATAACCAATGCATACACAATGAATTGAATAACAACCGGGACTTAGAAACAGAACTTTAAAGGCAGTATACATGATTGGTATCTCGAAAATCAGAAATGTTCACAGAGTTACGCCTTACTTCGACAATATAAACATGATGACCGTACAAAACTTCACCTGAAATGGTTTTGTCTGAAGTGCTATAGTCTTTGAGAAATTATAGTAAAACAATTATTTTTCGTCTCACGAGACGAAAATTCAATTCGCCCCAAAACCAAGTGCCATTTCGGCCCTAAACCACTTCGCCCGAGTGCCATTTCGCCCCAATACACTTCGTCCAAACACTATATAGCCCAAATGCTACTTCGCCCCAAAACTACTTCGTGCACAGGCCGTGGTTCAGGGCGAAGTGGCTTTTTTTCCCCACTGTTTTCTCAAAAGTTAGACGAAGTACGGAGCTGGTTTTTGCTCAGGTTGGTTTTAATCATGCATATCTTCAATCACACAGGGGGATAACATTATTTGTAACTGTTTTGGCTAAAATAAACTTTTCGTAAGTAAACAGCAAACTTATTGCTCAAACAACTCACCAAATGTCAAAAAGTGCTACAGCACTCAGCAGGTGGGTATTCCTACCGAAGTACTGACCGAGCCCAACGTTGCTTAACTGCGGTGATCAGACGGGAACAGGTGTATTCATTGGTATTACCAATTATGTATACCATCTTTAAATCAGGAAGAGCTTTATATCGGGGACGTTATAACCAAAGTTTATTGTACTAAGGCTGTATCCGAATTAATTGGCTACATCTTGACATTAAACACAAGTCTATTGATCCTTTGCACCGGCGACCATGTTAGGGGCAGGTTTTCTAAATGATGTGACAATGGAGCCACAAATCCCCCTGCTCATGCACGACGCACTCTGACAATAGGGACCATTAGAAATGGTACGCGCACGGGAAACGTGTGCGGCTTGCAAAATCTGGGTTGTTATATCACAATTTTGCGTGGCTGTTCAAGAAATGTGCGGATGTGTACATGGTTATATTGATGTAAAAAGTCACATTACCTATGCTGTGCAGACAAAATAACCGCGCAAACTGTTGGTACAACCATCCAGTTTTTCCCAGCCGCATACGTTTCCCGTACGCGTACCATTTCTAATGGTCCCTAATGTCATTGCTACCTAAACGTGTAGCCGTGTACCATTGACTCGTGTCGATTTTGAAGACGTAGTCTAATATACCGATCCAGAAGTCTTTAAGCCCCGCCCCCAAAATGTCCACCAACCAATAATTTTTAAGGACAATGGCGATTCACGTGATAATTGATAATTGTGCGCGCTACGAATTTGCGTTTCTACGTGGGTGGGGCTTACTGGATCGGCCTATTCTTCCTATTCCTATTCTTACTTGGCTCCTTAGGAAATCGTGCAACATTACCTCCGTTCTTTGGTAAAGAAGGCCGAATTTCTCAGCAAAGGCAGTCCCGACTTCGTTCTGGAGATCATACAGAAGCTCCACTTTGAGGTATATTTAACCGGTGACGTCATCATTAGGGCAGGGAGCCTCGGCAGCGACATGTACTTCATCGAGCACGGCACAGTAGAGATCCGATTGGACGATCGAGTCATTGGTACCCTGCAGGACGGAGACCACTTCGGAGGTATGACATGTCTATTAATGCATTGTAAAACGGCCAACGATGTTTGAAGTGTGACGTCAGTTCCCATCGTGTGGTTCTAAACATTCAATTGCCGGTTAAAAGGTTTCTTGCAAAAGCATGGCGCAACGCTTGAACGACATTTGTTTACAACCATAGCGTTGACAACTGACGTGTGCACTTGGGTTCTGCATTACAGTACCGAGTTAACGTTTGCAAATGAAAGGATGTTTCACATACAATATACTTAAAAGTAAAAATTTCACCCTTTGAGTGTTGCCAGGATAATTACTGGGTCTACACTAAAACCAGTGGACGGTTTCCCTGCGCTTTACAAATTGACGTTTCAGATTACCAGCGAATGTTCAGAACCAATTACCATGACAACTGATGTCACACTTTCGTAGTCTATATGGTTTTGCGCTCACACTCTTGGATGCTAAATATCATAAGAGATCGTTACACATATTTGCTTAAAAATATCTAAATTATGATATGTTTAATATATTATTAAACATGCTTAAACATTTTGCCAGGAGTTGCGCGTTGATACGAGTTGTTACGAGTTGTTACGAGTTGTGCCCGAGTTACACGAACCATCCATACTTGTCCCACGAGTTTTTCCGAGTTTTCCGAATCCATTGTTAACTCGTGAAGCTCCTTCCGCTCGCGCCCGAGATTTTTCCGTGTGCGAGATAGCCCTTACTCCTGGGTGGAGAGAGACAACTTATGGCAAAGTGCCTTGCCCAAGGGCACACGCACAATGGTCGCGGCCGGGAACGGTTGGTTGATAATTCCAAGGCCACAACTGAGGTACCTTATGTGTATTTCGTCCTGGAAAACTGTTATTTTCTTTCATTCCAACAGAGATCTCACTGTTAATTGACCAGCGACGCGTTGCCTCCGTCCACGCCACCTCGACCTGTGACCTTTACAATCTCTCTAAGGCAGACTTTAACGATGGTAAATGTTTGTAGTTTATTGAAATTGAAACAAATATCATTAAGGCCAGGGCTATAGAGATCTTCCCCGTCCCAAAAAAAAAAATTCATTACTGCTGTTCGTACCCTCCGACGTGCACCACACACAAAATTAAATAGAGACTCAAATGGGAGACTCCTGAATGCAGGTCCGCATCATCCCGCTGCACCTTGAGGCTATTTCTATGTCAGGCCACTGGTTGCAAATGGCTGTTTACATTCTTGCCAAAAGTAGGATGATTGATAGCTTATATTAGACAGGGTGGCAAAGGCTTACATGTACAGTACCCATCAACACTTTGAAAACACCTTGAAAGTTTCAGGTCTTTGAGAAAATGTTAGTTTTGTTTATGTTAATTTTGTGAAAGCAAATGTAGGTGTATTCTAACAAAAAGCAATATATACATGTTAAATTTAGTGCCATCTTCGGCTTCAGCAGTGCGCTTCATCAACAAATTGGAGAGCATGCAAAAAGAAACGGCTAAACTTGATGTTCATCAAAAAATTCCCTCTTAGCAAATAGCAGCTACGACAGCTATACACACAATCTCTGCATCCTGATTGTCAGTTTCTCCAAAACATTCAGTGGAAATACGCCTCTTTTAAGACTCTCCAGAGGTTTTCTTGGCTGGTTGGGCATTTCTTTCTGACCTTACGATCCAACTCCTCCCAGAGCAGCTCAATGGGATTGAGATCAGGTGACTGGGCAGGCCATTCCATGACGGACAGCACTCCTTTCTCTCCAGATCTTGCTTTAATAGCTTGGTTTATTATGAATAAACAAAATAATACTTCCTTCTAAAAAACCTAAAACTTTCAAGGTGTTTCCAAAGTGTTGATGGGTAGTGTAGCTTTATACACAAATGAATGGGGCTTGGCTAGAGGCCCAAATTTCCCAGGGTCAGCCTGACTGGTGAATGAAGTCAACATTATACAAGCTCCAACGGGGTTAGATTGAGGATTACAAGTAGTTTGAGCAGAATTGGCAATGTGTTTCAGTAATTTAAAAAAACTAAAATGTGCCTTCCGAAAAAGCATCCCATGATATCTAGGGCTTGGGTATATAAGGCCCAATAGACCCAATGAGTTGTATTTCTTTTGGCTCTCTGCATCCAGAACAACATAGTAACTTTGGGCATGGACGCCAAAATTTCAACCACGAATTCAAAGCTGAATCAGATTGTAAAAACGTATAATAAAAATGAAAATGTTGATTTGTTTTGTTTTGTTTGTTTTGTTTGTTTTGTTTGTTTGTTAGCTTTGGAGGAACATCCTGAGATGCGCAACATTATGGCTGAGATAGCGAAGGAACGACTGCGAAAAATCGGGTCCAACACAACGGAGAGGCGAACCAGCGAAACGGTCTTTGACAGGTATATATAGACAAAGTCGATAATAGTGAACGTAATAGTGTGACGCCAGTTGCCAGGGCAATTGGGGAAAAAAACTACTCGAACGAAAAGAAGTTCAAACGGCCATACTTCCTCTCGTTTGACGGGATCTTGCAACGAATCATGCGATCCACCGAAACATGCAATTTTGATAAAACTAAACTTGGTCAGCCCAAAGCATAGTTTTGATGCAAGATCGAATTGTTCGTTGCAACACGTAAACTAGTGCAGGTATAAACGGCCATACTTCCTCTCGTTTGACGGGATGTTGAAACGAATCATGCGATCCACCGAAACATGCAATTTTGATAAAACTCAACTTGGTCAGCCCAAAGCATAGTTTTGATGCAAGATCGAATGGTTCATTGCAACACGTAAACTAGTGCAGGTATATGCTGCCACATATGAGACCGAGTGATACCCCCTACTGCCCCTATACGTCAACACACTCTTCCCTTTTGTTAATGTACGACTGCCCCCTAAAACCTGAAAGGAAATTCCTTGGATGTTTTACACACAATAGTAGCCTTGATCAAGGCGTTGGGCTTGTCTTCTAGACGACCCGCTGAAGATAAAACTGAACAAAGCGCTTACAAGCTACGGAATCTGTTACACGTATTGGCTCACAACGCGCCGCGCTACGACTATACACACATGCACGTACATGTATCGGTACGGTCATAAACCCAACGCCTTGATGGTTCTGCATTCAGCCAGCGAAACTCATTACAGTAATAGGGAAACCACCCCAGCGTGAGCTGAAATTTCATTGGTCGACGCACGGAAGGTTATGTTTGAAAAACGCTATGATCTGCGATCCCCAGTTTGTTCATCCGAGGCAGTATTAAGAGCTCCCACAAATCATTCAGGAAAGCTGTCATATAACGACCGTTGTCTCCCAGAATTGTAATCAAATACGTAAACAGACAAGCACAATAAATGCTACGAACCCGAGAATATTTGTTGTTTTCGTCCATCGATCATGCCACGGTTCTCGTAACATGAGGACGCCATGACATGCATAATGCATGCTCGCGTCATTACGTGCTACTCATTTAAGCTCTTGATTGGCTCAAGACAAATGTTAAATATTCATACCTTGCATACCCGCATATCCAAAGCCAGCCCATTTCCGGCCAAAACTGGCCGAAAAGATAAAGAAAAACATTAAACCCGGAAGTGCAGACTCGACAAGGCTGTCTTTCGAGCTAGGCCAGGCCGTACGCAGTATGTACGCAGCCAGTGTGTTGCCGTACGGGTTTACTACGGAAATCGTTATCTCACAGTGGCTCGTTTTGTGTGCAGTTTGCATGCGCTAAACCCAATATTCTCTCGTACAGCAACAAAACCTGGAGACAGCCTTGGACAAGGCTAACACAATAGGGGAACAATGGAAGGGGGCGGGGAGTCACTCGGTCTCATATATTGCACCAAATAATGCAGGGATCGCGAACTCCAACAGTAAATTGGGCTAAACAAATTGTGTAAAACGTCAATGTGTTATTATCAAAATTGGGGGAAGCCTATGGTGTTTTGTTATCATTGTTATCGACACTTTTAGTCGGGTTTTTCTTATCAACTCTTGCAGTACAATTTTGGGTAGGCCTAACTGCGAATGATGTATTGGAGCTTTAATGAAGATGCAACGATGTTATAATTTATTCACAATCATAATAAATTCTTTTCCGTTTTTTTGTTTTATCTCTGCCACTCTTTGCTGCCCGTGCATTCGCTCCAGCAATTCAACGCAACATACCAGGGTCACCTTCGAAAGCCCCAGGGAATGAGTTATCGGGTTTCACAACCTTTTTCAGCAAGGGGAGGCTCGGGTGCCGTCAGTTTGTTTACATGAATAGAAAATTTGGAAACCTGAGACAAGCCAAATTGTAACCCAATATTTTTTTCGAGAAGGCAATTACGTTTGTGCGATATTTATTAAACATGCCGCCATTTTCAAAGTACATGTTGTAAAATCTCTTAAAGGAGCGTGTCCAGATCACATTTTTTACCCCGGCCCATTCCCCCATTATTTCCCATGGGTGTTGCGATTTTGATACCGTATCATTTGTCTCATATTTGTCATTATATTTTTCGTATTATCATACTGAAATTTCACGCTCTCAATCCTTTTGAAGGATATCGTAAAAAAACACTGATGTTTTGTAAACTAATTTATATGGTTCCAAAAAGCAGTGCAGTGATTACACCTTTTTTGCTTCTACATCCAAATTGGAGATTGCAAATTTGGGGAGGTATTTTATGGGATTGTTAGGTTAGAACAAAATCAATTTTCTGGGAAAATCTGGACAAGCTCCTTTATAGCAAACAAAAGAAGATTATTTTAGTGGCTTAGGGCCTATACATTACAATTATAATAATTACACAAATATTTGTTAATGAAATTCTAAAATATTCCTAAATATTGCATCATACACTTAAACAAGCAACCGTGAGTGCTTGCTAAGAACACAAAAGCTCGGTTGACAGCCACGTTAAATTAAAAATGCTTTCATACTGCAAAAGCCCACGGCTGAATATTATCTGTGACGGCTGTTAATATGCATTTGAACAAACTCTTGCGTCAGGCAAATTTGTAATACTGCAATTAATCTCCGTATACAAAGGCCCTCTATAATTTAGCGCGCCTTTCATGGCATTGTTTAAACACAAAAGCGCCATCAATTTCTATATTATCGCCCTGTCGTTTTTATAGATTCAACGGCATTATAACTGTTCGCTAAGCGTCCCGACCAATGTTTGCAATTTTGTGTGTGTGTTTGTATTAATATATTTTGTTTATATTAACGTTTTTATTTCAAACAATACTGATGTGAGGCACAAATCTCTCCCCATGTCCATTGTTGCATTCACAAAATGGAAGAGTTTGTTGACTGCAAATATGGCAAACGGAGAAAAAGATGGGGCCATGGCTTTCCCCATAGAACTTTCATTGTTTTTGTTTTTTTTGGTTGTTAATAATTTGTTTTTTTTCTTTTCAAGAAAACTGTATAAAGTGCTGTTCCCAGGCGCGGATCCAGAGGGGGGGGGTTTTGGGGGTCAAACCCCCCCCCCCCCCCCCCGTTCCGACACCACAAAATATAATGTAATGCATTTTTTTGCGTGTCCGTCTGTCCGAAACAAGCAGACATAAAAATCTGATGGGCAAAACCCCTCCCTGGTGGCAAAACCCCCTCCTGGAAAAATTTCTGGATCCGCCCCTGGTTCCTCTGGTGTAAAGTACGATGGTGTGATTGTAATATATACCAGATTGAAATATAAACCAAATTGAAATTGAAATCTGGGGGTGAAGAGGGCGAGGGCACCAGCCCAGCCCCCGCCCTCCCACACGCGAATAAGTAAACGCAAACACGGTGTAGCTAAATAAACGTGTTGAAATTCTGGCAGCCATCTTGATGACGTCATTTCAGCATGTTCCCTAAATGAAAATTGTGGTTAATTTTGAGTCCCATACCGATACTTTAAAAAGAGGGGGAAAAAAATATTAAAATTAGCTTCAAGTACGCCAGTTTCCAGTTGACCCCCAAAAACACCCTCAATCCGCTCACCCATATAAGGGAGCACCGCATTAAATCGGGCTACATTGAAAACAATTATAAATGCCAAAAATAACATAGAACTTTCATTGTTTTTGTTTTTTTTGGTTGTTAATAATTTGTTTTTTTTCTTTTCAAGAAAACTGTATAAAGTGCTGTTCCCAGGCGCGGATCCAGAGCCGTCTGTCCGAAACAAGCAGACATAAAAATCTGATGGGCAAAACCCCTCCCTGGTGGCAAAACCCCCTCCTGGAAAAATTTCTGGATCCGCCCCTGGTTCCTCTGGTGTAAAGTACGATGGTGTGATTGTAATATATACCAGATTGAAATATAAACCAAATTGAAATTGAAATCTGGGGGTGAAAAGGGCGAGGGCACCAGCCCAGCCCCCGCCCTCCCACATGCCGCCCTCCCACAGAAACGTCCAGCCCCGCCAGTCGCAGTCGCACCCGCACCCGCACCCCCACCCACCAATAATGTGGTCCTTTACCCTTTTTTTGCACCATAGCACTAAGCCAAAATGGCCGCGTCCATATCAGCACAACATGTGTTTAAAATTGTCGCGTCGATTATGTGGACCTCGACGTGATGACGTAATTTTGAGGTTTTGCGCATGCATTAAGTCGTCTCTCTCGTCCACTGTGCATTTTTTCAGCAGGCTAGTTCTGTTCTTATTCCCGCGGGCGGAGAGCTTAATATGGTCGATAACACAAAACCTTAAACGCGGCAAGATTTTACATTAAAAACAATGATTCAACCTGTTTGATCACGCTGATAACAGTTCCTGACATTTGCCAGAGGGCTTTTGCCAGAAGTAATGGCGAACCAGCAACATCATGAACGCGGCAATGTGTCTGGAGGCGCGGAATCACGACGCCGACCACATGACAACGCGGATACATCATGGTCTTTTCTCCATTAACGCTAACTACAAAATGCGGAAAATATTTTGCACTAGTAATCAAAAGAGTTGGTTTTCTTCCCCTAAAAGGTAATTGGCGACGCGACGAGCAAAGGTTAATTCCGAAAATGAGCCTAATGTCAGATATGGAAGCCTGATGGCATTTATGTTTCTGTAAGCTTTCAAGGACGTCCAACAAGCCAAGCCAATTTGACCATCTCTCAGTACTGTAACTTATGCCTCCAAAGACAGATGGAAGCCACACTAAAGGAGTTCCAAACGCGAATAAGTAAACGCAAACACGGTGTAGCTAAATAAACGTGTTGAAATTCTGGCAGCCATCTTGATGACGTCATTTCAGCATGTTCCCTAAATGAAAATTGTGGTTAATTTTGAGTCCCATACCGATACTTTAAAAAGAGGGGGAAAAAAATATTAAAATTTAGCTTCAAGTACGCCAGTTTCCAGTTGACCCCCAAAAACACCCTCAATCCGCTCACCCATATAAGGGAGCACCGCATTAAATCGGGCTACATTAAAAACAATTATAAATGCCAAAAATAACAAAATAATAATCATTTAAAATGCTGAGAACTCTCACGGCGTTTCGAGACAAAAAGCAAAACACTCCTCAAGGTCTCATCTTTTTCATTTCTGTGAAGTGGAGGCGAGGTGTGGAGGCGAGGCGAGGCGGTGGGGGGTGGGGGGATTCGGGGTGGTGGGAGGATGGGTTGTGCGGGCCCCCATCAAAAATCGTCGCCCCTACTGGACATTTGGCAAACAAAGAACAAGATGGTGCCGTGGCTTTACCCATGAAACTTTCCTTTTGTTATTTTTTTATTTTATAAAATTTGTTGTGTTTAATATTTATCTGGTGTATAGTACGATGGTGTGATTGTAATATATGCCAAATTAAAAATTGTAGGGAGGGTGATAAGGGAACCAGACCTATTTAGTGGGGTGCTCTCCCCTACCAAGGTATTTCCATGCAGCACCACCATTCGACAGCTAAATGAACATTATCATACACATACCAGTATAAGACGGCTGTTTTCGCCCAATATTATATCGCAATTGGTCCAAGTGCCCGACAGGTATTAATGACATGTTTAATTAAACTATTTTCACTCGACTGACCGGCCGTTGCCGTGTTTACGCTTTTAGCGCCATACAAAATAAACTGTTCACCTCTGGCGAGTTTAATATAAGTCGTTCGGTCTCCTGACAATACATAATCCATCGTAAGTTACCTCTGTTTTATGAGGTGCACGGCACCGTGATCGTAAAACATGCAAAATGTGTGCTCTAGGCATAGTTTTAAGCGAAGTACATGTAATCAACACTTTCTTAAAGGCAGAACACATGATTGGTAAACAGTTGCAAATGGTTTAATCTCCCCTCCTGTGTGATTGAAGATATGCGTGATTAAAACCAACCTCAGCTAAAACCAGCTCCGTACGTCGTCTAATTTTAAGAAAACAGTCAAAAAATACTTTACGGTCACTTCATCGCAAAACTATTTCGCCCGAACCACTTCGCCCTGAACCACGGCATGTGCACGAAGTATTTTTTGGGCGAAGAGGCATTCGGACGAAGCGGTGTAAGGACGATTAAGTGGTTTAGATGCAAGGTGGCTTTTGGGGCAAATGATTCAGGGCGAAGTGGTGCAGGGCGAAATGGTTTTGGGGCGAAATGAATTTACGTCTCAGAAGACGAAACTTTTTTTTTTTACTCATTTCTAAAAAACTATAGCACTTTAGACAAAACCATTGTAGGGGATGTTTACTACCGTCGTCGTGTTTATATTGTGTAAGTTATGTGTAAATCTGTGAACATTTCTTATTTTCGAGATTATCAGTGATGTGTGTCCGGATCATAATACTTTGACCACCCCCCTCCCCCCTTTCCGTTTTCCAATGGGTGTTGAAATGTTGATACCATATCATGTGTCATAATTATTTTCTCGACACCATTTTGAAACTTCGCGCTCTCAATCCGTTAATTTTCGAGGATCCAAATTGGAGATTGCAAATTTCGCGTTTTCTTCCCATGGATAATATTTTGGAGAGGTGTTTTACATGATTGTTAGGTTAGAACGAAATCCATTTTCTGGAAACATCTTGACAAGCTCCTTTAACTATACCACCATCGCCAATACAAAATTTAACATACTCAGTCTGTCTCCCCGTCTTTCGATTAGGGATGTTAATCGACCATTTCGTTTGGCACAAACGAACACTTCAAAACGTAGACTCATTTTGTTTTACTTATCACATACATCTATTTCCGAAAGTACACTTGCAAGCCCACCAAGCACGGAGTTTTTAGCCTCGATGTCTACAGAAACAGAGCTAAAATTTTGCCAATTGTCCCAATAGATTGTACATTAACCAGTCTTGACAATGCTCCGAGATAGCTAATCGATCTTACTCCATTTCGACGTGAATCCATGTTCAGCGCGACGCGCATCATTAGCATCATCATGCGTTGCAGCGGTAGCAATTTCCCGCCGAAACCTCTCCAATTCGCCAAGACCTGGGCGCTTCCTAGCAACGCGAATTGGTAAAAGTGATGTCTGGGATTGTGTGTGAGGAAAGACATGTCGGTCCACTGCACACTATTTGGTGATCTATCCATCACTGCAAAAGACTACTAAAGTGTGACGCAAGTTGTCATGGTAATTGGGTTTAAACTTTCGCTGGTAAACTAAAACGCCCATTGGTAAAGCGCAGGGAAACAGTTTACTAATTTTAGTGTAGACCTAGTAACCTTAGTAACACACAAATGGTGACGTTTTTACTTTATTACTCTCTAATGGACGCGTTTCTTTCGGACGGATCTGAAAGTAGTAGTATGGGAGCTAATTGCACCCCCTAGGTGGTGCAGTGAGCAAAAAATGGGTGGTGCACGGCAGCGTGTTTTTTCTTTACACCGCAGCGAGGGGTACACCCCAATATTTTCAACCCGAATAGAGTCTAAGTTTCCAATGACTGATACTTCTCAAGTAGCAATCTTGGAAATAGTCACAACTTTCACTCTTACTATTAGAGAAAAAGAAGAAACCGAGAGGTTTCGAAAAATCCCAAACATGACTGAGATTCGAACCAGAGACATTATGATTACAAGTCGAGCTCTCTTCTAACCAGACCACGAAGCTGGTTGCAAACCGATCGCATTCAAAACCCTTAATTCCTTTAAAGTAACCAACCCTAAACCCTAACCCTGAACCCTAACCTATTATATAGTCTCCTCTCAAGACGCTAAAAGGTACAAAACCCCTTATTTTCCCCTCGCAGTGGTGTAAACAAAATTACGCTGCCCGGCAGTGCCACGAGCAAAAACGGTGGTGTGCAGTGGCGCCATTATTCCACATTTATTTCGTGAGAGATGGTTTGTTTTCTCCTATCCCCAACTACCACCCTAACACACCCTGTCCCCATCCCACACCCATCCTTTTATTAAAACAATCTCGAAAATTGGTTCGAGCCGTCGTCGGATAGGGCCTACTGCAACGACGGCGAGAGAATCCAGCAAATATTGACAACTTACTCACGTTAGTGTAAAACTGACATAAGCCATATCAACATGTTGGTCGATGGCTGAAGCTTTGAGCAGTACTGTCGCACAACAGCAACCATAACCAATGCAAATGCATATCTGGGATTCTTCTCTAGAGGTGGATCAGCGTTAGATCCAAAATGGCGACGTAAACAATGCGAATATTGGCGCGAGAAAATCGTGGCGTTTTAATTCTCAATTACGTGACAACGGAGTTGAATATACTCGATCCCAAAATCACGGCAGAAAGTATATATATTCTTTTTGGTATACATTTATATATACATTTATTTGGTGAGAGATGGTTTGTTTCCTCCTATCCCCAACTACCACCCTAACACACCCTGTCCCAATCCCACACCCATCCTTTTATTAAAACAATCTCGAAAATTTGTTCGAGCCGTCGTCGGATAGGGCCTACTGCAACGACGGCGAGAGAATCCAGCAAATATTGACAACTTACTCACGTTAGTGTAAAACTGACATAAGCCATATCAACATGTTGGTCGATGGCTAAAGCTTTGGGCAGTGCTGTCGCACAACAGCAACCATAACCAATGCAAATGCATATCTCGGATTCTTCTCTACAGGTGGATCAGCGCTAGACGTAAACAATGCGAATATTGGCGCGAGTAAATCGTGGCGTAAATCAACGGAGTTGGATATACTCGATCCCAAAATCATGGCAGAAAGTATATATATTCTCAGTCTTTTGAGTATTTGACCACCGTACATAAAACATGGCATGACAAGCAAATACGATTTTGAGTCAGTTATTAACGAACTAAAACTTTACATGCGTTTTAACTTGGCAATCTGCTCAGGCATGTTAAACTTATTGGATTTTTTCATATACATTGAACACGGATTTTGGTGAATTTATATATTGGAATTGACACTTCCGTCGCAAATGTTGCATTTCTGAGATAAATAAATGATAAAATTACTGCATAAAGTAACGCACAAAATGACGTGGCGAGCGGTCTGTGCGTAAGCGCGACAACAGAGGGCGCTGCGCGCGCGCGTGAATAATTATCTTGTGCACTAACTGAAGATTTTTGATTTTTCTACAGAAAAGCAACATTTGCGACAAAAGTGCAAGTGGGAAGAATATCTTAAAATTGAATTATGTGTTGATTCCAGGAGGTAATTTCCTTAAAATACCAAGCAATTAAGCAAGATATAGGTTAATTAAGCTTAGCAAATTAAAATGACTAAAATTAGCATGCAATTATATAAAATTATTAGGTGGTCAATATTATATCCAATCGAATATAATTACCTTACTTTTTATGATGAAAAGAAAACAGGATAGGCCCGCCCCGGTTAGTGCCCGCTAACTGCAGTGCAGCCCACGGGCCAACGTCTCCTGCGGCACATCGGGAAGATGTTAGAATGACAACCACTAGGTAGGTTCGACCAGGTAGGAGGGAACACCGCCACGACAGCACAAGGTAGGGAGTCAGCACAGGTCGTCCGTCCGGTCCCGACACCATACCGGTAGCGATGACAAAGGTAGAATTTTGATGGAGACGTTGGTCCAAAGCTGCACCGCGATTACATTGTACGTTCGGCTGCATCGAACACTCGGGCACTAACACTGAGGAACGCAGTTTCCGGCTTCACCCACACGTGCCCATTGAAGCATAACAATACATAGAAATATTTATGGCATGTTACCCATAAGCAAAGTGGTCTTGGCAAGGTGGTACCATTGTCTAATCTCGCTTTGTAACATTTACAATACACACTGAGGCTGTTTGTTTATTTACAATGGTAGCTACAATTTGGTTCAGAAATTTGACAAAATTAGGTAAATACATTTACCTAATTTATTTCACTCATGTCACTTGAGATCCTCGTTCAAAAATGTTTGGTTTGAAAAAGATAAATGCTGAAACTTTAATAAGTTACGTAATTTTTTAAAAGGATAATTGGTTAAAATTACTTTTTCGTATCTCAATTAAATTTTGTTTTAATTAACCGCATTTTATTGATCAGAAACGGCAAATATAAATTGTGTTCGCTGGTACGTTTTTAGTGTCCCAGTTACGTCGGTCACTGTAAATTGTTAGTTTGAATTAATGCACTTGGTGTACAATTCACATACATCTGGCAAATTTTAATAAAACAATTAAATGTCACACTTTTGGACCCTTAAAGGAGCTTGTCTAAATTTTTCAAAAAGATAATGGATTTCGTTTTAACCTAACAAACATATAAAATACTGTCCTCCCCAAAATACTATCCATAGGAAGAAAAACAGAAAATTCGCAATCTCCAATTTGGATTTGGAAAGGAAAGGTTTGGTGTAATCACTGCACTGTTTTATGTAACCAGATAAATTCGTTTACACAACAACGGTGGTTTTTTATTTTATGATATCATTGAAATTATACTGACACACTCCTTTAATTTCAGGAATTACCCACAAAGGACGACGATATTTGTATGACACCGAAGGTGCCCTGAAACTGCTATAGTAAAACACTGTAGCTTCCCGCAAAAATAAACAAGCAATTCTGATTTATCATCGAACACTGCAAGCCTTCCGAATTTAATATATCGTGCAAGATTTTCTACTCCATCACTTCCGTCCACCCTTAGGGCGATGGGCAATATTATGGTGTAACAGTATATTGAATGGTTTCCCACTTTTTTCTTGTCCGATCGCTGCGGTGTATTTTAATAACGCCGTCAATATAAGACGGCCCGCCCCAGGTGGTCGTCGCACTTACTCGCGAGTTTCCGATTAATGGCGATAAACAATCTGGGCTCGTCTCCCGTGAGAAATTTGGAGCGAGATTTGGCGGGAACGCGAAGAAGAGATTTATTATGACCGCTTCTATTATACACCCGTGTGGTAATTTTACCCAGCAGTCATTTGATTTTGGAAATGGACCCGTAAAGGTAAACCGCACAAGTTTGGAAATCTGTTAAACTCATAGGTGCGATTAAAGATAGGATAAAATCAACGTGGGCATAATTCTAATTGATTATGCAAGTTGTAAGAACTTTGGCTAAAATTATGTAACTTTATTATTAGCCTTTTACGTTAATTAACGTGTTTCATACCAATAGCATTTATTGTACTGACTTTCACTACAAATGACCAGACTAATTGTTATGTAATGTGACCGGGTGCACAGCAGGTGTGAAGCATAGAATAAATACCGTGTTCACTGTAGGAGACAATGGCATAAAGCAAACAAACTGTTGGTTGCTAGACAATTAGCCTTTTAGAAGTATGGCGGAACAAAAGGAGAGGGCGCAATTTTATTTGGGTATTAATTTTTTTTATCAATTGTATTTCTTTCCAAAAACTTGATTTACATTATAATACATAGACAGAATTATAAATAAAAGTAATAAGTGTAAAGTGAAAAACTGAGTTATTTTGCATTTTAGTCGATTTTATACCCACTGCAAAGTGCGCCCTACGTACACCACGTAGCAACAACGGCATATGTGGACTTTCTAAACTGCAACTCCATTTGAAAAATAAGTATTCGGGACGCCAACCATAGTGCAAAAGTAACATGAAAAGGCTAATCAGGAGTGTCGGTGTCAGTGGTGTGTACTTCAGTGCTGTCAGGCAACGTTCTGGCAGTAGCGAACAAAAAGCAACATACATTAAAACATTGAGATCAGCAACACAAAATGTGGAAGGCAGAAATCAAAAATAAAAAACAAAACATGACGAAAAACCAAGTTGTGACCTTAAATTTTGCGCACCATTGCGGCTGAAGGTGTAAACATGTACGCCACGCCCTACTAATTGCCACTCCCCTGATGACGTCATGATGTAGAATCATAACTTGACAGGACGCATGTGAAAATCTTGCTATTCGTGTGCGCTGCACGCAGTTCGCCAGTTCTACACCCTCCACAGCGTGCACTTTCAGATACACCTTGGTTCAATGTCCGCCATCTCGCGGAGTAACTAACTCCCCTTGCAGTACGGCCAAGATCCTCCCACCGGCGCGTAAACTAGTTCCCGTCAGATTATCATCAGCAAAGGGCTTATAAGGACAGTGGGATATCAGAACAGCATTAACGCTCCGGAACGATTTGCAGACAAGAAGTGGGGGAATCCCGCCTGAAATCCCCCACGGCTGCCAGCATTTGCACGCTAATGCACTTGTCGACCAAGCGGATTACTGCAATTTAAGATGGCATCATTGATAAAAAGGAGACGCATAAGACCCGCGGGGTGTTATTCTAGTCTTCGCCGTATTTCCCCCTTCATGTATCGTCTTTCTCTGTACGTAGGAGTGCAAGAAGGAACGCACAAAACTGTTTCCACAGACTGTCACCAGTGATTTCAACTTGCCAGCCTGTATTGGCAAACTTTTTAGACAGGCGTATTCATATTTGTTATTGGGATTTACGCCAATATGACAAGCTTCATTTCAAGATTTTGAACATTAAGGAATCGCAAAATTCAATAAACGCCATATCCAAAGAATAAAAATGTATAATGGTGTCAGTACATTCTCGATCGGTGGTCCCATTTATTCGGCAAATTAATTATTGCCCAACTGTGTTATATCGCACAAAAATTGTTTTACTCGCCGTTCAATGTAGTGCTTAGTTGTATTATAAAATGGTAGTTTTCTCGAAATGCCAAAATGGATATCAATGTACAGAGTTTTGCGAGGACGCTCTTCAAATTATTTTTCACCTTATATCCTGATTGATTAAAATGTTGGAACATTGCAAGTCCTGTATCCGGTCTTTAAAGGAGCGTACCAGATCATTTTTACCCATAATTCCCCGCAGCTTACCTCATGGGTCATGATATTTTTATATCATAACATCCGTCATGTTTTTCTCATTACGAGTCTGAAACTCCCACGCTTCTAGGCCGCATATTTCCGAAGATATCGTCGAAAAACCACGTATTTTTGTAAACTAATTTATCGGCAGAGGACAGCAGGGTTGTTGAACAGTTATGAACACACAGCCACATCTGCGTCTGCATAAAAATTGGGGAAGGTTTCGACTTTGAACAATTTTGGCGCAAAGCAGCCCGGTACCCTGGCTTTATTTACCCAAATCGCTACACAGCGGTCATGATGCACCCGACTAATTGTGTTGTTGGTGGCGCTGTTCCGTTAGACTGGCGATTTAGACTGGTTTCCGCTCCACATATTCCACATACTACGAATGGTTCTCATATAATCGTTGTATGTGGAATGTGTGGAGCAGAAACCAGTCTACTTGCGATTGGTAACGGGTTCCCAGCTAGTTTAGCGCGGTGTAACACAGCGAATGAATGGGCATCAGTCATGTCTTCCACGGATCGCACGAGTTCGTTTCAATGTCACTTTAAAATAAATGGGTCATTAGAGGCACAGGCTCGTCAGCAATGCGCGCGCGCCAAATTTGTACAACAAAATACGCAGCTCCAGAGCCTGTGCCTTTAAAAGTATTTTTCTAGTCGAAATACTGATCTTGTGTATTCAGTTATTTTACAGGGAGGTTCCAATGTGAGTAGAAATTAGGGTACAGCTATTAGCACTATAAAATATAGTCGGAAAAGCCAACTTTAGTCATGTCAGTCCGATTTCAAATTCTGCTATGGAGCAGTTTCGATCCGGGAGTGCTATCAGTCGTTAAGTTACTCTCATATTTTCAATTTAATATCTTATTTTTTTTTTTTTTTTCTTGTTATGAATATTATTTTTTTGAGGTATTTTATACGATTGTTAAATGATCCAGATAAAATTTCCAGAAAATCTGGACACGCTCCTTTAAGAGCAAAAGATTTTGGCAATTGGAGAATATCCAGTTATTTATCCGAGTTATCAAGGCACAATTCCCAAGACCTGGGATGAATCTCAGTATTTTGACGTACAAACAGGTGCAAGAACGTATATATTCTCGTCAGTTATTATTTACGGACAGTGTCCGTTGCTGAAGATACGCCCAAAATTATTGAAGAGGTTGGCGTGCAAGGATTATATATACAACCACGTACATATATACAAACAATAAAATTCCTTTATTTGTTCTGGGTATACACTCTAAAGTTTATGTATTAATTTTATTAATAACGAGGGCCGTTTTCGCTCGTTGTTGAGCGTTAAAGGTAGAGTACATCATTTGCAGTGATCCCGATTTCTTGTTCACGAGTTGACAAGAAAAAACTCACTAAAAGTGTTAATAAAAATGGTACAAAATTGTATTACATTCCAAAAATGGTATGTTGTGTGAGAAATTTAATTACCGTGGGAAAGTGGTTTTCTAAAAAAGTTTTTTGCAAAAGACCTTTTTACCATTCAACTCAACACAAAACCATGCATGGATTTCTCACTTATGTGGCTGAAATTTGGGGTAGGTCCTGTCGTTTTCAGAATTATTTCAAGTCTGAGATCGCGTATACTTCTGATCACCAATTATGGGAAGTACCCTATGCATAACTGGTACATTATACACGAAGTCAGGCTTGAAATAAGTCTAAAAACGACAGACATACCCACCGCAGTGGATGTCGGAAAATGTTCTTACCGGTTCCCCTAATAAATTACATATAAAACATGACAGCACGCTATGCACTGTGATCTCCTTTTAAAGTAAAATAGGTTTTTCCATAATAGCTTGATGGTTTAGCTTTTTAGTATTGATAAATGCGGGCCTTAAATACACCTTTAAAACCACATCGGTTTCCCATTTCAATATCACCAAAAGGTGCACAAACACACAATCTATACGAGAATGAGGTCGTCCATTAAGTGCCAAACGGAGCGGAGTTTAGTTCCTGGGGGACAAACCATCCAATATCACGAGCTACGTTTCATCACCTCGGCGTGTTCATGACGAGAAGATAAGCCTGCTTCGGTGACATCTTCAAATTAATTCTGCCCCGATCGCCCCACATTTTTTATCTGTTTTCACTCAGCGGGCGAACCTGTTTTCTGACCCTGGGGTGTAGGCGGCCGGGGCCTGGGGCCGCTAGCTACAGTCTCGGGGGGTCCCCGTGTCCAACCGACTCCGCGAACCATGCATGCATCATTTGCCGCGCCGACAAAGTGGCAACGCGGAAATGTTTGGTCTGCCATCATTTGCACAGCCACGCGGTGTAAATTTGTGATTAATTGTGTCGCACGGCACGTCGAACCGCATCCGTTTCTCACAGTTTTATTCTTAATTGAACTGACAAAGTGCGACCGCAGGTCTTCAGTTGTTGCAGCGTGTAATTGCGATGCAACATTATGTTTCGAAAAGTGCAGAACAACATATACAACGCAGAGCTTCAAATTACAGAGCTAAATTAGACAAACGTAGAGCCTTCGATGTTACAAAATTCAAGTGTTTTGGCCGTTTCAAAAATAACAATCAAAATGCTCTAAAATGAGCTAAAATGCTCTAAAAGGTCGAATATTCTAAAAGTTGCGTGCTGAACCGTGGTTTATGTGCGTCACTAAAGTTGCGGGGCAATCGTTGTTTTGATTCTATAATATTATACATTGTGCCTTAGTGCCGGCGTTACGAAGCGATTAGCACAAGTTTGGCTCTTTTAGTTATGGCAGCGTAATCTAAATAACGTACCATGAATGATCTTTCATATCCTTCCACAAACAGACACTTTACGACAACACAGGACGCCCACGGAGGACGCACACGCAAGACCCACACGCAGCACGCACACACAAACATAATTGTATTCACACATATGCACGCACACACGAAACCGCACACACGCAGCACGTACACGCAATACGCACACGCACACAAGACGCACAGGCAGCAAACGCACACGTAGCACACAAGACGAACACGCAGCAAGCAAACGCAGTACGCGCGCTGCAGGACGAACATGCTAAACATGCGCGCAGGGCGCGGAGAAAGGACGTCCACGCAAGATACGCGTTGGTTTTGTGTCGCCATTCATTGTTGGCCAATTTCCGGGAAATCAAGCTTTGTTAACACTGAAAAAACATCCACCCAAGATCCACTTTTTCTCCTGCGCCTTCCCGACTCAAGAAAAACATTTTCATAACAAGCCGACGACGGTCTGAAAAAAAAAGGAAAAAAGGCCTTAACTACACGCAAGTATGTCAAGTAGGTCCGTAACAATCACGTCGTGTTCGTTCAAGTCGTTTCAGCGGTCTGAAATTACCGAGTGCTGCCCGCGGTAAGCACAAGTGACTCTTCAGAAAGACGCGGTAAAGTGAAGTGACATTTTAGCGTGGGAAGCGTGTAAACCGCTGTGGTTAAAGATCTCCAAGGGGAGTAGTGCGCGAGGCCCCTTTTTTGTGAAACGTGTGTTTGACACAGGAGAGAAGGACTCTCGTCCGAGTGCGGTTGGAGTCAACATGTTTACACATCCCCTCCGAGTCTTGAAGAAAGACAACTTGAATGACTGCCTTATTCTACTTAACGAGAAGGGTTAAAGAGTCGTTCCGTCAGAGTGTAAGAACACACACTCTTTGCAGCTCGCACTACCTCGAAAACCGCGCCTTTAATCCCTCGTTTTCCCCCCTCGTATAGCGTGGAACAAATTATAAATCTTTAGTAGCGCATCTAAGCTCATTAAAATACATATATATCAAGGAATACGTCGCGTAACGCCAGTCCCCACCTCCCCCCTCCCCCATTGTATTCCTGTAGTTTTTAATGAGCCTAAATATTATTCAACAGTATAAACTTTGCCGTTTCGACATTTTCTGTATTTTGTTTACAAGTACTAGGTCTCATACACACGCGTCGCGTCGCGTTCATCCAAAGCGGCGCTGCGCATTGCGCTTTGTTGCACGCGCGTTGGTCGTCCACGCGATTTGTTGTCACATGCACACTAGCCATGTTCAGACGGGCACTATACACCAATCCGGTAACTAAGGTCTCCTTCCCTGTACATCCGCCATAGCTGGGGGGCTTCCACTGAATGAACTGTATGTTTTTGCTGTTGCTGAAGCTGCATTTTGTTTACTTCGAACAAGTTGCGCGCCTTTGTAGGATTGTGTGTACGCGAAGGCGGGCGCGTCGTGTACGCGAAAAAGGCGCGTCGCGTGCACGCGCGGAGGGGGCGCGTTCGTGCATGTGGATGAGCGCCTTTCGTTCTAACAGCAACACAAAACGCACAACCCATGCATTGGACGCCCCCAGCTATGGCGGATATACAGGGAAGTAGACTTTCGTTACCGGATTGGTCTATACCTCTTTAACAACGACGAGCAAGCATGCACACGGCCCACATACCCACGGTGCGCGCTTGTAAGTAGCGCGCTACTCATAAGATTTCTCGTGGGTAAATCGTCGTTGGTGACTTGTAAGTAAGTACGTCCATACGGTCACTACTTACGAGCTTACTAACGAGCGCCCACTACCAACGACCTATGACAACGATCGTCTGAACGCACCTACTGTGTCTAATTTCCTTTCGGGCATGTGCGATTTTTGTGCACATGCGCGTTTTCCGTACGCGCTGAAGAAAATTAGGGTCAGACTCAACCTCGTCCCTAGGGTGGTCGAGCATCATCATTCCCAACTGCTGGGGACGAGGTTGGGTCAAACTCTGTGGTCAGGCTAGAAAGCGTTGAAAACCAGCCAAACCTTTATTGTCCGTTTAAGACACGCACGTGAAATGCTCTCCGACCGCCAGTAGGAATACGTAAAATGTGCAATGTATTTACAAATAAGACTTTTATTTCCATCTTGCAGTCATTGAATGTACTGTTATCACATCTCGATAACAAATAAATTCGATAAATAATGCCCTTTTAGCCAGTGAACAAATTGCAGAAGTAATTACATAAAGTTCTCCGCCAGCCGAGCACCGCCAAAGGATTTATAAACCATACTCGGCACTTCAAATATGACGTCACGGGGCATTGAACCCACACGGTTTCGAAAAGCGTGAAAGGAGAGCACTTGACCGTGCACAATATGACAAGTTGCTGTTTAGTTTGTTCTGCAAAGAAAAATATGCACGCATGTTGTCCTGTGGGCTTTGTTGCCGTGTAACCGTTTAAGTACATATCCATAGGCTCATTACCAATACCCTCATATGAAATTTTACGCGAGAGCTATTTCTAATTCTGCGCATATCACGCGTGGGCCCGAACTGGCGCGCTCTTCCTTTTTAAAGTTGATCTCATTTCATTAAGTTTGTTTGGGGCTGAATTCCAACGATCTTCTGCATAAAAAAGATGGTACATGTAATACAGATGTATTGGGATTGTCCCTATGTCATTGACACTGGCGCGGCAGCCTTGTTTCCGATGCTGGGCCATTGTATTACGTCGTGCGTCTTTTTGTCAAGCAAATTTTATCACAGACGAAAGCACTCACTATGAGCAAAAACATGTACATGTTCATTGTAACCCCATTGTTAGTAACAATGGTGTGTGCCCAATTTCCATTGTTAGATGTTCATAGTGACTTGGACCCTCGTTTTCGATGACAATTTAAAAATCCCCAATCACAGTTGTGGGAGTCACAATGGAGTTCTCGTTGAAGGTTGTTGGAATCTGACTGTCGCGAACTTTGCGAAATGGGTTCAACGCTATACCTATGGCGCCACGATTTATTTGGTACAAAACCTATACCCGTGTGATCTTTTTACGCATGCGTAGGCGTCGCTCGCAAAAAGTGTATTCGCTAAACCGCGCAAATAAACTGTGAATGCGACACAACTTTGAAAACTCATTTGTAGGAGTCACGTTTTCATTGGAATTGTTGTTTTTGTTTGTTTTAAACATATCTCTTCAACCATTTATTGTCTGCACTGTTCCCAAGCAGGAAGAACACATATTTGTCCGCTTGAATTATTATTAAAAAATGCACATAAAACCACATGACAATTCCCAGCTCCCTACAGTAATAAAAACCTGTCATATCTACTGTCGCGACTGCTTCTGGTGACAAGGCCACAGTTTTAATAACGTACCGCGGGAAAAGGTGAAGAAATACGAAAGGTTTTGATTGCAAGTTGCGCAGGGAGTTCAAACACTCGACCTAAATTGAAGTGTGGTAATACCTAGTTATTGCGCCAGAATGACACTGCAGCGCCATTTGGCAATAGTCTGCGCGCAACCAGTCGTTTATGAGGAGAAGCAATTTGTAAATTCCACATGGACGCACTTCAATATTTGCCAGCTATAAGAAAATCGATGAAACCGTTGGGAATTCTACTCATGGTTCGGTTATATGCGAGTCTCCACAGGTTACCATTACTCAACTGCTGCTCCATGTGCAGATTCAAGCAGTTATCTAGTCGAGACACTAACAAAACACAAAACAATGTAGTCGGGCATTGAAGAAATCCCGAGTGTCCAATATGCATATTGCTCTCTTTTTATTAATGTATAAAAAGAATATTTCACAATTGGCCTTATGCGTGTAACCTTTACACTCTGGCAGGCGACCCGAATTCTTCATTTTCAAAATGGCGGTGCAGTTTAAATTAAAAAGTCACTAATGCTTAGGTTTCACTTGGCTTGACAACGGTTGCTATCCGCCATTACTGTGTCCATACTATGGCACGCCAAAGCGAAAATAATTCAACACTGATAATTTAATGTTGACGCATATAAGAAAAAAAAAAGGTTGGCATGACTTTTAAATGTTGATAGACCCATGTTTAAAACTGGCATAGGCCTACCGTGCTTTTGTTGGCAAGTTTTAAAAGATGTTGAGACTCGTTTTTCAGGGTTGATGGCAGAATTATAAGTGTTGAATTATTGATGCATTGGCGCGCCATAGTATGGACACAGTAAATACGGATATGATAGTTGTTGACGTCACGCGTATGGCACACCATAGCGAAAATAATTTAACACTGATAATTTTGCCATCAACGCTGAAAAACAAGTCTCAACATTTTTAAAATCTTGCCAACAAAAGCACGGTATGCCAGTTTCAAACAGTCTATGAACATTTAAAAGTCATGCCAACTTTTTTTTTCTTGCGCAACATTTGCAGAAATATGCGTCAACATTAACTTAACAGTGTTTAATTATTTTTTCGCTTTGGCGTGCCATAGTATGGACACAGTAATGGCGGATAGCAACCGGTTGTCAAGTCAAGTGAAACCCATTAATTGATTCTGGTGCTTCACACATGCCGGCTGCACCCGGTCACATTACATAGCAGACAAATTTAGTCTGGTCGTCTGGACACTATTGCGTGCATGTGAAAGGAAGAAAGTCAGCACACCAGACGCTATAGACCGTATCGAATAGCCGCCATCTTGTGGGGCAGTTTCTTTGTTCCTTGAGGACATGCATACATGATTGCACGTATTGTTCTACATTGTTGAACAGTTTAAGTAACAAAAGGTGCACCACAAGATGGCAGCTATTCGATACGGTCTATTCACTTGAAACACGCAAAATGTTGTATACCCAGCACGATATGTGGCAAAGGGACTCCGCCCTAACGCCCCTATACCTCAACACACTCTTTCCTTTTGTTAACATACCCCAACCCCTCCCCCTAAAAACTGAAAGGATGTTTGAGACACAATGGAGAAACAAAAGAACGGGTGGGGGTACCCTCTGCCATATATGAAAGGTTGATACATATTGATTGGAAAATACCCACATTCGGGTATATGAAATTATGAGATCATTTTCTTTCAAATAAAAAAATAATATTGTGTTCGGTACCATTCCGATCAACACTTTGAGTAACGTTTTTCGTTTTTATCTATAGGTCGTTGTAAATGTTACAATGGACCATAGTGTGTTGATATAACGTATGGTTATATAAGATAACTTTCTCTATATATGTGGAACACTACATGTACGTACAGCCATACAGCGTATAGCGATACCGCGAACACCGGGGGAAAAAGAGTCGTTTTGTTGTTTGTGCTAGGGACAGTACAGTCCATCTTCGAAATACCCAAAACACCAAAGTGCAATTCCAAACTCTGTTATTTCGTTTATGATATTCGTCATCCCATCAGAGGAACACTAAGTGCCGAAGTGGCGACTTTCTTTCGTCGCTAATGGACGCCCGCGGACAAAAACAAAATGGGGTCTGACACCTCCATTACGGACCGTAATTGGCGAAATAAGGGCGGTCGAAGCGCGCGCTATAATTTCCCGCGTTAATTTTACCTTATATTTGCGAAGGCGCGGGAAAAAACAGAAAGTCAATTTGAAATTAGCCGTGCTCTGGAGACGTCGCAGCCCTGGTTACTTTTGTTAACCCTGGGAATAACTGTTGTCATGGATACGACAGATCGATAAACATCAAAACGTGACAATTTGGTCTTGAGTTCGGACTGAAATCGCCGAGCCAACATGAAAAAAAGAGAAGATATATCAAGGTTTTTCTCCAGCCATTTTAACAGACTTCATTCTGTCTCTGGTAATATACTGCCCATATACAAACTAAGACTAAAACGTAATTTTACCTACAGTTCCTGTTTTGTCCGACTTAATTATTTTCATATAGTTAATTAGTTTCTATATAGGCCTACAGTAACTGATATTTTAATAAGACTTCTACTACCTTTTTCCAGAGCGGGTCACATATCAATAAGGCATATCTGTTTGTTATCCACTCACCAGATATACCTTATTATATCATTTAAAGGAGCGTGACCAGATTACATTTTTTCTTCCATACTTTTCCCGGGCTTACCTCATGGGTCCTGAGATTTTGGTATCATAACATCCGTCATATATTTTTATCATTACGAATCTGAAACTCTTGCGATTATAGGCCGCATATTTCCGAGGATATCGTCGAAAAACCACCGAAGTTTTGTAAACTAATTTATCGAGAGCGGACAGCAGGGTGTTATGTTCAACACACCGCCACATATGCGTCTGCATACAATTGGGGATAGTTTCGACTTTGAACAATTTTGGCGTAAAGCAGCCTGGCTTTAAAGCCAGTACCCTGGCTTTATTTACGCGAATCGCTACACAGCGCTATGCACCCGACTATGAATTTGTGCTTCTGGTAGCGCTCTAACGTTTTGTCGGCTCGTCGTTTAAAATGGTTTCCGCTCCACATATTCCACATACAACGAATGAATCTCATATTCATTCGTTGGAATATGTGGAGCGGGAACCAGTCCACTCGCGATTAGGTACGAGCATCTCCGCACGAGTTCGTTTCAATGTCAGTTCAAAAATGGGTCATTTAAAGTATTTTTCTAGTCGAAATACTGATCCTGTGCATTTGGATATTTTGCATGGAGGTTCCGATTAGCACTATGAAATATAGTCGGAAAAGCTAACTTTAGTAATGTCACAGGCGCGGATCCAGAGGATTTTTTTTTTCTATCTATACCCAACATTTCATTGTCAAAGTCGTTTTAAAATTAATTTTAATATAAAATGCAAACATTTCGTTCGATGCTATAATATAAAATAATCCAATGGAGAACAATCTATACTGGATCGATAAAAAAAAAAAAACAGAACTAGACCTGTGTTCGTTCTTGACAACGAACACATGGCTGTTCCCCTCCTTTTTATAAACATATATGGTGTTCGGGATGACCTTTGTTAGTGATCGTATATGAAGAAATCACGATCGTATGTCAAACGGTTGAGTTTTTATCGATTTTTAAATATCGAATATTATTACATGCCCCTTTAATCTAGTGTAGGGAAGGTCAAAGGTGTTGCTATATGTTTGGATACCCCACCTTAGTCGAAGTGTAACACAGTTGACCCCATCGTGATATATTGTACCCCTTTCAAATGGCAAGGCAAAATTTGTTTGACCAATAGGAAACGAGGTCAAAGGTCATGCCATGTGCGCATCTTTACGACATTTGTTAGTGATCGTATATGCAAAAGGAATCAAATTCGTAGGTCAAACGGTTGATTTTTTATTGATTTTCCAATATTTCATTACGTAATCATCTTGTCGCTAGAGGGCGCTATTTCGTACGATGACGTCATCACTTATATTTTTGGAAAGCTTAAGGGCCTCTGATAATAACACCATTGACCCCATCTCAATACCTCCTACCACTTTCAAACTAAGGGCCACTTCCTGTTTCGACCGGAAGTGAGCAAGGTCAAAGGTCACCAACATATTTTTTACATACCCCACCCTAGTCGAAGTGTAACACAAGTGACTTTGTCCAAATATCTTGCACCACTTTCAAATGGCAAGGCAAAATCTGTTTGACCAATAGGAAACGAGGTCAAAGGTCAAGGCGTGTGCGCATCTTAAAGACTTTTGTTAGTCATCGTATATGGCGAAGGAATCAAGATCGTAGGTCAAACGGTTGAATTTTTATTGATTTTTGAATATTTAATTTATTAAACTTCATACCCCTTTAATCTGACACGTGATGACGTCATCATGACGTCATTAGTACTGTGCACAACTTCACATAGTGACCAATGTCCATGTGAAGTTTGAAGTCAATCATCAATGTGCAAGTGTCCGAAATAGCGTCTGAAAAAAGTGGAAGAAGTAAAAGAATAATACACTAGACCTGTGTTCGTTCTTGACAACGAACACATGGCTGTTCCCCTCCTTTTTATAAACATATGTGGTGTTCGGGATGACCTTTGTTAGTGATTGTATATGAAGAAAACACGATCGTATGTCAAACGGTTGAGTTTTTATCGATTTTTAAATATTGAATATTATTACATGCCACTTTAATCTGACATGTAGGGAAGGTCAAAGGTGTTGCTATATGTTTGGATACCCCACCCTAGTCGAAGTGTAACACAGTTGACCCCATCGTGATATATTGTACCCCTTTCAAATGGCAAGGCAAAATCTGTTTGACCAATAGGAAACGAGGTCCAAGGTCAAGGGGTGTGCTCATCGTATATGGCGAAGGAATCAAGATCGTAGGTCAACCGGTTGATTTTTTAATGATTTTTGAATATTTAATTTATTAAACTTCATGCCTCTTTAATCTGACACGTAATGATGTCATCATGACGTCATTAGTACTGTGCACAACTTCACATAGTGACCAATGTCCATGTGAAGTTTGAAGTCAATCATGAAAGTGCAAGTGCCCGAAATAGCGTCTGAAAAAAGTGGAAGAAGAAAAAGAGATGCACAGCCAACAAGCAAAATACGTATTTTCCCGTTTCCTCGCAGTGCACAGTCAATAGGCATTTTGCCTGTGTACAAACAAAATACGTATTTGCATGTTTCCTCGAAGTGCACAGTCAATATGCCATTGCCTGTGTACAAGCAAAATACTTAGTTTCCCGTTTCCTCGCAGTGCACAGTCACTAGGCCATTGCCTGTGTACAAACAAATTACGTATTTTCCCGTTTCCTCGAAGTACACAGTCAATGGGCATTGCCTGTGTACAACCAAAATACGTATTTTCATGTTTCCTCGATGTGCACAGTCAATAGGCCATTGCCTGTGTACAAGCAAAATACTTAGTTTCCCGTTTCCTCGCAGTACACAGTCAATAGGCCATTGCCTGTGTACAACCAAAATACGTATTTTCATGTTTCCTCGAAGTGCACAGTCAATAGGCCATTGCTTGTGTACAAGTGAAATACTCAATTTCGCGTTTCCCTATTAGTAGTGCACAGTCTATATAGCCCATTCCGGTTTCAACCGGACGTGAGCAAGGTCAAAGGTCACCGCCATATTTTTTGGATACCCCACCCTAGTCGAAGTGTAATACAGTTGACCACATGCAGATATCTTGTACCACTTTCAAATGGCAAGGCAAAATCTGTTAGACCAATAGGAAACGAGGTCAAAGGTCAAGCCCTGTGCGCATCTTAAAGACATTTGTTAGTGATCGTATATGCCACAGGAATCAATATCGTAGGTCAAACAGTTGATTTTTTATTGATTTTTGAATATTTAATTACGTAATCATCTTGTCGGTAGAGGGCGCTATTTCGTACGATGACGTCATCACTTATATTTTTGGAAAGCTTAAGGGCCTCTGGTAATAACACCATTGACCCCATCTCAATACCTCCTTTCACTTTCAAACTAAGGGCCACTTCCGGTTTCGACCGGAAGTGAGCAAGGTCAAAGGTCACCAACATATTTTTTAGATACCCCACCCTCGTCGAAGTGTAACACAAGTGACTTTGTCCAAATATCTTGCACCACTTTCAAATGGCAAGGCAAAATCTGTTTGACCAATAGGAAACGAGGTCAAAGGTCAAGGCGTGTGCGCATCTTAAAGACTTTTGTTAGTCATCGTATATGGCGAAGGAATCAAGATCGTAGGTCAAACGGTTGATTTGTTATTGATTTTTGAATATTTAATTTATTAAACTTCATGCGCCTTTAATCTGACACGTGATGACGTCATCATTACGTCATTAGTACTGTGCACAACTTCACATAGTGACCAATGTCCATGTGAAGTTTGAAGTCAATCATCAATGTGCAAGTGTCCGAAATAGCGTCTGAAAAAAGTGGAAGAAGGAAAAGAATAAAAAACTAGAAATGTGTTCGTTGAAAACGAACACATGGCTGTTCCCCTCCTTTTTATAAACATATATGGTGTTCGGGATGACCTTTGTTAGTGATCGTATATGAAGAAATCACGATCGTACGTCAAACGGTTGAGTTTTTATCGATTTTTAAATATTGAATATTATTACATGCCCCTTTAATCTGACATGTAGGGAAGGTCAAAGGTGTTGCTATATGTTTGGATACCCCACCCTAGTCGAAGTGTAACACAGTTAACCCCATCGTGATATATTGCACCCCTTTCAAATGGCAAGGCAAAATCTGTTTGACCAATAGGAAACGAGGTCAAAGGTCAAGCCATGTGGGCATCTTAAAGACATTTGTTAGTGATCGTATATGCAGAAGGAATCAAATTCGTAGGTCAAACGGTAGATTTTTTTATTGATTTTTGAATATTTAATTACGTAATCATCTTGTCGCTAGAGGGCGCTATTTCGTACGATGACGTCATCACTTATATTTTTGGAAAGCTTATAGGCCTCTGATAATAACACCATTGACCCTATCTCAATACCTCCTACCACTTTCAAACTAAGGGCCACTTCCGGTTTCGACCGGAAATGAGCAAGGTCAAAGGTCACGACCATATTTTTTGGATACACCACCCTAGGTCTAAGTGTAATACAGTTGACCACATCCAGATATCTTGTACCACTTTCAAATGGCAAGGCAAAATCTGTTTGACCAATAGGAAACGAGGTCCAAGGTCAAGGGGTGTGCGCATCTCAAAGACCTTTGTTAGTCATCGTATATGCCGAAGGAATCAAGATCGTAGGTCAAACGGTTGATTTTTTATTGATTTTCCAATATTTCATTACGTAATCATCTTGTCGCTAGAGGGCGCTATTTCGTACGATGACGTCATCACTTATATTTTTGGAAAGCTTAAGGGCCTCTGGTAATAACACCATTGACCCCATCTCAATACCTCCTTTCACTTTCAAACTAAGGGCTACTTCCGGTTTCGACCGGAAGTGAGCAAGGTCAAAGGTCACAAAAATATTTTTTAGATACCCCACCCTAGTCGAAGTGTAACACAAGTGACTTTGTCCAAATATCTTGCACCACTTTCAAATGGCAAGGCAAAATCTGTTTGACCAATAGGAAACGAGGTCAAAGGTCAAGGGGTGTGCGCATCTCAAAGACCTTTGTTAGTCATCGTATATGGCGAAGGAATCAAGATCGTAGGTCAAACGGTTGATTTTTTATTGATTTTTGAATATTTAATTTATTAAACTTCATACCCCTTTAATCTGACACGTGATGACGTCATCATGACGTCATTAGTACTGTGCACAACTTCACATAGTGACCAATGTCCATGTGAAGTTTGAAGTCAATCATCAATGTGCAAGTGTCCGAAATAGCGTCTGAAAAAAGTGGAAGAAGGAAAAGAAAAAAAATAAAAATAAAAATAAAAAAAAAAAAAATCTTAACGAAAACAAAGGCTGTTCCGACCGTATCGGAACAGCCAAAAAAAAAAAAAAAAAAAAATCTTAACGAAAACAAAGGCTGTTCCCAACCGTGTGGAAACAGCCAAAATAAAAAAAAAATAAAAAAAAAAAAAGGAATAAAAATCGTAACGAAAACAAAGGCTGTTCCGACCCGAATCGGAACAGCCAATAACAAATTCTACCCGGACGCTTAAAAGCAAAAATGGTCGGAGGCATGAGAAAAAATACCACTTATAATTCTGCAAATGGGTGCAAGTACAACTCGTGAAACTGTAAGAAAAAAACACTTAAAGAGTAATTTCGTTTGACTTTTTAATTTCCTTATAACAATCAGAGTCCATAATGGCCTGTCCGTGACTTTGTGCTCAGATGTGTTTGCCACTCGGCGGTATAGAGCGAAGCAATTAAGATGTATATGGACTGTGCGGTCACCACAATTAATCAGGCAAAAATACCTTCTTTGCTCTTTGACGAGAAACCAACGTGATCGCACGGACCGAAAACCATTCCCGCCAAAATGCCCCAATAAGGTCCCAGTTGATTAAGTACAGACCTGACCGTTGGGTACACATCCGTTACGGCGTGGTTTCGTCTGGTCTTGGTCGTATAGGGTAAATATGCCATTCAGTTTTATGAAGGAACCCCTCCTAATTAAGAAAGGACATGGTGCTTAAAATCAATATGCACGGTGACACAAGAATAAATACGGATCACCCCTTAATTGTCTCGTGAAGAACCAGCGAGCATTCATACAAGACGTACGTTAACTTTGAGCCGTGTTCTTGGTACGTTTTACTAAAATTAGTCCAATCTGGAAACGGCTTTGGTTGTGAAACACGTGTTATTTTGCGAAATTGAGTATCTAAAACCGCTGTACCTTCATTGGGTGATTTTCTTCAAAGTCTCTGCGAGTCCGACGGTTCGAAGCTCCATCTTACCGTCGGCCAAGGGCAAAACAAATCCTAAATAACATTCGGTCCCCCCGGCGCAAGCTAAATCAGTTACTAATATGGACACTGGACAGGAAGTTCTTCAATGTCAGACCACATTATTTTGTGTGTTTTAGTGTCGCGACTACATAGCTGCTTGAACGCACATGTAACAAAGAATGACGTCATTAGTACTTATTTCAAGCCATGTTAACTAAAATGTTAGCTGAAAGGACCTGCTTATTTCGCGCTATTTCGCACTATTGTTGCGTCACTAAAGATCTCATTCGATGGGTAACCAAATCATATCGTGTCCCCTGAATCACTTCTATAAAATGTAATGTATCGATTAAGATGGTACCATACGTTACAGTTTGCAAAGAAATCAAAACAAGCTTCTAAATTAGCCTTTAATTGTGTGTAACATTTGCATAATGTCTGGCGCCCTGAATTATTCACTTTCAAATGGAGGTGCAGTTTAGAAAGTCCACATACTATATAATTGTTGCTACGTGGTGCACGCTATTGCCTAGCAACCAATAGCCTGGTTGCTTTGTCATTCTCTACTACAGTGAACACGGTATTGATTCTGACCTCCACACCTCATGCGTGCAACTATCTGTGTACACAGGGGTTTATGGGGTACATGCATTGTTGTCCTATTTTCCCTTTTCTTTAGAATTCCTCTGTGGGGTACCACTGTCCCTTTTGAATTTCTTTATGGGGTACCATTGTTCCATTGTGTTTGGTACTCCACAAGTGTGTCCGTGTTAGACCACGATGCACCACAACAATTAAGTCTGGCGAGGTGGATAGGCCTACTAATTGTGCATGTGAAAGGAAGTACGTCAGTATACCAGCCGTTATTCATCGAAACACGTAAAAGGCTAATTGGAGCACACTACGTATTTTACTGTCATTGTTATGAAGAATAGGCATACACCAATCCTTTTTGTGAAAAGATAATGTTTTACTACCCCATGTCTTCGTTCAACATTTGTCGGACAGCTGTCAAAATGGGTTCTTTTAGTAAAACAGGCATACCCTGTACGTAGTTCATTGGTAAAACAAATGTAATGGATTTTAAGGAAAACAATCATTAACCTTGGTAAATGTCTTTTTAATTCATCCACAATAGATAACTGGCTCACGTCTCATGAGACGGAAAAGACCATCTGGTGTCATCTGTATAGTACTCTCTTGGACCTGTTTTAACCCGGTGACTGATGAGAGCATTACGACCAGCGTTCCAGAGGATTTGAGAGTTTACCATAAAACAGCTGCCCGGCTGTTCCAGGCGGTTTTCCGGAATAGACGCACCTCATTCATCATAAGTTGCAAACAGTCTGTGCTATTTGTATAAGGCATAGGGATCCTTGTCGAACATTGTACGAACATGTAGTTGTTAAGCGGCGCGAGAGGCCAAACTCAAAAAAAAAATTTCGCCTACTCGACTGATGCCAAATATAAGCAGCAATTTAATGAACGGAGCGAACGAAGCCTAACGCAAAATCTTTAGTGCCGAAAGAACAAAACATGTTTTAAAATGAAATTTACCAGTGTACTTTTGTGTATTTTGTGTATAGGACTACATTTATCGAGTTAACGTCCCAGAGTAAACGGCTTCAAACGAAACAAGTGTGTTTGGTCTTAATGGGCAATTTCATGCAAATAAGATGTAAATTAGGCTATATACACGCAATCGCAATAAGACAGTTTTCTTTGTGTGGGACTACGAGAAGGGGAAACGGGTGAGTTTAAGGGTTACATGTACTTGAGAATCTTACACTGCAAATATACGGATATATCTTTTCGCAATTTATTCAGATTATGTATATCATACAGAGCATTATCAATATGAAAGAGAACAATGTAACCATTGAAATACAATACAGAAACGTCAATATTTAGAAAATAATGAGAAATATCTGTTCTTATAATTGCGCACTATCCACCAAGCAAGGTGCTCAGAGCGTTCACATTAGTACCCCTGGTCATTGGGTTCACTATAACATTTCATTAAACATCATCTTACTGAGGAGTACCGGTATGCAGCCCCAGCTGCCTGTTAGATGCTCATGAGTTAATCAAACACACAGCCTCTTCACTACCCTCGCAGGTACCCGTTTGCTCCTGGGTGGGGAGAAGCAATTCATGGCAAAGTGTCTTGCCCAAGAGCACACGCATCACGGCGCGGTCTACATGTATATTCGAACCCACAACCTGTAAAGTTAAACAGGTATTAAATACGATGCACTTAAAAACTAGCTTTAAATTATAACCTCCAGGGTGGATTCACACAGCCTTTTCGCTCGTAAATTTGACGCGCGTCGCTTCGCGAAAAAGCGGTGTGGAGGGAATTTTGAGCCAAATACGCACAAGGGTAAATGGAAATAGCCCGCCATTTTTGTCATTTTAAACTTCCACTCCGTCGAGAGAAAATTGCCCAAACTGACACATATTGACCGCCAATGCAACAATTTTACGGCTACGCTGTTTTTCTTCCTCCGTAAATGTTGATACAAGACCTGTTAGTTTTCTGAAGGTATAGATTTTTGTACTGTGCAGATGTTATTGATTTTTCACATTTTCTTTCCTTCAGCGTTGAACATTTAAGTGCGAAGCCTTAACGTGGGGAGTTTCACATGTACTGTTGACCAAGACTTTTTAAGTTCATAAACTGCTGATGGAAAACACTTCCGAAAATCATCGTGTCACAATAAACACATAGCACCAACACAAAGCGGTGCATTAGCTTCTCTCCCCGCCATATTGATTTGCATAACACCTTTTTACCGATTTCATACCACGCAAGGCCTGCACATGATATTTCACAGGTGTATCTTTGACTATTAACTTAGCCTTTTACCAAACAAACTGCCGATGAAAAACTATTTTTCGCGTTACAACCTATACAATATACACACACGGCACCAATATGGCAGTACATAATCACATCCCGTTAATTGATTTACAAAACATCTTTGTTCCCCCAAATCGATTTTATACGTGACACTCCAATGCTGAAAAAAAAGGTTTGATTATCAAGTTGAAGTATAGTATATAGTACACGTTATTAAAATACTGTGTTCTGTCCCATGGATACATTTATTGATAAAATGTTTCCTTCAGATATGCGCAGTTTGCAATATCATGCGGGCACTTCGTTTTCAGGCGCGAAAACCAATTGACTCATTCGGCAAAGAAACTGTTCAGTTGACATGTTAACTGTGGTGTTTTGAAGGTCACACTGGCAATTTTTTTCCAAAGTCACGATGCAAAATCCCTTTAATGAGTCGACGGTGTGCACAAGCAGCACCGCATAGTAGTCGATGTCTATATTGGTATCTGCTCAGTTGGAAACAAAATGGGGTCGCAGAACAGGTCATGTCGCAATTATCTCTATAAAGGAACCACTTGTCTCCTCACCAATATTCCATAACACACGTATCTTTTCATAGTTGTTTTCTCTCGTAAAACGCTTTCCTTCTTAATATTTTCAATTATAATATATTTACAATATATTCTTGCAATGAAGTTTTTTGTTCGTTTATCACAAGATCAGCTTCCATACGCGACTCAGTTTTGGTTCAAATTTGGCTCGCGCCCAGGCTTGGTCAAGCAGTCACATCTTTATTTAATATTCGTCTCAAAACCCAAGTTGGTCCTCGTTCCTGGTTTCGTTTTGGAGAGTGTATTACGTAGAGTGTATTACGATTTCAAAGCATTTTGAAATAAGATCTTAAGATCGCCTAACGATTGGCAATTGCCAATAATTTTAAGATTTGTATACCAAACAACTGGCTGCCACTGCGGCCTGAAACAGATGCCCCATTTTTACATAATCATTTCAGGTTCAAAACTGGACGTTATATCAAGCCACCTCTCACAGATTTTGAGAAACCGAAGCTGGAATCCAAAGCGATGAGCCAAAGTAATCCCTCAGAAAAAGACGCAAATCCACAGAAGTCATTTCAATATTCCAAGTCTAGGTGGTCGTTTCGAAAGACGTGAAGCTTAAGTGGTCATTTCGAGGAAAAGACGCTCGCAGTAGCTTGGAGCACTTGTTAGCCTCGTAGTTAATTTGTTCGGAATCAAGCACATTGTCTTGGTGTCCTCGGTTCAATTTACGTAACCAGTCCAAGGCTGGCTCAGACAGGCTCGCCAGTGCGTACCGAGTTGACAATGGCCGTCTCATCTGACCATATGGACGGCCAACCCAACGGCCAGTGTCCACATGGCTACGAGTCTCGTTAGAGAAAGCATAGGTGGAGAGGAATTGCAAAGGTCTGAGTCACAACACGACATGCACACGCCCGTCTGATCCGTAGACTCCCGGCACAGATCGACTTCTGTGCAGTTGTAGAAGAATTTACATCCACGCGTGTAGCTCGTGACAGCACCGGCCGCCTTTTGTTTCACGACCTGAAAAAAAATACGGAATTTGAATAAGCGAACTGCTTATAAAAAGGTTACGACGATTAAAAATCACGTAACATTAGTTTACATTCATAGACGATGTGATATTTATTTCTATCTAAAGCCCCCTCTGTTCAAAATTGGTCGTCATTATGAGCGCGCATCCGGTTTTGCATAAATTTTGTTTGATTTTTAATGCTAAAGGTCACAAAATTCAAAGACGATTTGGCATTCTGAAACCAAATTGATGTAAATCACGATGCGTGCGCATAACGCCGGGCATGTTTTTGGTTTGTTGTGACGTCAGAGGGCACATCGTGTATACTGTCCTCTGTTGAAATGTACTTTCCAGTGTGCGCACGCATCGTGTTTTGTGTAAGGTTGGGAATTTACGTTTAATTCAGTAACCGGTTTGCATTTCTTTCAAGTGTCAGTTAACCGGTTAACCGTTCAGCAGTGTTTATGGGTGCATGCGCAAAATACGTCACTACCAAACCACTACATGTGGCTTAGTGGTTATGTCAGAGGCGTCACATTCAAAAAAAAATGACCCGAGACGTCACCCTAACCAGGGCGTTGGCCAACAATTTCGAGTGGAACGTATTGTGCGCAACCAACGTTCGCCAACGTTGGCCAACAAACTTTTAAGTTGTTCGCGATGTTCGCGAGTCATTTCACAATGGCGCACGCGACATGAAAGATGACAGACGATGGGTTGCAGTTTTTAAAATAGCAAATAAATTGCACCTTTCGTGGTTATCTCCCTGATCGCTTGCGATACACAATCAATAGCAACGTGTCACATTTCCTCAAAAGATTGGTAAGCAGCGGAGAGCCACATTACAACGTCGGTACGGCTGCCGGGACTGTGAGCGCCGCCATCTTGACAATTTATTTTGGCAAACAATCCATTCCACATTGAGCAAACGTTGGCGCCAACCTCAACAAACCGTTCGCGTGTTTGGAACGCAGCCCGGATTTGTGCCAAAGTTGATGCATGCGCACAACGGCATACAGTACTTTCCGTGACGTCGCGTCTTTGATTTATCTTCTTCGAGTTTGGAAATTAAAGCAGTACAATAATCCTTTACACTGAGACCTGGAATCGATTTCACAAAAGTTAAGACGAGTTTGATGCGTCCTTATGCGTATATACCAACGTCCCAAGATAAGAAGAGTGACCCTTCCTAATACCCCAGTCACATTTCCAAACCGTTGTCTTTCCGGGTAGTTTAGGGGCTATTTCTTGGCACTTGGGACTCCCTACGGCTGCCGGGCTATTTTTGGCTTCGGGCGGGCCCTCGGTTCATTTTAATTCGCACTTAAAATCAACTAGGGGTCCGGCGAAAAATACAAGCCGGATCCAAGGCGTAACCTAATCGTAAAAACATTGACAGGGCCCCCGCCGGTGCCCGGCCGGGCACCGGCCACATCGGGCGGGCCGCGATATTTTTTTTCCGTACCGCAGTTCGGCAAACATTGCTTCTGATTGGTCTAACCCCCATGCATACGTTGCATACTGATGTGTTTTGTCGATATAGCTACCTTAACATAACCCCACACCACACTCTTTCCTCAATTAATAGTGAAAAAAGGAATATGACTCAAAGGGGATTCGAACCCGCAATTATTCGATTGATAATCCCACGTCTTAACCACTTTAATAACTCCTGAGGACCTATATAGAGAGTATGAATATTCATGTACTTATAGGCGAACTTGTACCGGGTAGGCTGCCGTGAGTTAGGTTATGTGTACGGCTAGGCTGCCGTGTGTGCGCGCGTATAGGGGCTATGCATCACGTCAACATTTTTGAACTAGCTGTCTATATTCATTTTCATTGACGATTCCGCACGTAAATTGGACGCAATTTAACAAACATAAAACAGCAACCGCTTGATGAATTTTTGCAACAAAGGTATTTTTGAAATCTGTTGCAGCTGGTCTGTTGTTTGAAAGTGGTTTTAACTCAAAATATATATGCCAACTGCCGCTGTGGCACTCATGCATGTGTTTTGCTTCAGTATCAATCATAACTTTGTCTCAGTCGTCTTTTTTCCCATCAAACTCTCACTGTTTCGTGGTTTACAGCTCATAACAAGATGTGGAATTCAACTCCTCAATTCATACCCAATTAAATTATTTTTTTCAATTTCAAGACGGCCGTTCGTGTCCAAACCAACGGCCGCGATTCAATGAAATTTACTTCAAAAGAGAATCATTGTGAGCCACAATTTCATTTTTTTTCACAAAAAGATAACAATAAATTGTTGTCATAGTACAGAAAGTATTTTTCACGTTTGTAATTTGAATTACAAGGACGAAACAGGCATGGTAAACATACACTTCGTATGTTTTCCATTCAATACTACACAGGCCGTTTTGAGTTCTCCTCAGGATGACGTCACGCCCCTGTTTGTAAACAAACCAAGTGACCTCGAGCGTTTCAGAATTTCGGGTGAAGAGGGTTGGAACTAAATTGCTTTTTTAAACAAAAGACTGTCGGTTTTTGGCGGAAAACACGTTGTAATCGCGTTGTAGAAACATAAACTTCCATGATAAACAGGAAAACTAAAAAAATGTGGACGGGGGGATTCTAGCTGTGGAGCAGATACGCGGATTTTGTTCTTTTCATTTGAGCACGTCACGAGTCTACCAGAAGTTTGGAGACGATATAGAGTACTAAGAAAGTGAAAACGTCGCACTGGGTCCACACTTATAAAACCAGTGAACTGTTTCTCTGCGCTTTGGCAATGGACGTTTCAGATTACCAGCGAAAGTTTAAACCAATTTACCCTGGCAACGGATGTCACACTTTAGCAGTCTATACGAGTCACAAATAAATGATTAAGATGCAGACAAACAAAATAGCTGTGGATCCGATAATATTTGCAAATATTTAAACAGATTTGAGGTGAATTAAAACCCGACGACTTGTGATGCACAAATACATCATACATAATTCTGGCGCAGCCCCGACTATCAGACGATGCTGTAATTGTGGCATATTTTTAGAAACTTGTACTTCTCCGTCTGATCAAATATCCTGTCTGTATATCAAATTAGAATGTGTTTTTGCACTTTTCAAGAGCCCAGTGTTCGTTACTTTGCTTCTTAGGCTCGGCTCCTCCGCACACGTGAGGTCGTTTGCTGAGCAAACGGTCATTCGTGGCCGTTTGCTCAGCACTTGGCTCACGTGTGCGGTGGCTATTTTGCTGCATTTCTTGCCTCGCGAGGCCGTGAGCCAAAAATCTAACGTGTTTGATATTTTTTGCCTCGCGTGGCCAAAATTTCACGTGTGCGGGGGTGATGAGCCAAGTGCTGAGCTAAAATAAATGTAGCTGGCCAATTAAAAATCATCCCCATATTCACGTGATATGAATACAGTGCGCGCGGGCACCTCTAAGGTCACCAAACCTTTTGCTAAAGTGTGGTGACCTTGGCGGGGTTCGCGTGCGCGCGCTGTTTTCGTATCGCGCGCGTGGTTTTAATTGGCCAGCTACATTCATTTTAGCTCAGCACTTGGCTCATCACCCCGCACACGTGAGATTTTGGCCACGCGAGGCAAAAAATATCAAACACGTTAGATTTTTGGCTAACAGCCTCGCGAGGCAAAAAACGCAGCAAAATAGCCACCGCACACGTGAGCCAAGTGCTGAGCAAACGGCCACGAATGACCGTTTGCTCAGCAAACGATCTCACGTGTGCGGCGGGCTTAAGATCAGCCATTTATTTTATTTTGCTAAATTCATTATGGGCAAAGCTTTTGTGCATTTTAATAATTTATTCTTCGCGCGGTTCAACATCCGAACAGCCGTCGACACGTCGACGGACATGATACATTAATCCGTTCATTCAAATTCAATGCGTTTCTACACCAGCATTATCAGTTTCAGGCTTTTCTGATAAGACTGTCTGATTTATAGTGTCTCTGACTTTTCTAGTGGTTTTTATAGAAAAGCTCTGAGCATACGCTGCAGGACATTGAATTAATTACGGCTAGCAGCACAAAAATGAATGCGCACAAAAGTCATGCACTTTTTAAAACATTCTTCTGTTGAAAAAGAAATGATTGCCATTTTATGTGGTGTTCGTTAGCACTATACAAACACTTTCAGTAATTTTTTACTGATCAACTCATGAAGTAAAAGTAAAATGATACAATAGCCTTTAAGGCCGCACAAGCTTTCCTTTCCTGTTTGTAGAGTAAGTAAAAATAGTATTTGATTGCACAGACACGGTAAAAGCCCGTACAACAACAGTACGGATCCAGTTTTTCATCGGGATTACTTCTCACAGCAGCGGATTACTTTTCAATCTCGTCCAGCGTCACTCGAGAAACATTCCCTGAAATTGGACGCGATACTATAGCGCTAACCCCCGCACCAAAAAGGAGACTCGACGGTCGTGAATGTAAAGAAATAAAGATCAGATTCCACCAGTTTTTAAGGCAGAATTATGATACAAGAAAACGACAAAACACAAGTACGAGTGCACTCTCCCGCGAGCGCGAAAACATGATGAAGAAAAGTGTTCTTTCGAGCACGTGGCTCAATCAATAACAGCACGAACGAAGCTTGTTGATAGAGAAGGAAGACTTCGGAAAACGGAAGAGGGCATCTCGAGTTGGCTCAGCTAATCCAGCGGGAAAAAATCCTGAGGGTTCTGGTTTCCTTCGGCGAGTATTAAAAAATGAAATCAAATCGGCAGAGCTGCAACAAGCGCGGGGAAAACTACGACTAACGTGCCGTCTCACGTGTCACTGGGGAACACTGAAACATGATGTGTTCTATAGTCGACAAGAAATACAATAGGAAAGATAATATTCACTCTCGGTGCAAGCTGATATATGGACTTACACGTAGAGAATCTTCTGTGTATAGATGTCTTGCATAGATGTCTTGAACTATCCTTTCAATGCGTCACAAAAGCACTACAACAGATGGGATATATTTTGGATACCTAAATAACGAAAATTCCCCATATCGCAAAGCCTCGAAAGATGTTATGGGGAAAACAAGTTTCTTGTATAATACCGGTAACTTATTTATTTAATTTTACTCTTTCTGCATGGTATACTCAGAAAAAAACCAGAAAACCAGTACTGAAACGAGCGTTTTGATGTTCTATTATGGGAGTTTGGTGTGAACAGATTCTATATTCTGCAAATACCATGGTGATAAGATCGGGTCCGTTTTGGAAATGGAAAGAAAAATGGATAACTGGGTAAAAAATGTGGTAAAAACGTAACCGATAGATATATAAACTCACAATGATATTTATAGTTCTGGCTCATTATTATGCTTTACCACATTTGAAGTGTTCTCACGGTTTGGTTTCAAAGCTGCTAGTATGCAAATACACTAGTTTGACACGACGTTTCTCTGATGCAAAAACGATATCGTCATCTGTAAGTGCGATCCAATTTCTTTAGACGTTCACTTGAAATATGTGCTGGTATTGCAGTCTAAACACGAAATTCTCATTAGATACCAAGAGTGTATATAAACAAATAACTACAAGTCGTGTCATATATTCTGCGGGTAGTAATCATACCGTAGTGATCCCATCAAATGGTCCAATTACGAACTACAGAATCCTGACTTTTGTATTCTTTAAAGCAAATTATATTTACCGATATCTTTTCATATTCGAAATCTATTATTATGCAAACAAAGTGTTACAGCTATGTTTTAGGCCGGGGTCACACGGGAAATCTCGTAGCTCTATCATGATACGAGAGCGGACATACGCCAATCTATCATGATAGTATCACAATATAAAACACCTCGATGATGATAATTATCGTCGTTCACCTATCAGATACTATATCATGATAGATTTGGGGTCACACTTTATAACATATGTATACATGTACACGTATGTGCGAAATAATTTGTGTAGGTTGTGCCCACTGTGGTTGTGCCGGCTTTGTGGATTTTTGGAGTAGTAAAACAGTCATTTGAAAGACAATCTCATTACGCCAATACGAAGACGTGACGAGTTGGACGGCAAACACGCTAGGCATTTGTCACAAAGATCATTCTAAGTTTGTCACAAAATATCGTTTATATTGTACTTTTAAGTGGAAGCGCCTTGCCTGCAGCCCATATCCCGTGAATGCACAAATACGGCTGCATGTACTATAGAAATAAATCGCTTTCGTTTCGATCGCTCCTAAACTTCGCGCAAAAACAATATTCCATCCTGAAATGTTGACTTGTTTGTTTTTCAAGGAACGATTTTGATTCTATGGCATGCACACGCGGCCTTCGTACCGGGGTCATTTTATGCACATGCAGTTACTCGTTAAAAAAAATGTCAGAAAGGTAGAAAGATTTCAGAACTTCAAGACTGCTGTAGAAGGTCATTTTTGGAAACTTGTCATCGCTTTAGTATTTTAAGACTGATATATACATTTAACCAGTCGAAGTTAAATTTATGTTTTATGGACGAATGCAACACAGGCTGGGTATCATCAGCCAACTTATGCATGTACAGGGAGGAATCATACTGAGCCTCTTCGTGAGTAAATTCGCAGAAATCACTTTCACACTCAACAAAACAAGAAAACGCACATCTACTGTCATCTACCAATTTGAATTCAATTTCGTAAAAGTTACGTAGCACATGTCTGGCAGACCCAACAAAGTCACAAGCTATAGGCTATTGGTGCAGATGAAATTTACAATGCTTCAAATGAATGGTGTGAAATTTCGCTCCACTACAAACTCCTCAAAAAGTTTGGAATTCGTGTTTCCATCATCTCAGTTATTTGTCACCTGTTCATATCATGGTGCATATCAATGGAAAGCTCATTCGTTGCTTTTCACAATGACACCGCATTTGTAAAAATAACAGTGCATTTGGCAACTCTGTTCAGAATTTGCCAAACATGTGAAATTACGACCAATGAAATCTCTATCAGTAATAAGGAATAAACAAGACTGTTTTGAGTTGTTTGTCCCACAAATACATGATCATTTCAAATGGATCAGCACTATGAAGGCATACAGACTTTCCAATTATACAGGGTGTATCAGAAAAAAGTAGACACTCATAAAATTGTATAGATAAAATGAACATTGTATATTATATTTATAAAATTGGGTCACAAATATCGGTAGACATATAGGTTTCATGTTTTCATTAACGTCGTCATCATGTTGGGAAATTCACGCCTGACTGAACCAGAGCTAGTTTTGTAAACAGAGCTAGTTTTGTAAACAAAGCTAAAACTAATTTGCGCATAAAAATGGAAGATGCATAACAGGATCAAGCTGAGGAGCATGAAATGTCAATTTGACATGTTCTTTCTTTGCTATCAGCTTTTCAGAAAGTTTAGCTAGCCACTCAGTCCTCCACGTGACCTTTTTCTGCACACACATTTGCACGGTTAACGTTAACACCAATTACACGCCTATAATCACTGCTGTGTTCCGCCCGAGAAAGGTGACTTTGGTTCTTATTCATCTTCCCAGGTCATCCAGTTTCATGGACAGTAACAAAAACTTAAGATGTCCCCACAAGAAAAACCAAGACAAGTGGTGTTAGGTCTGGTGATATTAAGGGGACCTTTCCGAAGTACATTTTACAAAATTACCAGACCTAACATCGCTGGACTTTTTTTATGGTGACATCTGGAGTCCAAATTTTGGTTACTGTCCATGGAACTGAATAACCTGCAGAGACAAATAGGAACCAAGGTCGCCCTTCTCAGGCAGAACAGAGCATTGATTATGCCTGCATTTTGGTGTTACGCTAAGCGTGGAAATCAGTGTGAAGAAAAAGACGGTTACAGACGATTGCGGGGATAGTTAAACCTTTCGAAAAGCTGATTGCATCTTCAATTTTGTATGCGCAAGTTATTTTTAGCTTTGTTTACAAAACTAGCCGCTGTTCGGTCAGGCGTGAAATTCCTAAAATGATGACGACGTTACTGAAAACATAAAACCTATATGTGTGAGCCAATTTTCTAAAAATAATAACATTTTCATTTTATCTACAATTCTATGAGTGTCTACTTTTTTCTGATACACCCTGTATGACAAACAGTGCAAACAAATTTTCAAACTTGTTATAGGAGTTATGCCCGTTTTAAATAGTTTGTTTGGAAAATGATGTAAACTCACCGTGCAACTTGGCGCTAATTCGAAGTATTTGAGTTGCCCTCCTTCCGGCCGAGTGATCGAGTACGGACACTGAACCGTTTCCTTCACTTTCCCGCTCTCACACCGCGACAACCTGGTGTCAAAGTCCGCTTCATACTCGTAGGCACTGCACCGATAGCACTCCAGGTACTCCGTCATTCCCTCAGTGGCCGCTTGGCAGCTCACTCGCAGGACCAGGAGAGCTAAAGACGAAACAACAAACCGGGAGATCTTGGTTAGCCGTGGAACTTCCATTTTTGGATTGCCTACACATGACGAGCTGGTATCCGGATAGGGCCTTTAAGGTTTGCCTGCATGCCGACCCTGGCGTGCGGACGACTATGATTCGTATGCATAAGATCCTGACGGCTATTTATAAAGTCCAAGTTGAAAAAAATACTGAAGCACCACAGGTGGGTAAAACTTTGAGGTGAATTGGAATTATTTCTTTGTTAGAGTCGACAGACTCAACTTAATACATCTTCTACCACCAGTGGAGGAGAATCCCACAAAACGTTCAAAAGAGTTGATGTGTTTAAAATAGACCAGCAAGGGAGATGTGGCGACCATAGAGAACCCAAATCGTTTGTGAATTGGTGAGCACATTCGGTACCAAGCAGTATAGTCAACAGTATCGACGGTGAGCGTGCTGCAAGCGCCAATCATTGCATGCACCACGTTATTATAAGAAACCTTTCCGCGCAAGACATGACAAATTCAGTGATGTGTGCATGTTACACGCTTGCGCGAGAATTCCACTGCGGCACTGTTGTAATTTTACCGATTGAGTGGAGACGTGAACAGTGTCTCCGTGGATGAAATACTCCTAGATAATTTGGCAACTCGAAACGGCGGGGAAAATGAAATTGGTAAAATAAGAACTTTTCCTTTTTTGTGCTTTTTAACTTCACTGGCGAATTCGTTTCAGTGAAAATCATTTAAAGGAGCTTGTTCAGATTTTTCCAGAAAATGGATTGTGTTCTAACCTAACAATCATATAACATACCTCCCCAAGATACTATCCAGTGGAAAAAAACAGGACATTTACAATCTCCAATTTGGATGTGGAAACGGTTGGTGTAATCACTGCACTATATGTAACCGGAATACTGGATAAATTAGTTTACAAAACATCGGTGTTTTGTTACGATATCCTTCATATGTGTGGATTGGGAGCGCGAAATTTCAGAATGGTAATGAGAAAAATATGCCAAACGATATGGTATCAAAATCTTAACACCCATGGGAAAAATGGGGGCCGGGTTCAAACATGTGATCTGGACACACTCCTTTAAGCCGCCGCTGTTTCGGGGCTCAGTTCGGTGGATATAAATTTCGCAAGGCGGTGAGGTTTAGTCATGCTTATAGAGAAACGGGCCCGTTTCTCTTCCTCCTCCGAGTAACCCGACGAGGAAATTTGCTTCGCAACGAAATTAGACAGGTGTATATTTCTGATGGATGGTCTATATAAGTTAATAACTCTTCGTCCCCGCGACTATGCTGAACATAAACATGGGGAGGTTGTGCTGACTAAGTATTAACTACCCTTCGGAAACTACAGGCGTACAACAGATTATTCCTTATACGTTACTCCGTAAACGAAATAATTACGGTATACTAGTCCGTGTTTGCAAGACCCTTCATTTGAAGGAATGGCATTTGTTTTGTATACAAGCACATGGGGCCAGCCAGACAATTTAAGTTTACCCCGGAAAATGTGGGTCAATCTTTTATGGGAGCTTAAAGATGCCATCGCCGTGCTTTTGGCTCTGTCTAAAAGGGGAATTTGTAGTGTTTGGGAAAATTACCGGCAAATAAGAGTAATTAGAAAAACGGACTGTTCAAATTATAGAAAATCCTTCTTTTCGACCTAAAACATTACAATCCATTTTCCTGATACAGAACAGCCATGAGACTACTGGTGTCCATGAAAATCCACGTGATGCAGGTCTTATTTTCTACGTGCATAACTCAACTGCGAGCTCCAAAAGGTTTATATTTTTAATTACAACAAAAATACGTATGCAAAGCACATACTTCAACCGCGGTCATCAACCTATCCCGCTATTCCCCCGGCCCAAGAGCTCGAAACTACCCGCACAACGCAGCGTGTCCGAGGATTATAAAAAATAAATAAAAAAACTCAACTCACGCTGCAGGGCATTTAAAAATCCGTAACACGCTGTACGCGAGGGATTCGACCGAATAACGGTTACGGATTTACAAATCGCGCCCTGTTTTTGTGATCGATGATTGACCATTTTGAAGAACGTGTATGTTTTTGTTTTCTTTCTGACAATTATTGAATCAGTTTTCCTGGTTAATTCTGAGGAGACGGGGCTCTGTTTGCTTAGCGACGAGTTTGACTCCCCTTTGGCGTTTTGGGCTCTGCAAAATATAATAACGTGTGCTGGGCACTCATAAAAAAAACGGCCTTACCCGAAAACTGTTAATCGTATAGCCTTTCTTTTCATTGTGTTCATTTATATCTACCCAGAAAAATTGCTCCAAATCGCTTTTTGTTGGATTATTTATCAACACAGTATATATTTAATATTTTTTGTACCGTATGCAGGCTTTGAATATAGTACACTGCTCAGGCGAAATTTAAAAAAGATATCGCATTTTTTTGTACATGGTTTCTTACAGTAAAATATATTAATATAAGGCATACCAGATATGCCTTATTATATAGCTGTAAACAAAAACTTAAAATAAATCCAAGACGCACAAAAAGGGGGAAATATGAGTCTCTTTTGTCAGCAGTATATATACATATTCTGGGGAACAGTCTACAGAAACTTTTCAAATCTGAGCCATGAGGCCCAGTGCATGACAGCATCCTGTATGTTGGACTTCAGATATCATCTATTCCGAACGAAAATTCTACAATAGGATGGGACGTTTAACAAAACAAAAAAATAAAAAAAATGAAAAACCGGTCTTGCCGAACGTTTAAACAAAACCCAAATTTAAAGAATTTACTAATATTAGTTTTCAGAGGGTTATTGTATTGACTTCATAAAATTCAAATAAATGTATATGGGGTCGTAGTAAAAGTTTGACCAGATAAAGGTTCAACGATTATTTTGGGGGCCTATAGGGGTATTGTGTGTATACCTTGCACATGCATCTATAAATATCAGCAACAATCTAGATAGCGTCGGCCGAACGGGTTTAACTATGCATTTGAAAGAATTGCAAACCGGTTTCTGAATTAACCGTAAATTCTCGTCCTTATTTATATAGCAAGTTGACGTATCAAATAAATACGCCACAAACTGAATCTTAAGTCGGCTATTGCAGAACATTCATAGGGGAATAAGCTACTTTTGATTTTTCCGCCGCAAACGTAATTAGTACTGTCAGTGCGTTTCCGAGCGTCAGTGATGAAAGATCGACATTAGGGACTGCCGTTTACTGGCAGGATTTCGTCCTGATAACATTATATTTATGAGTCCGATTGTCTCAATCAACGATATGCCTAAACTACCCTTGGCAAACGGAAGATTCTCATTTTAGCCGTCTATATTTCTTTCACTTCTCGCTTATTCTGCGGTATACATGTGGCAGAATTACAGTGTACATATATTCTTTCTAAAATACGGCTCTCCTGTAATGGCGGCTTGCACAGTAGTGCTCAAAAGGAGGGGTCTACAAACGCAAACGTCAAGTTTTAGAACGGATCGCTATCAGTGTGGGTTCACAATGAGCCTTTTTGCGCGTAAATGCGACGCGCGTCGCTTTTAGAAAAAAGCTTGAAGTTTGGAGTGAAACGACGTACTGAAAACCACATACTCAACTTGGACGGAAAGAATGTTTCATAATGTTGTGGTTTTCAGTGCTTCGTTTCCCTCCAAATTTCTTCTACACAAAGCGACGCACATCGCAATTTACGCGCGAAAAGGCTCATACAGTGTGACTCCACCCTATAAGCAACACTGAAATCGTTATTGCGTAATCAACCTCTCTGTTTCGCTAAACCTACTGAAAATTGAAGATTAAAGTGGTTCCAACTGTCCAATGCAATGAATTCTCCCCAGAAAATGTTACAAGAAAGCGATAATTGAAGTAGAATTTATATAAATGCGTGTGCACGTGTATTTTTACATGCAGGGTGTCCACCTGTAAACAAAAACAAGGCTCCTGACTATCGTGGTATCTTTGTTTACTTTACACTTTATACGAATATAGCATTAAATAGAGGAGGCACTTATCATAGGACATCTAGTGGAAAATTGATTTTCAATTTTCTGCTTCTTCCTTGTCCTTTCGGTAATGTGTTCTCACGGGGACTATCGATCGCGTAGCTGGTATGCCAGGGTAGCGGGGGTGGGGGAGGGGAAACTGTCTAGTTTCCACGTGATAGAAGGACATTTCAGTAAAAACACAACTTGAAATTTACTCAGCATTAGCAATCCGCGTACATCCGGTGAATGATTGTGGCGAATTTATCGCGCGTAAAAGCAGATTGATTCGTATTTTTAATTTGCATCAGGGAATGTGTATGTACAGCAGAGTGATGTTTGTGTTGCGTTCTGCAACAGGGAAACAGTAATGAATTTTCATTGAATACATTTTGATTTTAACAAAGCGAACGTGACTTTTATCTCGATGGACGATTTAGCAATAAGCCAGTTGCGTGATGGATTTGCATAAGTCCTAGAGTCCTGCCTCTGCGCTATGGCGCTCGCATAATAAGAGAGTCATGCACCAGACTACCAGGCCGTTGGCAACGGTTGCCAAGTGGCAAGGGGGTGCACGCTAGAACATGTTAACCTCGCACATTACTCTATGCATTTTGAAGCTGGACCATCCGAAATTACATGTTGAAATGAGCATGTTGAAACATACATGTACTCGCCATGAAATTTCGTCAAAATAACGAGTTAGAACGTCTTGTTTGACTCGAAATGGACGTTAACTTTGAAAGCTGGATCGTTCCCAATCTGTGCATGATAAATTCAAGAAAAGAGTAACGATTTCGGGTTATGAGACTGGTTTAAAGTTGCCGATTGAACGTCGAACCCTCATATGTGGCAGCATACATGTATATATCCAGTCCTACCGAATCGGTTAACCTTTCACAAATCCAACAAAAGCGGAAACCTGTAATTTCCCTATCACCTATGCACGGACTAACGCACCAAAGACCCCAGCCGCAGAGAGCGACCTTTATTTGCATACGAGTCGTGACTGGATTGAAAATACCGCTTCCTCTGCTCCAGGCAAAGTCCAATTTGTCCTCGTTATTTCTTCGTCTCCGCCTTTCCGGTGACTGGTTTCATTTTGTCGCGGTCGGCGAGGACTTTCTCCGCCGTAATCTGATGGGACATCCCTCGCGAACGCACAACCTTCATTTTGTCAAAATGTCTGGACCGATTACAACCTTATTTATTCCGTCGGTGCGCAAAGAACAAGGAGTTAAACGTAATCAACTACAGTGTATATGGGCGCCGCCATTTTGGAATAACGCTAAGTGCAACGTTCCCTTTGACCTTTTTGCATCCGTAGCGGTTAAGGTGTTTACATTTTTCAAGAAATGTATTTTGTTTTAACCTAACAAGATATATTTCCCCATATACTATCCATGGGAAGAAAACAAGAAATTTGCAATCTCAAATTTCAATATGGAAGAAAAACTATTGGTGTAATCATGGAGGAAAGGTGTAATCAATGTACTGCTTTATATTTAACCAGATCAATTACTATACACAATATCCGATAGCCTTATAAATATATGGATTGAGAGCATGAAAATTCAGAATGGTAGTGAGAAAAATGACATTTGTTTTCAGTATGCACCTGTCAATTGCAATTCCGGCCCTGGGGGACCCGGGACTAGCGGGGACTAGGCCGGGGATGTCCAAGTGGCCCAGCGTGATACAACGTCCCCGCACAATCCCGGCCCTGACATGCGGGGCCGGTAGGGTGGGGCAGCACATTTGTACAACCCCGGCTATGTCCCCGCTATTGTCCCGGCTAGCGGGGCACGTTTTTTTGTACATCCCTGGCTATGTCCCCGCTACTTTCTCCAAAGTCCTGAGTCCCCCGGGGCCGGGATTACAATTGACAGGTGCATTACTCACAAACAAAAATGCTTCACGCACGTTCAGAAGGCTCTCTGGTCGTCAAAACAGTTACACGTTTTGTTGTGCATGCAAATCAAAACGCGAGAAAGATTTTCAGGGTAAATAGACAGTTGGAAGCCAATGCCTTTGACATTTTAAGGTTTGACAACTCTTCCAGTTAAAATTACCTTTGCGATAACAAATGCACAGTATAGTGTGGCACTGAAAATCTCTGTCACTATAGAAAGTAGGCCCTACTATACACTGAGAAAATAGCTGTTTACAAAGATTAATGTAGAAAAAATTGTAACCTAAGCTGGAAACGTCACCCAAAACGGATTTGAATTCCACATTGAATACGACAGTATAGAGCCAGGCCTTCATTATTATTGGACACCTGTCGAGTTGACAACACTAACGGTACCAAATCCTTCAATGTGTACATACTTTCCCATAGGACCAATAGGTTTACAAGTAGTTTAAGACAGCACAACACGAAATATTATTGCCCGTCAAATTTAATTGCTGATGAGTTGCTGATGAGATCGGCTGTGAATCGTGTGGTATTTAACGTCCTTATCTTGCACATTTATGCAAAACATGATGCGTGCGCACAACGGCAGACATAATTTCAATAGAGGATGCTTTAAAAAATAACATACGGTATATATGGAAACTATTTTCGAGGGGAAATTCCCGGCTAAGATAATTGAATAAAACCAGAATACTTAAGGGGATTTTCGATCTTTCTCCAAAAAAAAATCACGTAGAGTTCTTTGCCAAACACAAGATCAAGTTTGCGCATGACCAGAATAGTCCACCCGCAGGCGGATCGCAAGACAAACGTGTATATGCAATATGCCAGAGCGTGCATGCGTGTGCTTGTAGAATTTTTATTATCGCAACTTTCCCGCCAAAATGCCAGTGGCATTTTAGCTTGCCAAACGGGAAAAGCTGTCGGCGCCAATGTTTAACCTTTAGTGTGTGTGTGTGATTACTTTATGTGGCTTGCGTGCAGGAGTTACGCGTGACCAGTTACGTTAACGGGTAAGCACGGATCTGCACGTCCGAACAAGTGACTTGTTTATTATTTCTTTCCATCTAGACTATTTTGCCGTGGTACTCCATGCATATAAACTAGAAGGTGTTAATATCACGTGACACTTGTGTCTTTAAATTCACTGTGTGTGTGCCTCCCAGCCCAAGAATTTAGCTGCATACAAATTGCCAAGGTTTCAGAAGTGCGTGTCTCAATAGAAAGGAAGAACGGACAATACACATAGAAAGAAAGCAACTATATTTTATCTAAAACCTGGTGTTAGATTCCAGCTCCAAACTGTCCAATTTCTGGTACACTGGATTTTCATTCAAACTTTGTTAAAGCGTCGTATCCATTTAAAAGTGTCCGGTTTCCGATATTTCCTCCGCAAACACGTCTCCAAAAGCGCGGGAGGAAAGCTCCACTTTACCCCGTGTTGTTTTCGAGATGGCTTAGGTACAAAATGTATCGTTCGAGTGATGAAAGACGTCGTTAGTTTTTCGGCGTATCCATTTCGGGATCCGAGTCGGGAGTTATACGGGATCCTTCCGCAGACAAGGCGCGACGTTTCCCGTCTCAAAGAATAAGGGCCCATGAAATCTCGTAATCAATTCTCGCAAGATGAAATGAGCACTGCGGAGCATTCATGCGTCTTTCTTTTATTTGATTACCGAGATAGAGGATGCTAACGCGATAAAAGCAGAGGGGAAAATGGAAAATTCAATCACCCCATGGAACCTGGGGAAGAGACATTAAAGGGGAGCGATTCTTTTGAAAGAAACCGAAGACATCGATCGTTGCGAGTTTAGAAATACGATATCAAAAGAACGAGCCGAAATTTAATTTGTTAAGTAGGTCAGGCTATCCTAATGGAAAATAACACCAGGTTGCGTATCTGTTAGCAATAGACAGTTCACAATCCACTATATCCACTAAAGCCTCAGTCACACCGTATCGTACGATTTCTGGATCGTGCGATTTGTGGCGATTTAGCCGCCGTACGACCAATCGGCAAGGTTTGCTGCAATCTCCATAGTCACATATACTGCGATTGCTCTTAAGAATGATTGTATATGTTATAATATACGATTGGTGTTGCGCGTGGTCATGCGATCACTAACGATTGGAGAAGATCAATCGCATGTTATCGTGCTACGAGTGGTGCCGATTAATCGTACGATCAATCGTGGCGACCTGCGACCGGGAATCGTACGACAGGTGGCACCACCAGTCGCAGGTGGCATGACCAGTCGCACGACCAATCGTGCGACTGCTTGACCCGCGGTCATGCACGACTGGTGGTGCGACCATGCGCGACTGGTGGTACGTGGCTGGTGGTATACCTGTCTGCGATTTGGAATCGCATGCAGGGTAGACATTTTGAACACGACCATCGACCTTGCTGCGACTGATTTTGCTCTGGTGATCACCCATGCACGACCTCTGCGACCAGACGTGCTCTTTTTTTGCCCGCGATTGTAACATTTTCCGGTTACAGCTAGGTCGTAAACTGTTAGCCGGTCCGGTGTTCACCTATCATGATACTATCATGATAGATTTGGGGGTCACACTGACAAAATCTCGTAATGCTACTATAGTAATACTATGATAGAGTGCAATCTCGTAATTCGTGTGACCCGGCCTGAGGCTTAATGCTGTTCTCTTGTGGCATTCGCTCCTTGGACGGAACCGTCATATTATCAAAACAGCGAGGTTATACTTGCATGAACGATGACTTCCTCGCGGAGTAATTCTTGGGTTTCACTTTCTTGACTACCGGTTGCTATCCGTCATTACTGTGTCCATACTATGACACGCCTAAGCGAAAATAATTCAACACTGATATCATTTAACGTTGACGCATATTTTCGCAAATTTTGACTGTTTGAAACTGGCATACCGTGCTTTTGTTGGCAAGTTTTTAAAAATGTTGAGACTTGTTTTTCAGGGTTGATGACAAAATTAGTGTTGCTTCTTTCCGCTTTGGTGTGCCATACGCGTGACGACACAACTATCATATTCGCCATTACTGTGTCCATACCATGGCACGCCAAAGCGAAAAATAATTCAACACTTATAATTCTGCCATCAACCCTGAAAAACAAGTCTCAACATATTAAAAAAATTGCCAACATAAGCACGGTATGCCAGTTTTAAATAGTCTATCAAAATGTAAAGTCATGCCAATTTGTTTTCTTGCGCAACATTTGCGAAAATATGCGTCAATATTAAATGATCGGTGTTGAATTATTTTTGCTTTGGCGTGCCATAGTATGGACACAGTAATGGCGGAAAGCAACCGGTTGTCAAGAAAGTGAAACCCAGGTATACGCCGGTTGCTGTGGCTTTGATATTGATGATGTAGTGATCTGATGTAAAACATGACGTTATGTAAAGGAGCCCAATTGCAAGGAGCCCAATTGCGTCATTTTTTTGTCGTTAAAAAGTCAATAAGTATCGATATGAAATAATGACAAGTTGATGTTGGGGGAAAATGGCTGAACAACTAAATACAAATTTTCGATCTGTGAACAAAACCGATTCGCAATAGGTCTCAGGTTCGTGTCCTGATCAATCATTTTTGAAATGGAAAATATTTCCAAATACTCTTCGTCCCGTTCAAATCGCATTTTTCATGTTGCGTGCTTCTCTTATATAGTGTTATTATAGTGTTGAAATTTCAACTCAAAGTTTCTTTTCTGAGTCTAAGACATAAAAGCACTTTTATCTACCCATTTGTAACACGGTGTTATCTGAAAATACATGGATCTTACTATAAAGTGGTAGGTAAAATAATAGTGTACTCATAGTGTAATAAAATAACTTTAAAACATTCCCTATATGTTCACAGCATTTTAATCGCAGACTTCAAAACAAGTTAAAAACTCTCGGAATTAGCAAATTTACGATGCAAGCGAAACTACTTGACTAAAATTAGTACCTTGTTTCTTTCTATTTCAAATAAAGCTGTTTATGACGACTAAGTCAAATTTGTCAAGACGGGTGATCTCTTTTTTGCCTAAGGGTATTGCTTTAATTGTTATTACCGAAGCGCGCCAAAATTCGATATAAAGTCAATTTGCCACGGGTTTGCGTCTCGGAACAGCGCTTGAAGCATTTCAAAGTCTAGCGCGTGCAACGGGTTAATGGGACTCGTTCGAGATGCAACTCGTATGGCCCCAAGTTCTAAAAAATAGCCGACGAATCTAAATTAATTTGCGTTTCATTATATAGTCTTGGGGAGAGAGAAGAGGTGAAAGGGTTAACGCTGGCTCTTTGAGCCCCGGCAATTGGTGCTGACACGGGCCGCCTGATGCCGGCGGCGACCCGGTAAATAAAAGGCAATTTCAACGGAATGGAGGTGTGATCGTAGTCACGTAAAACAGCCGTAATGTGACGGGTGAGATACGTTTTTGCACTTTCCGCATGACAGGCCTGGCTGGTTCCCATAGAAACATCTTTTAATTTGGAAATTTCAAGCGATGTCATGAACGTTTAGGTGGTTTCAACTTATTTCAATATACCCGATTACATAGCCCCGAGCGATGGCGCTGCGTATTAAAAGCTTGACGCATATCTGTTTAATGTCGCTCGCAGGTTTCCTCATTAAAGTGGTATATCTGTCAAGTATGTGCCATACATAGAGTTGTATAAGCCGTTAGGCTAAAGGGCGCACTCGGACGTTTTGCCGGCTTCGCATGTAGAGCGGCAGCCATGTTTTGCCGTGGCAAGAGCTGGCGTTCGCGCACGATGTACAGCAAGCACTTTACGGCATACAGCTGCGTGTAGTTGTCAAAGAAATGGCATTTTGTTTCACGAGTGAGGAATTTTATTATCTAAACCACCTATTTAACAGATATATTAGTTAAAACGGAACTCAAAATGAACTGAACATTGCCGTTTCCAGTTTGTTCCTTCCTCGATCATGTGATGATGTCCATGATCGATGATCGGTCATTGTCAGCACTGACCAATGTCATATTTATGTCCTACCTCGACCCACGTTTGTACTACCATTGGGTACTGTTTTTTTTCACTAGGTAGATGCTCTACCAGCTGAGCTATAAGGCACAGTTGGTATACTCCTCAGGTTTTCCCTATATAGACCAAATTCTTCTGTTGGGGGGCCCCTGTCTAACGCGGCCAGTGCACCAGTATTTGTGTGTGTACAATCCCAGTGGCAGTTAAACCTGGATAATCTGGCCACATACAGTAAATCGCCTTAATGAATCAACCTACTGTGTACAATTTTATGAGGAGCTTTTAATTGTTATTAAAAAGTTAACAAATGTTTACTTTTTAACGAGGGACTATTTCATATACTTCACTTTTAGCTGTTTTTCAGCAATACACATGCATTGTGGTATGTTTTAGGATGTTTGTATATCCATGCATATGCCCACTGTACCGGCATATAAAGGCCACCTGTTTATTTTGGCCACATTTGGTCGGTCCCTTGGGTGACCACTATATACAAGTTTCACTGTATATAGTAGAACCAGGCCCATTGACGTTCATCAAAAGAAAATTTGTTTTATTTGGTATTCGTGGCTGGATGTGTTGGATTTTGAATGGAAAAATAAAGTTTTCTTGCTGTGAAAATAGCACTTGGAAATTTATTTACGGCTGCCGTAATATAGCATTTGCATTTTATGGCGAAACCACAACACCATTGCGATACAAAACTCAGTTACCGTACATGTACGGCGTACAAAACAAGATGTTCAACTTGACTGTAGACATGGCATTTTAAGAAAATCCAAATAAGAATGGCAAGTACATGTATGCTAAAAAGTAGTACTACCAGTATTTCCTATTTTGGAATGAGGATTACAGACCAAAATATGTTTTAAAATACCGAGAAAAATCGCCACGCGTACACACAAACACATGGTCATCCGGGTACTTTTCGTGAGTTGTTGCCACAGTATAATATGGCGCCCGGAGCACCACGGTGGGCCGGCGGCTTTGTACACGAGGCATGGCGACTGCGCACTCTAGCCTTACGGCTTATACTCTATGGTGCCATATCACTGTATTCAAGTATTTTGTATATGTGCGAAAATGTCCAATAAGCATACGCATAATTTAACTTCGACTCGGGTGTAACAACCACTGCTCTCCATGAATGAAACAACCGTCCAACATCTTGCTTCAGGTCAGTCATCGCCTTGTCTGGACTGGTTATACTCATCGATATATATACACTGGATGAAGCAACGACGTCTAAAATTAGAGCCACCGTCCGCCATTGTACCCCACCAAATACAATGCCTTGCCTAGATTGGTCATACTGTCTTCACTAGTCTATACATCATGGTCCACATGTGTTAAGTGGAATGCAAGCGATCGCATGGACCGGGGAGCAGTTTAGGCCAAGCATTGTTCGTGGGGCACGTGGCTTCAATTCTCGTATAGCCAACTGCTATTGCATACTTCATCCATTGTATATATATCGATGGTTATATACGTCTGGTGTACTGACGTACTTTCTTTCACATTCACAATTGGTATCTAGGCCTACTTGACCAGACTAAATTGTTTGTTGCTATGTGGTGCACGCGGCAGGTGTGAAGTACAAAATCAATATCGTGTTTACCGTAGGAGAGAATGGCATAAAGCAATCAGACTGTTGGTTGCTAGGCAATCAGGCGAGCACCACGTAGCAACAACAGCATAGTATGTGACTTTCTAAACTGCACCTCCATTTGAAAGTCAAAATTTCGGAACACCAGCTATTATGCAAATGTTACACGCAAAAAGCTTCTATTCCTGCATAAGCATCTGCAACTGGGTTCGAGACTTTCACAGCACGAACTGACGTCCAAAGTAATCACTAATTCTAGATATAGATCGGTAAAAGGAACACGGACAAGCGGCCGGCAATAATTGATTGGAAAATTAGACTCCCCGCTTCCCAAATTGATTTGTCGGTATGAAATAGCACCAACGCATTGTCTGGCGACAGAGACATTTAGAAATGTCGGGAAGTAGGCGAGTTGCATTTCGACTAAGTGTCTAATTTGCGGAGCCAGTGTCTGAGGCAATGTCAGTTTCAGCGGCAAGCTTCATGAACAAATGAATGCCCAGGGTTTATACAGCTGCCAGTTTTATGCATAAATGTCCGATAAACGTTACATTTTAACCCGGATCGACTGTCCACTTACCAGCAGAAGCCAACAATTTCTAGCGTAATTTATAACTACACTCGATCCAAAACCAACTCTTGTCTGTGTGACGTGATAGAACAATCCGCGCTGAGCATGTCGTCTCGTGTAGACATAAGTATTAAGTGGTCGTGTTAGCTTTTGCATTTCTCCCTATCTGGTAACTCGACCTTACAGATTTTGTATCAATTAAATATAGATTGCAGGATTTGAAAACTGTTACAACAATAGAAACGATACTATCTGCATGTGTGATTGAGGGTGTGTACGATAAAAACTAATCTGTGTAAATCAATTCAGTAGGCCTATCACCGTTCCGAAAAAACAACGAAAAACTGTGTCCATGCATACTTTCAAAATATTGCGCGAAGTTACCGTCCTATATATTTAGGCTTGTTCGCCAGCTATATCCGTGATGGGAATCGCGAGATTAGTCATCTCTTTCCTATGAAATATGTTGCAATATTTGGGAGGGTTGGCAACTATGTTACGTTGATCAAATAATGTTCACTTCAGAACATTTTGAAATATGGCTTTAATAAACCCACATGCCTCGCGTCAGTGGTTGTTTGCGTAAAATGCTTTATAGCACGATTTATGTTTTAAGGACGTGACACCAAGTAACAAGGCTGACTCGTGAATTTTGCGTTTAATGAAAGTGACATTTACTAAGTCCCGTATACATGTTTAACATGTTCACTTTTCATTTGATGGTTATACATGAGCACAGTGTGCAATTAAAGTTTAACTTCGAGAATCAATAGGTTATTTAGCCGTTTGCGTGTTTTACATGAATAGCGTCTGGTGTACTGACGTACTTCACATGCAAACTCAGTATTCACTTGGCCAAGCTAATTTTTTGTTGCTATGTGGTGCAGGCGGCATGTGTACAGTGTTGATACATAATTAATATTGTGTTCATCGTAGAAGAAAATGACATAAAGCAACCAGACAGAGTTTTGTGGGCAAGGGCGTGCACCAACAGCATAGTATACGTGACTTTGTAAACTGCACCTCCATTTTTTTTTCAGGGGAAGAACTCGAGACGCCATAGCGACAATGCAAACTGCAGAGGTTACATGCAAAATGCCAATTAAAGGATGGTTCTCAGCTTGCTCCCGCAGTCTTCAATGGGGCTATAAAATCAAACCAAAATATCTAACCACAACACAACGAGGGATAATCTTGTTTTATTTGCGAGTAAACTACATGTATATCATTACCTAATATTTGTAAGAAAAGGACATATTCGCTTTATCTGTCAGGGTTGTGGTATACTTCCGAAAAAGACAAGTATGCATTATGTGACCCGCTCTGGGAAAAGGTAGTATAATGTGCGCAGGCTAGATCGAGCTTTCGCGACCGTATCGAATAGCCGCCATTTCGTGGGGCAGTTTCTTTGTTCCTTGAGGACATGCATGGTTGCACATATTGTGCTTCCATTGTTGAACAGTTTAAGTAACAAAAGGTGCCCCACGAAATGGCGGCTATTCGATATACGGTCCATAGACATTTGTGGCGGATCCACGCTCATTAAAATACAAAAACACAATGGAAATTCCTGGCAGTTCCCAGATACCGCCTGGAATGTCCGTGCTCCGCCTGGAATTTCCATTGTGTTTTGGTATTTTAATGAGCGTGGATCCGCCACAGATTTCTAAAACTCAAACTAGCCTACGCGACTTATACCTTTTTCCAGAGCGGGTCACATATACCCTAACGCTCCTATACTCAACACACTCATCCCTTTTGTTAACGGACAACACCCCCCCCCCCCCACAAAACTTAAAGGAATTACTTAACAATTCCTTGGATGTTTGAGACTCAATGAGAAAATAATGGTAGGGGGATACCCTCTGCCACATATCGTGCTGCATATGTATATTTACAAGAGAAGTGAGAAGAAATTGTTAAACTGTCAGACGAAAAATAACACTGCAAAAAAGTCAAGGGACACACTGACCCAGTTTAAGGATGCTTGCATAGAGGAGTCTGACACAATAAAAAGCACCTTCAGAAACACACCAAGCGTCTCCTCATTTGTTTTGTTACAATTACCAGGGTGTTTTTCTTACAGGGTCTGAAAGCACGCTGGCGGGTATACAGATAGCCCCGTACAGCTCAAGGGACTCCGATATGTGTAAAATCGGTCACCGGAAGCGTGCCAGGGTTCTGCCAATCTGAACAGGCTGGGATGCGCTATGTCAAGATTGCCAGGGTTATAACAATACCAGTATAGGTACATCAACGCCAACATGACAATCTATCTTGCATGCTTGATATAATCCATATCGTGCTGCTAATTTGGTTGGGGAGCTTCATCTCTTGAACTTAATTGTTTCACACCGTCGTCTTTTCCACAGAACACTATGGAATGTGTTCCAATAGTTTTGCTCAGCTTGCTCATCATCCGATCGCCTCATCAGCCGTGTACACATTTCCCAGCTTGCTTACATCCTATTCTTGGGTTTCACTTGGTTTGACAACGGTTGCTATACGCCATTACTGTGTCCATACTACGACACGCCAAAGCGAAAAATAAGTCAACACTAATAATTTGCCATCAACCCTGAAAAACAAGTCTCAGCATTTTTAAAAACTTGCCAACAAAAGCACGGTATGCCAGTTTGAAACAGTCTATCAACATTTAAAAGTCATGCCAACCTTTTTTTTCTTGCGCAACATTTGCGAAAATATGCGTCAACATTAAATTATCAGTGTTGAATTATTTTTCGCTTTGGCGTGCTATTGTATGGACACAGTAATGGCGGATAGCAACCGGTTGTCAAGTTAAGTGAAACCCAAGAATATCTCCAAAATCGAAAAGTAATTTTTCTGCATTTTATATTTTACCCAGTTTAATATCTTTCTACCTTCGAGTTAAATGTAAAAACCTCTTTATTTAACTATCTTTTAGCCCTCACCGTGAGTGGCCATTTTGCCCTTGTGTTTGGAGATTTACATTAAAAACAAAAATTATGTTGAAGTCGAACTGACCTGGAAGTCAGATAAAAAAATAACCAGCATGAAAAAGATGAACATATAATTACGTACATTAGTAGCCGTAAACTTTTTGTTAATTTATAATTAGTTTATATTTGAAAATTTGAACACAAATCCTCACAAGACACTTTGTAAAACATGTTCAACGAATATTGTCTGGGTTTGATCTTCGGGAACAGTCTGACTTCCACATCCAATCAGAGTTTAAATATCATCGCGGTAACCTAACAATGGTCGCAATACATCATTCCTGAAACGCTCAAATTAAAGGGCAGAATCGGTGCACCGCTATTAAATAAACCATAGCCGAGAGCAAAATGAGATTTCATTATACTCTTGTGACAAGACATCGACCTGTTTCTCGAGTTGGGGTCTGACTTTCTGGCGACAGATTAATCAAATTTAAACGTAATTTAGGGCGCAATATCTCAAGATTCAGACAGTCCTATTTGGGGACTTTAAAACAGAAAACACGAAGGCAAAGGTAAAAGAGATTAGCGGTTTGCATTGGATTGCAGAGACGGGCAAATTACGGTGCCATATTTGAACGCTATAAATAAATTGATTTAAATGTCCGCTTCAATTTGGATAGTGAATAATACGCCAACAATTTTCATCTTTGAAGAAAATCCCTTAGTGTGGCTCAAAAACACGTTCACATCTGAATAACATTTTAAAGAAATATTATATATTGTTTATATTGTAAGGTTTTTCATCATTTTGCACCCACATTTGAGGCAGCGCTGTAAGTAGTTGCTTTTTAACTATGGTGTATGCTCTTATACCTTTTTAAAATGTAAACTAGCAAATTGACGCCATCAAGACGGGCAATTTCCATTTACGTCCGAGCTGTCTGTGAGGCCTTGGGACTTTGAAATTTCGTTTCTGTGAACAGCACACCACTTGACGCATAATTCCCTTTCTCCATTGTGGACATGACCAAATCGCGCTGCAATGACCCAAAGCAAAATTGATGCATCGCGGCGTAAAAGCATTTTGTCCTTGCCCCAAGCAGATTACCCCTCCAAGTCATCTACAATTTGCCTCAACGTAGTTAAGCAGATATATATGTGAAAGGAATTGCACTGTCCAATTACTTCCTAACTAATGGGCAGCGATCTTGTCAAGACCGTAGGGTGATGACCTGCTGTGCAGGGGGTTTCAAGGCTTAAAGGCCCAGTGGATCATTTGCAATGACCCAAAAAGTAATCGACGAGTTTACAGGGGAAAAGTTCTGAAAGTAAAGATTGAATTAATAGCAACTATCCAATGAAAGGTTTTCGCTCAAAATGATATAATTTTACCAGAAAATAATCCGTAAAGATGAAATTATTTAGATCGTTTGCAAACGATTTACTTATTTTTGGTTCGCATCTACGCGGTCCAAAATGCATGGGCGCTGTGTACTCCGTGTGCGTGTTCCAACGCGATGCATTTTTATGGATCGCGCGCACACGCAGTATGTGCGCCACAGAGTGCATGACGCAAGCCACATATAGTACCCGATCAACTGCGAACGAATATTTGAAACACCCCGCCAAGACCAGGAAAATGCATATGAATTTTCATGGTTTTTTTAAACGTGGTACATTTGACAAAGCTGAAATTTCTTCGGATGAGTTTGTTGATGTCTTTCTTTTGATTTATAATGGTTTTATTCGCAGAATCGCTCAAAAACAGATCATCTACAGGGCCTTTAAAGAGAGACGCCAGCCCGTCCAATATTGTTAACTTCATTGATGAAAGTTAAAAGATGACCAAATTACACTGCCAGTAATGCTCATGATTTTGTTTCCTGGTGGTGTGTTCTTTGAGAGTGCTCCCGGTTTTTGCGCGTGCTCGTGTTCGCGCTTGCTCTTGATTTTTGGCGTGTGTTCGTAATATTTGCGCGTGCTTATGGATTTTGCGTTTTCGCGCGTTTCTCACGTGCTCGTGGTTTTGTGATGTGCGCTCGGTGTTTTCGGCGTGTGCTCATGGTTTTGTCCTACGTCTGTGGTTATTCATGTGTTCTCATGGCTTTGTGCACACATTTGGTTACAGCTGGTGTCCCTGCCATGGTTGAGTGCAAATTAAATAATCAGCTTGCTTACGCGAGAACGTGCAATTTCCACTTATATTTGATGTATGTCATGTTTGGCGAAGGGTAACCTCAATATTGTCGCGATCCGAAATCTAGAGAGGCGTAACGACAGGAATAGTCCCCAATTAAATCTCATTCGGTTATTTGAATTTATCGGGTAACCGAAAAGTTGGGAGTTTGACAAAAAATAAACCACCCCTTAATTTACTGATAACCACTGGTGATATTGCTTTTGAATGTGGCTTTTGACATTTTCAGGGGAACCAATCACGATTTAGGGTCTCTTTAAACAGTTAATTGATTTATGAAAAGAGTTCGACTCCCTATCCCTTTAATTATACAAGCAAGCATCGATTGAAGGATATACAACTATCTGGAACTTCACCAGCAGGAATAAATTATGGAATAGAGACATTGCCCCAAAGCAGACAGGTGTGTGTCATTTATGCCACACAATCCAACATATACATATCGTCGCCTTAAAACCAGAACAGTCTATGTAAAAAAATGTCATTTTGAGAAAAACGGGTTTAAAAGTTCCATTGTAGCTGAAAAATCAAAAACGTTAGCATAAATAATCTTATAGTCTAGATTGGTATTTGTCAATTGTAATCCCGGCCCCGGGGGACCCGGGACTAGCGGGGACTGGGCCGGGGATGTCCAAGTGGCCCAGCGTGATACTCCCGCTACGTCCCCGCTACGTGCCCGGCCCTGCGGGGCACTTGATTTTGTACATCTCCGGCTATACCCCGGCCCCGGTATGCGGGGCATTATTGTACAACCCCCGCACAATCCCAGCCCCGACATGCGGGGCATTTAGTACATCCCCCGCACAATCCCGGCCCCGACATGCGGGGCATTTTGGACAACCCCCGCGCTGTCCCGGCCCCAACATGCGAGGCATAACAGTACAACTCCCGCCCGATCTCGGCCCCGACTCGACTGCTTTATGAAATTCGCGGCCGGCAAGAGTGTCCAAAAAGTACATTTCGTTCCTAAGATTTGTTTAAAAATTTGTACTGCTTTTAAAAAGCCCAACAAAGATGCATCCATATTATATTTGATGGCGACGACAATTATTGTAGTACTGCACTAGCAAGAACATTTTTATGAACTGCATGTACTAAATTCCTGTATCATGTACGCCTATCCAACCCCACCCTTAAACCAAAATAATAATCCCCCGGCCGGCAAACGTGACATATACGTTGCCCGCTCATTCCTGGCGCGCGGCCAGTGCATGCGCGCACTCATGTTGAGGAAACATTGGTATCGTCAGAACCCCTAAATCCACGCGGTCCTATTTCTACGCACTCGCCCTATTGTTTGTCAATGCGCGCGCGTGTATATAAAAAGCGTATTATAGTTGCGCAGATTATGGAGGGTCGAGGATACATATCTGGCCAAGTCCCCGCTGTTGTCCCGGCCGGTAGGGCGGGGCAACAAATTAGACAACCCCGGCAAAGTCCCCTCTACTGTCCCGGTAGGGCGGGGCAGCAAATTTGTACAACCCGGCTATGTCCCCGCTATTGTCCCGCTAGAGCGGGGCAACACAATTGTACAACCCCGGCTATGTCCCCGCTATTGTCCCGGTATAGCGGGGCAACACAATTGTACAACCCCGGCTATGTCCCCGCTATTGTCCCGGTATAGCGGGGCAACAAATTGTACAACCCCGGCCAAGTCCCCGCTATTGTCCCGGCTAGCGGGGCACGTTTTTTGGACATCCCCGGCTATGTCCCCGCTACTTTCTCCAAAGTCCCGGGTCCCCCGGGGCCGGGATTACAATTGACAAGTGCTTGTAAATGTTGCTGTAAATGTTGCCTCATGATCATTGATCCCCTGGGTGGGCCAAACATGCGTGCCAAAAAACTTAACTCATTTTAGCCAAAAACGGACATGTTCTGGTTTTAAGGGGACGATATATTACATGGGAGATCACTGTACAAAAAGAAGGCGGAAAACGTAGTTTAAACGAAATGATTGAAACCAAGGTCGTGCGAACAGTGTAATCAGTCATTAATGTACATGTGTAACTGCTGGCATTAGAGTTCCTGACTTAAAGTCACATGTATGCTCGCTTGAACAGAAATGGACACATTACGACATTAATGAAAGGGAAAGTAGTCATAACAACGCGCCAGGGAAACAAAGTGAGTAATGCATGGTTTCTCCATGTATGTTCGCATGTCACATTATCTTGCCTTCCACCCTTTCTTGAAACAGGCACCACAATTAGCCTTATGTACGTTTCACATGAATAGCGACTACTTAATCGAACTAATTGTTGTTACTATGTGGTACACGCGGCAGGTGAGAAATACAGAATCAATACGGTGTTCACCGTTGAATAGAATGACGTAAAGCAACCAGACTGTTGATTGCTAGGCAATGGCGTGCACCACGTAGCAATAATAGCATAGTATGTGACTTTCTAAACTGCACATCCATATTTGGAAGTGAAGAAATCGGGGCACCATCCATTATGCAAATGTTTCACGCAAAAATCGAATTAAGTTTGGCTATGTTAATTAGGGTTTCTTTTGCCCTTACCCGACGTAATTATTAACACTGTATACTCAGTGCTTTCCCGAGACACTATGTAAAACATCATAGCGCAATCGGTTGGGACTCGAACCCACGACCTCCTGCAAACAAGGCATCCGTATTAACCAGCTAGCCGGTGTTTAATGGCCGGTTCGAATCATTTGGCCATGCTGCATTATTAGAGCAACAGTAAACCAAAAAAAGCATGTCGTGTTTACCTCCAACGTGGGAAATCACCAACTGCGTAGGCCTACGTTACACTTTAACTAACAAAGGGGAAGCTGCGAATGGACTTGACTAATTGATGTCATTAGGTCCCTCGGCACGACCATTTTTTGATGCACGGGGTTTGACACAACATTTTTATCTTCATTAAAGTCTCACTTAGTGCGGCAATGTTTACAAGTGCAGGTGATTAAAGTGGACTTTTGCATTTTGTATTTATTCTTTCCAGAATAAATTACACATGTAATATAAATACAAACAAAGTGCGTGTCTTCGTGTCTGAAATGCCAAGTTTTTACACAAACTGCATGGTAAAAGTCTACACTCACTCTTGTTTGCATTACCTTTGAGCTAAGTGACAATTTGGACAAATTCAAGCAGCCGTTAGGCTAGTGGTACAACATTGCTCTCACTCCAGCTTTCTCAGAACTCGAAACGCGCGCGTACATGCAAGCTACATGTAGTCACAGCAGCCTATTGGTCAAGAAGACATTCAACGCGTGCATAATACCTGTACCTGCGCGTAATATCGTCTCAGTATTGGCTTGTAATTATATAGATGGAATGGTTATACATAACTTATCATCTCAGAAGAAACGTATTGTTTATTTATTTTATTTATGTTATTTATTAAACCATCTTTATTGAGGGTAAACCCATCCAGCAAGCTGATCATTCGGGGCCCTCAAATATTAAAACATCAATCAAAATACATCATTAAAAATCACAAAAGTTAAAATCTACAAGACAACATACAAAAAAACAGAATTACTCAGTCATTATTCCCCATAGGTGATCGTATTGAAAAACAATGAAACATGTCATGTGCGCTATACAAGTGTCCAGCATATTTTTTTACTACAAAGTTCAAACCCTATTTTCTTTCCGCATCCGCCGAAAAGAAAAATAAGAGCCTGAACGATTGGCAAGAGGAACACCATAAAAAAAACAGCAGCTCTATAACTAAAACTGTTTAGGATTATGAAGTTACCTGGTGTGATTGCCCTGGTTGTCGGGCTGGATCCGGTTAAGCTTCTGGCACAAATAATCTGGGGCAACACCAATGCTAGCCCTAAACGCTTGGCTGCCAAGTTGAAAATGAATACGCTGAGCGACAGTCATTGCATTAAGACTGCTAAAAATGAAATTTGTGGGTGAGAGCGGTGGAAGCTTGAGAACAATACGGAGGGCTCTGTTTTGAAGTTTTTGGATTTGTTAAACATGCAATAGGTTTCGCACCCCACACCATGCAGCAGTAGTCTATATGTGGTAAAATCAGAGCGTTATATAATGAAAAGGCTGTTGATTGATTTATAAATGTTCTTGTTCTGGAGAGCAAATAAATAGCATAATGTATTTTATTACAAACTTTTTGAATATGATCGGAAAAATTAAGTTTATTGTCAATTACAACGCCAAGATGTTTATGAGAATTAACTTGTTGAATTTTCTGACCTGAAATAACAATTTCCAATGGATTATTCTTTTTGAGTTTTTGAGCAGTACCAAGAAGCATAAGTTCTGTTTTATGAGGATTTAAAATAAGTTTATTGGCCTGCAACCATTTCGTCAGATTGCCAAGATCAGAATTCAACTTATTTTCAATCAGCTCAGTATTTTTATCACCGCAAAAAAAATAAGTGTGTCATCTGCATACATTTCAATGTTGCAATATTCAAGACATCTTGTCAAATCATTGATGTAGATATGATGAAAAAAGCAACGGTCCCAACATTGATCCATGTGGAATACCAGCTGTAATTGTTTTAACCGAGGAAAGTTTAGATTTGTAACAGACTTGCTGCGTCCTACCCGATAAATAAGATGACAACCAATCTACAACCGACGCAGAAAATCCCATGGTTGACCGTATCAAATGCTTTCTGTAAATCAATAAATAAGGAACCAATCAAATTACTATTATTAATATGATGGAGCCAGTTATCATGACCATGAGCTACTGCTGCAACAGCTATTGTTGTTCATTGTGCGCATCTCTGCTTTGTACCGAACAAACCAGCCACTGCAATGGTACACGCGATACTTAAAAATGGCGACCCGTTGCGGTCGTTCTACTCATGCGCACTAGTAAACAAAGATGTTTATTATGAAAATACGACATGGCCCTATGTATTTTAAACTTCAGTGCAATACGTGACTTTCTGCCTGTCATTTTATACGTGGGGGAGTAATGTTTAAACACTAAAGACATGCATTTTGTTTCTTCGTTAATAACCCTTCTCATATCAAACGCTGATCACCTACACACGAAGGCACATATTAAACAGACAATTTATAAGCGTCAATAAAGATCTGATTAACACACGCTAGGAATTTGTACAAAGTGTTCAAAATTGCTCGTTTCCCACGCTATTGAAATACTGTAAAAACAGCCATCGGCAGCTGCCGGACCGCAGATAAGATTATCACTCCGGCATTGAACAATCTAAATTCAATAATTATTTGACTTACCAAAGCAACGGGTTGACAAGAATAATAGGCAAAAATAATGTAAAAGACCTTTGGTGGCATTTACAACGAGAGTCAAAATTTTAATGAGAATGCCTCTTTTTCCCCAGAGCTTTTATTTCTCGTCGTGTGGCAATCTTGTGCGTCCGGCCTCTGGGAATATAGCGTGGGAAATTGACAGTAGGCGAGTGCGCGCACGTCAGACACGTCTGACAAAATGACAAATTGAAATCGTAGGGGCGTGACGACAATTTTCCTCAATTCCTGCTTTTTCCTCGGAAAATAAATCTTCCGCACGTGAGAGGAACAGACTGACGAATCCCAAGAGAAACTGAAATTAATCATGTATATAGAGATAGTCGGAAAATTGACACGCCGCGCGGCTCAAGATCGACTTTGCGGGGATTTCCTGAATTTTTTTTCCCGCCACCGCTTCGTTTCGATTGAACTCTCGACACTGAATTGACTCTCAATCTATCAAGACTCACTTGTCAGCTCAAATAAGCCTTCGAGCTTAGAAGATTGTTTCCTAAAGGCGCCACTTGAAAATTATATCAATACCCCCACCGGATTGCATGTCATGCAACAACATGCCTATAACTATACTCCTTTTTTATGAGATTCCTATATTAAATTCAAATCCATATAAAGTTCATGTTTAACAACTCCTTAATTTTTTTCTCGTTTTGAAACAATTAGTTTAATCATGTAGAAATTGCATACTGCATATAGGCCTACCGCATATACTGCATCTGTATATCGGAGATACTGCATATAATTGTAGATACTGCATATCGTATTCAAGAAATACTGTGCACAAGGCTAAACAAATACCAAAGCAAAGTAATACCTAATACCTAAGTCACAATTAAAGCGGAGGCCGGGCGGCGTGTGCGATTTATAGGCATCGGCCGGCGTGTAGAGGTCGGCGAAAGATCGCGCGATTGGGCGGTCACAGTCACAATTAAAAGTGCCCCGCACGCTGCCATGACGGAACTGGAACTCTCTTCCACACTCTCTACGATGCTCTGCTTCCATAGACTTGTTCAAATCATCACTTAAAACATACTTATTCTCTTAAACCCATTTGACCTTACATATACATTGAACAGTCGGAGTAGTCTCGAGCGCGCTTTGTAACCGTTGGAAAAGGCGCGTTATAAATGTTATTATTATTATTATTATTAATGGGGTCGATTTCTTGGCCCGTTTATCAGCCGGTGTCCGGCAGGCACTCGTCCGATGTCATGCCGATGTCCTGCCGATGCCCTGCCTATGTCACTGCGATACCCCGGCCGATGTCTGGCCGATTTCCGGCCGGGCGCCGCCAAGTCGGCCGGACGCCGGGCGGGGCCCGGCCGGCGTCTGAGCGGCGTCTGGGCGGCGCCTGGCCGATATATGGATTGTCTGGGTTGTCCAAAATTTGGCCCGGCGCCCGCCCGATGTGTGCGATGCCCTGCCAGGCATCGACCGATTTATTGGCGATCAGTAATTCGATGCCCGCCCGATGCCCAAAAATGACCCGGCAGCCGCAAGGAGTCGGCCGAAAATGCCCAGAAATCCGTCGCAAACTACTCGCAAACCCATCTCAAGCTAATTGTGACTGGGGTATTAGGTATTAGACGGGATCTAAAATTTACTTCACCTTACTAATTATTTTGTATTTGACACGCTAGCTGTTGCCAGATAAATCATATCGTTTTAATGAAAACCACTTAAAGAGGAAGAATCCCCCTTGACGAAAATCCAGCATTTAGGCTTTTTTTCGATAGTCCAAACATCCCTCTTGCCGACGTGGATTGTTATTATTTTTTAATTGTCGGTTTTAAGTGGATAAATTGCAAGCAAAAGTGCGCTTTTCGAAAATGAGATTTTCGCGATTTCTGAAACGCTCATTAGGTATTCATGATATGCGCGTGACCCCGTGACGCAATCCTGAGAAAGAGATTTGGAAAACCGTCTCTTTTAGATGGTGTTTTTTGAAGAATGTTGTTGTTCCAAAAAGCCAGAGATATGCCCAGTAGCTGCGTGGTTGTATGTTTTACCAGACACTATGAAAAAAAAGAGCAGAAAGATTTTCTTTTCTATTACCAAGAGAGAGAAAAATGAGTCGCTCATTCTATAACTTGTACGGCCGATGTTCAAACACGTGGAAACTACGCCCGCAGGGGACCGTACACAGACCGCTGTGAATGCCGTTCGTTCCGTGACAAAACCACCCGTCGCAATGCACCAGTATTTACTTCAAAAGAGCTTCATTGTGAGCCACAATTTCATCGTTTTTTCACAAAACAGGTAATAGTAGATTGTTGTCATATTACATGAAGTGTTTTTCACGTTTGTATTTTGAATTACAAGGACAAAATAGGCATGATAAACATTCACTTCGTGTATTTTCCATTTAATACTGCACAGACCGTTTTGTATGTTTCTCAGGATGACGTCAAAACCCTGTTGATAAACAAGCCAAGTGACCTCGAGCGTTTCAGAATCTCGGGTGAAGAGGGTCGGAACTGCTTTACGTTTTAAGCAAAAGCCTGTCGCTTTTTTGTGAAAAACAAGTTGTGATGGTGTTGTAGACACACACACCTCCATGATAAACAGAAAAACTAAAAAAATGTGGAAGGGGGGATTCTAGCTGTTTAAATTATTCGCATGCATATGTGAATTTTTAGTCACTTCAAACTGAATGCTACGAGGAGTCCTGTGGGAAACATTTTACTTATCAGAATGTTTCGATCGTTTAATGCCTTTTTACAGAATGGCCCCATTTTCATACTATCAGGAAATATTATTGATCTGTATTTAAACGATGGAATGATGTGATATTCCGTAGCATGGTTTCTTTTCTATATTAAATAATTACAACCCATATTTGCATGTTGTACATGGCCAGTCACATTTTAAATTTGTTTTCCTTTGGGGAATGGGTGTGTAAAACAAACCATCTGACTCCCTGACTTGTCATGGTCTACGCCTCGGCTCTCAAAAAGCTGAGCACGAAATACAATACGTTCACGAAGGCTGTCTGCGTGTTACGCTACTTCAGTTATATCCAGACACATCTGATATTATCGCTTTTTTACATAACCAAAAGCGGACATTGCCCTCGGTGTTTGACCTGGGTGACGACGCAACAAAAACACAGTGCCGCATGTAGGCTACAAGGTATATTGGTGCTTCTTTTTTTCATCCACAGTACATTGTCACTGCCTACAAGACACTTGTCCGATCTAAATTAGATTACTGCAGCAGCATATGGGACCCACATAAACGGACCTTTACAGAAACAGTTGAAAAAGTACAACGTAGAGCAGCACGTTTTGTCAAAAATGATTATAAACGTGAAACCAGTGTCACCCAGTTTCTTCAACAACTAAAGTGGGAACAACTGGATGTTAGACGTTTAAAATTTCGCCTAATTCTCATCTTTAAAGAATTGAATCGCCTGACTCCATCCAACATTGACCATCTTAAGTTTACAAAGGAGGAGATGACCCATAGACAATCCAGAAATGATCATCCAAACAATTTAAAAAGAATAACATTCAACAAAGATTGCTACAAGTTTTCACTCTACCCATTTACCATACCGGAATGGAATCTTCTACCAGCTGACATGAAAGAGACAACTAACTTGAAGTATTGTAGATCTAGACTTGATGTTATCAACCTGGAGAAACTAAGCAAAAAAGCCCATTTTAAAATATAGGCTGCCTGTTGCATGCATGACGTTACTGCATGTTTAGAAAGCCCCTCCAGGCGTTTTCATGCAGTATAAAAAATTTCTGAAGATTCTGAAGATTGTATTTGACTATTTTTAAGGGTGATTCCTAGAGGTAAAACAAAATGTGTTGGTGTCCCAGTTACGTCCGACACTTAGCGCTTTAAAAAAAGTGCTAAAATATCAATAGACCTGAAACGTAATGACGTCACGCAATGTTTACCGCGGTGCATTATGGGTGAAAAGTGGGGACGAAATCTCTGCATCTCTAGTTTGCGTGCGTTGCATGCATAGCGCCTAGCATATTATGCACGTAACTTTGTGAACTTTACTAACCGCTTCGTCAAAAACAAAGATCGTAAATTTATAAAATGGTTCGTGTCAACTTAGTTGTGACGGACGCCGGAGCTATGGTTTTAACTTTTAAGGTCTCAAAAGGCGGCAAAAATGGCCCTGCAATAATTGTGCAAACTAGCGATGCAGATATTTCGTCCCCACATTTCACCCATAATGCACCGCGGTAAACATTGCGTGGCGTCATTATGTCATAGGTCTATTAAAGGCACAGGCTCGTCAGCAATGCGTGCGCGCCAAATTTTTGCCACGAAATACGCAGCTCCATAGCAAAGGCATGGAGCTGCGTATTTCGTGGCACAAATTTGGCGGGTTTAAAATATCTCACTGTAAAATTATTGGCCTCACGTTTCGACCCTAGCAGAGTCTTCTTCAAAGACAGGTTTAAAATATCTTCTCACTTCTTAATCAATTTTTATTATAATTAATATCAATTTACTTATGACTGCTGTAAACATGAATATCAAAAACTTATATCCCTTAAATGAAGAGGAACACTTGTTTGGAATTAAATGAAAAATACTACTTAGGCCCTATATATTGCATAATCTTCGATGGGGCACTTGTTGTCATGCGTCGGTAACATCAATTTTGAGAATAAACTTTGCAACAAATGCAACCAAATAGTGTGTGCATGTCGCGCCATAAATAAACTTGTACGGCTCTATTGAAAGAGAGGATGGCGTAAATCGTAACAATATTGCATTAAATATGGGTATGTTACTGTGCGCTTCATATTATAATGGGCTTTGTGAAGCCAAGTGTCTTCCACCTATATCAAGATAGGTGAGTGACGTCATTTGCGGCTGCCAATGGCCAGAAACGCCGAGGAATCCCCTTATACTCTTCATGAAAGAATGCTCTGGGATCCTTTAGGTGCGTGACACAACAGGTTTTATAACATCCCTTCCAAAGGATGGAGCAATTGTGGTTAAGTGTCTTGTTTAAGGGCACAGGTACCACGGCTGGGTGTCAAATCCGCAATACCACGTTTTCACCCGAGTGTAGCGAGTCAATGACCCAAACCACTCGGCCACGGTACCCATACCCTACCAACAATGCCCTCTCGTCAAATCTAAAGTAATGATTTACAAATGGTCAGAAGGGTCCGGTTTGAAAAATAATCTTCCTTTGCAAGTGTCATTTCTATGACAGACCTTACTATGGCAGCGTTATGAGGAATTAAGAAAACTCTTGCAGGTGTTTCCTTCTCCATTTAAGTGATGTAAACAGTTTTTCCGTGTAATATACATAACATATCTCACAGGCCAATGTGTAACATCACCATTAATCACGCCGGATAAAAACATTTTACAGCGAGCCGAGAAAGTCCCATCAGGCATGTGCAGACGGCACAGCCTCCGGGGAGGTCTTAATCGCTGGACTCGGATAAGCAAATTACCGGAGAAAATGAGATTTGAGTTTTCCATTATGCGACGAGGTGGGAGGCGGATTGTCTACGATGTACGCACTCGTTCATTACCTTCGACAACCCTTTCAAAACGACGAATGTTTTATGTTAAAAAGTGAACACTGCAAATTTGTATGCGCGTTTGAGATTAAACTTTTTCCTCCGGGATCATAACTCTGTACAGTGGCGTTTATCCTCTCTCCAAACGAAAGAAATGTCTTAAGAGCGACTTCAGCCAAAGAACGACAACAAATGGTGCAACAACATGTACTTTTCTGAAAATCATGTGTACAGATTCCCTCTATAACGTACGTATAACAAGGACACCAAAAATGTCACAAAGTATGTGTATTGTGTACACAAACATATGGGGGCCTGCCAGACCGTCTGGGTTTGCCCTGGAAAATGTGGGCCAAGCTTTCACCGGGACTCAAAGGTGGACTCCTTTTGGCTCTGTATGAAAGAGAAATTGTGGAGTTTAAAGTGTCTGGCCAAAATGTAGGAGTAATTAAAGAATTAAAAAGGGAATTATTCAAAACAGTACGTCATTAAAGCGCATCTTCGTTAAACATGTACCTAAAACATTAAAGTACATAAAATGTACCTTGTTTTTCCAACGTAAAACAAATCTTTCAGAACAGATGCATGCAGTGCATCTTTAATCATCATCTCTCTTAGGGCTTAGGCATCACCTCCGGACACAAGTGTGCACGCTTCTCCTCCAAATCCTTACCCAATACCGTATTTGAAATTCGGATTGCACATTTCTACGACCAGCCGCAGATAACCTGTCGTAAGTCATGAATACTGAGGGCATGGGGAAACCAAAGGTTATCCGCTAATGCGGCTTTTAAAGGCAGATCAATGCTCGTGCGGTCACGCTTTGACAACGGTGCGGCCGGTTCTAAACGGGATATACCATCAGAAACGGCGTCAGTCACGGAGAAAACACCCAGGGGTGTTAATGGACCGTGAAGGGAAACACGGCAGTGGGCCCAGAGACCGCTACGGTACGGTGCAACTCCGAGGAGATACCGGCACTGAACGACTGCAAGACACGGTTTTGGGTTGAACCAGAGCCACAGAACCCAAAGCGTATCAGGAAGGTGTCGTGAGCAGAATAAAGCTTACTCACCGATAGTCAGTCGTGTCCCCCGAGCCGGTTTTATGTAATGCAAACTACAAAAAACTATATATTGACCCTTTGCACCGGCGCTCATGACAGGGGGCAGGTTTTCATATTTAGATGGAGTGACAATGAATCCATAAAGTTCCTACATGTACTCGTGCAGACGCAGAGTGACATAAGGGACCATTAGTGGTGCGCGTACGGAAACGTATATGAGGCTCGGAAAAATTGGGTGATTATATCATATCACTATGTGTGTATGTGTTCATGGGCATATTGATGTGAAATTATCATTACGTTATATGTTGTTTTAGATAAAATAACCACGCAAAATGATATAACCACCCATTTCTAATAGTCCCTACAATGTGACTGTTCCTTGTCATACGGCCGACTGTGCAAGGAATCTGTACTTATTCGAAAGCTTATTGGCAAACCGGGAAAGAACTATATCTACATTATTAAACGTTTAATACTAACGAATTATATTGTCTATAATTAGTCTGAAATGCGTGTAACCTTCTTTGCACTATGGCTGCGCATCGAAATCTTCACTTTCAAATTAAAAGGAGGTGCAGTTTAAAATGTCCAAATAATATTGTTGCTATACATGGTAACAACCAATAGTCTGGTTGCTTTATGTCATTATTTTCTGCAGTGAAGCGGGTATTGATTTTGTACTTCACATCCACCACTTGCACAACATAACAATTTAGTCCGGTCATTTGTTTTGGAATACTTGTGCATGTGAATAGAGTACATCTGCCGCCTTTCGTGTGAAATACGCGAAAGGCTCATTCAAGCACTTTATTAGGTGATCGGGCTGATCCCGATCACCTGTTACTATTGTACGATTTCTTTGTCTTTTTTTAGGCGATCGAAACTCATTCCGATCACCTATTGATATTGTACGATTTCTTTGTCTTTTTAGGTGATCGGGCTGATCCTGATCACCTATTACCGGTACTATTGTACGATTTCTTTGTCTTTTTTTTCGTTTTCCACTCAAACGTTTCCAGAGCTTTTCTTCAAAACGGTTCAAGCTATCAACTTGAAACTTGGTAGGAGCATCAACCCCAATGTGAAGGTGTGCATACAATTGTGACGTCATTGTGACGTCATCAGGTATCAAATAAACAAAAAATGACCAAAATATGCATGTTGTAAAATGCTTTCGTCTGGAAAACCACGTGACCCATAATCTTCGTATTTGGCAGGCTTATAGATCAGATCATGGCCTACAATTATCTGCATGTGGGTATTTTCATCTGACCCTTCCTTCTGTGGTAAATTTGAGGTCAAAGTTCAACGAAAACGAAAATCTCAATTTTTGCACTTATTGAGCAACAATGCCCATCAAACCAAGCTGAATCTTTAAGAAACTAAGTACAGGCATAGGTCCTATGGCAGACTTTCACCAGTGTGTATAATATTATGATGGTATCAAGCGTGACGCCATCAAGTATAAAATTACACCCCCCAAAAAAACAAAATATGCATATTTTAAAATGCTTCCATCTCGAAAACCACGTGACCCAGGATCTTCGTATTTGGCAGGTTTATAGATGACATTCTGTGCTACAACTTTCTTTGTGTGGGCGTTTTCATCTGACCCTTCCTTCTGGGGTCAATTGGAGGTCAAAGTTCAACGAAAACGAAAATCTCAGTTTTTACACTTACCAGCAACAATGCCCATCAAACCAAGCTGAATCGTAAATTAGATACAGACATAGGCCCTACGGCAGACTTTCACCAGCATGTATAATATCATGATGGCATCAAGTGTGACGTAATCATGACGTCCTCAGGTGTCAAATTACAAACATTCAAAGGTTATTATTTCCAAAATTCATATCTCAAGAACCGTAATAGATACTTGAACAATTCTTTCACAGCATTATAGGTCTAAATGGACTAAACAAATCATACACTGACATGACCCCTGTGTGACCCCTACTCTCGGTCTAAACCGGAAGTTAATCGAGAATGTGCCATTTTTTTTAGCATTTTGAATGCAAATAGAGCCAAAGTGGTAGGGAATTTGACCATAGTTCTACGGAACGAATTGTTCCCACACGTGGACTTTATGACTATACCAATGATGACGTTATCACGTGCACGGTGGTTACGTAATATGATCTAAAATGACAAAATCTTGAGAACTGTAATATATATTCGAAAGATTATTTCACCACATGTAAGAACTTGTTCTTCAGTAGATCCTTGAACAATTTGTGCACACAATAGTGACGTCATGGTGAGATTGACTGCCAATAATGACGTCATCTGACACACACTAAAATGTTAGCGTTGAATAATCGAAGAGTCGTATGTCTTAAGAATTCCAATACTGGCAATCGTATGTGAATGTTTCTTTTGCAACATCGACCAACTCAAGTTTTCAACCAATGTTAAAAGTGTGACGTCATCATAAGATCAATGTTCATGTCACCCAATCACCTTGCGTTTGTAAAAAACACAAACGCGTTTGTTTTGACTTTCGAGCGATACTACTGTATACTGCATGCAAATCGACTGATATAAAGATGACAAAATAGCCTCAGTGTACCACTAAAAGCATCGAGATTTACGTGAAACACAAACTAATCTTTTTTTCGTGCCTTCCCGCACGCTATCGCAAATCATTGTCAGTCAGCCCAAAGTGGCATGATAGTCAGAGAGTGCGCCAAAACGGGGACTCGATTTATATAAAGATGTGCCTCTAGGCTACATAGCGTACAGCCTACATGTAACACCCTGTCTGCAAATAACGTATATTTAGTTGAGTAGCATGGACATTATAGTACTGTTTTTTTTTTTTGTAAAATGGCACCTTTGTGGAAGAAATTGTTAACTGAAGCTGGGTTTAAAAAATTATCTGCAATTTTGCATCATTCATTCATGCACAAAAACCATACAGGATTTTCAGGTTTTCTGCATCTGTGGCTGAAAGTTCTACAAGGCAATTTATCAACATTATTCTTTAGTTTAGCCGTTGGTCCTGTTTTTAAAAGTTTTCCAATCATGTAGTCTATCTTAAAAGGGTCCGTGAAATAGGCAATTCGTGCTCAAGAATTATAATTCTTTTTGTTCATAAAGTTTGGTTCACACGAGGGCGCGCTTGTACAAAAGTGTTTGTGTGCACTCATTTATATGAATTTATCTTCAATTATTTTCTTATATACATGATCAAAGATATAATTTTCGAGAGGAATCACTTCATTGGACAGTTGCTACCACGTCTATTTTCTCTTGAGTGAGTGTCAACTCGTTTGTAAAGAAGCAGGCAATTTGAACACGGCGTCAATCTATTTGGCGCAGAATCGATCAGCATTCAAATTCTTTTTAGAAGTATATGCAATTCCACTCTTGCGTCAAACGATTTAGTAAAATAAAATACCGATTTAGCAATTGCATCGATCAGCATTCAAATTCGCAGGAAATGTTCAAACCACACACTGAAATGGTCTTCATAGTTTTGCTTTGCCATTTTTCCAAACGTGTGCGGACTTTTGAATGACCTAGTCTACCTAAATTACGAAGCGGGCCTACTTTCCCCGCAAGCTGCGACAAACATGATCACTGGCGCGAACCATTGCCTTGGCAACGCAAATAAAGCGATTAAAAAAAATTGGACGAAATGGCGGTGCACGTTTACAACAGGTTCAACCAATCGAAAATAATTTGTATTTTACGCAGAGAAATGCATGTGGTGGCAGGTTAGTATATGGGTAATTCCCAACATTAGGGGTCCAAAATGTTTGGTGTCCCAGTTACGTACGACACTCTGTTTCAAAAATCACCACTTATGACCACAAATTCTCAGTAATGGACTGTGGCCTGTAAATATAGGGGGCAGCATCAATTTCTTCAATATTTTGTTTTCTGATTCCTGAAAAATATTCAAAACAAAAGATCATAAAGGCTTATATTTTGTTCCATGGTATTGGATAGGAGTTTGGTGTCTTGGGTTACCTACGCCAATGAAAATTGGCTGTAGAATGAGTTTGCATTAACCTTGGTGCCATATTTACACGCAAACATTAAAGTTGAGTGGCATTTGTTCTGATAAAAATAATACATCCAACATCAGCAGTTAGAGAGGTTACACGAATTATCTCTACCCATTCTATGCCATTACTGGTGATTTATGACCGCCATCTTGAGTTTGTGGCTTTTATCGTTTGTGGAAGGTTGGATTGAAATGTTATTGATACTGGTGAATTGCCTGACCATGAAAACCCTTGGGTAAACATTTAATTGACTGTTCTACTCCAAATATTAAAGAAGTTACAGCAATTTCAGCGATTTTCAAGGTCAACAGTGGCCATCTTGGAATTGACCCAGATTTCACCCATTTTGGTAGACTTTTTCCTGTTATTTACCACATTCAGTAGGACCAGAAATCGTTGAAAAACCTTTGTTAGAATTTGTTGGGGGCAGTGTGCGTCTATTTATTAACCGAGCGTCGTTAACAATGATTGAAGGTTGATTGATGGACCAAACATAGGACCAATATAGCCATCGCCAAAAGTGATGCATTAATAAACGGCAGTACATCTTTGTAGACGATGGCTTTTTGCTGAATGTTAATCATACGCCCATATAATGACTGACTACGAATGGATGAAGATACGACAAAAGTTCTACCTACGCAGACATCTTTGAGCGATAATGTAGTGTTCATCTATAGTACCAGTGTTACTCGTATGGTTGGATAATTCGTAGGCCAATGTGAAATCGAAGTAAGACTGTGGTCATTTACGTTCCTAGAATCCTATCGACCAAGAAGCATGGATACCACGAATGCAACTGCAATGGTTTTTGTAACAGGCTCCGGGATAAATACCTCCGAGGTAACTCGGACCCAAATCCCAACCGACCCTCTTGCTGTGGTTGCCGCCATCTTTCTAACTTTGACAGTTGTTTTGGTCCTTCTGCTGAACCCGCTGATGCTTATGGTCTTACGTCGTGTCAACAGCATGGAGCAGTCGACCCGGATATTCATGGCTTCTCTCACACTGTCTGATCTTTGTTTGGGACTATTTTCCCTTGTCAGATTACCAGAAACGGTTAGTGGTCGGTGGATCTTTGGCGAGTTTCTCTGTGCATCATCTGGAGTTGTGGGTTATGTATTTCAGACCCTGAGTTTCTCTACACTTCTCGTTCTGACAGTGGATCGTTACATCGCAATTTCTCGCCCTCTGCGGTACCCAACACTTATGACGCCGTTTAGAGCGAAAACCATAACATGTATCACATGGTTAACAACTCTGGTCGAATGTATTTTACTGTTTGGGACCTATGATCAAAAATCTATCACACAAGATGGCCCCCATGTCTTGTGTATTTGGAAAGGAGCATCTAACTGGAGAGAATATCTTACTGTAACCATAGCGATTCTTCAGATTGGGACTATTGCCATCATTTATGTACACATTTCACTGATAATCCGGAGACAGCTTCGACGCATCGCTGCAGCAAACCAAGCAGGCAATGGACAAGGTGGTCAGGGAGTTAACACCAGATCAACCACAACCATCCTCATCATATTTGGTGCTTTGGTCATCAGTTGGATTCCTGCTATAGTTTTTCATTCAGTACTAATATCGGACAAGTCCCAAGAGAATTATAGAATCCACACACGCAGTGTTTTTGTGAGTACTGTTGTACTATCTAACAGCTGGATGAACGTAATCATCTATTACCTAAGGAATAGTGAGTTACGCCAGGCACTGCGTAGTTTGCTGTCGGAATGGTACCAAGCAATGTCACATAGGGCTGCATAAACGAGATGATCCTTCTATAGGTGCTGTGCAAAGCTTTCAAATTTTCAAAAATATCTAAAGGTACAATTTAGAGTCCAGTGTTATGACGATGCACGGACACAAGAAGGGTCGTTTTAGTCAATTTACATCAGTTTAACTTCACACAGTAGGTTACAAAATGTACGATATTTACAAAAATTAGGTCGAATGATACACATGGTTCTTATTAAAATTGATTAACGATGAAGGAACAACTGGCCTGAGAAAGGCACTTGGTACTTTATCAAGATAACCGATTTCTTTTCGGTGGAACCCTTGTATTCGATTTGACTTTGAAGAAAAGGGTAATTCCATGAATTATTGGACATGACCCTAAATGTAAAAATGTCACTTTCTAACTTTAAATGTAAGTTAACATGTGCCCGTCGCAAGTATACCCAGTATACGATATGTGGCAAAGGGACGGCCCTATACCTCAACACACTCTTCCCTTTTGTTAACGCACCAACACCACGCCTCCCCCCGCCCCCAACCCCCAAAAACTTAAAGAGGAAGAATCCCCCTTGACGAAAATCCAGCATTTAGGCTTTTTTCGATAGTCCAAGCATCCCTCTTGCCGACGTGGATTTTTATTATTTTTTAATTATCGGTTATAAGTGGATAAATTGCAAGCAAAAGTGCGCTTTTCGAAAATGAGATTTTCGCGATTTCTGAAACGCTCATTAGGTATTCATGATATGCGCGTGACCCCGTGACGCAATCCTGAGAAAGAGAAGTCAACACGATTGTTAGCTCCATACGTTTACACGCAAAAAACTTGGAAAACCGTCTCTGTTAGATGGTGTTTTTTAAAGAATTTTGTTGGTCCAAAAAGCCAGAGATATGCCCAGTAGCTGCGTGGTTGTATGTTTTACCAGACACTATATGAAGAAAAAAGCGCAGAAAGATTTTCTTTTCTATTACCAAGAGAGAGAAAAATGAGTCGCTTATTCTAACTTGTACCGGCCGATGTTCAAACACGTGGGAACTACGGTCCGCAGGGAACCGTTCCATGCTGTATACAGACCGCTGTGAATGACGCGTTCGTTCCGTGACAAAACCACCCGTCGCAATGCACCAGTATTTACTTCAAAAGAGCTTCATTGTGAGCCACAATTTCACCGTTTTTTCACAAAACAGGTAATAGTAGATTGTTGTCATATTACATGAAGTGTTTTTCACGTTTGTATTTTGAAGGACAAAACAGGCATGATAAACATTCACTTCGTGTATTTTCCATTCAATACTGCACAGGCCGTTTTGTGTGTTTCTCAGGATAACGTCAAAACCCTGTTGATAAACAAACCAAGTGACCTCGAGCGTTTCAGAATTTCGGGTGAAGAGGGTCGGAACTGCTTTACGTTTTAAGCAAAAGCCTGTCGATTTTTTTTGAAAAACGAGTTGTGATGGTGTTGTAGACACATACACCTCGATGATAAACAGAAAAACTTAAAAATTTGGACGGGGGATTCTAGCTGTTTAAAGGAATTACTTGGAAATTCCTTGGATGTTTGAGACACAATGGGGGAACAATGGTATAGAGGGATACCCGCTGCCACATATCGTGCTGCATATATAGTCGCAAGTATTTTGTAAAATGCAACTGTTAAAACCCTCCGTAAATTTATGAAGGGTTCGTCGAGTTGCAATGGATTTGAGCAATGAAGACGCATCGAAAGTCTTTACACACTGTATTTCAGCACATATAGAGTTGTAATATCTTGCTTGAAAATGGACGATGGTATTTATATCCTAACATTGACTATACAGATGTTGTTGACTTTGTTTGGAAAGCAATGGAGACCTACATGCACACTCGGGCTGCGTTCGGGCGTGCAGTTCTCGTTACTCGGGAGTAATGCGTGCGCATTGCACTCGGGTCACATCACGCGAACGGCAAGTCCGCAGTCCGCGTGCGCGAACGGCAATCAGTGAAGATGGACGTATCTTGCCATCACTGCACAAAAAAAATGCCGTTTCATTGCTCACAAGAAACTGAGGAAATACAGGCCGTAAGTCGTGAGAACCTTTGATGCCGTCTAAAACAAACCTTAGTGAGTTATTGTTTCAGTTATTGAGTTGACACGTTGAGCAAATTCACCAAAAATCCCACCCATATTCCACCATCTTCGTACAAATCACATGACACTTGTCAGGAGTAGGAGCACACTCCTCATTTGTTGGGGAGTGGGGAGAGCATACTCTCACTGACCCGAGTGTCGTTATTCTTGCCGTTCACGCGCGCAGGATAGTATCCCTAAAGTAAGGTTCATCTGTGAAATTTTTTTAAAGAAGCTGATTTCAACTGATTTTGGTAGGTGTGGGTGTCAATATTTACCAAAAAAAAGTGAGCTGGGATAGGGGGTGGGGAAATTGCGTTTTCGGGGGTCAAAGGTCATTGACCCCAAATTTTGCTCAAAGTATATCGTGTTTGGTCTCAAATGAAAGGAAATTTAATTTTAAACATTGAAAGTGATATTAATTTCATCATTTAATACGTCTGTAAAAAGTTAAGCGTGATTGAAGATGTGGCGCTGGTTAACAGGGTATTTCCCGCTATTCACAATTTAGGAAACCTTTGAACTCTATCATGACACATGAATATGTATCTTTGAAGATATACCACATTATTCTGAGGCTGCTGTCGAACAGTTCAGTGCACGTAAAGTACAAATATGCACTAAGAAATACAAATTACAGTCTGAAGCCATCCCGGCCCAGTCTGAATAAGCCATCCCGGCCCAACCTAAAGCCATCTTTGCCAAGCCCAATGCCCTCCCAGCTCAGCCAAAAACCACAAAACCCCAGCCCGAAGCCATCCCGGCCCAGTCTAAAGCCATCCCGGCCCAACCTGAAGCCATTCCAGCCAAGCCCGAAGCCATCTCAGCCAAGTCTAATGCCCTCCCAGCTCAGCCCAAACCCCAAAACCCCAGCCAATATGCCATCCCAGCCCAGCCCGAAGCCATCCCGGCCAAGCACAAATCAATCCCAGCCCAAACCGAAGATACCCCGAGCCCAGCCTGAAGCCATTCCGGCCCAGCCTAAAGCCACCCCAGGCCCAGCCCGAAGCCACTGCACCCTGACCCAACGTAAAGACTTCCCAGTGCAGCCCGGAACCCTCCCAACCTTGTCCAAAGCCTTAATTCTCAGCTCTGCCCGAAGCCATCCCAGTTAAGTTCAGCCCAAAGCCATCCTGGCCCAGCCCGAAGTCATCCCACAGCTTCAGGCTGGACTAGGGTGGCCTTCAGACTTGGCCTGAGGGCTTTGGGCTGAGCCGGGGTAGCTTTGGGCTGGGCCGGGGTTGCTTCGTGCTGGGCTGGGGTGGCTTCAGGCTGGGCTTTTGGGCTTTAGACTGGGCTTTTGGACTTCAGGTTTTTGCTGGGAGGGCATTGGGCTGGGGCTGGATGACTTCGGGGTGGGCCGGGATGGCTTCGGGCTGGGGTTTTGGGGTTTGGGCATAACTAAGAGGGCATTGAGCTTGGCTTAGATGGCTTCGGGCTGAACCGAGATGGCCAAGTTTGTTAGGTTTTTTATCCTGATTAAACATGCATGGGCCTGACCAGACTTTTTGAACCCCATATCTCAAAAACAGCCCTAGAAGTGCAGGTTGTCAGGGAGGCAATTCTGGCAGAGTGGCCCACCCTGCCTTAGCGGCTCATATGGTGACTGGTGCAGCCAGTCTTGCCACAGTTATACACATTAATGAATAATAAAATTAGCTATATCTGACATCAGCAGTTATATTAGAGAAGTCATTCCCTTCAATTCCATGCCTGTAAGGGTTTTTTTTTATGTTGGAGTATTTTGGTGCTATATTGACCCACATATTTCCCACGTTGTGGCAGAAAGCCTTTCTACTAATATAATCAAATTAACCTGTATTTATATGGCGAATAAAATACGTTGAGACAGAATAATATCATGTTATAGTAAAACTTTATTAATTTACACGTACAGTTTTGTTTGATGGCGAGGATTATCAAATTTAGCGAAACTCCCTTTAAAATTTACCTTTTGACCTCTGTTGACCTACTTACTAAATTAAAAGACATAACTCATGTACCACTGTGTAGAACTCTTTGGTACAACAATTTGGTGAAGAAATAATTTGGTAAGGATTTAGTTCCCAGATTTCGGCAATATTCCCTGACTACCAGTGCTTCTCAAATAGAGCCGAAGTCCACACTAGGCCCACATCTTCAATCACGCTTAACATTTTACAGAAGTATTAAATGGTAAAATTAATATCACTTCCAGTGTTTGAAATTAAATTTCCTTTAATTTGAGACCAAACACGATATACTTTGAGCAAAATTTGGGGTCAATGACCTTTGACCCCCGAAAACGCAATTTCCCCACCCCCAATCCCAGCTCACTTTTTTTTGGTAAATGTTCACACCCACACCTACCAAAATCAGTTGAAATCAGCTTCTTTAAAAAATTTTCACAGATTGGCTAAAAATATGTTTAATTTGGGGTTACTAGGAGTATAACTCGTGTCAACACGAGTACACGCCCGAACGCAGCCTAAGTGTTAGCACAACCGAGGTCCAGGCACAATTTGCAGATGGATCGACAAAGTGTAACGTAACTAACTGTAACGTAACTAACCATGTCTTTTTTGTTGTAGTTGAAATTTAAGAGTTATTGTTGCAAGTCATATACATGGCATGCATCAAATAACTTGCCATGACACCAGCAATGATACGATTGCCACACTTTGTTTCAGATATAGATGAACCAAGTTTAAGGAAACGTTTGGGGCAAAGACTTATTTTTGTCCATGTTCTTTTTATGTAACGTAACTAACCAAAGTTAAAGTTCTTGATATCACTCACAGAAATGTGTCTTATGATTTTTATTTGATAGTGTGAAGTAGGTCTGATTTAGATGTATTGACAGCATCAAAATGAAGAAAGAAAAAAATATGTTTACATCTTCATATAGCGGCCATTGTATAAGGCATCTAAAAATGTAACGTAACTAATCATGGAATTGCCCAAACGTATCTGCATTGTGTACTGTTTCAATTGGCGTATAACACGTTGTCGTACACCTTCCAATAAAATTATGACACATAATATAACAAACATCATGTCGTTCACACCGGAAGTGGCTCGAATTCTTAGGTAATGTGACTGTCCAAAAAAACTTTGTTAAAGGAGCGTGACCAGATTGCGTATCAAGAGAGCATGATAAAATTTATATCGCGACTGCGGGCCTGCGGCATTGTTTATACACCGGATCCACGGCAAGCAAAAGTTGGGACGCAGGCGTCCGTTGCTAAAGTTTAAAGTAACAATACATCATTTGCAGTTACCCAACAATTTACTTCACGATCGAGTTCACAAGAATAACCCGACTAAAAGTGTTGACTGCAATTCATGGTAACAAACACCACATGTTTTTTTCGTGTAAAATGGTACCTTTGTGGGCGAAATTGCCAAATGAAGGTCGGTTTTTTTTTTATTAAAAGTTGTCTGCAGACAACTTTGTTTACTATTCATTCACACACACAAAATATGCATGGATTTTTCGGGTTTTCTGAAGTATTACTTCAGCTATGGCTGAAATTTCTACCAGGCAATTTATCAACATTATTGTTTAGTTTAGCCGTTGGTCCTGTTTTTAAAAGTTTTCCAATTACGTAGTCTTATCTTTAAAGGGCCGTGAAATAGGCAATTCGTGCTCACGAACTATTCCTTTCGTTCATATAGTTTCGTTCACACGAGGGCGCGCTTGTACAAAAGTGTTTGTGCACACTCATTTACCTGAATTTATCTTCAAATGTTTTCTTATACATGTACAAAAATATCATCTCGAGAATCATTTCTGTGGACTGTTGCTACCACTTCTATTGTCTTTTGAGTAAATTTTCCCTGTCAACTCATTTGTAAATATTTTAGGTCATTGTCAATCCTGTAATCAACCTTTAATAACTAGGTTTTTTCACATCTTCATACAGTTTTGCTTTGCCATTGTTGCAAACGTGTGCGGACTTTCGAATGACCTAGTCTACCTAAATTACAAAGCGGACCTACTTTCCCCGCAAGCTGCGACAAACATGGTCACTAGCGCGAATTGTTGCCTTAACAACCGAAATAACCCGGGTAAACAAAATTGGACGAAATGGCGGAGCACGTTTACAAAAGGTTCAGCCAATCCAAAATAATTTGTATTACGCGGATAAATCCACGTGGCAGACTAATAATGTATACCGTGCCACAAGCTTTCCAAAAAAAGCAAATTCACGAATATATAGCGATAAATGTGAAATTACCACCATCGTTGAAACCGAGCGTCGTTAACAAAGATTGAAGGTTTATTGATTGATCAAACATAGGACTAATATCGCCAAAAGTGATCTTGCCTTAATAAACGGTATAGTACACCTTTGTAGACGATAGCTTTTTGCTTAATGTTCATCATACACCCATAGAATGACTGACTACGAATGGATGAAAGTCTGACAAAATATTAACCTATGGTGATAATGCAATGTAAATGTATATGCATCATCAGTGTTACTCGTATGCATGGTTGGATGGATAATTCGTATCCAATGTGAAATCGAAGTAAGACTGTGGTGATTTACGTTCCTGGAATCCAATCGACCAAGAAGCATGGAAACTACTAATGCAACTGCATTTACTTCCGAGGTAACTCGGAACCAAATCCCAACCGACCCTCTTGCTGTGGTTGCCGCCACCTTTCTAACTTTGACAATTGATTTGGTCCTTCTGCTGAACGCACTGCATCCTGAGATCTCAGGGAATTTCCACTCTCCAAAGCGACGTAACAATACCCTGAGGAAATCCACGCAAATCTGTGGAGTGAGCCGGCTGTTGTCTTGAGCCAACTCACGCCCGAGTCATTTTGATGTAATTTAATCAATTCAGTCATGTTATGCCGAAAAGAAACGATTTATATACTTTCCAGAAATTGTATTGGGTTCCGTTCCTTATTACTGTCCCATTCCTACCAAACTTTCAAACGACGATCTTAATTTACTCCGCAGTTTTTCAAATTAATAACAGGGATGCATGCTGACGAATGTAATGGAACGGATTCCCCAGTATCCTTTAAATAGCAGCCAATCGCCGACGTGGACAACGGCCAGGATTACCGAGTACATGTATCACATGCATGCACGGTGTTTACAATCTGCGCGCGTTACATTTGAATCCCTGCAATCATGCTGCAATGCACTGCCAAGCGTCCTGATTGGTCCAGCAAAGGCGACAAGATTTATGTCGCTTGTTCCACCGCGAAATGGGGCCTGTTTCAACAGGGCCACTGTACGCAGGAGTTAGGGAGTGCGTTAAAGGGGCACTGTTGCAAGAGGATGAACGCACTGATGCTTATGGTCTTACGTCGTGTCAACAGCATGGAGCAGACGACCCGGATATTCATGGCTTCTCTCACAATGTCTGATCTTTGTTTGGGACTATTTTCTCTTGTCAATTTACCAGAAACGGTGAGTGGTCAGTGGATCTTTGGCGAGTTTCTCTGTGCATTATCTGGAGTTGTGGGTTATGTATTTCAGACCCTGAGTTTCTCTACACTTCTCGTTCTGACAGTGAATCGCAATTACTCGCCCTCTGCGGTACCCAACACTGATGACGCCGTTTAGAGCTAAAACCATAACATGTATCACATGGTTAACAACTGTAGTACTAGTAGTAGCATGCATTTTAGTGTTTGGGACCCATGATCAAAAATATATCACACAAAAATTGAATATGGCTCCCTTGTCTGGTGTACTTGGAAAAGAGCAACTAACTGGAGAGAATATCTTACTCTAACCATAGCGAGTCTTCTGATCGGCACTATTGCCATCCTGTACGTGCACATTTCACTGATAATCCGGAGACAGATTCGACGTATCGTTGCAGCAAACCAAGCAGGCAATGGCCAAGGTGGGCAGGGAGATCAACCACCACCATCCTGGTATGGTTTCTTAGTATCGGACAAGTCCCAAGAGAATTATAGAATCCACACACGCAATGTTTTTGTGAATACTGTTGTATACTATCTAATGCTGTAGTCACACACTAGCGCACGCCATCAGCGCACGAAGCGTGCAACCAATAATTTTTGTACGCACAAAAATACCCCCAAATCGGCCGTTCTGAGCGTATAGTACCGCATGTTCACCGCGGGCTGAACGCGTGCCGAACGTAGACACCGCACAGGGAGCGCGTGTGGTCTAGTGGGTATGAAGCGGGACTCCCAATCAGAGGTTGGGGTTTCGAGCCCCACTTCGACCAACGTGTCTGTGTCCCTGGGCAAGGCGCTTAATCCCAGTTGCCTCGTCAACCCAAGCGATATATGGGAAGCTGTTAAGGGGAATGCCACAATCTAACTGCTGATAGGGTTGAGCGCCTGACCAGCAGCCACCTAGTTGAAGCGAAATGGTTCTGGTGATTCCCTGATGGCAGCGGTAATAATGGTAACAGCGCCTTGAGCGCCCTGCAGGGTGGATATGTGCGCTATACAAATCTAATCATTATTATTATTATTATTATAGGCCAGCGTCTAGAGTCAAACCTCACCTTAAAATTAGGAAAAATAAGTGCGTTTGTCAGCGCATGCTGAACGCACTCAGCGCATGCTGAGCGCACGCAGCGCATGCCAACGCACAACAATTGTAAATACCCACCGTTTGTCAGCGCAGGCCACCAAAAGCCACCGAAAGTCAACGCGCCCCCACCGCTAGCCACCGCCCCCCCCCCCCCCCCCCCCCCCCCCACCGGTAACACAACGCACTCGGCGCATGCCGACCGAACATGTGCGCTGACATACGTCCACAAACGCTATACGTGCGTTCACAATCGGTAGACGCGCGATAGAGTCGCGATCTGTGCGTTCGGGGTGTACGCTGAGGATGTCGTCCAACTTTTGTGGCCGTACTGTACCGAACTGCTAACGCACTCAACGAAGCCCTACCTCGGCTCTACCGCATTCCCCGCACCTCGGACGCATTTTGCCTTACACAGCGCGTAATTATCGTACGTTCACAATTTTAGTGCATGTTCAATAATATTTGTTGGCATAGGCGCACATGCCCGTGTATCGCCGTGTATCGCCGGCCTTCTACCGAATCTGGACGAACCTCTGACGCACCTCTACAGTGTATCAACGCATTTCGACGCAGGACAATAATTTGGTGCGTTAGGCGTGCGTTCAGCTGAAACGGTAGTGTGTGACTGGGCTTTAACAGCTGGATGAACGTAATCGTCTATTACCTAGTGAGTTACGCCAGGCACTGCGTAGTTTGCTGTCGGACTGGTACCAAGCAATGTCACATAGGGCTGCATAAACTAGATGAACCTTCTATAGGTGCTGTGTAAAGTTTGCAAAATTTCATAAATATCTAACGGTACAATTTAGAGCCCAAATGTTTACGATGCACGGACACAAAAAGGGTCGTTTTAGTCAATACATCAGTTTAACTTCACACAGTAGGTTACAAAATGTACGATATTTACAAAAATTAGGTTGAATGATACACATGGTTCTTATTGAAATTGATTTATAATGATAAAGGAACAACTAGCCTAGGAAAGACACTTGGTACTTTAATACGATTTCTTTTCTCCGACTCATCTGCCCAGTGAGTCAGAGGTCTCGGGTTCGAATCCCGATAATGCCCTTACGATTTTTCTTTCATCCCAAGTTTGGTTGTTTCATTTCAATGGTGATCAGGCACCATACCAGATGTTGCGCTCGTTACTTTGCCCAGTTGCGCTACCATGCATGCAACACCTAGAGAAAAATTGGGTCCATAGGGAAAACATGTTGTCTATAAAGCCGGCTGTACACCTTGCGTTCCGACTCCGTTGCGATTGTACGACACGCCAAATTTCGAGCATGCTCGATATTCTGCGATTGCGATGCGACCGGATACGTACACAGTGACCACATCGCCATCGGAACGCATCGCAAAACCCGTACACATTGTGATGCGACTGCACAACATGCGCTATCGTGATCGGATCACGGACGAAACGCAAGGTGTACGGCTATATATGGCAAGCTAAAAGGGTCATAACGTATTGCGGCAACGCGTTGCGAAAATATCACAACGGGTTGTGCTATCATCCAATCAGAACACTGTATTTCTGCAACGTGTTGCTAAAAATACACTCGCGGCGTGTTGTAAGGTGTCAAACAACGCGTTGCGAACATCTCACAACGCGTTGTGGATATCTGGCAACGCGATGTGAGATGTTCGCAATGCGTTTTTGGACACCTCACAACAAGTCGCGAGTCTATTTTTAGCAACACGTTGCAGAAATAGTGTTCTGATTGGATGACAGCACAACCCGTTGTGATATTTTCGCAACGCGTTGTGGTATTTTTGCAACGCGTTGCCGCAATACGCTATGACCCTTTTGGCTTGCCATATACGGCCGGCTTAACACATTGCAATAAAATTATAACACAATATAGCAAACATCATGTCGTTCACACCGAAAGTGGCTCGAATTCTCGGGCAATGTGAATTTCAAAATAAACTTTGTTCACTTAAGGACACTTGTCCGGAAAACCCTCATGGCAGGTGACACGTCATGGACATAAACAGCTCTCCGACACAATTAAAATGCCCTTGTCAATTACCGGAATTTCAGCACCCACAGTTCCAACCCTGAAATGTCAACGTTATACTTATAGTAAAATTCAGACTGTGCAATTATTACGCTTCTCCACAAATTAGGTTTCGCACCGTTGGAAGCCTGAAGTATTTTGTAAATATGCTGAACAAGACAGAAAGGTAATCGGCGAAGACCGCTACTCTTAGAAAATCCACTTTCACAAAACATTTGCCACGAGTCAACTGCTTGATGATCATCAGACGACAATGAGGTGCACCATACTACGAAATAAATGTCTACCGACAACAGTGATAATAATAGACCAACTTCATCGAAACATTTTTTTCTGAAATGTGTGAGAAATACAAACTTGGAATGAGAAAAAAGTCACACTGGCCTTATCGGGATTCGAACCCGAGACCTCTGACTCGCCGGGCAGATAGTCTTCCAGCTGAGCTATAAGACAAAGTAGTTACATATACTCCCCTAGGTTTTTCCTATACGAACCCAAGTTTAGTTGTTTCAGTTTAACGGTTATTGCGCGTGTGTAGAAATGTTTAGGCCTAGTACCCCAAATTGTTATGATAAATTTTCACTTATATGGCCACTGATAAGATAAACCTGAAACATAACGAGGTCGCGGATTGTTTACATGCGTGCTTTTCTATGGACTATACCGTCTAGTTCCCTGAAGCTTCCACATGTAAAAACTGTCTTTCTCGTGTCAAATGTTGCCCCGCTAGGACCCTGGTTTCGTTCGCATGAGGGCATTCCTTGTTATGACTTTATTTATTTATTTATTTATTATGAGTATCCATATGAGTATCATTTTCTCATTAAAAATGTATATCATCTCGGGCGGAATCTGACAGTTAAAACCACGTTTTTTTCGGCTAAGAATGGTTGATTAGAACACAACGAATCTTTAATGAGCTCGAACAATATGTTGCTAGTGCACCCACAGTATTAGGGTACGTCCGAAGTATGTACATGTAGCTACGTTTTCAAATTACACACTATAGACTCACGTGTAATTTATACATACATAGCACATTTTAGTAAGATAATTTTGCCATTCACTCGTATAGCTACAGTGAGGTATATTATTGACATGTTGCTTTCGTAAAGCCAACCGAGTGCACTACCGCTACCTTAACAATTACAGTGGAGGTCGTCAGGGCCAAGGTTGTGCCGTGATTTCCTCGTATGCGGAGATTTCAGAATACCAAATGTCACGGAACTGGAATATTGTGATCGTTCACCCAACTTCCTTATTTGAAAGCTTGCATTGTGTAGTTTACGTTAATACATGTAGCGGTATTGCAACATGCATGCAGGTCGACTGGAAATTCGTTGATCACGATACGTAAATAAATGGTTCATTTCAAACACATGTACTTGTAGATCATAATCGAGTAGATGCTATCTTGTAGGGCAACAGTTGAATTTTAAATTGGTCAACAATGTAAGCACGAAATGTGCAATCATGCATGTCCTCGTCAAGGAACAAAGAAACTGCCCTACCACATAAATCTTCCAATAAAAAACTGATTCCATAACGAATCAAACATTTGTGCGTTACATTTGAGCTCAGCACTATAGTGGGTTTTGTATTGCATACAAGGCTTACGAATGAGTGTAACTATAAGTATAAAGAGGCCGTCTTCAGTCGCCATTTTGAAATACCAACAGGTTCAAAGACATTGCATATGAGTGGTTTTGCCGTTAGTTTTAGAAACGGATGGGCTATTCCATTAAAATGCTGACCTTTTCGGAGAAAGCGGTGCTGTTGCCGTATGGTCAGGTTCCCTGACGCGTGTATAGTTCAGCGGATGCATAATATCAAAGCGGCTATTTCATAGTTGTATACATCTAAAGGCAAGTGCTTTTGGTATATGCCAAGTACAGTGAAACCTGCTATTAAGGCCACCTTGATAAACAAGCAACCTCAATACAGTGGCCACCCACCTATGGTCCCCAATGCCGTGTGTATAATGAGTAGGAAACCTCTATAAAGAGGCCACCTCTTTATATAGTGGCCACTATAGACAAGTTTCACTGTACCTCAATCTTCACGCCAAGACCAAACATCAAATGAACTGACTTTAAAATTTAACAGAATCTTAATGTTTTTCTGGCACATTTTGTGATTTTCACTATAAACGGCACATTAGAAGCTAAACTAGTTTACCAATTTAGTGTTTTACTGTAAAAGTATATTTAAAGGAGCATGACCAGAGTTTCTGGAAAATAGTTTTCGATGTAACTTACCAATATTATCAAGTAACTCCCATACACACCTCCCATGTCCCAAAAACCCGAAAACATTTGCGATTTCCAGTAAAAAATTGAATAAAACTATCGAGTATGCTTTCAGTGGATAAACGTTGATACTGGAAAATTAGTTTACAAATAATCGGTGGATTTTCGACGATATCCTCGGAAATATGCGGCCCAGAAGCGCGGGAGTTTCAGTTTCGTAATCAGAAAAATATAACGGATGTTATGATATAAAAATCTCATGACCCATAAGGTAAGTCCCGGGGAGTTATGGGTAAAAAAAAGTGATCTGGTCACACTCCTTTAATTGAAAAAACAAATATCCGAGAGGGGAACGATTCTGCTTGGTAAACTGATCTCGCGTTTACACTGGACGGCGTCCAAATTATATGACTATAACGGTAGACACTATAGATACATGTAGATGGCTTGATCACTTACCCTGGATTCGTGCTTAATTTCTAGACGTATACCCACATATTTCGGACACGACCCTAAATATGCATGGCAAATATGAATTGCAAGATGATAATCCGATTATGTCTTCTTCTTTAATATTTACCATGGACAACTAATTACGGCAATGCAGCCGGTGGTCGCGGGATAAGAGCATTATTTTCTGCATAATGATTTGTGCATAATGATTTTCTGTATAACGAGAAACTATGCTGGCGCCGAAACCAATAATTATGTATTTTAAGGGATCTGTACATCTCACAGCGAATGCATAAATCCATTAGCAAGCATAACGAAGACCATGTCAGTGCACGCATATTTCATACTGTTCTAAAAAGGATCATGATCGATTGATCCGTTTATCATAAATGGTCAAGGACGAAGAGGCAGTTTAAACAAGATTCTCAAAATGTCAATGGGAGGTGGGATTTCGCGTGGACATTGTCCCTGAGAAAGGCACTTTGTCATATAGGTTCCCTATCTCGTAAAATTAGAAGGTGTTGCGGAAGAATTCGGTTGTGTCAAAACAGGCGGCAGTTTTCCCTACCAACTATTGTCCTATTGTTTCTAGACTGTTTTGCCTTATGTAAAGATAATAAACAGCGCTACGTCTTCACAAACACTGGAAAAAGCCACATGTTTAAAATGGCTTTGAGCCCTTGGAGGTCATGACCTTGCATGATACTTTTCCTGGGCGACAACTTTCTCTCAAGAGTTGTTATTTAGCTTACACTGAACCAGTTAGCTTATCAGGCAGTTCAAGCATGGAACCAACCAAGTACAAAGTAATGCACGTCACCTTGCTCTTAAAAAAGGTCTCACGCTTGGTGTTGTTTCAATTTTGTAATGCCCTTCAACTACTTGTTTATGACTTCACTAATGCATGTTTCAATACACTCCACCTGTATATGATTTACGATGCGACAGGCCGGCATTACCACACGTGCAGTGATCCCCTTGACGTTCAACCTTGGCCCACAATATACAATCCAGCTGGAGGATTTTGGAGTGTGTGGATGGCCTGCATTGAGCTACCCTCAGAGAGCAAGGGTTAGGGTACTACAGTCTACTATGGAGTAACTGCATCCTTCAATACACTATGTACAGCTGGGGGATTTTGTAGTTTGTGGCTGGCCTGCATTGAACTACCCTCGGAGAGCAAGGGTTGAGGTACTGCAGTACACTGAGGAGTAACTGCATCCTCCAATACATGACTCCAGCTGGAGGTTTTTGGAGTTTGTATAGTCCACTGTGTACTAAATGCATCTTCCAATAAACTCAAAGCTGGTGGATTTTGCAGTGTGTGGCTGGCCTGCATTGAACTACCCTCGGAGAGCAAGGGTTACTACAGTCCAGAGTAACCGCATTCTCCAATACACTCCAGCTGGAGGATTTTGAAATGTGTGGCTGGCCTGCATCTAACTACCCTCACAGAGCAAGGGTTACTACGTACGTACATACAGTCTACTGTGGAGTAACTGCTTCCTCCAATACACTCTTTAGCTGGAGGATTTTGGAGTGTGTGGCTGGCCTGCATTGAAATACCGACAGAAAGGGGTATTATACCAGAAAACACCAGAAAAGACCGGAAAATACCGGAACACACCGGAAAACTCACCGGAAAACACCGGAAACATACTAAATACCGGAAAACACCGAAAACACACTAAATACCGGAAAACACCCGAAAGCACTTAAAACACCAGCCCCACAACCTACAGAAAACACCATAAAAATACTGTTTTCCTTTTTTTTCCGGTAAATAGTACTACCGGACAGAAAGCAAGGTATTACAGTACACTGTGAAGCAACTGCATATCCCAATGTATAGAGTGTGCAGCCATGCTTGCATTGCACTACCCTCAGAGAGCGAGGGTTAAGGTACTACAATCCACTGTGGAGTAACCGCATCTACCAATACACTCCAGCTGGAGGATTTTGAGATGTGTCACTGTGTAAGGGTCACAGAGCAAGGGTTACTACTGTACGTACATACATTCCACTGTGGAGTAACTGCATCCTCCAATACACTCCAGGTGGAGTATTTTGGAGTGCGTGCATGGCTTGCCTGCATTGAACTACACTCACAGAGCAAAAGCCAGGTGCACGCAGCTGTAGAATAATGCATACTCAAATACATTGCAGTTTAAAGTTTGTGACAAGTCTGCACTGAACAGGTCTGACATGTCTCAGCGTGACCAGATTTTTCGACAAAAATGAATTTAGTTCTAACCCAACAATCACATCATACTTTTAATATACCTACCGATATACTATCCATGGGAAGAAAAAAGGAAATTTGCAATCTCCAATTTGGATGTGAAAGCAAAAAGGTTGGTGTAATTACTGCACTGCTGTAACCGTATAAATTAGTTTACAAAACATCGGTATTTTTTTATATCCTTGGAAATATGCGGATTCATAGCGCAAAATTTCAGAATGGAAATGAGAAAAATATGGCACATGATATGGCATCAAAATCTCAACACCCATGAGAAAAATGGGGTGCGTTGAATGTTCTTCCATGTTTCTCTGCCAACATGAGTAAAACTATAAAGGGATCACCTCCAACAAACTGACATCATATTCGATCTCTGTATTCGTGCTCTGCATTGTTTCTACCCGGCCCCGAACACATGCTTCCTTCGTGACTTGAACATTTATTAAGCATTTTACACTCTCATGGTATCCAACTTCAGCTGATGGATTTAGATACGATAGGGCTAAGTGCACCATTCATCAAGTGATATATTCTGCGCTTTTCGGCCCACGATCCCATTTACGGCGCATGCGTAATGACTTTATTACTAGCCCATTAGTGCGACAGAGTACTGCAGCTGCAACAGACGAACGCAATCTGCCAACACAGTGTATGTTCTAAATTACCGCACCAAGTAACCAAATATTGGGGTGGCAAAAAAATCATATGGTCTTCATCGGGATTTGAACCTCTGACACACTGGGCAAGTGCTCTACTAGGGTCGACAGCAAAAGGAAGGCGGCAAAAAATCTGCCAGGGGACTCGTAACTGCAAACAGATAGCAGAGGACAGCAGATAGTACAGTCAAACCTGTCTTAGCGTCCACCTACACAGAGAGACCATCTGCCCAGCATAAAGACCACTGAAAATTCCTCCATGGAAAAACACAAATCATGTACAGAAAGACAATCTGTTTGATGCGACTGTGTGTAGTGCCCAAAGTTCCTCTGTAACTGCAACACTTTCTCACACCGAGTGATTATCAGAAATGTAATACTACACTAACAATAACAAGTGGTAATCTTGAGCTTTCAAGTGCCACATCAGGCCCAAAAGAGCTTTACAGATCCCAAATTAATATTAGTTAAAATGAAGCACAATGGTAGGCATGAACCTGTCTGGAAAGACCACCTTTGTCTTGTCTCCCTTTAGTAGTTTTATTACACAGGTTCCATTACTTTATTTTAAACAAATGCGGGCGAGAGGGGGATGAACGATTGGGCACAAATACGTCAAGCAGAGAGCAGTATAGGAGAAACTAAACATACAATAATTTTTGCTGTCAAAATTTCAATAAGGCACGAAAAACTTCATTTGATAAAGGCTAATAAAATGAGGTTTCAGAAAATTTATGATTATCCGTAAAGAAATCAACATAGATCTGCAGTGCATCTTTATAGCAGGAAATTAGAGTGTCTCCCGGAGTTCTGTCACGAACTGAGCTCGCAGGCCCAGTCACGTACGTTTGGCCGCGGTCTGCGCTCGCACTTATTACCATGGAGTGATTTATGCAGCATGTCAAAAACTAAAAAACCGCCAACATTTTGCAATATGCATGCACAGCCGTGATCAGGCATTGTGTTCTCCGTTGATGGCTTGGCAAATATGCTGCGTTTGACAAGAGCTATTGACTCCTCTTGCTGGACTGAGAAAATACAAGCTGCAGGCAATTTGAAGCGGCTCATCGTATATTAGTGGTACGCAAAATACGCGTGCTTTAAATGCCCAAACAGGGGCCTTTTTTCGTGGCCATAACCAGAAACATGTTTCTGACATAAATAATGGTTCAAACAATCAACAGATTCGGCTGTCGACGACCAAAGCTGACCATTGATTGAATTCGCAGTTACGTCACAAACATATCTGTGGTTGTAGTCGCAAAAAGTGGTCGCAAAATTCACGCGGGCACATTTCGCGCAAATTTCCCGTCCGCCTAATAATATTGCACCGGCGGCCATGACAGGGGACAGGTTTTCACATTTAGATGATTTGACATACAATAGATCTACAAAGTGCCTACTCGTACATGACGCACGATGACAACGTGACTGCCTCCTGTCATGGCCGCCATTGCATACGCAAGTCTAAACCTCATAATTTGAGGATTAGACGCGCGTCTAAACCTCAAAAGAAATTGAGTTATTACTCTTTATAACCACGTTTCTTTCCAATACTGTGAAATATCATGTTGCAAATTGCCCATTGACCGTTAAATTGCCGCCTGGCGTCACAATTTCTCTAGCATATAGACGCAATATAACCATTTTAGCGGCCGTAATCCGCCCAATAATGAAAAGGGCCTTCCTTGAAAATTGCGTTTGAAACATCACGAAGCCAGCACTGTCGTTAATTTGGAAGCACCGCAGCACATCCTAATTTGCTTCACTGCTATTAAGCATTATTTATGCATTGGGTGACAGCTTATGCTGCAGTGTGGAACTCCAAACACTGAAATGTTTACTCTCTGAATGTAGAAAATGTAAAAAGGGGTAAAAACCACTCTTTTAAGAGCCATGTAAGGAACAGCTCGTTTTTTGGAGTGAATATTTTGGAGCTGTCTCTTATAGCCTATGGCTCTTGAAAGAGCGATTTTCACTCTTTTACATTTATAGGGTAAGACAACAAATGTGTCTAGTTTCCTAAACTATGCGATGAAACTAGATATCCATATAGACATGGCTTCTCTCTGTTTACTAGTGTAACTCTGTAACTCTGTACTCTGTTTTTTAGGAAATGGTATTTGGTTTTCTCCATTAAAGGTATACTTTGCACAAAAAAAAGGGTGTTAGACAACCGTAACTAAGCTGGCTGTAAAAAAAAAGGACATTTGATTTCCAAATGTTTGCAAGGTGTACGGGGCTTTGCGATCATCCAAAACTTTTAATCAATCATTTGACCGCAAAACCTAACTCGAATAGAAGATAGAAGTGGTTCCAATGCAACGATTCAGCCCGAGATGATATATTTTTATAAGAAAACGATAATTGAAGATAAGTTATATAAATGCGTGCGCAAACGCGTTTTTTTATAAGTAAACTAAGGCACCGACTGCCGTGTACTGTTATTATATTACTCAGTATTCTGTGCAGTACAGAACCAACTCAAATAGACGATGGCTTTACACAATTTCTTGAAAGCATGGACACAGTTTTACACACAGGTTGGTTATAACAGGTTTCCAATCCTGTAATTTGTTTAATAGCTTGCCATTCAACCGTGACGCTCCCTTTCATCTATAAATTACAGCAATCTATTCTGTTCAGAAAAGTCATTTTTCACCCATGAGCAGCAAAACCTGAGGGAATCAAATACTGATATCCAACTGCTCACATACGAGGTTCTCGAGTTGAAGCACCTTAAAGCAACATGAATTTTTCATACACTAGCGGATGAAGTATCTTGCCGCCACTTAAATTTATAGAATAAATTAGCGTTTTACGAGAGGAAACCGTTACCGGTGGCGAATAAATCACCGCTTCACGGGATTATCGTGCTTTTACACGCTGTCAACTGACCATCGGTACACGGATTTGCATAACTCGATGAAATGCGGGGATGACACTGCAAGGGATAGCAACTGCTTCAACATTTTCCAGTATTTAAAGATATAGCTATTCACCAAATGAGCACAGTCATTCTCAGTGCATCCGGTTGCAACATGTATATGCAAAGGGCACTTTGGTAATAATTGAGCAGTTTATCATTAATATTTTTCTTTAAAATGACTTATCAAGTGCAAATTTGATAGGAAAAAAAACAAAATTTAGAAGTGGGAAAAATTTTGACCCGCTCTGCCAAAAAGGCCCTTAAGTCGCGCAGGCTAGGTCGAGTTTTCGCGACCATAAGAAGAAATCTGCGGCTGATCTCGCGCTTAGAAAACACTTAAAAATTATCAGCCAGTCTTATATGTTTTGTGCACAAGGTCCGAAGCCATGATCAACTTCTCAATAATCTTTCCGGCCCTTTTATTATAAAATCAAAAGCCCACTGCCCACGGGAAAGACTGCAAAAGGACACGAATCCCCAAGACCAGAGGCAGCTAAGGCAATTGCTTTCTGGCCTCCCTAAGATTAAACCCCTATTTGCATTAGGCCTACACGCAAATTTAAGCTTGAATAAAATAACGACAAAAACACATTTTCCCCAAACAGCCAGAAATTTACTCAAGTGTATGTTCCAGCCAGAAGCTGCGAGCTCCTGTAAGTTCAAAGTTCGCACATCATTTTCTTGTTTACACTGCGTACAAAATACATGTAGTTCCTCATGTTTTGTGTACACGTATACTATTTCAGTGCGAGTCCAAAAGAAAACAAAATATAGGCCTACCATGTATTCCATGCACGAATTGCTGTAACGAGGTCAGAGGAAATTGTATGGTCCTTACCATGCTTACAGAGATTTAACGGGCCCCTTATTTAGGATTTTTATCAATGAAATCTATGCTTTAAAACCACTGTACTCAGTTAAAGTCATAAAAATCCTCTTTGGAGCTTGCTTTGGGGGTTAAGGTTTTTAGTTTTTATGCTGATGCGAATATGCACAAAGTTGTTTAGCATGTCACATCACGCCCTTTAAACCCGACACCTCTGACACACCAGACAGAATGCTCTGCCAGACCTATGAGGCCACGCGTCCCTTAAAGGAACAAAACTTATACCTCTTCCATATAGACGAGGATGGGGCATTTCTACCTTGGCGATCGTTTTAGATGCTGGGCCACTATATTACGTAACGCACCTTTTCATTTGCAAATTCTATCACAGAAGAAAGCACGTGAGACCATCGTTTTCGATGACAATTGAAATTCCTCTGGGCCTATAAACAGTTAATAGAGAGGTTTCGCACCGTCACGAATACCGATACGGATACGAATACGTCATGACTTGCGCTTCGTGTGACGCGTAACCGAAGTACACGTTTTCATACGCGTTGACTACGGTTATTGGTCTTCATACGCGTAGCATAAAAACGGATACCGGTTATGCAGATTTTTCGCTTTATCTGTGGTGGATTAATAAGTTGTATGCATTTTGTTTCTTTTTGTATGTATAATCCGTGATTATAGATCAAATTTAATGTGTGATGCCCACGTGAAAGCGAGGAAAATCTGTTGAAAACGAAGCCAAGCGCAGAGCAGATTTTGCAGATATATACACCTACATTCACACAGTGCAAAACCCAGTTCAGTGTGCGCATCGACGTGAACGGTTACCGTTATCATACCCGTATTCGTAACCTTGCGAAACCTCTCTAATAACGAAACATGCACCCGTTTAACGCTTAATTGTGTTTTTAGTTTTTTGAAGGTGAAGAGGCATAAACATCACCTTTAAATGGGTTAAAGTGGCCACAAATTCCTCATGTAGATATTAACGTAACTTATACGGATGACAACCTATACTCTACAAAACGTATGAGTTGGTATAAATAGCATACGTCGTAATTACACGAACTTCCAACTGCTGTCCGAAAGTAAAACATTCGTTTCGTTGTCTTCCTCTTTTTATCAAAGATCATCAAACCTTAGAAATTGTTTACGTTGAAAAACCAGGAAGTAACTATATAATTACAACAGAGTGGTGTTCACTGAAGTACCAAAGAAGCACAACGGAAACAGACTGAGCTGAAACAATTTTGCAAATGGATCTGGACACCTTATTCACAACCACAGACACAATTCATGCCTTACAGTTGTAATATTACTAAGCGATGTTTTGCAAACAGGGTGTTCCTAAAGTGTCCAGGTCAAACCTGGCATTGGCAACCTCAGAATCTAGGTTTCCCTAGATCCTGATAGGGAATCTTCTTACATGGAAAGTAATCTTTATTTCATCTAAATCAGTCAAGCGAATCAAACGTTATGCCAGTTGTGGTGTAGCAAGGTCAGCCCCGACTGCCTGATAATCAGATCTGGTTCATGAACTATAGGGTGTGACTTTGCTGCACCAAAAATGACACAACTTTTGATTCACTGGACTGAAGACTATTTTCATGTAAGAAGATTCCCTATCGGGATCCGGGGCAAACATATCTGAGGTTGCCTGGTTTGCAAGAGTCAGTATCTTTTCCTACCTCCACGGTATGATGACACAAAATCTAGTTTTATAATAAAACATCCTGCCTATTTCCCAGGGCATATCCTAGTAAATACTCCCTCTTTTTACTTGCAAAACAGACACTATCTCTCCCGTAAATAATCTTCCCTGAGGCACATGCCTAGTACAGACGAAGATAAGTCACTTTTATAGAAACAAAGTACATGCACTCCAACATTATGTCCGAATTCAATATCCAACCACCACTCAGTTTGTTTTATTCTAAACTTGGATTATTTTTTTCGCCCATCATTTTTGTGGCCCTTGTTAGAATCCTGTCTGTGCAATCAATATGCTGGGATTTCAGGCGCTACCAAACCTATGCATGAGAGAAAAATCATACGCTCTACACCCGGATTGGAACCCCATACCTCCATCAAACCGAGCAGATGATCTACCAGCTGATCTATTTAACACAGTCATTGTGGTATAATACTCAACTTTTCCTAACAACGCAACTCTCCCCCTCGGTGTTGCAAGGTTGCATATAAGTGAGCAAAGTACCAAACACAATATTTGACATACATGTAAGGTGCTTAATCACCATATAAATAAAATAACCAAACATACAGAAACAATGACAAGGTCATCATTGAGATTCAAACCCGAGACCTCTGGCAAACCGGGCAGATGTTCTACTATAGCTGAATATATAAGGCGTATTGGTATACATGTATACTACGCCTTCAGGTCTTTCCTACCAACCAAACTTTTCTTTCAGTGTTGCATGGTTGCGCAACTGAACAAATTACCAAACGCAATATTTGACAGGTATTGTGCCTAATCACCATGGAAATGAAATAACCAAACATGAGATGGCAGAAAAACCATATGGTTCTCATCGGGATTCGAGCCCGAGTCTCTTAAGCCGTGTAGAGGGGTTCCATCAGCTGAGAGGGGTTCCTTGCCTGGACAAGAGCAAATATTTCCCCAAAACATGTACTATGATATACAATGTACCAAATATACATTACAAAAATAGCAGTGAAAATATGAAGCATGCACCGGGAAAGTCGGGGGGGGGGGAGCATTTTTTGTTCAAGCCAAACCTGGCATATAGGTTTGGATTACGTGGTTTGAAGTGCTATTTAGGTGATGTAATTTTTACAGTCCACATTTTCCCAATCAAACTGCATGCATCTTGAAAAACTTACCCATCATTAAGCAGACGGACAACCACTTGTAGCATGTGCATAGATCCATGTTTCAGCCCCTTGTGCGGTCCAATTTCTTCCGCAGGAGGAGGCTTCTACGTCCCGTGTGTTTTGGGTCCAATGGTCGCTACAGCCACGCGCCGTCGCGGTCTGTCGCCCTGTTGCCACGGTAGAGCGAAACAGCTCTTTGCCAATGTGCTTTACAAGGCCGGGGCAAAGTAATCATCAAATTATTTTGACCCCGACCAGCTTGACGAGAGTAAATTATTGTTTCCACAGTAGCCCGACGACAATAACGACTTACGAGCGACCTGTTTTTACGTCTGCAGAGAACAGGCTCACTCGAGTGAAGTGGTTGTCACGTCCAAATGTACTACAACAAGTGAGCCGTGCAACGAAAGAGCGTTCACAAATGCTTCGTTTGTATTAAAAGCTGACTGTTCTTTTGTGGTGCAATCCATTCACAAATACAATAATTGCTCTGCAGTTCCCGTTTCAAGTGGAGCTCCCTTTATATGTGACAAATGTTTTGTTGTGGTAGGCTACATGTTGGCGCTGAATGGAGTTCCCGTTTGGAGTGAGGCATGCAACGCGGTAAAAAGGGCAACTAGGTAGAGTACACGCAAAAGTGTGGGATGGGGCGACAAAAGTCCGATCCTGGTGGTTAGTTAAGCTAACTGGGGTGTTCAGGGTTTCGCTGGAGGATACGATCGATAAGCTGAAATCGATTGGCACCAAACAGTAAAAGTATATGTTATCTACAAGCAGTGTGCACGTAGTGTGACAAATTGCTGTCTTGCCTGCATGTCAATGCGCCATGTAATGCTACACGCGGTTCTTCCGGGTCGCACTTGAGTTCAATAGCAGTTTTCATTCTCACAAGGGTATATAATGTTGCCGCTCGCTCGCAGCTGATAATAGGCTCGTGTATGGCAGGCCAAAAGGGTCATAACGTAGGCTATTGCAGCAACGCGTTGCGAAAATATCACAACGCGTTGTGATATCATCCCACTGTATTTCTGCAACGTGTTGCTAAAAATAGACTTATGGCGTGTTGTGAGGTGTCCAACAACGCGTTGCGAACATCTCACAACGCGTTGTGGATATCTGGCAACACGTTATGGATATCTGGCCGGCATATATGTGGATATATGGCAACGCGTTGTGAGATGTTCGCAACGCGTTGTGGATATTTGGCAACACGTTGTGGATATCTGGCAACGCGCTGTGAGATGTTCGCAACGCGTTGTTGGACACCTTGCAATACGATGTGGGTCTATTTTTAGCAACACGTTGCAGAAATGCAGTACTTGTATTCTGATTGGATGACAGCCCAACGCGTTACGCAATACGTTATGACCCTCTTGGCTTGCCATACTTGTGGCTTGTCGAAAGTACATAGACCGCCATGGCAAACTATCATGGCCGTCGGAAAAAGTACCATTGCAAAGCACAGGGACACGATTTAGTGACTTTTAGTTTAGAGCTAAGATGACGTATTCACTTCTGCAGTCTATTGCAGCCATGTCGACAGAATTAATACAAGAAAACTCCTCGTGTGTTCCTTACATCCATTATTCAAATTAGTTAACACTTTTTTGTTTGGTCGAGCAATACACGCATTGTACATCGTCAACTGTAGTATGAATAGGAGTGAAGCGTGCTGTGTGCAGACGGTTCGTTCTTGAGGAATAAATTCCGCGCGCGCGCTTATTATCATCAACATAATGGGGGGAAAGTCATCATTGTATAAAATCCCAGGATATGTTCCTGCTCATTACGGATTGGCGCAGTTCCGTTTTCCCACCGCAGCGACCGGTAATTAATTCTTGCAATTCATTATTCTTTCAGCAGCTTCGGAAATAAATTTTAGAAGACAAAGATTGTCATTTTCTCTTTGGATTGTCCACGTACCGACGATGGTTTTGTGGTAATGAATACGTTGTACAAATGTCCACATTTGAGGTCACATCAATAATTTTATATTTAATTAATGGAGGTGTGGGCTAATAAGTGACTGTTTCAAAATCTTGCAATGCACCCAAATATAATAGATTTATGCTTAACATATATCATTTTGAATTTATTTTTACTTCAGGCCACCATAAAAATTACTTTAAATTTTGACAGCAATAGTAACAAACACTGCATGGATTTATTTTGAATTAAAGGAGGTGCCAAGATCAAATTTTGGACCCTCCATTTTCCCCAAGGGTGTTGTGATTTTGAGACCATATATTTTGTCATATTTTTCTCATTACCATTCTGAAACTAAATTTATCCAACCGTTTTGCTTCCACACAATAAATTGGAGATTGCAAATTTATTGATTTCTTCCAATGGATAGTATTCTTGCATAGGCGGATCCAGAACATTTTTGGGGGTGGGTGGGGGTGGGGCGGGCTGACTGCTGAAAGCCAATTTATTTTTTTCGAAACTCCCGTCCAAATGTTAAAAACGTGATATTACCTGGACTAATATACCCTATACTATGGGAAGGGGAGTGCGTTCTCCCCCTCCCTCTCTCTCCCCTTCCTTTTCTCTCCTCTGTTTTACAATTTTATGTGAGTGTTACGTTAGAACAAAATCAATTTTTCTAGAAAAAAAATCTCGACAACCTCCTTTAGCAAACGAAGGCTTTTAATGAGTATAGAGCGTATTCACTTGACCCGATGTCACTGCTTGTCCTCCAGAACGAAAAACAGCAATAGAGCACGTGCTTTTTTGCTGGCAGCCACGTGCGTTCCTCCACGTGGCTCTATTCGTGCTCTATATTGTTCTCTCCCTATCTGGAGGACAAGCAAACAGTGAACCGTGACCTTTTGAAATATGATAATGCGCCCAATACACTGACATTTACACACATTCTTGTAGCATTAACCTAACTAAAAACATGAACAAATTTTAAGGTATCTTGAAACATTCCTGCACCGATGCAGTTGTAATTTCTGTAGGCTAGTTTGTTAGAGTTCCTCTTTAGATTTGTAGAGCTGTTGTTCCAGGAATTAAAGAGTTTAATCTTTTTAAATTCGTTTACATGTACTTCAGACCATGAGCGGTCAACATCAGTTGCACTGATCTTAAATACAGTATATAGAATAATCCGACAAATGAAAACTGTGGTGTATCTCCAGGGTGTTTACGTGACGTCACAATAGACATACACCGCAGTAAAAATGGAATAACCACTAGAGGGCGGTTGAATGGTTGAATGGTTTGGTTGAATGGTTTATTGATCTCTACGACCCCAACTGGAGTATGAGAGCCAGTACAGGTTACAAAGTAATTAATATATAGGTTATGTAGGTTAAGAAAATAAACTACAAGTTAGCTTTATATAATACATTATCAATATGCAAGAATTAGTATAACCAAATGACTTACGGAAATTTAGATAGTATTATCTTAATAAATTTAGCTAGATTAAACAATTGAAGGGAACCTTTTACATTAAACAATAACTCCAATTTAACAGTGTTTGGGTTAGTCCAATAAAACGTCTTTATATAAGTGCGTCTGTCTTCGTTAAGTGCATTACAAACAAGAGTATAGTGGAATTCATCACAATTGGCTTCAATATTACATAACGGGCATACTGTGATGTTAACAGGTGATTGGGTGGGTAAATAGCGGACTTCGGATGATGGAAGGTGGTGGTTTCCACAACGAAAGCGAGCTAATGCTGATCTACTAGAATTATTTAATTTGACAAGGTACTTCTCAGAATCTAAGTTAGTTTTAATCAGTTTATAAAAGGTACATAGTCTGTTATTTGAAATGTCACATTCCAAGTGCTGTTTAGCAATATCCTGCAGTCTACGATCAAAATCTTTAGAGAGTCTATTTTTAGAAAAAAACACTTATTTCAGTTTGATTCCATAGAACAGAAAATCCAGTATCATCTAACATTGATTTAACACACCCGATCCATTTAGAATGTACAATATTTTGGTCAAAAAGAGCTCTCATAAGACGATACACAGTGTTAGAAAGACTATTAGGACGGGTATTTAAATGAAGCCAAAAATTAAACATACGTAAATACACAGTATATTTAAGTTCTATTCTACCCAATTCACCATAAGCAATACAATTAGCAGTCCGGTAGTTGACCCGTAATAAGCTTTTCAAAAACTTTTTATGAAAACTCTCAATTTGGGCAATATTAGAAAATCCCCAAATCTCACATCCATACAAAAGGACAGGAGAAACAATTTGGTCAAATAGTTGACACTGGATATCGATAGGTAAATCTAGTTTGGTAGCTTTAGTCTTTAGGCTAAACAACGCTCTTCTGGCTTGATCGACCTGCTTGTTGATGGCTTTATTAAACAAGCCGTTATAGTTCAACTGTATACCCAAGTAAATATAATCATGAACTACTTCTAGCTTATCCTCTCCAAATACAAAATCCGGGAAAGATCGAACTTTACCTTTAGAAAAAATTACAATCTTTGTTTTACTTGGGTTAACACTTAGATGCCAAAGTTTACAATAATCGTAAACAGCATTTAAAGCACATTAAATGTTGCTCCTATGAACATCTAACAATGGAAATTGGGCACACACCATTGTTACTAACAATGGGGTTACAATGAACATGTACATGTTTTTGCTCATAGTGACTATAGAGGAATTTCAAAATGTGATCGAAAACGAGGGTCTCGGTGCTTTCTTTTGTGATAAAATCTGCAAATGAAACGGCTCTTGACGTAATACAACGGCTGCCAGTGCTAATTTGAAATTTGTCGATGCACGAATAAATTGCCCGCGAACTCTTCCCAGGGCATCATTTTCTTCGTACATTCATTAACAGTCAATAGAGGGCAGCATTCAGTATGATCTTCAGTGGGCAGGCAAAGAAAAATATAAATTGAGGGCGCCATTGATGTAGCTCCACATCTCGATGAAAAGGCAGCGATTGAAAAGTACTTTACACTGATAAGGGTGATGCCATAGAGTTAGATATAGAAAACTAGAGTGTGCACTGGCTATTCAAGTCACGCGTGTGGACTGTGCCAATGTGCATTGGTGGCGCCATGTTTGCTTAACGCTATGAGTGCAAAGTGGGCAGCACCCCTTAGCCCACCGTGCACCCATATAGCGTTAAGCCAAAATGGCGGCATCAATATTGGCACATCACGTATTGGGAGTGCGCATTCTAGTTTTCTATATCTACGTCCAGGAAACTTTAACCAATGAAAACGTTGACTGAATAAACCTTATCGAAGTTACACTCGCGCATGCGCTAACTTGCTGTTGCGAACCATTTCTTTGGGTAAACCGTGCATGATTATTGTGACCATTCGTGTCTGGAAGGCAATAAGGAACTACCTTTTCCCCAACATTCACAAAGTTGCATAATAAACCTTATAACATGTCAGTGTTTTGAGAGGGGCGGTCGGGTTGGCGTACGGGTTCTTTCCTCGCCTTTCACCTCTGGCGTCCCGGATTCGAATCCGGGGCGTGTATGTGGATTGGGTTTGCAGTCCCTACTTGACCGCGTGGGTTTTCCCCTGGGGCATTTCTCTGGGGGTTTCCCTCCCACTTCTAAAACTACAACTCCTTCTTCGTCATCTCAAGTTTATAGTATAGTTAAAGCTAAAACCGTATAGTTGATGGCATAAAGGGCCTTAGTTGCCGAAGATGCCATAAAATATACAACAACAGTGTTTTGAGTGTAACAATATTTATCTCCAAAATAAATCTTTCTGAAAAGGGTGCACAAAAAACAAGTATAGGGTAGAATATTTCTACAGGATCTAAATCCCATATAAAGGACTTGCAATGTGAAAAATGTTAATCTAACATTTAACTGACAAAAACAAAATTACTTGTGAGAAAGATAGGATTGGTTCCAAATGTCAATAGCAATGATTTCACCTTTGTAAAGTGCATAAGAAAAGGATTATTAAAGATGATTGAGTAAACACGCATTTAAAGGGACACACCGGCTTACTGTTTACATAATGTAGCAATCTAGCATCATTAACAATAATATTTCGATGGTCGTTGTGAAAAAAAATGTCAAAATGTCAATTAACAAAAGAGACAAATGTTGGGCTATACGCTTTACCAGCCGTCGCGATGTATTACATGTATGTATCATGTGTTTGTAAATAAAGGTGGCGTTCGATATGTGTTTAACCTCGATTCCTTGTTTTCCCTGACTCATCACACCTTGCATGATCCCTCAGGTCAGCACTGACTCGGGGAAGCACATCGAACGCAACGTTTTGGTGTCTGTAGCGCCCTCAATAGGCCTATGTTGTTTTTTCTTCGGATATTATTTATCGCCGCGGACGCGAAGCGAAGACACGAAAATATGAGAGATTCTCTTGTCCATATCAACACCCAGAAACCCTTCTTACGAAATATGTTGGCAGATTTGTGTACATATTGGAAAATACGGTATGTATAGTGTTCGTAGGACATTATTTTCCAACAAGGAGAGATACCAACCGCGAATGACAAAGTAACTCGAAGTTCGCGCTGGTTTCTACGGCTGGAAATACAACTAACTCACAAGACCACGTGACTTTTCGGAACCCGAATCTGGTTCCGAAAAGTCACGTGACCTTGAATTTTTGAAAAATGCACATAACTTTTTGTCTGAAGTTTTTGTCTGAAGTGCTATAGTTTTTGTGAAATAAGCATAACAAATACTTGTTCGTCTCGCGAGACGTAAATTTAATTCGCCCCAAAACCATTTCGCCCAAGTGCCATTTCGCCCCCAAACCACTTTGCCTAAGTGCCATTTTGCCCCAAATCACTTCGTCCAAACACTACCTCGCCCAAATGCCACTTCGCCCCAAAACCACTTCGAGCACAGACCGTGGTTCAGGGCGAAGTGGGTTTGGGGCAAAATTACTGCAAACCATTTTAAAACTGTTTTCTCAAATGTTAGACGAAGTACAGAGCTGGTTTTTGATCAGGTTAGTTTTAATCATGCATATCTTCAATCACACAGGGGGATAAAACTATTTGTAACAGTTTACCAATCATGTATACTATCTTCAATGTTGTTGTTGTTGTTGTTGTTATTATTTTTATGGCATCTTCGGCAACTAAGGCCCTTTATGCCATTAACTATACGCGTTTAGCTTGTAACTATATTATTATCAACTAGAGATGACGAAGAAGGAGTTGCAGTTTTAGAAGTGGGAGGAAAACCCCCAGGGAAAACCCACGCGGTCAAGTAGGGATTGCAAACCCAATCCACATACACGCCCCGGACTCGAACCCGGGACGTCTGAGCTGAAAGGCGAGTAAGGAACCACTACGCCAACCCAACCGACCACTATCTTTAAGCAACTTGTTTGTAGTGGCCAATTTGTTACGGTATAGTCCAGTCAATTTACGGAATTGTGCCTGGCCTACAACTAATCGCAATATAATGCATTCCATCCAACACTGGCAAATCACTCATTAAAGTTGCATTGCCCGTGTTTCGGTGAAAGGATTAAACAAATTAATTTACACAAGCGAACGAATTTAGAAAGCTTACGTGTCTCTGTAACGAAACATATCAACAACTTAAATTTCCGACGTCGGGAATTGGAGATACAAGCCTTTTTCTTGAAACGTGCTTTACATGTTGTACATGTACGCGTACGCTCATATGTACATAGTATGTGTACAATGTACACATGTACGCGCACATGTACATTTACGTCATAACCCTGTCGATTAAATGACCTGCCAGCCATTTAATCATTTATTGTTTTCAATCGACTGGCATTAATCCTTGACGGATTTTTACGTTCTTGGTACCAAATGAAAGCTGATAACATTTTCTATTCTAGAAAAATACCTATTTTTAGTTACTAAAAAAAATTGTACGCCCAAATCGGCCCAAACACGGGCAGTGCAACTTTAATATATTGAAAATCTAAAATGTTCTGAGTGGAAATGTGATTTTTTTTCACACCAATTCGCGGTAAATTTTGTAAGTTTTTAAATAATGACATTGAGGGCACTATTTCGTCTGTTAACTATCAGGAATCCCGGCACATTATGTGACAATCTCCGGGAATCACGACAGTACTCGTAACGCGTAGCAGACGAAATATGTCCTGTCGTCTGCTAAAGATGAGGCATTATAAAAAAAAACATAATTGTTCTCACATTTCGGGGATTTTGTTTATAGTTAGTGGTCAAACAACTTCCCTACCTGTTAGTCCTTCTTGTAAATTGGTTTGTAATAATTGTACATTTTTGCTCGTGTGGATAAAATAGCACAGTGTTGTAGAAAAACATTATTTAATATGGAGATGATAATAGGGTCCATGCCAAAAACAACAAAGGAAAATATATCTTATATTATTTCACTTTAAGTTTTTTTATTACTTCTTGCCTTGTCAATGTGCTTATTACAAAAAGAAATCCCAAACATTCCACCATCCTCATATAAATAAGAGCGTTTTCCTTAAAGGGCATATGACATGCTAAACAACTTTTTGCCTAATCTTTGCTTCATATGATGGATTACTTGTTTATCAAGACATGCTATTGGTCGTTTGAATATAAAATCAATAAAAGGTAGCCTTTTTTAAACTGTTAAGATTTCATTGCAATAAACCACATACAGAGGGCGCTGTTTGGAGTGCATTACGTAAGAAAGACAGAAGGGAAAAGTTAAGAAAAAAGATTTTAAATTGGACTATTGGGGCAAATTGCTGCGGTTATCTCCCCCAGTTTCGTCATGGCTTACAACATGAAACATGTAGAACAAACTCAAACAGTCATGGATTACAACAATTCCAGGACGTTTGAGAAAAAGGTGGAATCTTTTGTGCACAGTTGAATGTGATTATCCTGTGTTTTCCTCTTGTGACATCGTGACCTTGGTCACGAATATGCATATTTTCATTAGCATAAACACTAAACAATTTTGTGTTAAAAACCCCCAACACAAGCTCCAAATAGGATTTTTATGAATGTAACTGAGTATATTGGTTTGATAGCATAGATTTCATTGATAAAAATCCCAAATAAGGTTCCCTTTAAGCGAGAACCTAATTTAGACAATGCCGTCTGCTCGCAAGTGCAGCTACTATTAGCCTTTTTGAAGTATGGCGGACACAATAGGAGGGCGCACTTTGCAGTGGGTATAAAATCGACTAAAATGCAAAATAACTCAGTTTTTCACTTTACACTTATTAATTTTATTTATAATTCTGTCTACGTATTATAATTACAAAATGTAAATCAAGTTTTTGGAAAGAAATACAATTGATAAAAAAATTCATACCCAAATGAAATTGCGCCCTCTCCTTTTGTTCCGCCATACTTCTAAAAGGCTAATTGCTAAACATGTAGGTTGAAGTACGTTACCAGACTAGTTTCTGAGACGCCGTCGTCTGCTCGCAAGTGGTCGTATTACTACGCATCCACTATTACGAAACATACAGACTGAGGAAAGTTACGAGACTAATTATTTATTCTTAATTTTTGTCTTCAAAAACTGCTTCAAAATCACATTTCCACTCAAAAGAAACAATTAGATGTTTAATATGTTGTTTATTGAATGTTGTGGCCTATATTCACGTTAAAATGATTTATATTGCAATTAGTTCTAGGTCAAATCGTAAATTGACTAGACTAGTCCCGAGGGTTTGTCACTTTGGCTCCGTTTTTCATGCAGTATAGCCAAGGAGCCCGCCTAGAGAGGACGGTGGATTACACAATTTCTTGAAAACAGAGACACAGGTTTTTCAATGTATGGTACTGAGCTGAGTTAAACACACCTTCAATCACACATGAAGATAACGCCATTTGTAACAGTTTTTTATTCCTGTAATCTACCATTAACCCGGATGGTTCTCAGAATGTTAACAGACCATGAACCCCCTCTACCTAACTTGTGCTAAGGTCGATGTTTACCAACCAAACAGTCGGTTGCTAGACAACGAGTTTCTATAGAACAGTTTCTATACAATGGTAGCCCCGATATCCTCAATTCTGAAGTAAACATGACAAATTGTCTGAACGAAATCCATGGAAATTATCAGGCAACACAAGAGCACGTTAATAGACTTTGAACCCCCTATCCCTAACTTGTGCTAAAGTCGATGTTTACCAACCAAACAGTCGGTTGCTAGACAACGAGTTTTTATACAACAGTTTCTATACAATGGTAGCCCCGATATCCTCAATTCTGAAATAAACATGACAAATTGTCTGAACGGAATCCATGGAAATTATCAGGCAACACGTTGTTGGCTTATCATTCGATAACTAATGGGCGTGATGGCTGGACATTCTAAAATAAGTTGAACTCCGCACTTAACCCATTTTGTGCACGTATATGAATAGAGCCTATCCCTGGGTATTGTTTTTTTAATTTTATTTGTTAATTATTTTGTTTACACCGTAGCGTGTGGTAAACCCCAACGTTTCAACCCGAAAAGAGTTAATTACTAAGTTTTCAATGACTGATACTTCTCAAGTGACAATGATCTTGGAAATAGTCGAAATTCTTCCTCTCACTATTAGAGAAAAAGAAGAAACCGAGAAAGTTTGAAAAATCCCAAACAACACTGAGATTCGAATCAAGGACATTCTGATTGCAAGTCGAGCTCTCTCCTATCTAGACCAAGAAGCCGGTTGCACACCCACGCAATTAAAACCCTAAATTCCTTTAAAATAACCAACCCTAAACCCTAACCTATGATATAGTTTCCTCCTAAGACGCTAAAAAGGTACAAAACCCCTCGTTTTCCACACGCTACGGTGTAAACAAATTACGCTGCTGGGCGAAGCGTCTTGATATAAGATAAATGCTGCAAGATATGAGACCAAATGACCAAATGACCAACACACTCTACCCCTTTGTTAACGTATGACTCGACTCGACTCGCACCACCCCCCCCCCCCCCCCGCCCACCAACACACTCTACCCCTTTGTTAACGTATGACTCGACTCGACTCGACTCGACTCGACTCGACTCGACTCGACTCGACTCGACTCGACTCGACTCGACACGCCAGTCTATACATCATTTGCAGTTACCCAAAAGTTGATTTCATTAGTTGACAAGAAAAACCCGAGGAAAATCGATAGCAATGGTAACGAACACCATGTGATTTTTGTTTTCATGTAGAAATTGCCAACTGAAGGTTATTTGTTTTAATTGTCGGAAGACAATTTTTACTATTCGTTCAACACAAAATCATGCATGGATTTTTCAGGTTTTCTGATGAAGTATTACAGCATGTGGCTGAAATTTCTACAAAACAGTTTATTAACATTGTAAAGGTATTATGTAATGCTGTTTAAATGGTGTTTAAAGGTGATGATGATGTTGGTACATGTAACACGTTCAAATATTTTTTAACTCAGATTTGTAATTTTGTAAAGGTGTTTGAAAATCCTTACAATAAAATCGTTTTGTAAAATCGTTCCCTTCTATATAGTTAAATTTTTCAAAACTATATATGCACCACGCACAGTGAACCCAAATCACAAGACCAAATGGTGATTTAATATTAAACTAAAATGGACTTTGATTGTAACATTGACATTCTACAGACTAACCCAGGATAATTTGTTATCAAATTTTCAGTGTTGCTAAATAAGTAGTAGAGCATTTCTGTGAACGCAATTATAGATTAAACGACTCCGTCCGTAGCTTAACAAAAAAAAAGTGCCCGGATTTCGACACAAATTTGCCCAACAATTTTTCCACACGTCAAGAAGCCGGCATCAACATGAGGAAAATTTTACTGCTAGCATGTCTTGTGGTCGTGAGTAAGTATTCATGATTTTATTACCGTGTAAATTTTGTTTCACTAAATGCACATTTTCATTCTTGAATATGTGCACATTTTTAGTTTTACAATGTACTTCAGATACACTGATATATTGGTGGCATTTTTTTAATCTCTCAAATAACTGTTTCTCTTAGTGTTTCGCTGCTCATCCCACAAATACACGTCCATTAGAAATGGGACATCGTTATCAATAGGAAGTAAACAATACTAGGAAGTTTCCAGACTTTTTGATGTGTATATCTTTTCAATTAATTCAATAAATCTATAGCCTTTATTTTAAAATCTCGAAATAAGCCCATGATTTTACTTTTCCCGCATTCTTTAAAGATATACAGTCTTTGGTTATCAGCAAATTTGATTTGTTTTTCTCCGAACGAAGTTTTTAAAGCATTTACTTTATAGACTACTAAAGTGTGACGTCAGTTACCATGGTAATTGGGTCTAAACAATAGCCAGTAATCTAAAACGTCCATTGGTATAGCACAGGAAAACAGTTCACTGGTTTTGGTTTAGACCCAAGGACTATGACATCACACAAAGGGTCACGTTTTCACTTTAGTAGTCTATTTTAGCGACAAAACATCATACTTTGTAGTAGACATCGGCAACCCTGTGAAAAACGCCGTTTTATACGGCCGTGTTTGCGCCTTGCCTAGTCTTGCCCTCCTGTGTTTGGTCTGTGGTGCGGTGCGTGCAGCGCCCCCTGAGCTCCGGACTGGTGGCTTGTCAAATCTCTTTTCTTGGGCAAGTCTACGCCTTGAATTATTGGCTGACCGCAAATAATTCAAAATATTGAAAGTAATTGGTCGTTAACTAAACGTTGGTCGATTTTTTTGTTGATGTCTTATTTGAAAGCGAATAACTTTTATGTTTCCAGAAAATTATCAATTCAAAAAAGTGTTTAATTTTCGAGGTGTCACACCTATAACGTACGGACTGTATATCTTAAAAACTACATTGCCATTCCCCGACTGGTCCCAGGAAGTCTGACCCTAACCCTAAGTAGGCCGGTCAAACACACTGAACGGTTCCACTACACAACGCATAAAAACACGACAACCATGGACAATTTGTTGATGATATTTGACAGGGTTCCACAACAATTTACAGTTTATTTTCGGTATCATGAAAAACTAGAGCCTGATTCTTTTTACAAGAATATTAAATAAAAAAAACTCAAAATTATCACAAATATCAGTGAAATTACCCACTTCACGTTCTTCAAGCTCGGCCGACCGCGCCCGGTGTTGAAATTGAGAATTTCTCACTTGAAAATCTTGCCCAATCTCAACTATTTAGGGCGCGCCGATTTTTTGAAACGCGCAACTTTCAACGAACAATAGGAACGATTGTCTGTCTCCAGGTGAAATAGGAATGAAATCTGCCAGTATTTGCCAGTAGAAATCAGGCCGCAAAATTATTTGCTGCAAATTCGTAAATATTTTTTACCCCAAAACTCAACTTTTAAGAAATGTTTAAAAGTTGTTAACAAAACAATTTTCTGAACCTGTTGTTGTCATATTGTGTACTGTACCTACTGACAAAATCGGACAAAGTCGGACATAGTCTCCAGAGCACAAATTATTGGAATTTGGTCTTTTAGCCCAAATTTGGGCCACTGTTTCACAAGAACTGAAAATTAGTATTATTTTTAATAAAGGCAGCAGACATTCATATAGGATGTAAAAATTACACATTACATTGCCTCAGATCACCAAGAATAAGGCATCTAAACTACACACCTTCTTGAAATTTAGGCGAATTATTGGCTTAAAAGTTGGCCCGTTTGTGAACTTATAATACGGGCTTTGTTAATGCACTGTATTTAAATAATGAGGTGTATTACTTGGGAAAGAAACACTGATATGTAAAGTTTGGGTGATTTACTTCCAGGAAAAGAGCAAATAAGATATTTAAAGCCTATGAATGTAATAGAAAAGTTAGTTTGAAATCACAATTTTTTGATTTTTGCCATTTATTTGTTGAGTTGTCTATGAATTGGTCATTTTTTCAAAACTTTTTTTTGGCCATAACTTGGGAACCCCTGTACCGATATTGAAAATTCAAAGTGTTTTGTAATCTACACAACAAGGTCCTTTGAATTGGATTCAAAAAAGCACTTTTAATTTGTTCATTGTCCTGCCTACTATATGGTTGCACCCAAGTAAATGGCTCTCATAGAACCAATGCTAAATGCCCAATTTTCAGAAATCATTTTAAAATACTCAACTCTCTCAGCTTGCAGGACAACAACCAAAATACTCATTGAAGTTTCATCTTTTCAATTCTGTTAAATTTTATGGGGGTAATTTGTCACTTGTATTCCCTACTTTCCACTTGGAACAAAACTACCCCTGCAACAGTGAAAATTGCTAAACAGACCAGCGTCCATTTTGAAACAAAGGCACATACGCTACTGGGAAAATTAGGGCCACTTTTAGGAGCTACAGTGTCCAAGAAAAGTTGGAAGAAAAAATACCCAACATTACGACGATGGCCATACGCTAAACAGGCCCAGAGCACTTCAGGTCGCTTAAACAGCTAAAATCCCCCCGTCCACATTTGTTTAGTTTTTCTGTTTATCATGGAGGTGTATGTGTCTACAACACCATCACAACTTGTTTTTCACAAAAAAAACCGACAGACTTTTGCTTAAAACGTAAAGCAGTTCCGACCCTCTTCACCCGAATTCTGAAACGCTCGAGGTCACTTGGCTTGTTTATCAACAGGGTTTTGACGTCATCCTGAGAAACATACAAAACGACCTGCGCAGTATTGAATGGAAAATACACGAAGTTAATGTTTATCATGCCTGTTTTGTCCTTGTAATTCAAAATACAAACGTGAAAAACACTTCATGTAATATGACAACACTCTACTATTACCTGTTTTGTAAAAAAAAAAACGGTGAAATTGTCGCTCACAATGAAGCTCTTTTGAAGTAAATACTGGTGCATTGCGACGGGTGGTTTTGTCACGGAACGAACGGCATTCACAGCGGTCTGTCTACAGCATTGGACGGTTCACTGCGGGGGAAGCTTCGACGTGTTTGAACATCGCCCGGTACAAGTTAGAATGAGCGACTCATTTTCTCTCTCTCTTGGTAACAGAAAAGACAATCTTTCTGCTCTTTTTTTTATAGTGTCTGGTAAAACATACAACTACGCAGCTACATGGCATATCTCTGGCTTTTTGGACCAACAAAATTCTTCAAAAAACACCATCTAACAGAGGCGGTTTTCCAAGTTGTTTGCGTGTAAACGTATGGAGCTAACAAACGTGTTGACTTCTCTTTCTCAAGATTGCGTCACGGGGTCACGCGCATATCAAGAATACCTAATGAGCGTTTCAGAAATCGCGAAAATCTCATTTTCGAAAAGCGCACTTTTGCTTGCAATTTATCCACTTAAAACCGACAATTAAAAAATAATAAAAATCCACGTCGGCAAGAGGGATGTTTGGACTATCGAAAAAAGCCTAAATGCTGGATTTTCGTCAAGGGGGATTCTTCCTCTTCAAAATTGCGTGAAAAATGTAAAATAAGTTCCCTATCGAATACAGAAACCTGTGCAAAGCATTTGATTTCAGTTTTCACTGACATTTTTTTAGGTTGTTGCGGAATAAGTTTTCGCGCCAAGATACGGGCTTGTTTATCCACATTCTATACCACAATTCCTTGCGAGCGCGAAATATCGAAAAGGCTTTATATTGAATTTTCGTCTCATGAGACGAAAACTAATTGTTTTACTTATTTCTCAAAGACTATAGCGCTTCAAACAAAACCATTTCTGGGGAAGTTTTCTACGGTCATCATGTTTATATTGTGCAAGTTAGGCGTAAATCTGTGAACATTTCTGATTTTCGAGATTACAAATGATGTATACTGCCCTTAACAATGAGTTTGAGAATGCTTGAGTGACGTTTAGCTGAGCTGTAAGTTAGAGAAGAGCGTATTTTTGTTTCTTTTGTGGTTTACACAAGCAAAGAAAGATTGACTTCGGGTTGCAAAATAACACGAACACAATTTCCATTTAGTTGCGATTACTAGTAGCTTACAATGCATGGAAAGTTTCTTCTGAATCAAAAAGTGGCCGAAATGCAGGTTTGTCTGTATACCTGTGAATCCTACATGTACTACAATCAGCATACAATCATTATGTCAACTAAATTAAACAAATCCTGTATTCAGGCTTTTATTATTCTCACACCAGTTTACTGTGGGAAAGCCGCATTAGTCCCAATGTTCACATGCAAAATGTCAAACGGCTGATCATATGATTTGGCTATCATGTCCAGCACCTGTGATTATCATGAAGGTATAGAAGTAGTCAGATGAAGTGTGATGTCATGACCATGTTGTTTTAACATTGCTGTATAGATAAACAAAATGAAACAAATAGTATAGATTTTTCTTAACGCACGCGCAAATAGTAGTCTGGCAGTTGGCACGTATACAATTGTGTGGATTTAAAAGTTTCTTCAGGCGTTAATGTGACCGAAGCTGGGTCATCCTCTCAAAACAGTGCCCCTTTAACGCACTCTACAACTCCTGCGTACCGAGGCCCTGTTGAAACCGACCCGATAGACCACTAAAGTGAAAACCTCAACCTTTGTGTGTTGCCATTGTTTTTGGGTCTACATTAAAACCAGTGAACTGTTTCCCTGCGCTATACCAATGGACGTTTCAGATTACCTGCGAATGTTTAGACCCAATGACCATGGCAACTGACGTCACACTTTAGTAGTCTACTTCGCTGGGGAACAAGCTGGGTTAGGATGGCCAAGTTTGTTGGGGGTTTTCCTATTTAAACATGCGTGTGGTGAGCTGACCTCCTGAATAGCGCGTCTCAAAAACAGCCCTAGAAGTGCAGGTTGTCGGGGAGACAATTCTGGCAGTTTGTGGTGCACCCTGCCTTAGCGGCTCATAGCCTCGTACGGTGGTTGATGCAGCCAGCCTTGCCACAGGAGGGGATCATCATATGCACATTACAGAACAATAAAAGAAGCTGGCATCAGCACTTAGATTAGAGAAGTTATTGTCTCTACCCCTCCCATGCTTGTAATTATGACCGCCATTTTGAGTTTGTGGCTTATATTGTTTGTCGAATGTTGCATTGAAATTTTATGGATACCAGTGAATTCCCTAGCCCTAAAAACCCTAGGGTAGACATTTAAATCACTGTTCTACTCCAAATATTAAAGAAGTTAAAGCCATTTTAGCGATATTCAAGGTCAGCGGTGGCCATCTTGGAATTGACCCAGATTTCACCCATTTCCGGTGGCTAGATTTTGGTAGACTATACTGCCATTCTCCACATTCAGTAGAACCAGAAACCGTTGACAAATATTTTGTTAGCATTTTTGGGAGGTTAGAGTACTTTTTTCAATAACTATATAGACAATAAATTCTTTACAAATAGCCGCCATTCTTTAACGTCAGATTTCTGTCCAACTTTTGATATGTTGTTCAGCATGCTTGAAAGTATAGGAAATTACAATAAAAGAATTGTATCACTTTATTATCACTTTAGCAGTTACAACTACCATTGGCGTGGATTTAACTCCCGGCTCCACGGTAACCACCGCAGCGGCCGGCTCCACCGCAGCGGCCGGCTCTACCGCAGCGGCCGGCTCCACCGCAGCGGCCGGCTCCACCGCAGCGGCCGGCTCCACCGCAGCGGCCGGCTCCACCGCAGCGGCCGGCTCCACCGCAGCGGCCGGCTCCACCGCAGCGGCCGGCTCCACCGCAGCGGCCGACTCCAACGCAGCGGCCGGCTCCACCGCAGCGGCCGGCTCCACCGCAGCGGCCGGCTCCACCGCAGCGGCCGACTCCAACGCAGCGGCCGGCTCCACCGCAGCGGCCGGCTCCACCGCAGCGGCCGGCTCTACCGCAGCGGCCGGCTCCACCGCAGCGGCCGGCTCCACCGCAGCGGCCGGCTCTACCGCAGCGGCCGGCTCTACCGCAGCGCCCAGCTCCACCGCAGCGCCCGGCTTCACCGCAGCGCCCGGCTCCACTGCAGCGCCCGGCTCCACCGCAGCGCCCGCAAGCCCAGATTCTGAAACGGCTAAAACTCCAGTGACAACCAAAAGCGGTACTACACCTCTAACATCAACCTACAGCAGGACAACCATATATGAAACAAGAATGACCTCAACACAAACAGGTAATATGCTGCTAGATGCTTACCAATAACCTAATCTCGTTTAATTAAGGTAGTTTGTATTACGTATCATCAAGCTTTTACAATATCGTCAAAAGACTACTTTCGTGTAGACAATGAATATTTCATATTAGAGGCTGTCCCGCACATTTTTAAAATTTTTCATTCAAATTCATAGCCAGTTTACTGCAATTTCGTAAGACGAGCGAAACGCGCAAATGCTGACATGGATTTGTTCATTGGTTATTACAAACTAAGGATCAGTGGTCAAGAAATTTCAAAATTTGCCCATTCGATGTTGTCAGCGAGACTTGAGCATTTTATGTTTTACAGATTTCACTGCAATTTCACCTACGCTGTAAACAATTGTGCTGTACTACATGTTTTTCCGTTAAAGAAGTTAACAAATTAACAGTAACTGTTACTGTTTTTGGAATAGGCTGTTATTGCACAAATATTGTCCTGCTTGTGTACATTTTTTTTCTTCTCTATTTCTGTGTTTGATTACAGAATATTTTTAATCTTTCTCTGTTAAAGTACAGCCACGTTACTGTTCAATAACAGATATTCTGTTATCCTGTCGCTGTTTCCTGGTATGCGGCAGCAGTTACGCGGCGTTGATAGCGAGTACCAGTACGCTTGCATGCTGGGAAATCACTGCAGTAAATTCAAACTGCGCAGTGCGCTTTCTGTATAGTTAAGTTGTAGGTAAAAAGGACAGCTTTTGGCCGGCGGTTTATGTCGATTTATGTACTTCAGCGCATGATGATCCTCTACATATTAAATTTGAGGATCGAATAAGTCTTTGTTCGACCGATTCCAAGTATTTTTTTATTAAATTCGTGAGATACTCCGAGTGTAAATTCAAAAGAAATACGTCCTTCATTGTACTTATGGCAACTGCGAAAGTACGCTGAAATATAATGGTTTGGACAAATGTGCCAAAATACAAATTGAACATAGGATAATATGGAAAATCAGAACTTGTTGAGACGAAATTGGTGGTAATTGGTTATGAATTTGAAGGTAAAACCTACACTGTAAAACAAATGGGGTAAAAATAGGTTTCGCCGCACATTTACATTTTTCATTCAAATTCATAACCGGTTAACTTCAATTCCGTCTCGAAAATTCACTACCTTGTATTTTCCATGTTTAATTGGTCGCTCATGTTCGTAACAATTTCTTAAGTTTTCAAACTTTTTCGAACAAAATTATTTGATTTCGTCGTCAGAAATTTACAATTTCGTTATTAGAAAATCGATATCACATCGATTTTATCTCTTAAAGATAGAATAAACACATCCGTTGCAGTGACCCTAAATTGTTTTTTCACGAGTTGACAAGAAAACCTTACTAAAAGTGTTACCAACTAAACACCACATGATTTTATTTCAGTCCATAACGGTATTTTGTGTCAGCAATTAACAACTGTGGTGTTTTGCAAAAGACTTTTTTTACCACTGAACTCAACACAAAAACCATGCGTAAATTTTACAAGTTTTCAGATTAAGTATTTCTGCACCGATGAATTTTCTACAGGGCAGTTTTATCGACATGGGCTTCTAATCATAAGTGTAGAAATAACGCCCCTTTTAACAGTTTACCAATCATGTTTAATTGATTGGATGATACCTTTGGACATTACTACGTCTATATATTTTACATTAACCTTTTTAAATGCATAGATTATGGTCGCCTGACGTCGGCTACAGCGGCACTTTTCCCCACGGAGACCAAGAGAATAATCACGAAGACCAATCATGGAGCCCATCCATGACCAATCATGGAGCCCATCCATGACCAATCATGGAGCTCATCCCGGGGTTTGCTCACCCTGGTGAGACAAGGTGTTACCCTGCTCTTGGGATGGGCTCCTCGCAAGGTCATCCAGAAATTAACCACACATTTCCTTTTCTTGACACAACAATGCATAATAATTAACCGGGACACTTCCCAGTTAACATGGAGCAGTGAATAACGGTTTCTGTGGGGGTCTGGGGCCGTATTCATAAAACACACTTAAGTGCAACTTGGCTAAGGGATTCCCTTAAATGTGGGAAATTTTCAGGATTACACTTAAGTGTTTTTTTAATATCACTTAAAGGATATCACTTAGTTAAGGGAATCCCTTAAAAGTCAAGTGTAAGTATTGCACTTAAGTTAAGTGTGTTTTATGAATACGGCCCCTGGTGACGAAGGGTTTGGCATCCCTTGTCCGACTAACTGGAGCCACGGGCTACAGCGGCACTTCGGTGCAGTGAATAACGGTTTCTGTGGGGGTCTGGTGACGAAGGGTTTGGCATCCCTTGTCCGACTAACTGGAGCCACGGGCTACAGCGGCACTTCGGTGCCGAAGGGAAAGCGTCCCTTGTCCGTAACTAGAGCCTCGGGGCAGGGTTGGCACCCTGGCCCCCCTTAAACTTCACACGCACGTGGTTATAAAACAAATAAACCGAATCCGCTTCGTGGGAGTGCCCCTGACGCGAGGATTGCGCGCCGCATGAATGCAGAGGGGCAAAGCCCATGGGACCCTCGTCGCTCGATTAGGGGGGAAACCACGGAGCAGCCGGTTCAGTGTAGTTGAGCGACCACGGCGCAGTGGTGCTGAGGCGTCCTTCGCCGGACCTCGCCCCCCTCGGCTTAACCTGAGGCGGTTGGTTCGGGTTGGCGCCTGGAACGTACTCCCCCTACAGGAGGACGCCCGCGTGTCTGCCTTATCGGCGGAGCTCGCCCGGCTCGACATAGCCGTTGCTGCCTTGTCCGAGGTGATGAGACCACGTTCGGATGAGATCGGAGTTGGTGGCTACACATACTTCTGGTCCGGCCGAGCAGTGCCGGTTGCTGACCGGCTTGCTCCGTTGGTAAGGGAGGTCACACCAGTCTCGGCGCGTATGATGCGACTGAGACTTGCCCATACTTTGGGTGTGGTCTCATTTGTTGCAGTGTACGCTCCGATCGGGAATAGTGATCACTCCACGAAGGAGGCGTTCTATGCCCAACTCCCCTCTGTGGTGGATGCGGTACCCAAGGGGGACACGCTGGTCCTTCTCGAAGACTTCAATGCTACCGCTGGCACATCCAGAGACGGCTACGAGCCATGTATCGGTCCTCACGGCTCTGGACCACGCGATGAAGGTTCCTCAATGTTGCTTGACTTTGCAGTAAGTCAGGGGTTTAGGATAGCTGGATCGTGGTTCCAGAGGTCGGATTGGCGGCGCTGGACTTGGTATTCCAACCACGGCGTCACCAGGAAGGAGATTGATCGCATGTGCTTGTGGGCGCTGGAGGCTGATCGAGAATTGCCGGGTGTACAGGAGTGCCCAATTCTTCAGCGCTGATCACAGGCTGCTGGTGGCAACCCTCAAGCTGCCCGAGACGGGCGACAACAGGCCAAAGGCTGGACATCGGCCGCCTGCGGGACCCGGACGTTGCTCGCGCCTATGCCAGCAGGCTGGGGGAGGCGCTAGAGGGAATGACTGCCGATGTGCATCCGGGGATGATGTGGTCGGCCCTCAGAGCCCACGTCTTGGAGGCTGCCAGTGAGTGCATTCCGGAGAAACCGAGAAAACAAGACCGCGGGATCTCCAGGGAAACTGCTGAAATCAACGAGAAGAGTCGCGAGGCGGAGCTTGACGGCAAAACCGAGCAGCATCGGGCGATGCGTGGGGACAGAGTCCGGGACCTCTGTGAGACGGTCGAGGGCCACCTAAGCACAAGTAACTCCCGGCTGGCCTATGGGGCAATCCGTAAACTGTGCTCTTCAGGTATCCCTTCGAGAAGCATGACGATCCGCGCGGCTGACGGCGAGATCCTGACCGAGGAGCACGCCATTAGGGAATGTTGGGCTGGGTACTTTGTGAAGCTACATGTATATAGTGCTGACCCCCCTGACTGCGAAATCTCTGAGGAAGGCATTGAGCCCCTGACAGCTGAACCGCCAGTTCTGCGACCCACCGAGCCTTGAATATGTTCGAAAGGCTCTGGGGCAGATTAAGGACGGCAAGGCACCACGAGTTTGTGGCATATACACGGAGATGTTCAAGGCGGGCGGCGAGGCATCTCTCCTGTGGTTGCGCACTCTGATTTGTTCCGTCTGGAACTCGGGTGTCATCCCATCCGACTGGAGGAAGGGCATTATTGTCCCCATCTGGAAGGGGAAAGGTGACATTCGGGAGTGTAACAACTACAGGGGTGTAACCCTCCTCTCAGTTCCGGGCAAGGTCTTTTCGCGTGTACTCCTCAATCTGGTGCGCCAGCAGCTGCTGGACCACCAGCGCCCTGAGCAGTCCGGTTTCACTCCGAAGAGGTCCACTGTAGACCGTATCCTGGCTCTCCGAGTCCTAACCGAGCGCTTTCGAGAGTTCAATCGTGGGCTGATTGCAGCCTACATTGACTTCAAAAAGGCGTTCGACTGAGTCAGTGGAAGATCCTTAGGCTCCGCGGGATCCCTCCTTGGTTGGTGCATCTCATCGCCTCCCTGTACTCCGGAACAGAGAGTGCTGTGAAGTGCGGCAGTGGCGTCTTTGACTTCTTTCCAGTTAATACTGGAGTGAGGCAGGGATGCGTACTGGCCCCGTCACTTTTCAACACTTGTATATGGACTGGATTATGGGACGGATGGTGGGAGGAACCGACTGTGGAGTGTCGTTCGGAGATGTTCAGATCAACGATCTGGACTTCACCGATGACACTGTGATCTTCGCCCAGACGATGGAAATCCTGATGGGGGCACTCGAGACACTGAGTGGGGAGGCGGTGAGGCTCGGATTGCGAGTCTCCAAGATCAAGACCAAGATCCAGGTTTTCGGTGACCTTCTGGATGCAGCTGTTGACTCTCGTTTTGCATCGGGCGAGAGTGTTGAGATCGTGAAGAGTTTCACTTATCTCGGTAGCGTGGTTCACCGCTCTGCAACTAGGCCTAGGGTCTAGGCCTAGCGCAGGGGGTGATGAACTCGATGAACAAGACTGTTTGGCGCTCTAGGCATTTGAGCAAGTGAAGCTTGGACCTTGACCAGTGGGTTGAGGCAACGACTGGATGCCTTCCTGACTACCTCCCTTCGCCGCATCATCAGGTACCGCTGGATAGACCACGTGTCGAACCAGGAGGTGCTCGATAGGGCGCGGATGGGGAGGGTCACCAGGGGCCAGTTTCATAAAACATGTTAGCACCCGATTCTGATTAAGCAGCGCTCTCTCCATTTCATAAAACTGTATAAACACTAGCAAACCAAGCCATTCTCGGCAAAATTCGAGACACATCTTCCCACTGATACACAACTTTCAGCTGTTGTTTAAATATTTTGGTCAGTGACAGGCAAGTGTCTTCTGTGGTAGTGATAATCATCCCAAAATGGAAACATAACCGATGATGGTACTTGAAAATGTTAACGTTGACTTATGAAAGCAGACGATGAACGCGTTCGAACAAAAGAGAACAAAAGCGTTGCGCGCCCACTCTCTTCGCGCGCTTAGAACAACAAGCGTTATATTATGAAATACGCCCTTGCTTGAGCGAATATTCCTGCTATGTTTAATCCAACATTATTAATTAAGCGTAACATGTTTAATGAAATCGGCCCCCTGCTTGATCCGAGAGCGCCAGCTGCGCCTCTACGGCCACGTGGTTCGCTTCTCCCCGTTGGATCCGGCGAATCGGATTCTCAGTGCCAAGGACCCTAAGGGGCCGTGGTGGAGGCGATATGTTGGTCGACCCCGTGCGTCGTGGTTGGCGCAGCTGGGGGACCACCTGGAGGGGTGGGGGATGGGTCCGGCGCGCGATATTTTTTTCCGTACCACATATTCGCTATGGGGCTTCATCCATTGGTGCATTGTAAATGAATATTCATATTTTCTATATAGCGCCTCCAAGAGTTATTAAATAAAAGGATATAAGAAAGAAAATTCAGGAGTTTGTCGAGTCGTTTGGTAATCTAGTGGTTAAGACGTAGTGCTATCAATCGAGAGATTGCAGGTTCGAACCTCCTATCGAATCTCGTATTAAATTTTGTTTACTATTAATTGAGGAAAGAGTGTAGTATGGTGTGGGGTTATGTTGAGGTAGTTATCGACAAAACACATCAGTATGCAACATATGCATAGGGGTTAAACCAATCAGAAGCAATGTTCGCTAAACAGCGGTACGGAAAAAAATATCGCGTCCGGCGCAGGCCCGATCGAGCGCTATAAGGAGACCGGAGGGGTGGGGGAAAGAGGCTGAACCTGGCATCGGCCTATGGAAGATTGACATAATGTTTGTTGAAGATTCGGAATCAAGAGAGAAAGTGCAAGAAACTGACATTAAAATTTGTCCTTAAAAAGCTTGTCCACAAAGCTATACATGTATATACTGTTTAACCAACCGACGAATCTGATCGTTAAATGTTGAAAATGTAGAGATGAATTAAATTGAGATCTTACGACATTGAATGGAAAAATGTTAAAATTGATTGACCATTGATTAATTGGAAAGACAAAAGACCAAATCAATTGTCTCGTCTGTGGACGAAACTGGAGTTAACCGGCAACGCAATTGTATGAAAACAATTTTAAAATGTGCGGCAAAATATTAATTATAGAGAAGTCGGAGATCAACTGGGCGACAGTCTAATGGCCCGATTTTTAGCAAAATTAAATTTTGCTTTCCTTTTTACAACACAGTTTAAAATTGTTAATATAGGGCGCTTTCATTTGACCCGAGGGCACGTCGGGTAACACGGCATCGCTGGAAACGGACGACCAACGTCCGTCCAAATCAATTTGACGAACTATGCGAGTAATGCATAGTTCCGACCTGTCAATCAACCGAACCCGCCGACCAATCACAACAGAGCTAGCAGAGATCACCCACATTGGTCAAAGTGCATTGTTTGCAACAACATCACGCGATGTTCTGCCCCATACAATTTGTACAGTGTTGTATGCGATGTTCCGGGTGAATTTTTGGTTTCAAGGCCGGTCGTTTCGTTGTTCAAAGGTACGAAAGCACGTATTTCATGATATGGCATCCCTGTATTACGGGCCCTTTACTCGGTGTGTTCTAAGATAACTGTTCACCCTGAAACATGAATACCTTTGAGTTTTCTCCAATGAATCTGTGCTTTCCGTTAGTCCCATTGCTTTGTGCGTTGTGTGTCGCCATTCTGAAAATAGCGTGTGAGCCATAGCAACAATATCCAAGGGGGCGGGGTTAACTGGGCAAAATCGGAACTATGCATTTAGAAACAGAACAGCAATCTAGGTATACATACATAAAATAGTTTCAGTTCGAAAAGACCCGTAGGAATTTTATATTTCCCGGCCCACGACATCGGAATTGTGTACACATGGTATTGCATATGGACATTACAAGCGCACGGCCACGAAATACGCAGCTCCATTAAGGCATTAAGCTGCGTATGTTAAGGCACGAATATGGCGCGCGCGTATTGCTGACGAGCCGAGCCTGTGCCTTTAAGTGTTAAGTAATGAAACAGCCGTCGGGAAAGTACCATCAAATCTGCACTAGTTTCACTTGATGCTTGATAAATCATTTTAAGAAAAAACTAAGACCGACTTCTCCATTTAATCAAGAGTACCTATTTAGTCATCACAGTTTTGTTGGTTGAACAACGTTTTTTTTTAGGGGAACAAACCTGGAAAAACTCAATTCAACAGAAGTGATGGTCAAGTATTAAATTCATTGGAAAGGATTTACAAGTCGGACATCGCATAGCCCTTCTGCACTAAACCTGAAACTCAGAAGAATTCTGTTTTTCCTAGTCAATTCGTAATTTTTTCCCCAGTATCCTTTTTCCATGGATTTGCACTTAATAATTATGCTTAATAAGTCATTTTAAGGGAAAATAGTGATGTCAGAGTACTAAATTATTACCAAAACATTTCACTAGCGTCTGGGTATTGGGAATTTACATGTGAAAGACTCATAATTCAATGGTTGGAACACTGCTTCAGAACTTGTGTACAAAACATATGAAGATGCATGTGGCTGACAAAAATACACCCACCAATTCCTTTCCCACCCCACCCCACCCCACCCCACCCCACCCCACCCCACCATCCGCAATCCCGTGCTGACTCACCCCTAGGTAGGGACCTTGTCACATTGTTCATGGCCCAGGCAGGGTGGGACATTTTGACACATCGAATTGGAAATCAGATAGTTAGCGCATATCAGGAGCAAACGTGCAAGCACTAGGTGGTGATTTTGTCACAGATTTTTCCCCCAAGGACAATCCCAACTTCTAAGGTAGCCTGGAGCGAGGGACCTTGGGGGAAACATGACTAGGTGCATAAGTGCTTCCTAAGATCATGAAGATAAATCAGACGTTTTCACTACTAAATTTGGGGTTTTCCGTCAATTATGCTTACTTGTGCTTAAAGAGCTAGTATCCCCTTGACGATAGTCCACATATCTCTCCAGCCGACTTATACCGCTGTTTATTTCAATTGTCCGTTTTAAGTGGATAAATCGCAGGCAAAAGTGCAGTTTTCGAAAATGAAATTTTCGCGATTTCTGAAACGCTCATTAGGTATTAATGATATGCGCATGACCCCGTGACGCAATCCTGAGAAACAGGAGTAAATCATCGATATAATATACTGGATGAAGCAACGACGTCTAAAACTGAAGCCACCATCCACCATCCGCCGTTGTACCCCACCTAATACAATGCTTTGCCTAGACTGGTCTTCACGAGTCTACGTCATGGTCTACATGTGTTAAATGGCATGCAAGCGATCTAATGGACCGGGAGCAGTCTAGGCCAAGTATTGTTCGTGGGGTACAATGGCGGCCGGCGCGTGGCTTCAATTATCGTATAGCCAACTGCTATTGCATACTTCATCCAGTGTATATATACCTAGTTATATATATGTATATATAATATCGATGGAGTAAACACGGTTTACTCCATAGTTCCTTACGTTTACACGCAAACAACTCCGAAAACCGTCTCTGTTCAATAATGTGTTTTTGAAAAGTTGAATTGTTCTCGTACAAAAAGCCAGAGATGTGCCCAGTACACTGTAAAAACAATGTTTAGCATTTAAACACATCAGAAACATGTTTATAGATTAATACGTTTAGGAATGTGTTTTAATTCTAAACATTTCCCATTTTGTACTGTTCAGTGCCTAAACGTGTTTACGTTTTTGACATGTGCTTAGGATTGTATATATGTATGCGTTTAGGAAGGTGTTTAACTGCTAAACGTGTCATTCGTTGTACATGTCAAACGGATAATGCGTTGAGTTATCATAAATGCTGCGTCATAAAGTGGTCGTGACCAGATTTACCGTGTAAAAAAGCTAATTTGCTTCAGTTTTGGCAGTTGTTTTGATTGTTGTAAATGGGTTGTTGCTTGATAATAGGCAAATTGGCAATTGTCGGGGATGAACAAACTCAAAATGGCGAGTGATTAGAATTAAATTTGGTATTCGGTTAGTAGGTGTGTGCCAACCATGGGTTACAGGGTACAGGTTTTTGTGGAGCATAAATTGAAGTCGCGCATAATGATAGTGTATGGGTAGTGTATGAGTAGTGTATCAGTATCAATGAATATGTATAAGTAATGTATAAGTATCAATGAATATGTATAAGTAATGTGTAGGGGACGTCAGGAAAAAATACGTCTTTTGGCTTTGCATACGACCCCACAAAGACGTTGATAAGACGTCAATAAGACGTTTGTCCAACGTTAACGCCAACTTATAAACCACGTTGTGCCAACGTTATTCGGAAGTGCAATTTTACGTTGGAACAACGTCATTAGGCTAACGTTGGTCCAACGTTTTTTCGTCAATTACTGACGTTGATCCAACGTTGGGCTAACGTAAGTTTGCTGTCTGGGTAGTTCCCAGGAGGCAAAACATGTTAAACCTAAACATGTCAAAGAAAAAGGACATCTAAACATGTCATATATAGTGCTAAACGTGTGGAAAAAGTGGGTACAGAATTAGTGTTTAGAAATGTGTTTAGATCCTAAACACCATTTTTACAGTGTAGTTGTGTGGTTGTATGCTTTACCAGACACCATGAAAACAAAAGAGCAGAAAGATGTTCTTGTTTATTACCAAGAGAGAAAAATGAGCCGGCCGATGTGCATACTGTGCTGTGCCAATTTCAAACACGTGGGAACTACGATCCGCAGGGACCGTTCAACGCACTGTGTATGCCGTTCGTTCGCGTTCCGTGACAAAACCACCGGTCGCAAATGCTCCAGTATTTAATTCAAAAGAGCTTCATTGTGAGCCACAATTTCATTGTTTTTTTTCACAAAAAAGGTAATAGAAGATTATTGTCATATTACATCAAGTGTTTTTCACGTTTTTATTTTGAATTACAAGGACAAAACAGGCATGATGAACATTCACTCAGTATACTTTCCCTTTAATACTGCACAGGCCGTTTTGTGTTATTCTCAGGATGACGTCAAAATCGTGTTTATCAACAAACCGAGTGACCGCCTCGAGCGTTTCAGAATTTCGGGTGAAGACGGTCGGAACTGCTTTGCGTTTTTTTTAAAAAGGCAGTCGATTTTTGGTGGCAAACAAGTTGTGATGGTGTTGTAAACACATACACCTTCATGATAAGCATGAAAACTTAAAACATGTGAACGGGGGGATACTAGCTGTTTAATAAGTAAGGAAAATAGCAATGGTCAACTTCTCAACTTACCGAAAATGTTTATTATTTATGATTTTACAAGAGAAATCGTTGATGACTCCAAATCGGATCTTTTTTCTATATATTCACCCGACTGACATAAGCAAGCCACGTCGTTTAATTCTCGGCAAAAGTATTTTTTTCGGGCCACTCTTGGGATCCTGAAATAGGACAGATGATGGTCCCGATCAGCGCGATTGCTAGAATTGACAATTAAGGTACAATAATTCATGTTCAACTTTATTTTTGACGAAATTCTCCAAATACGCCATAGACTTACACACAGAGCGGAGCACGTGCGAGCGTTGTTTGCCAACCAGCATAAATCCAGGTCATTGCGTTTGACCCTTTGACCCCATGTGAAAGCGCTATACATGTAGTTAATTTTCATCGTTTTTCCCACATTTTGTTTCACTTCTCAGCTTGTACATTAAGCTGCAAAACCTATAGTACAACCTATAGTACATTTTCTTCGTTTTCCCCTCTTTCTAAGTTACATTTTGTTTCACTTCTCAGCTTGCACATTAACCAAAGAAAGCTGTGAAAACAAAGGCGTTCTTCTTGAGGAGTATTGCGAGTGCTTGTGTCCGCAAAGCTTCGGCGGCGTCTATTGTGAAGGTTTGCTATAAAACTACATGTAGTGTATGTATGAAAGATGTGCTCCTTGTTTATATCTAAAGCGCCCTCTGTTGAAAATTAGTCGTCGTTATGCGCACGCATCCTGTTTTGCATAAATTTGGTTTGGTAATGTGACGCTAGAGAGCACATCGTCTATAGGAGGTGTATCAAAATTTCCTGCAAGAGGCTGCTTAGCAATAACTATCAGTGAGCGGAAGTCAGTACCTCTGCTTTTGGAGGCCTTTTCCCAACCAAAATATGATTCTGAAACATCCATGTTTTTATCACCCCACAACCATAAAATGTAAAAATGTACATCATGATGTAGTAGGTACAATTTCTATAAGAAGAACCTTACTTATTAAAAGAATATATTAGGTCCCAATTAATGTGAATACATAGCGTCTGATGTACTGACTTATTTCATTTCGCACGCATATTTTAATCAATAACCAGACTAGGCATCGGCGTGCGCCACGTAGCAACAAAAGCATAGTACATGAACTTTCTCGATTTTTAACGTGAGGAATTCAGGGCGCCGGCCCAAAATCAAAAGGTCATACGCAAAAAGCTAATTCTTTGTTCCTTCGTGTTTAAATCCTATTTATATACAAGGTGCTCGTCATAACCAGATAATCTACAAAGTCCCAAGGACATTTTGTTAACGAAGTTCCATTACATTCCTGAATTTCTTAGCTCAACTTGGGATATTACTTCTGTTTTCACAGTGTCTTCCGAAAGTAACAAATGTTTGGACGATCCCACTCTGTGCACGGGGGACGGCCAGTACTGCGAGGCGAACACAAAGCGGACGAACGGGGAAGACTACGCCTGCCTGTGCAACACTTTGAACGGCTACGTCGCAGATGGTGATAGCGGCAAATGCGTCAGTAAGTGGCGCTATATAGGGTTTTAACGATATAGTTCATTTATAAACTCCTTAAAATAGTTTTCACGAAGTGCATGGCAAATAATGATTATTCGCCACGCACAGGTCGACGTTGTACAATACGCGCGTAGTGAACAGGGACGAGTCCGTATACCCTTACTGTGGTGAATTATTATGTATGGCTCGGCATGTTGCGTTTTCGCGAAAAAGTTTTGAGTCGAAGCGTTCTTTAATTAAACACTCCGTACAATAAAGTACATTTTGAAGTCATTTAACTTATACTAAACAGTATCATCGAAAACTCTGACGCCCTTTAATGGAAAAACCGGCGAATTTGGACCTTAAAAATGTGACCAACTTCAAAAGCGATTTTCTCAAAACAAAGTTTTAACTATGCGTTCGCGGATTCGCTACTTCGTAAAAACGCCAACGATTTGTTAGCACAGTTCGTCATATCATTGGAAAGTATGTTTGTTTACCTTTACAACGGTGACTCATTTGTAATGGTCATGCATTTGTAATGATCATGAAAAGCACAACAAAAACATGCCAATATCTTGTTTATTCCTCGTTACTCGCAGAGATTTCATTGTTCGGTTGAAAACATGTAATTTCACATGTTTGGCAAATTCTGTTTGAGACCAACTCACAATCACAACAGAGTTGCTGGACCCTCAAGCACGTGACTGGCACAAAGTTGGTGTTGTTGTGATATGACCAAACCACAAATGACTGAAATATAGGTGATAGAAAACAAATTTCCAATTTTTTTGAGGATCTTAAGTTTGCGACATGAAAAGTTCGTATACGCCATTTTCTTTCCAAAGCGACTGTCATTAAAAGGCGTCTACAAATTAATTTTTCCACCAAAATTATAACAAACGAATGTAATTAACATTTAGGAGTTAACATCAATGTAAAATGCTTCCAATTTCAGAGAGAAAGGCGTTCAAAACATCCCTCGCTGTGACAAAAATTGGCCAGGAAGAAGTAACTTTTAAACCAGAATACAACGACCCCACCTCCAAGGCAGCGCAAACAATCTTTGACCGGGTCACACCGATCGTGAGTATTTATAGAGGAATTTTATACTGTCAAATGAAAAAAAAAACGCGAGACGTAAACAATGGCTCAGAATCCAAGACGAGGCTGTCAGTGCCAAATTGAAATAGACAGTCACTCTATGTCTAATAAAACGTAATTTCGTAATTCTTAGATACAAATTTAGGAAAATGCTACAAACGGCGTTGTACCTTCGGTACCTAATCTACGTTCCGAGAAAACAATCGTGTCCAGCTTCCATTTTGATACAGGCTTTAACAAAAACAACAAAATAACACAAAATGACAATGCTTTCTGTGGAATTTTCGTTGCAGATTTTTGAGGAACTCAAGAACAACTCTGCCACTGCGAGCGTGCTAGATGTCGTCGGACTAAGCCTGTCCAACGGAAGCATCTTAGTAGAAACTGTTGCCATGTATCCCGCCAATGACGAAGACATTTCCTTGAAAAAGATAACAGAAAAGCTTAAAACCGATTCTCTCGGAGATCTGGAGCTTAACGAGGAAAAATTCGAGGTCGAAGGTATGTGTCTAAACAACATTATTAAATACAAAAACATATTAATTTCAAAAGCAAGAAACTTTTTGTATTCAAACACGATAATGTGCGAAGCTTATAGACATGTGACAACAGTCGTGTTTAAATGTAAAACGCCCTCTATTTAAACCATTGCTCAACAAACGATGTCAAAGGTCACACAATTTCAGGCTGATCTGACCACTGAAATATTTGACTGTTAAGCGACTCCCGCATTGAAGCATTTTATCCTATGCCATCCTCTCCTATTGCGGACACGGTATTGATTCTGTATTTCACGCCTGCCGCGTGCACCCCATAGCAACACAAATTTAGTCGTCCGGTCAAGTGTGCATGCGAAATAAAGTACGCCAGACACTGTTCATGCGAAATATGCAAAAGGTTAATTGAAACACCACTAACTGAAGACTTATGTTCCAATATATACATGTACTAAAAGTAAGATTATTTCAAATGTTTTCCCTCGTTTTCAGAGTCTTCTGGCAAGCAGTGTTCCTTTGATGCATGTTTTAATGGTGGAGATTGCGTGTACAAAGGGACATACCCCAACCTGGCTCGTGAATGCAAGTAAGCAGTCAATTGGTATAATTCTACCAAGACAAGTATGAAATGTTTGGTGTTATGGTCATAGTTTGCGACCCTGTAATTCCTCTCAACTCCGTATATATAGGTGTTTATCCTTATAGTGAGTCAGTGACTATATATAGTAACATAACAGATGGCCACCTGCCCACTTTTTCGATTTCGGTCCTGCAAAGCACTTTTCAGAGTGCAGCAATTAATGTACATCACAAATTAAACAGCTAGTATCCCCCCGTAAGTTTGTCTGTTTATCATGGAAGTGTATGTGTCTACAACACCATCACAACCTGTTTTCCACAAACAAAATCGACTGCCTTTTGCTTAAAACGCAAAGCAGTTCCGACCCTCTTCACCCGAAATTCTGAAACGCTCGAGGTCACTTGGTTTGTTGATAAACAGGGTTTTGACGTCATCCTGAGAAGAACACAAAACGGCCTGTGCAGTATTTAATGGAAAAAACACGGAGTGAATGTTCATTATGCCTGACGTGTTTTGTCCATGTAATTCAAACTACAAACGTAAAAAAACACTTGATGTAATATGACAATAATCTACTAATTACCTTTTTGTCGTAAAAACCATGAAATTGTGGCTGACAATGAGGCTCTTTTAAAGTAAATACTGGTGCATTGCGACCGTGGTTTTGTCACGGAACAAACGGTATTCACAGCGGTCTGTGTACAGCAGTGGGGACGGTCCCTGCGGGCCGTAGTTCACACGTGTTTGAAATTTGCACAACACGATGTGTACATCGGCCGGTACAAGTTAGAACGACCGACTCATTTTTCTCTCTCTTGGTAATAAACAAAAATCTTTCTGCTTATTTTTTCATGGTGTCTGGTAAAGCATACAACCACACAACTACTGGGCACATCTCTGGCATTTTGCACGAGAACAAATCTTCAAAAAACACTATTGAACAGAGACGGTTTTCGGATTTTGTTTGCGTGTAAACGTATGGAACTTTTGAACGCGTTTACTCGTGTTTCACAGGATTGCGTCACGGGGTTATGCGCATATCATGAATACATAATCAGCGTTTCAGAAATCGCGAACATTTCATTTTTACAAAACTGCACTTTTGCTTGCGATTTATCCAACTTAAAACGGACAATTTGAAATAAACACCAGTAAAAGACGGCTGGAGGGATATGTGGACTATCAAAAAAGGTGCAAATGCTGAATTTTTCGTCTCGGGGGATTCTAGCTCTTTAATTACTTGAAATTCAAATGATCGAAAGCGCCTGATGGTGGCAGCAAACAAACGGATCATTATTTTTGTTTTTACGTCACGTTTGAGCTTAAGTGCGCATGCGGGCGGTCGAGTTGGTGTTGTGGTTCTTTCCCCGCGCTTTCACCTCTGGCGTCCCGGATTCGATTCCTGGGCGTGTATGGGATTGGATTTGCAGTCCCTACTTGACCGCGTGGGTTTTCCTCCAGAGATCTCTCTGAGGTTTTTCATCCCACTTCTAAAATTGCATCTCCTTCTTCGTCATCTCAAGTTGATAATAAAGTATATAGTTGAAGCTAAAACTGTAGAGTTGATGGCATAAATGGCCTTAGTTGCCAAATATGCAACAACAACTTACAACAACAACAATAAGTGCGCACGCTCAGTATGATGCAACAATTCCAGGACAGGGTCGTTTGCTGCCAAAGATTCAAAAGTCTCTCATATTATCAATAGGCTTTTTTGTATAAAAATTCCACCGGAAAAGTTCAATCAACAATGCAAAATAGAAATTTGCAATGTGCAACCTAGTTACGTCTTGACAAACTTTTCGGCATGTATATTGAAACTTATATCGTCCACACAATGTTCCCATTTTGTGGCAGGTGCCCCTCAAGTTTCACTGGTGCACAATGTAAATCCGTAGTAACTAAAGGTAAGAACCTAACATATGTGTTTTAAGAGCATGTATATATTATTGTAAAATTGTATGCTACATCACACCAGCTCTAATGTTGGTGCGGTAGCTTTATTTATGTATTAGGTTTAATGACCTTCAATTCGCAGCTCGTAGGCTTAATCGCATGAAGCTTACAAATATGTTCCACCTAAACATCGAAATATATGTGGCGCCATTGGCAACGGACGGCCAGAGACACTGGGTAAATTCCATTACTCTTCACGAACAAATGCTCAGGGATATTTTAAATTAGTTACTCAACACACTTTACCAACGGTTTTATATCCCTTCCGGAGCATGGAGCAATGCTGGTTAAGTGTCTTGCTCAAGGGCACAGATACCACGTTCTAGTTCCAAGCCGCGCAACACCAAGTTTTCACCGCTGTTTCAAGTCGGCCACGGTACCCCACGGCACAGTATAACACAGACCTTAAAGGAGCGTGACCAGAGTTTCTGGAAAATAGTTTTCGATGTAACTTACCAATATTATCAAGTAACTCCCATACACACCTCCCATGTCCCAAAAACCCGAAAACATTCGCAATTTCCAGTAAAAAATTGAACAAAACTATCGAGTCGGCTTTCAGCGGATAAACGTTGATACTGGAAAATTAGTTTAGAAATAATCGGTGGATTTTCGACGATATCCTCGGAAATATGCGGCCTAGAAGCGCGGGAGTTTCAGTTTCGTAATCAGAAAAATATAACGGATGTTATGATATAAAAATCTCATGACCCATAAGGTAAGTCCCGGGGAGTTATGGGTAAAAAAAAGGGATCTGGTCACACTTCTTTAAATTACGAAGAAAGTTCCTGAATATGCCTGTGTTCAAATGACCTCACAACTCTAGTTTTCTATTTCTTTTTTCCCGCCCTACGTGTACGTTTGCGATGCATTAAAAACCTCATTGATACAGTACTTTACCATAGCAGCCATTTTGGGGGCAGTTTTTCGTATTTATAGGGTGTGACAATAATCCACAAAGCGCCTACTCCTGCATGCACGCTGTCAATGTGATTGCTCTCCAAGATGGCCGCCGTGCAAATGGTATATACCTTTATGGGTGCTTTTGTCGGTTTGCAATTTATCTAAATGTCTTGTTTTAATGTGTAGGCCTATATTCTAATGGAGTATCATGACAATGTGTTGCAGTGTGTATATCAAACTTGGTTAATTCCGGAGGTTGTGAGTTCCAATCCAATTCGGCCCGCGTTTATGGTGCGTGTGCCCTTGGGTAAGGCACTTTGCCATAAATTGACTCCCAAACACCCACCCACTCACGCATACTTGTATTCGCCGGCAATCGGGGACATCCTTCTAAGCTTTTTAAAACCCAATTATAGGGAAGAATTGTTTTAGTGGCACCTAACTTAACTTTACCTAAAGCTACAAAGATGAAATTTAAACCTAAATGGTTTGTGCCCTAACCTATAATGGTTTAGAAACCATTATGTTAGGGCACAAACCAATAGGTTAGGGCACAAACCATTCACATTTAAATTGCAGCTTTATAGGGTGTGTCCCCGATTGCCGAAACACGGATAGGTGCGTTAGTGTTTGCCGGCAATCGGGGACTATTTATTGCTTCTCTTTTTTGGACATAGTTTTTTTGCGAAGGCCTCCATAGGATTTGCATGGGATGGCAATCGGGGAAGGTTGCTCAATCGGGGACCTATTGTCCGTCTTTTGTTCAAGCAATAAATAGTCCCCGATTGCCGGCAAACACAAACGCACCCCACCCCGAGCACATGGAAACATGTGAGGACAAAGATGTTGTATAAGTTTGAGATTGTATACTCTCAAAGAAGCTGAGAATTGTATGACAATAGTTAAGAGCCCAATGACCAAGGGTAATAATAGGAAGGTTTAGATGCACGTAAAATGCAAACGGGAACGCGAAATCACAGCAATATATATCTGTCTGTTCTAAGATTTACTCAAAGTAACAACCAAGACGCTCAAAACATTTCACGTTCGCGTTTTACTTGCATCTAAACCTCTCTAACGTGAAGCGCTATGATTAAACGTGATATGTGTGCTCTGTACAACCACTTTAATGCTTATGATTTCAATATGAGGGCAATTCCGTAAATTCAGATTTACACCTCAGAGACTTTGAGGGCTGGTAATGCTTCACATATTCAAGTTGTTTGATTTTAAACACATGTTTTTCAAGCATCATTGATGGAAGTGTAATTCCTGAAAAAGTGATTGTTAATGCCATTCTCAATAAGTGTGTAGGGTCCCCAAAACCCTCGGTTTCGGACGTACTCCGAGTCCAAAACCGATATATTTTTGAATGTACATGTACCACGCATATTGAGAATGGCATCACAATAAGTTTTTCAGGAATTACACTTCCATCAATAATGCTTGAAAAACATGTTTAAAATCGAATGTGAAGCATTACAAGCACTGAAAGTCTTTGAGGTGTAAATCTGAATTTACGGAATTGCCTATGAATGAATGTCACTGTTATGAACTGTAGGCCTACTGTACTTTTTTGTCTGAAACTAAAAATTATTTTCACCTTTAGTGTTTTCACCACTGGTCATCGCTGCGATTTCGTTCGTTGGCGTTGCTCTCCTACTGATCAGCGTCACAGCAGTGGGTTGCCTCTGCTTCAAGACAAACAAAGGCAACCGCAAAGACGTCGACGCGCTCGAAATGGACGAACGAGCGACGATGGAATACGAGAACCCGGGTTTCAGATCGCCGTATTTCGCGTCTTCGTTCGGGAAGGCGTACGCGGAACCTGAGACCGCCAGCGGACACTCGGGCAGCCCCACCGACACTCTCACACCGGATGACGAGAAACGGATGATCAACCTGTCTCGTGCCATCAGCAGGTCATCGAGTTATAAGCTGGAGGTACTAGTATGACCCGAAGGAAAACAAAATGGCCCGTCCTTTCACTGTAACTATTAGACAAGGCATGGGCCGTCCAAAGTTGTCAACATTTTCACGATTCTACAAAGAGTAGGAAGAAAGGAAGGGGGCTCCCCCTTCCTTTCTTCCTACTCTTTCTTCCTTCCTTTCTTCCTACTCGACCGCTCAGTCGAGGGCCGCATAGGACTTAACATGCACTGTAAATGTTGACATGGTACTGACAAAAATGTTGATAAGTAGTATTTTTGGGGAGGGGGTAGACTTGATGTCAAGTCGGTAACTGGACCGGTTGATTCCTAGACCGCAGCAGCGTAGTCGCGAATGGACTGGAACAAGTCTAGTTTGCAACCAGAATTGGACGTAGAGATCTGATTGGTCGAGACACGAAGCACAATTTCAAAACCAATGTGCTTGTAAATTATATTTTCTTAAGTAGTGGACCTATCAATATCCATTACTCCTGAATTTCATATTGAGACACAATCATAGTAATAATTCGACCTTTCCGTTGGCCCAAATTTTTCAGAAATCGTAGCCGACAATTAGCCCCTATCTCAATTGTTGTGGGGGAGATTTGTGTATTTTGTACATGTATATTATTTTATTTTACACTTATGCACGCAGTATAAATGCACCGCGACTCAAAGAAGACCTACTACATTTCGCTGAAAGTTAAACGCAGTTCATCTAAATGAAGATACGTATATCTATTGAAAAATGTTCTCACTGCATATTCATTTCAGCAAAATGGAGGCTACCACACCACGGAGTGCGGTGCGTTGATTACTGTGATTAGTTCTCGTTGTGGCACAAGCGTCAACGCGCTCTAATTCGTGGATATTGTCGCGCAATCATATTTCTCAAGTCGGTATACGAGTCGAAACAAAAATATATACTGCACATAAAAACGGCCATCGATCGTGCGCAGTAAATTGGCGTTAGAAGGACAAAACACGACCGTATACCGAATTGCACGCTGGCACACTGTTTGCAAGTAATACCACAAACTAAGGTGTATTCACTTTGTAAATAATTATGCCAAGTCGATCCTATTTCATTAACTGGAAATCGGCGCGCTGCCAATCTGTGGGGTATAATATGTACATAAACCTATCGGAGTAAACAATTCCCCGCCAATCGTGAGACAGCAAAGGGACCCGGTGACTGACACCCCTCCCAACCCCCAACCCCCTCCCCCACCACACCCACGACCCCTCCCCACAACCCCCACGCCACCCCTCCAAGTAAAGACAAATCCAAAGTGATTACAATCCTATTTCGGTCCGGAACGTCCGTTGAGAAGTTGACTTTGTATCGATTGATGCAATTGTTTATTCATGTGTTTGCTTGTTTTGTTTTCTTTTTAAGAGAGCTAAAAACCCTTATGAATGGGACAACCGACCAGCTGCCAGAGGGAAGGTCTACCCGCGCTAAAATAGTAAGGTTTTTTTTAGACTTGAATAAGAAATATTCCGTCGCCCCACAATATGCTTTCAACAAATGAGTAAAGCCCGCCGCACACCTTTGCGATTTTCCGGCCTATCGGACACCGTACCATCGGATCCGGAAAAATCAAACAAGTTTGATTTGCTCCGGTCTATGGTGTACGGTCAGACCGGCCCGAATTGTTTCAGCGCACACCTTTCCGGTAAGTGGTCCGATGATCCGATGCTCCGGTAAATCGCAAAGGTGTCCGGCGGGCTTTACTAGGAGTAAACAGAGGCGGACCTAGTCTCGTTAAAATACAGGAATACAATGGAATTCAGGGGGTCTGACTCCCTGAAATAAATTGTATTCCTGTATGTTAGCAAGGCTTGATCCGCCACTGGTAAACGTTCATTATATCACGAAGCTACGCCTTGTGTTTTCTCTTTAAATGTAAGAGTGAAATCACTCCTTTCAGAGCCATATCAGGCGGAACTCGTTTTCGAGTGATAATTTCACTCTTTTTAGTGGATATCTCACTTTTTAGAGTCGGTTTTTATCTCTTTTTCAAAGTGAACAATCACTCTAAAAGTGTACTACGTAGAATCCCCGAAATTTACTGTAGAAGAATTTTGGTGAGCTTAACTGATTTAGTTAATAAATCAGTAATTATGAATGGTTAGCCAGTGTTAAATAGTACTGGGCGATGATAATATCCTTTGGCCTCGGCCTCGGCCATTCGCGTCTCCGGCCGGTGTTAAACGTACATTAAGACCGGCCGCCCATGCTTTTATTCCCTTGGAAAAATCATTGATGTTTTCAAAGATATTAAATTTGTACTCGAATTTGTCCTATGTTTTCTAGATTGCGCTAAACGTACGCACCCGAGGAAGCCGTGCACCTTTAAACTGATTGGACGAATGATCTCTTAACACGGTACACCCCTCCTTAAAAAGGAGTTTCGCTGATTTTGTTGATATATATAACACATATATATATATATATATATAACATATATAAATAGTTATTAATAACACGGCTTAAACCTGAATAGGAAGACCGATTTGGGGTTAAACAATAGTGTTGGGACGACCGGTCGCGTTAGGACGACCGATCGCCGGTCGTCCTAACGACAATGGCTCCAAAAAGGATCTTAATTTGGTCAAAATACATTTTTATTAGGTTTGTAACCATTTCTATTAGGGTACGCACCATTTTCGTCTAGATTGCAAAAAATGTTTTTATAGAGATTTTGAGGAGAAAATTAGTGTCAATTTATGATCTTTTTACCGAGAATTTTGTGGTTTTAGTGGTCACCGGGAGCATTCTAGCCAAAAGTGTCGTCCTATTCGGGGATCGGCAGTTATATATATATATATATATGTGTTATATATATATATATATATGTGTTATATATATATATAAAAGAGGTTTATAAAAAATAAAAAATAAAAAATAATTCTTTAGCAGTAATAATGAAAACCTCAGCAACAGCTTTAAGAAAATAAAATCCATTAGGAAAGACCGTTGGATCTTTGTCTTAGGTATTTTTGGGTCAGACCAATATCGCTATACCATGCTCTGCACGATTTGCGGAGAAATTGGCAGAATTTTCAAGAAATGGACAAAGTATCACTTTAATGTTAATATACATGTAGGTTTTCCCGGCCAATTTGAACACAAATCCATTCAAGTTAATACCCGACTCATTCAAATAAATGCTTAGGTACATCAGCATTCAACAGCTAGAAAGAGTCACTCAATTTCAACACTTGCGCATTAATTCGACAAATAAAATCATTCAATTTAAAATGGTCACTTAGTTTATTCAATTTCGTCACAGCCATTAACTGGCAAACATTTTAAAAATGTTTGCATTCAAGTTCGTTTCTGTGGTATGCGCTTTCTGGTTCGTATTTACCTATATTTCAAGAAGTGGCTCAACAGAATGTGGGATAAATAACTCATAAAATTGCGTGAGATGGTACAACAACAGCCAAACTTACATGCCGAGATGCCTAGCACGTCAGAACATTGAAGGTTAAAGAAAACAATTTCAGATATATAAACGTATCAGAAATAAACAGAAACAAAAAAGGACCTGTGAAAAAAATCCACAGCGAAACAACGTTTTAATTTTATAACGATCCCCTCATCAGAAAATCACATATTAATTAATGTTAAATTTGCATGGTCTTTATTAACGAATAAAGAAAACAAAGGCTAATTAAAGACCAATACAAACGATTATAATGCAAACAAATGCAAGCAAAATATTGCGTATTGTTTTGTTATATACTTATGTGCCATAAAACTTTATTCAACCGTTCTTTAGACACATTTTACAGTGTAATCATGGGGTAACAAATCAAAATGAACACATTCTGCGCCATGAGCATCTTTTTTGATGGATACCGGCGCATTATACATTTTCATTATTATTATTATTATTATTTGCAATTAAGACTAACAATAAGAATTTAATGAAACGCAAAAGACAGATAAGCCACACAACTGCCAGTAAAAGAACATTATCGCTAACTTTAAACGCAAGCATGTAAGCCATATCATACTCATGTTGAATTTGAACGCTCAAATGTTGAAATGCGTTGCCCATAAACGAAAAAGAAAACAACAATATGTACAAAATCGCAGTGCGCTTCGATAACTCTGGATTTGATTGCACCTATTGGGAAAAGGTGGTGGATATTCAACAAAAGAATGGCGATCTTGTAGTCTTGAATGCCTATAAACGAAATAGAATGAAAAGAAAGGAATCATGGGTGCACAAGAACGAATATGAATTCAAAAATATCGAAAGAGTAACCCTAGTTTGCTTGAATTAGAGAAATCGCGTGAATTTGAAAGCGCAATAATGAAATTGAATGATCTTTTGCTGAAATTGGCCAGGAAAACCTATACTAGCACAATTGTTATTGTACATAATTCACTATCTTTGCTGAAGCCTGAAGGTAATGTATTTTACTAGGTAAAGTATTTAGACATTTGACCGGTGACGTAAAATTTTGATTCCAAAAGGTTATTTCACGCAGAATTTATCTAAATTGCTGCAATCACGTATTGTTTATGAATTTAAATGTTTATTTTAAACGCTTTTAGTACTGCTTACAATTATGTAAGCAGTACTAAAAGAGGCGTAACCAGATCAAATTTCTGACGCCCCATTTTCCCCATGGGTGTTGAGATTCTTATACCATTTCAGGTGTCATATTTTTATCATTGCCATTAATAATAATATAATAAAACGGTGCTTATATAGCGCATTATATGTCCATAGACATCTCAAGGCGCTGTACAAGAATTTTACACATTACCCAATAAAAATGTTTTGTTATTAAACAGCTAATTACATCTAAAAAGATAAGTTTTCAGTGATGATTTAAATTCATTTAAAGACTGTGCACATCTAACAGACAATGTAAAACGTAACGTCCTTAATCCGTATATTTTTAAAGATATCATCAAAAATCCATCCACGTTTAGTAAACTAATTTATCCGGTTACGTAAAGCAGTGCAGTGATTACACCAATCTTTTTGCTTCCACGTACTGTCCTGTTTTCTTTCCATTGATAGTATTTTTGGGAAGTATTTTTATATAATTGTTATGTAGCTTAGGTTAGAACGAAATATAATTTCTGGAAAAATCCGGTCACGCTCCTTTAATGAATTTGAGTAAAAAGAGCTTCCTTGTGCACTGATTATTTATATCGTTGCTTAAAAAGCAAAATGTGAAGTTGTAACTAAGCTGGAATATTTTTTAAATATTGACAACGAAACAAAATAATGCGCCCGAAGTGTCACAGAGTTTCTGCGTTGGTATAATGCTCATTTGGTACTGGTGGTAAATGAGTGTGTATTTTTCAAAATTTTTAGCACCAAATCCCTTTGATAAATCTTTAAACATATCAGCTGAGTGCTATTGCTTTAACCCTCAAATCCATAATTGTTTTCCTAAATGTCAGTAAAACTACTTAATAAAGAATGAAGGAATATAGCTGGTTCATTGTTGTGTTTTATTATACAAAATGGTTGGATTTAGAGCTTGTTTATTTGCATCATGTTTGTTACAAAATATAAATTTTAACACAACATATGCCTATAGATAGCAAATGGTCGAGTCAACGTTTCGATCCGGAGATCTTCATCAGGACTCACTGGATGGTCACTGAAACCCACAAAGAAGACTTCAAATATACGAATATCTTTTAAAATTTATATTTTGTAACAAACGTGATGCAAATAAATACCTCCCGAGAGTTAAAACATGGCACGCATGTAAATATATATTTATTGATTGCTTTCGATGAGAACATCCGGGAATGTGTGGTGGGCAACAGTCACGCGCGTACACGCGCGCGCGCCGATAGACGCACATGAACACACGTAAACAAAACTCACCAGTGTACTGTACTTTCATTCGAAGATGCCGCACGCGGTCGTTTGGATACGTTCAAATTATTGAGCATGCACTCGGCTTGTAAAAACGAAAGTGCTTTTAGTTGATCGCGATTTTTAGCCTGAAGAAATGCGTTTCTATCTTTCTCGACACAACAGCCATGGCGCAACAACATAAAGCAAGGTCAAGCAACAGAGGTAAGTGCAACCAATGCGCTTTTCTTGCTCTTTTTGCCGGTTATTACTCGAGCCACGTGGGTCATAAAAAATGCCCACCAAAATGGTGGGTGGAAGGGGTGACGTCACCGGAAAGCAATCAATAATCAACATATAACAATGTGTGCCTACTGTGATTATGGACGTGGATATTAGTCTTCCGATTGGTACTCAACAATTAGTTCACACTGTGGGCTATTTCCTTCTGCGTTGAGTTTCAATCTTTAAGGGAGAAAACATGATTGTTAGACCGTTGAAAATGGTTTAATCTCCCTATGTGATTGAAAATATGCATGATTAAAACCAACCTGAGCAAAAACCAGCTCCGTACTTTGTCTAACTTTTGAGAAAACCGTCAAAAGAGGCTTTACGGTCACTTCGCCCCCAAAAAAACATTTCGCCCCGAACCACTTCGCCCTGAAGCACGGCATGAGCACGAAATATTTTGGAGCGAAGTAGACTGGTTCCCGTCCACATATTCCACACAGGAGAATATAAGGACAGGTAAAGGGCGCTTCATCTTGATCTGTAATTGGTCGTCTTTGCGCGTGCGCATTGTGTTTTTTATATTAAAAAATTGGCCAAGCCCTTTGCTTTAGGCAATGTACTTTATTTACATAATTGGATATGTTCGACACGCACGGCCAAGTTACAAATGTCAATGCAAAATCTGCGCACTTACTAACAAAATAAAAAATAATAATAACCACGTGACGGGCAGAATAGACTGATCCAGTAAGCTCCGCCCATTTTGGAATTGACCAATCACAGCCTCGGGTTCAGGTAACCAAAATCTTTGGTTACCCGAGTCCTACGGCAAATGCGGCACGAGTGACGCAAAAACACCATGTTTATCAGCGCAGAGGACCCTAGCCGGTTTAAATCGGATTGTATCAGACTATCCTAACCTACTTTTTATCCCTTCATAAATGTGTTTTTGTGTAAACGGGAAAAACTCACCAAAATTAGCTTGTCGTTTTGCTATGTTGTGCATTCACTGCGTTCTAGATCTGTGTCGAGATGTTTTTGTCCAATCGCTCGCGTTACGCGTAATGCAGGCGTGTTGTACGTGCACGCACACGACCGGATACTTAAGTGCACATTTTGCTTTCGAGCGTGCAGTTTCTGTGTACGTGTGCGTATTTCAATACGCGCTGACCAGGGCGCGGACGCTGACGCACAGCACGGCCACGCGACTCTACTGCACACGTGCTTTACATGTATGGCATGTTGCTAGGCGATTTCTAAATGGGCGGAGCTTACTGGATCGGTCTATTCTGCCCGTCATGGCTGCCCTTTACCGATCCCTATATTTTCGCAATAAGCGAACCAATCTATAGGGATCGGGAACCAATCTAGGAGCGAAGTTGCAGTCCGACGATGTAATACCCCCGTCACACCGGATTGCCACTACGGTTTTTGGTCAAAACCGCCATCAACGTAGTGACACCGCCAGGAGTTTTTCATAGTATTCCCCTACCCGTCACACATGTGTTTTTCTTCGCGGTGCTTGAACTGTTTGAAGACTTTTAGAACACTGAAATTAAAGCAGAAAACCGAAGCTTTTATACTACAAAATATGCCAGCAGTAGCACCGTGCAAGCACCTCAGTACAACCTCGGTGGAAACGCCATTGCCATACAGCCACCTCAATAACACCGCCGGCACCGCCGTAGGAACGCAGTGGCACCGCAGTAAGATCGCCAAATTTTCTAAAATTCCTCCCTAGCTCCGCAGTGGCACCCCCATACCCCCAGTGCTCCCGTGGTAGCACCATGGTAGCACCGCCATAACCGCAGTAGAACCGCCACAGGATCGCCGTAGGGTCGCCAGTCTACTTTTGCACGGCGGTTGTACTGCGGAGGCACGGCGGTGATGGAGGTGCTACTGCGGTCCTTGTACGGTCCCACGGCGGTCATGGCGGTGCCGCGACGATCCCACTGCGAATTGGCCCAGCCCGCGGTGGCACTGCGGAAGTTTTGAACATGTTCAAAGTTTCCGCCGTGCCATCGCGAAGGTCCGCGGTTTTGACAGTTTTCCGCGGTGCTACGGCGATCAATGGCGGAACCACTGCGGAACCACGGCGATCATGGCGGTTTATGCCGTACAAGCACCGCAGTGGCACCGCGCCTCCGGTGTGAAGGGGGTATAAGGACGGATTGGTTTGGGGGAAGGTGGCTTTTGGGCGAAGTGGTTCAGGGCGAAATGGTCTCATGAGACGAAAAATAATTGTTTTACTAAATTCTCAAAAACAATAGCACTTTAGAGAAAACCATTCTAGGGGATGTTTAATACCGTCAACATGTTTATATTGTGTAAGTTATGTGTAAATCTGTGAACATTTCTGATTTTCGAGATTACCAATGATGTGTTCAAACTTGAAAACATGGAGTTATTTAAAGACATATTACATGATTGAAAACAAATTAAAAACAGGAACAACAGCATTACATAACTAAAGGATAATATTGATAAACTGCCTTGTAGAAATTTCAGCCACATATAGATGCAGTAATACTTCAGAAAACCTACAAAAATCATGCATGGTTTTTTTTTTAAGTGAACAAAACTTCAATTAGAAATTTCTTCAACAAAGGTACCATTTTACACGACACAAAATCATGTGGTATTTGTTACCATTGCTATCAGCACTTTTAGTTGGTTTTGTTTCTTGTCAGCTCGTGAAGTAACATTTTGGGTATAACCGCAAACGATGTATTGTGCTTTAACCCAATACTGCTGTACAGTAAAACTTAATTTTCGGGACATTTTTATGATTTCCTAATGGCACTGTTCACACCAACAATATAGGCCTGGTTTCGACAAGAGCGTCCTTGTACCACAAGCCGCAATCTACTCCATGACTCTCGAGAAAAAAATGTGTCAATATTGCCATTCTTAAAAGTACTGCAGGTGATATCGATGGTTAACTACGGGCAAGTGTTTTAGAGATTAATCTGAAAGGTAACTGTTCTCTTTGTTTGCAAATGTAGTCTGGTACTCACACACCTTTTGCAATGACGTAAATCGTTGTGGATGTTCAACGGTCATCATTGCAAACAAACAAGTGCGACATCGTAAATATTTGCAAAGACATTTGCAAAAAATATGCGACATCGTAAATATTTCCAAACTTATTTGCACAAAAATATGCGACCTCGCAAATATCACATTCTGTTTCGCTTTCGTGCACACAACATTTAAGACTACATTTTCACCATTCAAAAGTTTAATCTATGCTGTCTTTTTTTTCTTCAATTGGGGCAATCGAATTAAAAGCCATCGACGCGTGCAGGATTTTTTAGTCTGCGCGTGTTTTTCTTTTTCGTTTACAGTATACTGTATACATGTAAATCTATTTCGCACTCTATAAGTGTTTAATTTAGATGTGACAGATTATTGGAGTAGTTACTGCTATTGTCTGTCACTACAGTAAGTTCTTCTATATGATATTCGTCTTTCAAATAATCATTGTCTTGATGTGAATAATTCCCTTGTATCCTTAACCTTTGTTTGCATCTATGCCTGTCTCTGAAACATTTTAAATCAATTCAAATTTTAAATCAAGTTTTTTGGTGTTCATTTTGTTTTATATACAAGGTGTTTTAAAAAAAGGTAATCCAACTTTAAAAGGTTGTTTTGACCAGACTATACGTCTGTCAGTATGGGCTTTCCAATGGCAGCGGTAATAATGGCAACAGCGCCAGGAGCACCCCGCAGGGTGGACATAAGCGCTATATATGAATCCACCATTATTATTATTATTATTATTAAACGTGGAGGGCCAGGGTCGTGATGAATAAACAAAAATTCAGATGTGTGTGGTTGGGTGTGTTGGAAAGTGTGAATGAATAAAATCCAATCAATGAATAAGATTGTGTCATTTTGTTGAATTGTGTGTGTCAATTTTGTTCAACATGTAAGTGAACCAACCCCCATTTTCCACCTCAATTTGAAGACAATGGTGCTCAGTGATGCGTTACCCTATGAAGGTAATCAAGGCATCATTGAAAGGCCCATACCATCTGCTTTAAGATGCTACCATGCTTTGTACTGGCAAATGTACAGTCTGGTCAAAGCAACCTTTCAAAGTTGTATTACCTTTTTTAACACCCTGTACAGTGGGACCATTTTAAATTGAAAGTTGACAAAGGTTTGTAAAAACAAAAAAGGGGTTACCACTATAATATCAAAACAAAATTATTTTGCTTTTGTTTCCCTGTAATTTGTTTACATGTCCTTTTATGTTTGTGCTTAGTTCCTCTACAGTTTTGTCTTGAAAGAAAGGCTTTTATATAAACGCATGCCACATCAACGAATTTACATGCACATAATTATGTGGAAAATGTTTGCTTATTTATCAAATTGAACTCTCGATCAACCTCTTTCTAAGGCCTTTATAATACTAATAATAATAGCAATCTTATATAGCGCCAAATGCCAAGGCCTCTGGGCGCTTTACAGTATAAATCAAAGCGATAACATACATATACATGTACATACTTTTTTAGATAATAAATAATAATGAAAATTTATAATGCGCCGGTATCCATCAAAAAAAATTAAACGTTAAAACCAAAGAGCATCATCAAGAGCATCAAATCTGGTAACACTGAACAAAAAGATGTGTCTTAAGCTGGGACTTGAAATTACTGATGGAATGAATTTGACGCATGCTGTTAGGAAGACCATTCCAGAGGTGTGCCGCTGAAGAAAAAAAGATCTATCACCATAGAATTTTGTTGATGAGCGAGCGGGTACCCTCAATTGACAGTCCGATGATGATCTTAGAGACCTATGGGGTATACAACTGGACAAGGTCAGAAAGATAACTCGGAGCTATGTTATGAATGGCCTTAAAGGTAAGTAAAGGAGTCTTAAATGCTAATCTTTGCTTGACTGGAAGCCAATGGAGCTGAAAGAGAATTGGTGTCATGTGCTCACGTCGAGAGACACGAAGTACAAGTCGTGCCGCAGCGTTCTGCACCCGCTGAAGTTTAGCAATTTCTTTGCCCGGTAATCTAAAAAGTAAGGAGTTGCAGCAATCCAACCTCGAGGTTACAAATGCATGCACTAATCTAGAAGTCGATGTTTGATCAAGATATTGTCGAATCTGTCCAATCTGTCTTAATGCATGCCAAGCAGCCTTACACAAGTTGTTGATATGATTGGTCATTGTGAGAGATGAATCCATGGAAACTCCAAGGTTGCGAGCATGTACTGGCGGTTGGATGACATCATTGCCAATAGTCAAACCTGGCAAGGAATGACAGACCGCTTTACTAAAATGACGATTTTGAATGAGCGAAACGACTGTTTGAATTTGAAAGAACGCAGTTATCGAAAGAATGCTAAAATTAAGGAAATCGAATAACTTCGTTTGGTGTTCGAATGCTCATACATGTATAAAGAAGCATTCATTTAAAAACGAATTTAACTGAGCCTCGTGTCAAAGTGAAACGTTTTTGCTGAAATTGGCCGGGGAAACCTATATATATATACTACAGCGAACTAATTCCAAGTATGGCATATTTATCCACATCTAACACAGACATAAAAATAATTGCAAGTTAGTGTACTAACTTCACAGACAATAATTTTCGGGTTATGCATTGTTTGTGCTCAAAGACAATGTCGACTAAAGTTTTGAGTGGACAATAATTTAAAAAGTTTATGGACTGGGGAAAAACAGCGTAACTGGCCTACTGCTGATTAATTGTCCCATAGCTCACAAGTAAAACAAAAGTGAGCCAAATATGACGCCATGTGGCATTTGGTAAATGGCTCTAAACATATGATTGCCTGCAAACGCCTTAATTCCATTGCAAAAGCACGAACAATATTTCAGTGATTTTATTTCTTTTCCTTTTTTGTGTGCAGAACCATTGCCTATAGGCATATAGGCCTATGTGTTTAGTTGCATTTTTCGCGATAGTGGATTGTATGGTCCGCAGTGAACCCAAATCACAAGATCAAATGTGGTCTGATATTATTCTAATTGGACTTTGACCGTGACGATGACATTCTACAGACGCGCCCAGAAACATGTTATCATCAAAGTTTAATTATTGCTACATAATTAGAGCATTGCCGCAGTAAACGCAGTTGCTAATTCTGGATTTAAACGATCTCTGTCAGCCCTCTCAAAAAATATGCACGGGTTTTAACTGAAGAAAGTTCGCTTAACAACTTTCGTTTTCCCACACACGAACAAGAAGCCGGCATCAAAATGAGAGTAATTTCACTGCTAGCTTGCCTAGCGGTCGTGAGTAAGTATTCATGCAGATGTATACATTTTATTTCAATAAATGCAAATGTTTATTTAATGCAAATTTTACTTGTTTAATAGTTCAGCAACTCTGTTGTAGATTCAGGAGGGTCTAAAACAGTATGCCAAATTACCGATAAGTGTGAAATTGCGGGTTGAAATAAAAAACCAACTTTTTGTCCGTAAAAAGGAATAAAGAAGACATATAATTGACATCACTGTAAAGGGGAATAAACAATATGTGATTTCCCACTTATTTTTACACTTATATCAAGCAAATTTCCCCTCCCCCCCAAAAAAGGGCTTTACTTTCGTCTCCGAAGACTGACATGCCCAATTCTCGATTGAAATTAGACAAGTTACCAATGGATTTCAATTCAAAATTGACAGAGAAGTGAGCTCGTCGCTGTTCGGGGACGAAATTAAAGATATACGGTCTCTGCCTGTTGGGTGCGGCACCTCGAAAATCAAAAGGTTGTTTTGAGATGATAATGTTCTAGAAACATACAGGTTATTCGCTTTTAAATGAAACGTCAACGAAAAAAAAATCAACTAACGTTTAGTTATCGAACAATTACTGTCAATATTTCGAATTGCCCAAGTCTGACCTTCCGTTCTCGGTCTGCAACGCGCAGCGCACGGTGTGCCCTTTGGACTGTTCGATTTGTTTTCCTCCGTTTCCTCTGTCTCAGAAAGTCTTCCAAGACAGAAATAAAGAGATTTGGCAGACCAACAGTCCAGAGGGCGCGATGCACGCACCGCACCATTGACAAAAAAACACGGGAAGTCAGACCTGGGCAAGTCTAGGCAAATCCCCAAAACGGCCGTATACAAATGGCGTTTTTCACAGGGTTGCTTATGTCCAAAATACAAAGCATGATGTTTTGTCAAAAAAATCAAGTAAATACTTTAAAAATTCGTTCGTAGAAGAAATAAACTTACTTGATAAATGACGCAGATAAAAGCAGCACCACGGCCCATGCACACGCAGTCCACAGCCTGTGTACCACCAGCAACCAGAACAGAAGAACTGCAGAATCCTGGCCTGCACTCCATTATATAGGAACACAGACTGAGCACCTGGAATCCCAAGTATGCAACAATACAAAAACAAAATAATGTAGGCTAGCTCCTGCCACCTGCAGGAGCTAGCTTCTCGTGAAGGTGTGGACTGTGGCTGTTTCTTTTCCTTGAGTTTTCCGAACTTGGTAATTTGTCGCTGTTTAGTGTATTGGAAGACCTTGCCCGCCGTAGCGTCAGACCAGTCTTTTATTTGACTTTTCTGAAAACCTCATTAGGGACTTTTTGTTAACTCCTTGTGTCGGTTGGGACTTGGTGGATCTCGTGAATTCGATGCGCTCTCGAACGAGAGCTTGCCCACAGTTTTCCATGATGCGATTAGCTCTGGCTGTAGTGATTTTATACATGGGGCAGATTCCCTTTGGTACGATCTTGGTATTTCGACATTTTATAATAAATGTCAGGTGGTTGCTGAAGCGTGACTTCTTCTCCTATAGTTGGTCTTCTTCAGTTAGTAGGCCAGCCTTAGCAATGCTCGCTCCGAGCGGTCAATGAAGGAAGATAGCTGGTTCATTGTTGTGTTTCACTATTGAAAATGGTTGGATTTATTGAGCTTGTTGTAACACACCATATAGTGTAATCCGAGCAACATTTAGTGAGCCCGCCCTCTTGTGGTTATTCCATTGTTACTGCGGTGTATTTATATTGTGAAGGAAGGGTCAGATGAAAATGCACACACAAAGACAAGTGTAGCCCATGATCTGATCTATATGTCTCCCAATTATGAAGACCTCAGGTCACGTGGTTTTGGAGAGGGAAACTTTTTTTTAGCATTTTCAAATTATTATAATTATGTAATAAATTACGCCATTGTGAAGTCATACATGCTGCTGGAAGTTTGTCATGAAGCCCATGCCTTTACCAAGTTTCATGAGTTTCATGGGCAATGTTCCTGCAATTACAAAACAATACAACAAATGTGAAATTTGTACCCTTCATTTCACCCAGGAAGGAAAGTTCAGATGGAAATGCCCACACAAAGAATATTGTAGCCCATGATCTGGTTTATATGTCTGACAAATATGAAGACCCTGCGGGCCAGGTTTACATATACGTCATACAAACACCGAGATCCTATGTCTATGGTCTATACCTTGTTCTGTTCTCGAGTTAGGTCAATATTTGTTAAACATGCCGGATTTTTCGCTTTTCAAAATATTATTATTAGCCACCTTGTGACGTCATCATGACGTCACGACAATATGCACACCCTCAGACCAGGTGCTAAGTTGGTGTCATGTTTCAAGTTCGTACCCTGTGTCGTTTTCGAGTTCTGCTCTGGAGGACGTTTGGACCCAAAGAAGAATAAAAAAAAAAAGTCTGAACAAGAAACCTAGCAAAAACAATCGGTGTTCGGGTTGAGACCCAAACACCTAATTATTATTATTATTATTATTATTATTATTATTATTATTTATTCGGCCATCAAATACAGTACAAAAATTACAATACATATTACAATTTTTAAAAAGAACAAAGAAAAAAAAAAAAATTATGTATACACAAAGGATGAGTTTTGCGAGGGGGCCTGCCATGGGGTGGGATCAATGGGACTTGGTAGGAAAAAGGGATTAGTGAGGGAAATTGATAAGGGATGGGTATCACAGACTTAGGAAACAAGGACAAAGCATTAAAAGCTGGCCAGGATAGACAAAAGTATAATTAAACACTGTAGTCCGAAGACCTGTCTATCCAAACTTAAAATGCTTACATTGAATAAATAAATACATTTCTAAATTATAAATTATAAATAAATTATTTAAATTTGGAGAAGAAATTGATATAATTATACTAATAATTCCTAATAAATATCTCCCAAGAGTTGAAACCTGGCATGCATGTAAATATAGTCAATTTATAACAATGTGTGCCTAGTGTAATATATGCACATGATTGTTCGCATTGTGGCCTCTTTCCTTCTGCACAGGGAGATATTTAAAAATAGATTACATGATAGATTTCTTGTCAAGTAAAATTTGGTTACGTATAACCACCATGATGTATTGGGGTTTTAACCAAATACTGCTGTAAAACATCGTTTTCGGGATTTTTTAAAAAAGGTTTTCTTATACAACAATAGGCCTGGTTTCGACAAGAGCGTCCGTGTACCACAAGCCGCCATATACTTCATGGCTCTCGAGAAACAAATGTGTAAATATTAGAACATTATTTGTGGCCATTCTTAAAAGTCACTGGTGATATCGATGCTTAACTACGGGCAAGTGTTTTATAGTTTAGGCTGAAGGGGTAAACTGTCCTCTTTGTTTGCAAAGATAGTCTGGCGCTCACACACCTTTTCCAATGACGTAAATCGTGGTGGATGATTCACCAAAATCTAACGGTCACCCGTTTTATATGCTGGTATAAAATAAATGTGTTAATGGGGATCGCGCACTGTCTTTTTTATTTTGCATGTATTACGTTGACAGAACAATTAGACTGTCTCAAAATAAGAAACGCATTTTTTTCTTGAAATAAATTTTTGTTGATCAAAATAGAAGTTTGTTAAATATGTTGAGCTTGTGGCGCTGATCGACCAATCACTTTTAAATCGCTTTCGAGACTGTTTGAACAACTTTAAAGTCAACCTGTTTTTTTAAACATAGGCCTTGTTCAGACACAGTATAGTATTAAAAGCGGACTAACTTCGATTCAACCGAAAACGGTCTATCTCAGTTGTGCCTGAACGGTCTACGTAGACCACCTTTAATGACAAAAACGGTCTAACTCCGGTCTACGTAGACCGCCGAAGAGGCAGTTTTCGATTTAACTCAAGTTAGACCCTCTAGTACCGTGTTTGGACAGTTGAACTTCCGGTCTAAGTCGTCGCCGTGACCCACCTCATTCAAGCGCGCGGCATGTATTTTTGGGCACGCGTGAGTTTTGGGCCTACAATAATGGTCCTGCCCAATTTTCTCATTTTTCATTAACACATTTAACAGGGACATTCATAACAGAAGTATATCACTCTAACCACTACACCAAACAAACTCGCTGCAAGCTCATCACTTTTTAATGATTTCAACCCTAACCCTAAACCTAACCCCTGACACCTAACCCTTATCCCCTACCCTAGTCTCTTCTCAAGACGTTCTCATATGGTCTCTAATAACAACGAATAATGCAGGACGTGTGTTCGATGGTGCTCCGGAAAAAGCTAATTTGTTCGTGCTTTTTTATATTTATTTTGCGTTTTGTTGGTAAACCAGCAATTCCAATATGTTTCTTCGTAACTTGAGCAGAAAAACAACAGAAATTTGGCCTTTCCTGTCGAGTTTGAGGCCCTTTTTGGCCTCCCAAGAAGGGCGGCAAGAGTGAAGGCCGCCATCTTGGATTTGCCGCCATGTATGGCGGATTCAACACAAGGAACATGGGACTGAGACGGCCCAACACGGTACGTTTTAACACACGCAGGATCAACAAAGCAGTCATGCCTGAACAGGTATACAATGCGGTGAAGAAGGAACTCAATACGATCGCAACGATCAAGTGTATAGCGGAGTTGGAGAATAAATGGTACAATGTTACATTTGACAACAACGACCACTGCGAAAAAAATTCTACGTATGGGCTGATTCTTCATGGAGTCACAGTGGAATGTGAGCGTGCGAACCTTAGTGAATCGGTGGTGGTTTATGTCAAAGCTCCCTACGAACTACATGATCATAACATTGGAGGGGCCTTGTCCTATTACGGTACAGTGGTGAATGTTAGAAGGCAATCTCATGATTTTAATAGGAACATAGAGACCGGTGTGAGAAGTTGCCTAATTAAGGACATTAAGAAACCTATACCTAGTTATTTGAAGATGGGCGGTTTTATGTTACCAGTAAGATATCGCGGTCAGATAAAAACTTGCAAAGTCTGTGAGGCGACCGACCACTTCGCGAAAAATTGTCCAGTACGCGGACGGTGTTTTGTTTGTGGTAGTTACCAGCACAGAGCAGCGTGGCACGACACTCACCCGGATGAACCTGGAGATTCGCGTTCAGAAGATTCCGAGCAAATTGAAAGAGCTTCAACCGCAGTCAACCCATATTCAGATCACAGCGAAGAATATGACGGAGAAAGTTACGATGAAACGGAAGAAGAAATGGAGCAGACATCGCGACAAGAGAACGAAAGAAAGCGAAAAACACGAGACAACGAAGATAGTGAAGATGACAACCAGCGTAAACAGCCCAAAGATGATGGAAACGAAGTCACACAATTTATTTCACCACTTGTTGTTGATCTTGGAACGCTTGTCCCAGAGGAGATTCCCCTACTAGAAACTGAGTCACCACAGACCGAGCCATCGCAAACGGAGCTACCGAAGACCGGGCCAGAGCAAATAAACTTACCACAGGTTAGGCCATTGTGGTCCGAGTTATTGCAAAATGATCCATCGCAAGCCGCCCCACCATCGCGGGACGCCCCGCGGCGGGTCGCCCCGCCGCGGGTCATCCCAACACGGGTGGCCCCGCCGCGAGTCGCCCCGATGCAAGTAGTCTCAAAGCAGGTTGCCCTATCGCGGGTCGCCCCACCGCAGGTCGCCCCACCGCAGGCCGCCCCACCGCAGTTCGCCCCACCGCAGGTCGCCCCACCGCAGGTCGCCCCTCCGCAGGTCGCCCCACTGCAGGTCGCCCCAATGCAGGTTGCCTCACCGCAGGTCGCCCCAATGCAGGTCGCCCCACCGCAGGTCACCCCACCGCAGGTCACCCCACCGCAGGTCGCCCCACCGCAGGTCGCCCTACCGCAGGTTGCCCTACCGCAGGTCACCCCACCTCGGGTCGCCCCTCCGCAGGTCGCCCCGATGCAGGTCGCCCCATCGCAGTTCGCCCCACTACAGTTCGCCCCACCGCAGGTCGCCCTACCGCAGGTTGCCCTACCGCAGGTCACCCCACCTCGGGTCGCCCCTCCGCAGGTCGCCCCGATGCAGGTCGCCCCATCACAGTTCGCCCCACTACAGTTCGCCCCTCCGCAGGTCGCCCCAATGCAGGTCGCCCCACCGCAGGTTGCCCCACCGCAGGTTGCCCCACCGCAGGTCGCCCCATCGCAGGTCGCCCCACCGCAGGTCGCCCTACCGCAGGTCACCCCACCTCGGGTCGCCCCTCCGCAGGTCGCCCCACCGCAGTTCGCCCCACTACAGTTCGCCCCTCCGCAGGTCGCCCCAATGCAGATCGCCCCACTGCAGGTCGCCCCACCGCAGGTTGCCCCACCGCAGGTTGCCCCACCGCAGGTTGCCCCACCGCAGGTTGCCCCACCGCAGGTCGCCCAACCGCAGGTCGCCCCAATGCAGGTCGCCCCACTGCAGGTCACCCCACCGCAGGTCACCCCACCGCAGGTCACCCCACCGCAGGTCGCCCCACCGCAGGTCACCCCACCGCAGGTCGCCCCACCGCAGGTCACCCCACCGCAGGTCACCCCACCGCAGGTCGCCCTACCGCAGGTCACCCCACCTCGGGTCGCCCCTCCGCAGGTCGCCCCGATGCAGGGCGCCCCACCGCAGTTCGCCCCACTGCAGTTCGCCCCACCGCAGGTTGCCCCACCGCAGGTTGCCCCACCGCAGGTTGCCCCACCGCAGGTTGCCCCACCGCAGGTTGCCCCACCGCAGGTTGCCCCACCGCAGGTTGCCCCAATGCAGGTTGCCCCACCGCAGGTTGCCCCACCGCAGGTTGCCCCACCGCAGGTTGCCCCACCGCAGGTTGCCCCACCGCAGGTTGCCCCACCGCAGGTTGCCCCAGCGCAGGTTGCCCCACCGCAGGTCGCCCCACCGCAGGTCGCCCCACCGCAGGTCGCCCTATCGCAGGTCGCCCCACCGCAGGTCGCCCCACTGCAAGTCGCCCCACTGCAGGTCGCCCCACAGCGGGTCGCCTCGAAGCAGGTCGCCTCGAAGCAAGTCGCCCCACAGCAGTTCTCCCCTCCGCAGGTCGCCCCTCCGCAGGTCGCCCCTCCGCAGGTCGCCCCACCGCTGGTCGCCCCTCCGCAGGTCGCCCCACCGCTGGTCGCCCCTCCGCAGGTCGCCCCACCGCTGGTCGCCCCACCGCAGGTCGCCCCACCGCAGGTCACCCCACCTCGGGTCGCCCCTCCGCGGGTCGCCCCGATGCAGGGCGCCCCACCGCAGTTCGCCCCACTACAGTTCGCCCCACCGCAGGTTGCCCCAATGCAGGTTGCCCCACCGCAGGTTGCCCCACCGCAGGTTGCCCCACCGCAGGTTGCCCCACCGCAGGTTGCCCCACCGCAGGTTGCCCAACCGCAGGTTGCCCCACCGCAGGTCGCCCCACCGCAGGTCGCCCCACCGCAGGTCGCCCCACCGCAGGTCGCCCCATCGCAGGTCGCCCCACCGCAAGTCCCCCCACTGCAGGTCGCCCCACAGCGGGTCGCCTCGAAGCAGGTCGCCTCGAATCAAGTCGCCCCACAGCAGTTCTCCCCTCCGCAGGTCGCCCCTCCGCAGGTCGCCCCTCCGCAGGTCGCCCCTCCGCAGGTCGCCCCACCGCTGGTCGCCCCTCCGCAGGTCGCCCCACCGCTGGTCGCCCCTCCGCAGGTCGCCCCACCGCTGGTCGCCCCACCGCAGGTCGCCCCACCGCAGGTCGCCCCACCGCAGGTCGCCCCACCGCAGGTCGCCCCACCGCAGGTCGCCCCACCGCATGTGGCCCCACTACAGATCACAGGCCCAACACAGGTTGCCCTACTATCGGCCGCCCCACCGCAGGTTGCACCACAGCAAGTTGCCCCTTCGCAAGGCCCCCCACCGCGGGCTGCCCCGCGGCAAGCTGGCCCACCGGAAGCCGCGTTAATGCAGGACACCCCACTGCAGAACACCCAAACGCAGACTGCTCTGCCGCAGGCAGCTCTATCACAGACTATCTCACCACAATCCTTATCACAAGAGACTGCTAACAAACGTCCTGTTCAGACACGGTCTGTTTCAGAAAGCTCCCAAGAAACATCACAAGAAGTTGAAGATGCAGAAAACGGAGGTTGGGTTAAATACACACGAGGAGGAATAGAGAGACTTCGCAGAAAACGAGGAAGTGGGCGAAGAAAGACAGACTCGCGAACTGGGACAAGCGATGCTCATCCAACTAATCATAAATCTAAAGGTCAAAGTAAAACGGAGTAACTTGGGAATTCTTATCTTATCTTATCTTTTGATTAAGCCCTAAGTTAATCCTACTTTGAATAATGCTCAGGATAGTCACTCTAAATGTTAATGGCCTTCGTAGTTACCAAAAACGGGACCTTCTTTTTAGTCATTTATCTAGAGGAAAATTTGACATAATTTGTCTTCAAGAAACCCATAGCACGGAAAGTGATGAAACTGTTTGGAAGAAACAGTGGGGAGGCGAGATGATTTTTAGTCATGGGGAAAGGGGCTCGAGGGGAGTGGCTATCCTGGCATCTATGCAGAGTGGAATTAAACTAACAAATCCCAATCAAGATAAAGATGGGAGGATTGTCACATGTCAAATAACGTGGGATGGTAGTAATTATAACATCATGGGTATTTACGCTCCCAATTATATGTATGAGAGAAAAACCTTTTTCTGTAATTTATCACATTTTTGCCACGACGTTAACAGTTGGGTACTTTTGGGAGATTTTAATTGCCAAATTGACAATAATAGTATTAAGGATTGTAGTATTTCAGAACTACAGAAATTCATTCGTGATAATGACATGTTTGATGTTTGGAGATGTGTGTATCCAAACGACACAGGTTTTACATTCTTTCATAAAGGCCTCAAGAAAAGTAGTCGCATCGATTATATTTTTTTGTCTAGCCTTTTAAATCACTATGTTTCTTATGTTAATATAAGATCAGTGGGATTAACGGATCATTTGGCAGTTATACTTACGTTGGATAATCGTCAGGTTGATAGAGGCCCTGGAAGGTGGATTTGTAATAATCAACTGCTTCAGGACAAGCCACTTAAAGACGCTATATCTTATTTCTGGGACTTCTGGAAGACCCAAAAGGGTAATTTTTGTAGTTTGTTAGACTGGTGGGACGTCGGGAAAAGTAAGATTAAAGGAATCATACGTACATGTAGCTATGACGCAGATATCTATAATAAAGATAAGCAACGTAAAAACCAACTCCAAAATGATCTTAAGAAACATCTAAATTCAGTCAAACCTAATTCTGACAAAATTACTGAAATTGAAAATAAAATTAAAACGTTGGAAGTAAAAGAATTTGAAAAATCAAGAATCAGGGCTCATGTGAAGAAAATAGATGGGGAAAAACCTAATAATCTCATTAAAGGGCTCGAAAAGCACAGAGTCAACAATAATTCGATTAGTTTTCTTGTTGACGAAAATGGAAAACATCATGAAAATTCTGATAGCCTTTTTGAACGTGTTAACTCATTTTATAAGCATTTGTACACCAGTGAAGGTATTTCCTACGAAGAGTGTCAGAATATATTGGACTCGGTTCCAAATAGAGTGTTTAATGATGATATAATTGCTGAGTTAAGTAGTGACTTTAATGATAGTGAAATATTCATTGTAGTTAATGAAATGGCCAAAGATAAGTCCCCCGGCTTAGATGGCTTAACTGCTGAGTTTTATCAAGCTTTTTGGCCGGTTATAAAAGATGAATTCCATGAAGTTGTTAACGAATGCAAAGGTAAAAGTAATATGTCCCGCTCCATGAACATGGGTATCATCAGGTTAATTTATAAAAACAAAGGTGAAAGAAGTAATTTAAAAAATTGGAGACCTATCAGTTTACTCAATGTTGACTACAAGATTATTTCAAAACTAATAACCAATCGTCTTAAGAAAATCATGCCGGATATAATCGATGAGGACCAATCATGTGATGTTAAAGGGAGAAATATACAAGATAATCTAATGGTTCTTAGAGACGCGATTTATTATGTTAATAATGAGAATATACCTGGTGCTTTACTATGTATTGATCAAGAGAAAGCCTTTGATAGAATCGAGTGGAATTATTTGTTTTGCATAATGACCAAAATGGGGGTTCCTGCAGATCTTATTAGTTGGGTCAAAATTCTGTATAGTAATCCATTCAGTAGCGTCATAGTAAATAATTATATTACTGAGCCATTTAAAGTGACTAGAGGTATTAGACAAGGTTGTCCATTGTCGCCATTGTTATACTCTATTTGTGCTGAAGGTCTTGCTTGTCTAATCAGAGATAGGTCTAAGGGAATTAAAGGTATATGTTTACCCGGTAGCGACTGCGAGTTGCGACTTGTTCAACATGCAGATGATACCACAATTTTACTTAGAGATAATGATGATTTTGATATTCTGCTGAAAATTTTTGATTCATATAGTAGAGGCTCTGGTTCTAGAATTAATTACCAAAAGTCTCGTGGGTTGTGGTTGGGCAAATGGAGAGACAGAATTGATACACCTGGAGGGTTCCCCTGGTCTGATAGTAATTTGAAAATTTTAGGAATTTATTTTGGAAATAATGATAATGTTGATCAAAATTGGTCCCCTAAAATAGATAAAATAGAGACTGTTTTAAACAAATGGAAAGGCAGAAACCTCACAATGAAAGGTAAAGCCATAGTCTTCAACAGCTTTATCGGTTCGAGTTTGGCTTATTGTGGATCGGTTGTACCTTGTACTGACAAATACGTCACCCAGATTGAGCAACTGAAGTGGTCTTTTTTTGGGGATGGGAAAAAGGACAAAATAAACCGTAGCACTATGAGCGGGCCTTCTAACAAAGGTGGTGTCGGTATAATCGACGTTCGCAAGAAACTTCGAGCTCTTAGAATTAATGTTTTGCGAAGATTTTTAGGAAGGACAGGAAAATTGACTCTTCTTTTTGAGTACTGTTTAAATCAAGCTGGACAAACTAATGAACTTGGATGGTATGTACTAACGTGCCCTACTAACATTGATTCCAATACTCAACCTTTTTATAGGCAACTGATACGGGACTTTAATGAATGTGGCTTTACATTTAGTAATGTGCTAACTTGCGTTAATGAAACGAGTAGTCTCCCCTTGTGGAAGAATTCTGTAATTGCTGGCAGTAGTAGTACAAAATGTTCTGATAGCAAAATTTTAAAGCAGCATGGAATTTCTCTGTTGGGCCAAATTGTAACAGATGGTCAAGTTATTACTTACAAGAAACTTGCTGAAAAATGCAATATTCGGACTATAAATGCTGGTCGTATTGTGTTGGGATTAAGTAAAAATATTAATGTGGAATATATTAATGAGAGGCGAGAAGGTCCGCCAAATCATTTTTTGAATTTGGTTGTTTTTGAGGATAACGATAGCAAGATTACTGTTCCTTTGTCTCAGATTAATGTGAAAAGTGTTTATAGGAGTCTAGTATTAAACAATTTGTGCACACCTAAATCAGAGAAACGTTGGAAGAGTACCTTTAACAATAACATTTTAGATTGGTGTAACATTTGGAGTAATAGATACTGTACAATTCTAGACGCCGATGATACAGATATTTGGTTTAAGTTAAAACACAGGATTTTGCCTACAAAAGATAAACTAAAAGCATATGGTATTACTGATAATGACGTTTGTCCTCTTTGTATGGAAGACATTGAAAATATCGAACACCTATTTATAAATTGTAAACAGCATGTCGATTCATGGATGTTTGTTGAAAAGGTTATTCAAAAGTATATTGGTAATTTGTATTTTAGCCTCAACGATGCTTGTAGGATTTTGGGTGTTGGTATCAAAAGTAGTGTATGTTTATTTCTTATAGGACGATTACACAGAATAATTTGGAAAACAAGATGTAAAGTTTCTATGCAAATGGGGAAATATAATATCCTGTATATATTTAAAGCCAGTTTACGTAGATTTTTGTTATTAGAGAGAAAAAGGTTAAGTAATAAGGCTTTTTCAGAAATGTATGCCAAAAATTCAGCTTTGTGTACTGTACAAGGAAACAACATTGTGTTTTGTTTCTAATTAGGTAAATATGTAACAAGGTGTTGTAAGTAATGAATTTAATTTTATTTGTACATTTTTTGAAGTGATAATGGTTTAAAATTGTACTTTTACTTAGGGCTTTTTTTCTTATGCAATAAATGGAGCCGAGCAGTTCCACTTTCACGAAAAAAAAAAAAAAAACAACGAATAATGCTCCAGGACCGTAGGCCAGAATCTCATACATGTTATTCAGGATGCAGCTGCGCGACCTGAGATATACCGTTTTCGGTCTAACTCGGTCATGTCTGAAGGCTTAGTTTTTAGGCTAGGAAAGGTTCCCTGCAGCGACCGCGGAATGTTAGACCCTTTTCGGTCTCCGTAGTCCCATGTCTGAAGTCTGAACATAGCCAAAGTGATTCCCACAGCAATGGAATGTGACATTTCCTGTTTCTTGGAGGAGCCTGAAGTAAGGGCTCTTAGAAAACACATTTTTGTTGGGTTTGAGAACTGATCAAGCCTGCATGAGATGAACTGACCTTTGGTGCCGCGAGTCTTAAAGATAGTATACATGATTGGTAAGCTGTTACAAATAGTTTTATTCCCCTGTGTGATTGAAGATATGCATGATTAAAACCAACCTGAGCAAAATTCAGCTCCGTACTTCGTCTAACTTTTGAGAAAACAGTCAAAAAAGGGTTTGCAGTCATTTCGCCCCAAAACCATTTCGCCCTGAACCACGGCCTGTGCACCAAGTGGTTTTGGGGCGAAGTGGCATTTGGGTGATGTAGTGTTTGGACGAGGTAATTTTGGGCGAAATGGCACTCGGGCGAAGTGGTTTGGGGCGAAATGGCACTTGGGCGAAATGGTTTTGTGGCGAATTAAATTTTCGTCTTATGAGACGAAAACTAATTGTTTTACTCATTTCTCAGAGACTATAGCACTTAAGACAAAACCATTTCAGGGGAAATTTTCTACGGTCATCATGTTTATATTGTGTAAGTTAGGCGTAAATCTGTGAACATTTTTTTATTTTCGAGATTACCAGTGATGTACTGTATAGGCCTACTGCCTTTAAACAAGCATTGCCATATAAGTGCAGGAGTTCAGGGAAGCACTTCAGGCAGTGTGGCACACCCTGCATCAGCGGCTCTTACGGAGGCTGACACAGTAAGCCCCCTTTTTAATTAGTGTTGTGAACCATTACCGGGGTGGGATTTTCTATTTTGGAAAGATCAGCGATTGGGAGCTCATGCAATGCGGTAAGCGCCGCGCACAAGCGTGGATTTTCGGCGATATATACGCCCCTTAATCTTCTGCCTCAACCGAGTCTCTGTGAAAAGTTTCGGTTCTATCAACTGGGTATCTTACCGTGAACCTATTGTCTTTCGCAGTAGAAACACAATCGGTGTAACATGTGCTGGGTGCCCCGAAAGTACAGCGAAGAATGCAAATTGTGTGACCCGAATAGCTTTTCGTGCTTCTGGCATGTGCGGTTTAATGCCGGGCACCCGGCATTTTATGCTGCTATAAAATCCTGCTATTTAAGACACAAGTTAAAACGAAAGTTATATTGTGTATACATTTCTGCCTACATCCAACTAGCAAGATTATGTTAAAGGAAAGGACAACACTTGCAAAGGGTTGCCTAACTCTGTACGCTTCATGTTAGTCGCCATCTTTTGCAGTTCGGCGCTCGGACTTGAGAGGGCGTGAGTCAGGACACAACATATGTTTACATACTTCACGGCGTATGGGAGTCGGGAAACAAGGCATGAGTCAGGCTTGAGTCAGGACACAACATATTTGTACGTACTTCACGGCGTATGGGAGTCGGGAAACAAGGCATCAATCTTGACGTCATCCATGCAATCGTTACATGGTTGACGTCATCATCCCTTTCAAAATTTATAATATGGCGCAGCACATAGTTGCATTAGTTGCAGATTTCCTCATCAAAATTAATTGGTTTGCCGACGTTGAAAACAAGATTCTCTGCCATTCTCATGAAGGTTTATGCACCGGGCAATACATTGGTAAAATTTTTTGATTAAGTTCGTCGATAACAAGTGTTGTCCCTTCCTTTAAACAGGGGTCAGCTATATAAATGTTAAATATTTGGTGAGCTTTTTGCATATAAGTGGAGTCTATTTGTTGTTCACCTAAGCCACTGAAAAAACGTTATGTTTTAGCCTTGGCAAACCGCATCAGGGCGTGCTGCATGAAACGAGAGCGGACTTTGATCTTCCGAGAGTGTTTTTTTTTTATTCACCACGGTGTGTCTTCGTTCACACCCTTTATTTCTATTGTGGGGGATGACCAAAGCGCAGTAATCGCTGAGCCATATTTCAAATCGCACAATCCATTGTGTCTGCCGCAAGATAAAAAGTGTTGGTTTTTTTGCAACTAACCGAAATCGGGCTCATATGGAATATATAAAATCTCTACACGGAAACCAATAACAATGACGAACATGAAGCTGGCTTTCTTACTAGCCTGTCTGACTTGGTTTGAAGCGGCGCCTCTTCAAAGTAAGTACTTTTTATCCTTTAAATGTTTTTCTATCTGGAGCACAATGATATTAAGTTGCCGCAGTGTGAGGTCACAATGCGTGTTACATGTTGGTGTTAGTGTAACATATCTTTTAACAGATCTGATACAGTTATATTGTCCGTGGTTCTCAGAAAATTCAAAAATAAATTCTCCGAACAAAAGTTTGAAGCATTTACTTAGAAAAAAAACATCATACTTTGTATTTGAGACATCGGCAACCCTGTTAAAAACGTGGTTTTTTTACGGCCGTTTTTTGCGTCTTGCAATGAGTTGAACTATTGGCGGACCGTCAATAATTCGAAATATTGCAAGTAATTGGTCGATATATCAGCCGTTGGTTGATTTTTTTGTTGATGTCTTCTTTGAAAGCAAAGGACTTTTTCTTGAAAAATATAAATTAAACAAAAATATTTGACGAGGTGCTACACCCAAACCGCACGGACAATACATCTTTAACAGAAACTTGGTTATAACCTGGAACCCAAATTGAATGTCTAGGCTTATAACACCGTGTTAACACATCTGCTTACACGGTGTTAACGGGATTTAACGCTCGTTAACATATCTGTTAACTCGGAATTTTTCTGCACGATTTTGGACAATAACACTAAAATGGAATTGCGAGCCTATAATTTGTCATATTTGTGGGAAGATTTCACGACTGAACACAACTTACTCTTTCGCGTTTAGGTCGACCGGTTATGGGTAAAAACGGCGTATTAGGTATCTAGCATGGAATGGTACGTAAGCGAACGTTATGACCTATAATATAACGTATCGCTGAACAAAAGGGCAGTTGACGTGCTGAACAATACCCGTGCCATGCACATAAAAACCCTTTTGTCGGCGTCCACTGTGGCATATGTTGATAAGAGTCCCATTCAATGGCTATCGGATTATGCTGAGTGACAGGCGATCTACCCGCGCACATTTTCCGCGTGTGCTTTAGGGCGTTTCACAATGCACTGTTTTCTTCTGTCAGACGTACGTAAAAATAATTTGTTCATACGTCATGGATGACGGAAGGGTTGACCCAAGTAGAATTCCATCCGTCGGGTCTGTAGCGCGATCAAAATAATATTAATCCCAGCATGATTTTCTAAAGCGGTTCGTTTGAGAAAATCCTGTGGTGGATTCTTTAATTGTTTTAGACTGTGTGCATGGCTGAAAGAAGGATGAAACACTGCTGGGTTAATTTCCATGCGGTCGGACGTACGCGCGCGTCTAGTGTGAGCCGCTGTTAAAAACGTACAGAACGGCAGTGTCTGGAAGAAATTCAACTGATCCGTTTTGACGTGTGGCCGGCTGTACGCGACCGGATGCAACGACGTATACGTCTGACGGACGAAAACAGTGCAGTGGTGAACACAGGTGAACACACCCTTATACTGAGGGCTCCGGAAGGCGGTCGTGTTAAAAGCGTATATTAAACACGTGGATTTAAAACAAACCTAACATACACAGCGGGGGTGGGGGTGATTCTGGGGTTCTGCTGCACGTGTCTGTGGGTGGGCGGCCGTGTAATACCAAAAAAATGTTGCCAGTGCATGCGAGCGCCGGCGTCGCTCAGCGGGGAGAGGTGGCCGGGCCCTTTTAACCCCCACCCATATTTTAAACAGCACTTTATACTGTTTTCTTGGGAACAAAATAAACAAAATAATTTCCAGTGGGGGTGGGGGGGGGGTGGGGGATCGACTGGGGGGGAATTTTCTTGGGGAACGCCTCTCCCACCTCCACCCCCCAGCCCCCCGCCCCCCTCCCCCTCCCCCACCCCTCCCCCACCCCTCCCTAACCCCTCCCCCACCCCCCGTAGCTACGCCGCTGAACATACATCCTCCCTGACGCAAGCCAAATCAATTATTATTACTAGCGTGGATTTGGTTTTAAAAATAACATTAATAAATTATACAAATTTTGATAATGGAGCTAAAACATTTGCCTTATCGACGCAGGTACAGATAAATAAAAAATGTTTGCACATGTTTAATCTACGTTTTTAAAACTGCTCCAATACAGGTAATGTTCAGTACTAGGCCTTGTTGTTGGACGATACGTCATGTTATAAGTAATAACGTTCGCATACGTATCGTACTACCGTCCCATACTACCTAAGCGAACGTTATGACCTATAATATGACGTATAGGCCTAATCACCGAACAAAAAAAGCCCTATGGACGTGCTGAACAATGCGCGCCCGGCGCATGCACATGAAACCCCTCGTGCGCGAGTATCGCCTGTCACTCAGCGTCTTTAATAACCCGATAGCCATTGAATGGGACTCTTATCAGTGGAACGCCGACAAAAGTTTGTTTTTGTATGGGCATGTCCCGGGTATTGTTCAGCACGTCACCTGCCCTTTTGTTCGGCGATACGTCATATTATAGGTAATAACGTTCGCTTAGGTAGTATGGAACGGTAGTATCGGTACGTATGCGAACGTTATGACTTATAACATGACGTATCGCCTAACAAAAAGGCCTAGTGCTGAACATTACCTGTACCTTGTACATATATATTGGAGCAGTTTTAAAAACGTACATTAAACATATAAAACAAATGATTTACCTGCGTCGATAAGGCAGATGTTTCAGCTCGATTATTGAAATTTGTAGAAATTATTTATTAATTTATTTATGTTATTTTTAAAACCAAATGCACGCTAGTAATAATTATTTATTTGATTGCGTCAGGTAGAATGTATATTCAGTGGCGTAGCTACGAGGGGGTTACAAAATCGCCCCCCCCCCCCTCTCTCCCCCCCCCCCCCCCCCTCTCGCCCCCCCCCCCCCCCCCCATCTCGCCCCCCCCCTGCAAATGCTATCTGCCCCCTTAGACAAGCTAGTGATATAAGTTAGTTAGACAACCAGTGATATAAAGCTTCATGAAAATTCTTCTGCTTTGTGAAGTGTCTGAGCGATTATTTAAATGGCCATCACATAACAACAGAATGGCACATCCCTAAGATTGAGACTAAAGTACCCAAATAATCGTCTAAAATTCGTGGGCAAAATGTGACGCGCTCACCTCTTTCACAACGGTTCACGCTACTTGCATGGCAACGCGTTTCTTCATTCGTTTTGCACAGGAGCCACAATGGGAAAATTTTCTGATCAGTTTTTCTGTTACAAACATTACAAAATAAGGTAGTATGGTAGCGTATCGCTATGAGAGTAGGTATAAGCAAACCATTGCAAGTCATTATGGTCATTACTTTTTAATCATTTTCTTTTAAAAGAATAATATTAAAATACACTGTGCGCAAACACAATGGATGTAAAACGTGAACGTGAACCAGTAACCATAGTTACGGTCCAGCGCCCGCAATGTAACGTCACGACTCTGCCGGCTATAGCTTTCAGGAAATAATATATATATATATGAAAGCTAATATCCAATACTGTTTCCCGTTTAATGTGATTGTACAAGCCTTTTGTTATTTTTTAAAACAAACTGTCGCCACATGCAACATTCAAAGCTACTCGTTTAAGTCTTGTGTAACCGTATGGGGATCCAATTTGTAAATGTATTTATACCATTTTCCCTATTGCTTCTGTTCTCTTGTTGATTTTATCCCAGCCATCTGCTTCCATTGTGTATTTGCATACATAAATCAGTATCAATCATACAATACTGGTACACCTGGGATACGTGCGTATCGGAAATTCATCTTTGGATCGGTAAATGTACATAATAATGAAATGCACATCTTCGAGATTAAAGTCAACGCTTTTTCTGTGAAACAAATCTTTGTGAAGAGAGACACATTAGTGACTTACGTTTTTTTAACGGTTTTTTAACTTTCAATATATTTAAACTTTTTCAACTTATTTTAACTTTCTACACAAAGGTTTGGGTCAAACAACGACTGATGATGATACAACTATCCCACCAGTTGTAGGAGACACAACTATCCCTCCGGTTGTAGCAGACACAACTATCCCATCGGCTGTAGCAGACACAACTATCCCGCTAGTTGTAGCAGACACAACTATCCCAACGGTTGTAGCAGACACAACTATCCCACCGGCTGTAGCAGACACAACTATCCCGCTAGTTGTAGCAGACACAACTATCCCAACGGTTGTAGCAGACACAACTATCCCACCGGCTGTAGCAGACACAACTATCCCGCCAGTTGTAGCAGACACAACTATCCCGCCAGTAGTAGTAGACACAACTATCCCGCCAGTTGTAGCAGACACAACTATCCCACAAGATGTAGCAGACACAACTATCCCGCCAGTTGTACCATACACAACTATCCCGCCAGTTGTACCAGACACAACTATCCCGCCAGTTGTACCAGACACAACTATCCCACCAGTTGTACCAGACACAACTATCCCACCAGTTGTACCAGACACAACTATCCCACCAGTTGTACCAGACACAATTATCACAACAGTTGCAGCAGACACAACTATTCCGCCAGTTGTAGCAGAAACAACTATCCCACCAGTTGTAGTAGACACAACTATCCCACCAGTTGTAGCAGCCACAACTATCCCGCCTGTCGTAGCAGACACAACTATCCCGCCTGTCGTAGCAGACACAACTATCGCACCAGTGGTAGCAGACACAACTATCGCGCCAGTCGTAGCAGACACAACTATCGCACCAGTGGTAGCAGACACAACTATCCCGCCAGTCGTAGCAGACACAACTATCCCACCAGTCGTTGCAGAAACAACTATCCCACCAGTTGTAGTAGACACAACTATCCCGCCAGTTGTAGCAGACACAACTATCCCGCCAGTCGTAGCAGACACAACTATCCCGCCTGTCGTAGCAGACACAACTATCCCACCAGTCGTTGCAGACACAACTATCCCGCCAGTGGTAGCAGACACAACTATCCCGCCAGTTGTACCAGACACAACTATCCCGCCAGTTATAGCAGACACAACTATCCCGCCAGTTGTAGCAGACACAACTATCCCACCAGTCGTTGCAGAAACAACTATCCCGCCAGTGGTAGCAGACACAACTATCCCGCCAGTTGTAGCAGACACAACTGTCCCGCCTGTCGTAGCAGAAACAACTATCCCACCAGTGGTAGCAGACACAACTATCCCGCCAGTTGTAGCAGACACAACTATCCCGCCAGTTGTAGCAGACACAACTATCCCACCAGTCGTTGCAGAAACAACTATCCCGCCAGTGGTAGCAGACACAACTATCCCGCCAGTTGTAGCAGACACAACTGTCCCGCCTGTCGTAGCAGAAACAACTATCCCACCAGTGGTAGCAGACACAACTATCCCGCCAGTTGTAGCAGACACAACTATCCCGCCAGTGGTAGCAGACACAACTATCCCGCCAGTTGTAGCAGAAACAACTATCCCGCCAGTGGTAGCAGACACAACTATCCCGCCAGTTGTAGCAGACACAACTGTCCCGCCTGTCGTAGCAGAAACAACTATCCCGCCAGTGGTAGCAGACACAACTATCCCGCCAGTTGTAGCAGACACAACTGTCCCGCCTGTCGTAGCAGAAACAACTATCCCACCAGTCGTAGCAGAAACAACTATCCCACCAGTGGTAGCAGACACAACTATCCCGCCAGTCGTAGCAGACACAACTATCCCGCCTGTCGTAGCAGACACAACTATCCCACCAGTTGTAGCAGACACAACTATCCCGCCAGTTATAGCAGACACAACTATCCCGCCAGTTGTACCAGACACAACTATTCCACCAGTTGTACCAGACACAACTATCACAACAGTCGCAGCAGACACAACTATCCCGCCAGTTGTAGCAGAAACAACTATCCCACCAGTAGTAGCAGACACAACTATCCCGCCAGTTATAGCAGACACAACTATCCCGCCTGATGTAGCAGACACAATCCCACCAGTCGTTGCAGAAACAACTATCCCGCCAGTCGTAGCAGACACAACTATCCCGCCAGTTGTAGCAGACACAACTATCCCGCCTGTCGTAGCAGACACAACTATCCCACCAGTTGTAGCAGACACAACTATCCCGCCTGTCGTAGCAGACACAACTATCCCGCCAGTTGTAGCAGACACAACTATCCCGCCTGTCGTAGCAGACACAACTATCCCGCCAGTTGTAGCAGACACAACTATCCCGCCAGTTGTAGCAGACACAACTGTCCCGCCTGTCGTAGCAGACACAACTATCCCACCAGTCGTTGCAGAAACAACTATCCCACCAGTGGTAGCAGACACAACTATCCCGCCAGTCGTAGCAGACACAACTATCCCGCCTGTCGTAGCAGACACAACTATCCCACCAGTGGTAGCAGACACAACTATCCCGCCAGTCGTAGCAGACACAACTATCCCGCCTGTCGTAGCAGACACAACTATCCCACCAGTTGTAGCAGACACAACTATCCCTCTGATTGTAGTAGACACAACTATCCCTCCGATTGTAGCAGACACAACTATCCCACCAGTCGCACCAGATACAACTATCCCTCCGGATGTAGTAGACACAACTATTCCTCCGGTTGTAGCAGACACAACTATCCCACCAGTTGTAGCAGACACAACTATCCTTCCGGATGTAGTAGACACAACTATTCCTCCGGTTGTAGCAGACACAACTATCCCGCCAGTTGTAGTAGACACAACTATCCCGCCAGTCGTAGCAGACACAACTATCCCGCCTGTCGTAGCAGACACAACTATCGCACCAGTGGTAGCAGACACAACTATCGCACCAGTGGTAGCAGACACAACTATCCATCCGGTTGTAGTAGACACAACTATCCCTACGGTTGTAGCAGACACAACTATCCCGCCAGTTGTAGCAGACACAACTATCCCACCAGTTGTAGCAGACACAACTATCCCTCCGGATGTAGTAGACACAACTATTCCTCCGGTTGTAGCAGACACAACTATCCCGCCAGTTGTAGTAAAAACAACTATCCCGCCAGTCGTAGCAGACACAACTATCCCGCCAGTCGTAGCAGACACAACTATCCCGCCTGTCGTAGCAGACACAACTATCGCACCAGTCATAGCAGAAACAACCATCCCACCAGTTGTAGTAGACACAACTATCCCTCCGGTTGTAGCAGACACAACTATCCCTCCAGTTGTAGCAGACACAACTATCCCTCCGATTGTTGTAGACACAACTATCCCTCCGGTTGTAGCAGACACAACTATCCCTCCGGTTGTAGCAGACACAACTATCCAGCCATTAGTAGCAGACACAACTATTCCACCGGTTGTAGTAGACACAACTATCCCGCCAGTCGTAGCAGACACAACTATTCCACCAGTTGTAGCAGACACAACCATACCACCGGTTCTAGTAGACACAACTACTCCACCCCCAAGTACGTATTGTTTTGTATTTTGTTGCAAAAAGAAATTGTTGACGGTATAAATTCCGGCAGAACAATTTTGAAACATTGGAACATTTTTTTTTAAAGAAGTGCCTGATAGAAATGTTGTCCGTTTGGGTTTCTGTATGCCTGTCTCTCGGTTAATTAGTGGGATTTCGTTTGTCTACTGTTCTGTTTTGATTTTACACCTAACCTTTAAATTCTCGAGGTTGCCCACTTAATTCGGAGAGCTGCCAAAATGGAGGGGAATTTCGCCAGGAGTCCTGCGAGTGTTTGTGCAAGGCGACCTTCGCTGGTGTCACTTGTGAAGGTTAGTGACATTGCGGTGTTAAAATCGAGAAACTCCATATATATCTGCATACCAATGAAAGGAAGTAATTAAACACCAAATCTTTCAAAAAAAGTATTAATCAGCGATAAGGACAACGCTTGTATTTGTACAAACAGAAACTACATCCAGATTAAAATGTAATATTACATAAATGAACTAGCTACAAAACAAAGTTATGATAAATAGTCTATCCCTTTTCGTATCTATGTTATGGTCGTGCTCCTGATGATTCTCTTTTTATTCATATAATTGACAGTATCATCCGAAAGTAACATTTGCGTGGACAGTCCCACTTTATGCTCCGGGGAGGGCCAGTACTGTGAGGCGAATACAAAACGGACAAACGGGAAAGAGTATCTCTGTCTTTGTAACACTCTGGACGGTTACGTCTTAGACAACGGAAAATGCACTAGTAAGTTACACTACGGCGAACTTATCATGTACGGCAGTAACCAAAGTCAAAACATAAACAATGGCAACTGGACATTATTTTAAACATGAAATGAGCTTTAAAGATAGTATACATGATTGGTAAACTGTTACAAATAGTGTTATCCCCCTGTCTAATTAAAGATATGCATGATTAAAACCAACCTGAGCAAAAACCAGCTCCGTACTTCGTCTAACTTTTGTGAAAACAGTCAAAAAAGGGTTTGCAGTCATTTCGCCCAAAAACCACTTCGCCCTGGACCATTTCGCCCTGAACCACGGTCTGTGCACGAAGTGGTTTCGGGGCGAAGTGGCATTTTGGCGATGTAGTGTTTGGACGAAGTAATTTGGGGCGAAATGGTACTCGGGCGAAGTGGTTTGGGGCGAAGTGGCACTTGGGCGAAATGGTTTTGGGGCGAATTGAATTTTCGTCTCATGAGACGAAAACTAATTGTTTGACTTATTTCTCAAAGACTATAGCACTTCAGACAAAACCATTTCAAGGAAAGTTTTCTGCGGTCATCATGTTTATATTGTGTAAGTTATGCTACGTTTACACCATGTCCCCGGCAGTCCCGGCGCCCCGGTAGAGGAGCACCGGGGAGGCACCGGGATGGACGTCGGGGAGCGTAGGGGACCGGGGTGGCGAAACGTGAATGACCGTAGCTCACCCTTGCTACCGGCCGGTGAGCAGCTCTGTCAAAAATTTTGCCCCGGCAGTCCCGGCACTAATGGGAATCGTCCTGGGCCGCAGTGGGACGGGGCTTCCGTCACAGGGCGTGACGGACCGCAGTGTGCCTTGACTCACCGGGGTGTGGCACCTTGGGGTGCCGGGGAACTCTGATCGCGGCCGGTGCCTCGCGCTCCGCCACGTTTGGAAGCCCGGCACCCCACGGTCTGCCAGGGCTTGACACGGTAGCGGCCACAGCATGGTGTGAATGCGGCCTGGTCAACTGCGGTGCGCCAAGGTGTGTGACGGTTGTTGCTCACGGCCAGTTACGCCTCACTGCGTCGCGCTCCAGGACGAAGTGAAAATAAAGGTGTGGAGCGCACTATTTATACCAACCGGGGCTCACCGGGAGACCACCGGGTGACCACCGGGGCGTGAAACGTGACAGCTGCCACGTTCAGTCGCAGGGCGCCGCAGCAGACCCTTGCACACCGTCGGGAACGTATTGGGCCGGGACAACAAACGTGACACGAACGGGACGGACGTGAGGCACCGCATTAGAACTTAGCAGGCCGGCCTGGGACGTGGACCCATCCGTAGTAGAACGGCGCTTCAAACGTAGCGCGCCGTCCGCCTCGCGGCCCGGAACCGGCACGGCGCGCCACGCTTTACGTACCGGGACGTAACGCACGGTGGTAGAACGCAACACACCGGCCCAACTAGGGCCGAGTCGAGCCAAAGTAATAAAAAGACGACAAAAGTTCCACGGCACGCTACGTTTTGGCCAAACCGGGGCGCCGGGACTGCCGGGGACATGGTGTAAACGTAGCATTAGGTGTAAATCTGTGAACATTTCTGATTTTCGAGATTACCAATTACACAAATCGTTGGCGCTGTGCTAAATGGACATATGTTAATAATTTCCTTGTTGCTGAAAACGTAACGCCATTGCTCGGAAAAAAAATATGATTGTGCACCCTACATGTAGGCCTAATTAAGAAGATATTGAAACAAAACTAGAATACCGTTAGAAAAATACCATGTGAAAAAAAAAAAAAACGGAAAACAGAAAAATAAAATAAAATTAACATGGATTTTAAAGATAATAAGATGGTTGGAAATGTCTCCTCACGATTAGAGAGTGTACAAAGACTTGTAATTTGGCACCACCACACATTGGTTTATTCTTCCACCAACACACATTACTTTCATTTGACATTTCTGTCCGCTGTTCAAATTTACCCCAGAACAACTTTAACAAGAGTTTTGTTTTTCCCTAGAGAGGAAAGCTTTTACGATATCGATTGATGTAACAAAAATAAACGACGTTGTTGCGGAGTTTCAACCAGCCTACAACGATCCGACCTCTGCCGCAGCTCAAGCTGTCTTTGACATTGTCACACAGATTGTAAGTGTCTCGTTTTTTTCACATAAAAAACAAGGAATATTTAAATGTATACTACATTAAGTGTTGCTAGTGTCCTAATAAATGTTCTGGTCATTTTATAATCGTCGCAGAAATCGCTGATAAACATAGCTAGGGCTATGCTAAATATTCGGGATTTCGAATATTCGATAGGTAATATTCGAAACAGTTTAGCTACAATGAGGTCTATGCGACACTATTGGTTAAGTTTGAATTTATACAAATAAACTGTTACAAAGTATAACTAAATGAATGATGTTTGATCGATGTTTTATTCCAAACGTTCGATTGGAAAATTTGACTTCACACAACTGTAAACAGCGCGGGTTAAATAAAGCACATTAGTTTATGTTAAGACGCGTTTTTACAATCCATTTTTATCCAAGGTCATTGAGAGGGCGGCTTTGTGCCAAGTCATGGATCATGTGGACAGCAACAGTCTTGGGGACCAGTACCAGTCTTCGTATAAGCGACATCATAGTACGGAGACTGCTCTTCTGAGAGTCAAAAATGACATTCGTGGGTCCCTTGATATCAACAAAGCTGTCCTAATGGTCCTCATTGACATGTCGGCCGCTTTCGACACCGTCGACCTCATATTCTTTTGCATAGATTTGACACTGAATGTGAGATACGTGGTTCAGTTATGTCTTGGTTTAGTTCATACCTCACCAACCGTAATACTAGGGTTTCAATCAAAGGAGAGTTATGCAATGAACACACTCTCTCATACTCACTCCCCCAGGGTTCCATTATCGGTCCACAGGCATTTATATTGTACACCACACCAGTTGGGGCCAATATTCGTGATTTCCATGTTTTGTTCCATGCGTACGCTGACGATATTCAGCTTTATGCTGAATTCGAGACGAAGATCGAGGGTGATTGTCAGCGTGTGCTCGACAGGTTGTCCTCCTGTGTCCTCACAGTGAACAAATGGATGGCCCAAAACATGTTGCAACTAAACCAAGACAAGACCGAATTCATTGCGTTTGCCAACAATAGGGTTTTATCCTCTCTCTCTCTACAATTGAGTTAAAACTGGGTGAATTGGTAATTCCTGTTTCCAAATCTGTTCGGAACTTAGGCGTTATTTTTGATTGTACAACATCGCATGCGGCGAAACCTAACAAAAGACGCCTGTCATCACGCCGTCATAGCACTTGTCTTGTCGCGTCTTGACTACGCTAATTTTTAATTCTGTTCGGCGCTCATGAATCTGACTTGCAGCGCTTGCAGCGTCTTTGCCTGCGGGCGGGACCATCCGTCAGCTAACTTGCTGGAGAAATTACATTGGCTGCCTGTTAGACAACGCATTGTTTTTAAAATTCTCACCTTCATCTATAAATGCCTGCATGATCAGTCTCCTTTATATTTGGTTAACGTCATACAGTTGCTTAACTTCAACAGTTCTAGCACCCAGAGACAGCGACTCCGCTCAGCTTTAGATCGCACCCGGTTTGTCATTCCAAGATCCAAGAGGAAAGCCAGGGATAATTCCTTTAGATTTGTTGGTCCTCGGTTGTGGAACATGTTGCCAGTTGATCTGAGAGAAACTGAGTCGCTGTCGCACTTCAAGCGTTCTCTTAAGACTTTCTTATTTCGGTTTCCTTGGTAAATAATGTACCCAGTTATTTCCCGTTGACTACTGTTTGTCTTCACCCATTCATTGTTACGCGCTCTGATCTTTGTCAACAAAAATATAACGCTGACCTGAAAATGTATCTCTTTTTTTTTCTTCCACTGGTAGATTTTGAAGTCGTTAAAGGCAAACCAAGCCACTGCGAACGTGATAAAAGTCATTGGCGTCGCTCTTTTTCCCGGGAGCATCCGCGCGGACACTGTTGCTATCTATCCAACGATTAACGATACGGACATATCCCAAGATGACGTTAGGATAGCACTCGACCAATCAACGTTAAACATCGGAGGCCAATCGTTAGAACACAACGTGCAGAGTTTTAGCGTTGAAGGTACTAGTTCTTGCTAAGTTTGGGACATTAACTCGATTAATCGATTACTCGCTTACTCGCGGGCAGTAATTACAACTGTGACTCATGGTTATCAGTTTTGTAAAAACTCTGGATGCAGCAATAGGGCGACAATTCGGGAAGCCTTTCCCCGGGGACCACCGACATTTCGGGAAGTATCACTCAAATTGACACCAAATTTCTCTACCCGAAGCTTCCAAAAATGGTTACAGACCTAAGAGAGACAGTTCTAGACCTAATAAAAATGGTTCTCGATAGGTTTTTGACCTACAAACATGGATTTTAATCTCAAAAATATTAGGGCGACACCAAATTGTCGCCCTATTGAGCGTGTCGCCTTTATATGGCTTTTTTTACACACAAATTGTCGCCCTATCCTAGCAAACAGAGTTGTTAAACTACATGTACTCGATCTCCCACAGCAAAGTCGTATCGAATAACCATGCAGCATTTGTGAAATCTTCCCCGCATATTTCCAAACTTTAAACACGGCACAGTAAGCAATGATTAATCTTTATTCAAATTTTGATCTAAAAACGTTGTCTTTGTCCAGAATCGTCGACTAAGAAGTGTTCTACAGACTTGTGCCAGAACGGAGGAGAATGCGTCTACAGCGGGATTTTTCCCGATCGTGTGCCCGCCTGCAAGTAAGTTTCTTAGTCAAATGTCTATATAAAGCTACATCACCTCAAAAGTTTGTTTGGCTAAAAACAATGTTGTAATAACTCGATTTAATGACCCGGTTCAAGTCAAACTCGAATCTCACTTCAGTTTGCCTTCAGTTTTACTTGACTCCAAACCAACTGATTCAACTAAATTTACAAAGTATCTTGCCTATAGACTCGGGTCAACTCGAGTCAACTCAGTACCAAAGTACCAATAATGTTTAAAACTAAATGTCACTGTTGTGAAATTAAAATTAAGAGGATATGTATGCAGAGACGAAAAGGATTAACAACTATTGCACATTACTTATTAGTTTCCCGTATATGTATAAATTTAACCAAGTACTATATCATAGTTATTTAATACATTATATACTTTTTTCTCTTCTTTCTTTAATCAGATGCCCAGCGAGTTTCAATGGTGTTCAGTGCGAGTCGATAGTAACTAAAGGTACGCACTTTTTATTCGGAAATAATTTCATTTTATTTTATAATGAAAATACACTCTACATCACACAGCCTTAATTTCGTCGGTATCCGTTTCTTGGCATCACATGGCAGCCATTAGAGTCATAATTTACATACAGAGAGCCCCCTCTTGTGCCACCAAGTGAGAGAAAAATTGCACAACAACTGTATGTGTAAACTGCTTTGCATACCCCCTCCCAACGTGTTGTGCCAGCCCTTGCCGCCCCGTCCCCCCTACGCCCTCCACTTTGAAAAGTCAGACGACGACGTTAATTTTTACCCCTGGTTATGATTAGGAGTAGTGTGTTAGCACAAAACACAGCCATATTGATACTTCACGCTCAAATGAAATTTGAGCTCCCAGTGTTTTATGTTAAAAAAAAAATGCATTTAAACTCTCTTTCTACTATAGGTCTGTCACCGCTGATAATCTCCGTGATCGCTTTTGGCGGGTTCGGCCTTCTACTGGCAGCGGCAGCCGCCATGTTCTGCTTTTGCGACGCCTGGCGACACACAAAACCAAAAAAAGACATCATGGAATTGGAGGAGCTAGATTTCCGGGGATGGGGCAACGCGGGGTTCCAGTCGCCGTACTATGCCACACCGGTGGCTAAACAAGTGGCGAAGACCGTGAGCGAAAGCAGTGGCTCGGCCAGCCCGAGTGAATCCCACACGACGGGGGAAGAGAGAATGGCCGATGTAGTGCAGGCCTTGAACCGCTCATCAAGTTGTAAACTTAAGGTAGTGCTTTTTCAAAAAAAGTTATGGTTAATGTATGCCACTGTATTTGCCACTACTATGGTAATGATGACATTACTGCCGTGGTGACGGTGAAAACATTGGCAATGACAGTAATGACGACGAGATTGACAACCATAACGACGATGACAAGGGCATTTAAACCACTCGACGCCGGAGGACGTGTAAACGTATTTTAGTGAGAAGATTCATACAATTTTGTGTAGAAATAACTGTCGAGAGTCAGTATTTGTGGTGCTTTACCTGTTCTTAAATTTTGCCTTTAAAAAAAAATTATATATTTTGTGCCAAAACATAATCCCGGCGTCAACTGGTTAATGGCAGTGACAATAGCAATGACAACGATATTGGAGGCCATTGTGATAATGACAAGTGCAATCATAACAATGACCATAGGAACAATAGTGACGATGACACAGGCAATGGCAACGTAGGTGACAGTAATGACAACATCATATACGATGACAGTGACAACAGCAATGGCAACGATGACAATAACGGCAATGACAATGACAAAGCGATAAAAGGCCATTACGACGATGAAAAAAACGATGACATTGACAATGATAACAATAAGTTTTGTTATATCACGCCGTTATTAAACGGTAACAATAGCGTTTGTTCTATCACGACGGTATTAAAGGAACTGCATTGGTTGTCTGTTGAGTTTCGACTAAATTTCAAAATTCTGTTGCTGGTTTATAAATGTTTTCACTCATTTGCACCAAGTTATCTGTCAGATATTGTACAGTTAGAACACAATCGCATTACACTTTAAGATCGTCTAATCGGTTATTGTTTGACTATCCTCGTGGCAGATTTCTTGCCACTCTTGGTAGCCGGTCATTTTTAGTTGCAGCACTAAAGCTTCGGAACGTGCACCCTGCTCACATCAGAAGCGCTGATTCCCTCTACATGTATTCTTTAAAAGATAACTCTAGACATATTTATTTAGGTCTGCTTTTTTCTAAAGGTGTGGTCGAGCTGACGTCAGATTTGCTATGTTTTGTTTGCTGTGTGGCTATTCGTTATGTATATTGTTTAGTATTTGTAGTAGTTTAAACATTTGTATGGAAAGGGTGAAATATTAATGTATTATTATTAATGATAATTATGATAATGACATTGACAGTGACAATGGTAATGGTGGTGATTATTATAATGATGACAATGATGAAGGATGACAGTGACAATGGTGATAATTATAACAATGACAATGGTGATAATTATAACAATGACAATGGTGATAGTATAGTGACAATGACAATAGTGACAATGATGATTACATTGCCAGTGGTACTGATGATGCCATTGATTGTAAAAATGACGATGACAATGAGACTAATGACAATATCATGTGATACAATGGCAAATGATTTTGACAATGGCGATACAATGGCAATGACGACGGTAACAATGAGATTAACCACAATGACATTGGCAGCGGCAACTGTGATGGCAATGATTAAGACAATATCGATGACAATAACGGTGACAATGACAATGAGGACATTGACAACAATGACAGTGGCAATGAAGCTTGACATCAATTTTGATGGTAACGATGTCGACAATGGCGATGACAATGACAATGACGACAATGACAACGAGGACGATGACAGCGACAATAACAATGACAATGAAGATGACAGCAATTTTGATCGTAATGATTATGACAACAAAATCTATCAGGATAACGATAATGCATTGTAAGTGGAAATTTGATAGTAATTATAATGATGTTGATAATGACGATGACAAAGACATTAAAACACGATTACTTCGACAATGGGGATGATTGCAATGAAAATGGCGCAATGATACTGGCCGTGGGACAATGCCAAGAACAATGACAATCGCGACTAGCATGACATCAACGAAGAAGCCAATTACAATGACAATGGCAGTGGCAATGACAATTGCGATAATTGTGACAATGAAAATGACACTGAAAGTGAAAATGAAGGTAAAATGGCTACAATGGTGATAATAATCACGATGACAATGGCGATGATGATATTGATAATGACAATGGCGATGATGATATTGATAATGACAATGGAGATGATGATTCCGAGGACAATACAATGAAAATACCAACGATACCTCTGATGACGACCCCAAGAACAATAACAATTTCAAAGACAATGGAAACTAACAAAGCCATATAATAAAGCTAATGACATTGACAATGGCAATGGCAGTAAAGACGACAATGGCCGTGTTGGCAATAGACCATTTGCAGCGGCGGCCATGACATGGGGCAGGTTTTCATATGTGCATGTTGTGACAATGAATTAACAAAGTGCCCACTCGTACGACGATGGAGTACATGCTGATACACATTCCCAATCTACCACACACGATTTCAACTGCATACATCTCAACATTTTCTCAGCGTTGTGTCCTAAGTCAGGACACTTTACTCGACATTGTGTACAAATATTCACTCAGGTGTACACATAATACTTTTCCAGTAATATGTACCGGTAATATTTTCCCCTTTGCAGAGAGCGAAAAGTCCCTACAAGTGGGAAGCCATGCCAGCTGGAAAGGACAACACAGATCAATACACCGAAGCGCCTATTAAGGTACGTTTACGTATTGCTGTCACTATGTTTGAAGGTTTTACATGCAGCAATAGGTAACACACACTGAGACCGGCAAAATAGACGACTAAAATGTGACGTCAATTGCCATGATAATTGAATCTAAACATTCGCTGGTAATCTGCAACGCCCACTGATAAAGCACAGGAAAACAGTTCACTGGTTGTAGTGTAGACCCGGTAACATTGGTAACACACAAATGGTGACGTTTTCCCTTAGTAGTCTATAGAGTATAAGTATATGCTTTTCGGTAGTAGACTAGGGTCCTATTTCATAAAGCACACTTAGAAACATTCCTAAATATACATTCTTAACTCTTGTAAACTGGTAAGACCCATGAAATGGGTGTGCTCTTGGGCAAGGTACTTTGCCACGAATTGCTTCTCTCAACCTAGGAGAAAATGGGTGATTGTGATGGTAGTAAAAGCTCATGTGTTTAGTTAGTCCATGTGCGCGCGCGTAGGCAACACGGGACTGCATACTCCCCGTGAATGAATAAGGAATGATATTACTAAGCCCACCGACCAGGGGTAATAATTTATTAGCGCATTGTGACTGTTTGTGAAATGCGTTATATTGGACATTATTATTATTATTACATTTAAATGACCACATATGACCGGACGCACAGTGTGCCCAGACAGCCCAAAATTGTCAAAAACTCATAATTCAATCAAAACTCAAGCTACAGACGTCATTGAGGGCTCTTTTTTTTCGTTATTTTATGTACAATCCATTTTTGAACAAAAATTACCAAAAACAATAAAGATGTTTTAAAATTGAAAAACAAAAATCCCCCCCCCCCCCTTTTTCCTGTTTATTTTATTTATTAAAATAAGTTTAAAATGTAGCAATTGGCCTTTTCCTCATAAAAGAAATATTTCTAATTTTATAATTTAATCTACATACATGTATAAGCATATCTGATTAGCATTTTAAATAAAGAAAAATAACAATTTAAAAAATTGAAAAAAGGAAATTTTTATATTTATGTCAATTATTCTCCAACATCAAAACCAAATGCCCCAAATATTGGAGGGTCGTGTCCGGTTAGACAGTCACCATTCGAAAAGGGTTACATATATCTTGAAATGGTTTTCACCATGATAAACTTTGGCTTTCTGGCTGTAAAACGGAGTGTAACACATCTAAAGTCTAAGATATACCAAAAATAGTTTTTGACAGCCCTGGGCACACTGTGGGACGTTGTAACAATTACAGCAATTACATTCAACCTTCGTTTATCTATATAGAATGGAATTTTTTTCGACACGAATGTGACAACAAAATTCAGTGGTCTCTTAACGCGTGAGCTAGTTGCAAAGAAGCATTGCGATCCACCGAAACAAGCGATTTGGAGAAAACGCAACTTGGTCAGCCCCAAAGCATGGTCTTGATGGCAGACTCGTTGCCATGATTCGTTGCAACACGTACACTAGTGCAGGGATCGCGAATTCCAACAGTAATTCGGTCTGGCATCAAGACTATGCTTCTGGGCTGACCAAGTTGTGTTTCTTAAAATTGCATGTTTCGGTGCACCGCACGATCGATTCGTTGCAACAAATTAGGAATTAAATCAACTACATGTATGTTTATGTAAGTTTTGTCTTCTGTTTCAGATGGCACTACGCGGAAGCAGTCGCACATCATCCATATAGTCCATTGGTTGACTGCTGAACAGTAAAGTAGTAAGGGGAATGAGGATATTTGAGCCAGAATATATTTTTGTAAGACTCTTGGCTGCCCTCCAACATTTAGAGAATTATAATTTTTGGAATAAATCCTTTCTAAGACTCTTGGATTTTATGCCTTTTAAATTTTTAAAGGAATCCAATAGTCTTAGAAGGGATGCCCTGGCCCAAACACCCCATTTTACTCACTACTAAATGGTCTTTTTAACTGAAGATTTCTTATAATTATTATTTTGTAAATTACATTTATTTAGTCGTACGCAGGTTCTATCTATACTGCAGTTTTTAATATACGGGAAATTGTTTATACGTTTGTTCATTCTCAATGCAGAAAATGTAGAAACGGCCGATTTTATCCAATTTTGTTCAGCTATATAAATAATGTAGGCCTAGAATATAGTATTTCAGTATGTTTTTTTACATTTGCCTGAAGTTTGCGTCAGGCCTTCTGTGTAAAACTGGTAAAAACTAATTTAAAGTTCGAAGTGACCTATTACCAGTAAAATATAAATAAATTATATGTGTGTATTATACACTTTAATATGTGAATTTTTGATAAGTAAGACCTAAGGCTATGTATGGTGGAAATCAGCATGTGTATGGGTTTGCGGTAGCACCATGTGAATCTCATTTGTGAGTGTGAACTCAACGTTTCGAACAGTGCGTCTGTTTGTCTTCAGGAGATTCAAGCCTGGTTTCCATATGATCGTAACGCGCGCACGCAGACTAGACGCAAACAACCCCAACGCAAACACTAAGGGAAACATGGTTCAACTTTGCCGACTGTTTGCGTTACTGTTTGCGTTGGTAGTTTGCGGCACTCTCTGCGTTTGTTACCCATACACACGTGAATTTTTGAGTTAAAAATTATTTATTAATTTGAAGAAATAAGTGCTGAAAGTAGGCTGCTTACGGCACAGTGTACACCTTAGCACACTCAAAGCTAAACACCATTTATGTTTGTTGGAGCGTCCCCACAGGTTTTGCATGCTAATGTTAGGGAGGTTTTACAAGTTTACGCATATGGTTACGAATACGGACATGATAACGGTAACCGTTTACGTTGATGTGCACACTAAACTGGGTTTCCAACTGAGTGAATGTACGTGTACGTTTATCTGCTAAATGCTCTGCGCTTGGCTTTGTTTTCAGCAGAATTTCCTCACTTTCACGAGAGCATGACTCATTAAATTCGATTGGTACTCATGAAAGATACATCACAAAGAAACAAAATACATACAACTTATTAATCTATCACGGAAAAGCAAAAAAGAAATCTGCATATTAACCGGTATCCGTTTTTATGCTACGCGTATGAAGGCCGATAACCGTTATTCACGCGTATGAAAACGTGTACTACGGTTACGCGTGAACGAGAAGCGCATAAAGTCATGACGTATCCGTATCCGTAGCCGTATCGGTATCCACGATGGTGCAAAACTATACAACGTTGTGAATCTTTTGGTTGCGTTCGTAAAATCAGATACTTTTACTTGTCTGGACAAATGACTTCGGCATGCACCGTGGGAAAGAGTCTAAATGAATTAAATTAGCCTTCAGTTCTTCTTGGTTTTTTTTTTAACCTTCATCATTTAATACATGTAAAAAAATAATAATAATGAATATTCGCAATGCGCCGTTATCCATCAGAAAGATACTCAGGGCGCAAAAAAGAATATTTAGAAAATAATATATTTTTTTAATATGTAATATACACAAAAAGGGAAGGATGATTCCAAATAAATTTTACAATACATCATTTTTAAAAACCTTGATTTTGCCTGTCCGTTCTAATTATACTAGGGGCGCCTGTTTAAATACGCAAACGTTTAGCAAAGACTAGGAAAACAGCAGTGTGATCATGGACTGGTCTATGAACACTTTGCACCGGGGGCCATGACAGGGGGCAGGTTTTTATATATAAATGATGTCACAGTAGATCATGTATGACGCACGGTGACAGTGTGACTGTCCCTGTCATGGCCGCCCACGCAAAGGGTTATGGAGAACCGAAAATGTGATGTAATTTACCGTATGGCTCTAAAAAACAAGTAAACGGTTCAATGATTTTAGTAACTGGCACTAAGAGACAAACAAAATGGTTCAATACTTTAATTTGTTTCCGATAAATACGTGCGCTTTATCAAGATGTTGTACATTGTACAAAAAACGAATGCAACATTTGCATAATTACCATGGGATGACAGAAAAATCGTGGGAAAAACACCGAGAGACAAATTGGGTCTATGGGGAAAAGGCGATGGAAACTATGAGCAACTAACAATGGAAATTGGGCACACACCATATAACAATGGTTTGTGCCCAATTCCCATTGTTAGTTGCTCATAGTGGGAGTATACCAACTGTTCATTATAGCTTAGTTGGTAGAGCGTCTGCCCGGTGAGTCAGAGGTCTTGGGTTTTTATCTCACCCCAAATTTAATTGTAGAAGAAATTATTTATTTGTTTTAAAACAAATCATCGTACGTGAAAATAATTTTTTTTTTAAATAATTGGCGCTTAATGTGGGCAATTTATTGGGGATAAATATTGTGATACAGCATAATGGCAAACAATCTGCTGTCAAGCAGATATCTTTTTGTCTTTTCTTTTGGTTTTTTTTGGGGGGGGGAGGGGGGCGGCGGTTATTACGCTACTTCAGCTGCAGTCAAAAAAGAAAAGAGAAAAGGGCTCAAACAAACGAGATTTTAAGAAGATGCTGACAATTTAATATCCACAACTTAAATCGTTAATAGTGTGCTGCAACTTCCCTTAAATTCCCGCCACAAAACCACGGTATTTCTCATTTTGTTATCATCGATAAAAGATAAACATGTCAGGATCTGTACACACGAATGCGGACGTGTGTGTGACCAATATACCATTTATTATCTCTGTAATATAAAGTTGATGATGCTTGACATTGTTCACACAGTGGACTTTCATCCCGTCTGGTTGAAAATACGCAGTTTATGGGGTCTACAAGCGGTAATTAGGACGATTGTTGAAAGTTTCGTAGAAAGATCAGAAAGGTTTAGGTACTGATGTTGCAATAACATGTCTGAGAAACTTCGTATTGGTGGACTATTTTCCAATGCGACGAAAATTTACCTTACAACCTATCAAATCAGCAAAACAATCAACTTCATTTATTGCTTGAACAACAAGCCATTAAAACCCTGCGGTTTTCCGGGGCGGTTTCTTGGCTAAGACCAATGCCTTAGTTCATTCAAAAATGACGAAATACGGTTACACAAAACTTAGTAATGAAGCCACTTCAGTAAGTTAACAGTAACGTTTGCATTTTCTAATTTCTCTAAATGTCTCATATTTTTGTAATAATGTTGCGTGATTTGGTAGTTTTCAGTGTTTGGAGATAATTTTCGAAACTTCAGTTCTCGGAGTGACTTTAACAAGGGAAGTATTCTCTCCCAAAAACAAAACAAAAAGAGATTTTCTCCAAATATTAATTCTAGATCAAAACAGAAGTTTGTTGAATATAGTAAACTTGTGGATAACAAGGCACTGATCGACCAATCACTTTGGAATCACTTTCAAGACTGTTCTGCTTTAGTGATTTCCAGTTCCAAGTACACAAATTTGAAAAACATTGATTTCCACAGCAATAACATGTGACATTTCACGTTTCTGGGGGAATCCTGTAGTTTATAGGGTTCTCAGACCACCGCCCCCCCCCCCCCCCCCCCTCCCCCCCCCCACACCCCCTCCCCCACACCCCCTCCCCCAGTATTTTTCAAATACTGCCTCAGAATTAGAATGATCCGACAATAACTAAATTTTTAGAAATGTTTCACCTAGAAACAGACATTATTAAACAGCTAGTATCCCACCCATCCACATTTTTTAAGTCGTCATGTTTATCATGGAGGTGTATGTGTCTACAACACCATCACAACTTGTTTCCCACAAAAAAATCGACAGCCTTTTGTTTATTAAACGCAAAGCAGTTCCGACCATCTTCACCCGAAATTCTGAAACGCTCGAGGTCACTTGGTTTGTTGATAAATATGGTTTTGACGTCATCTTGAAAAGAACACAAAACGGCCTGTGCAGTATTGAACGGAAAATATACGGAGTGAATGTTTATCATGCCTGTTTTGTAATTCAAAATACAAACGTGAAAAACACTTGATGTAGGCCTAATAGTAAAATAATATACTATTACCTTTTTTTGTGAAAAAAAACGGTGAAAATGTGGCTCACAATGAAGCTCTTTTGAAGTAAATACTGGTGCATTGCGACCGGTGCTTTTGTCACGGAACGAACGGAACACAGCGGTCCGTGTACACCAGTGGGAACGGTCCCCGTGGACCGTAGTTCCCACGTGTTTGAAATTGGCACAACATGGTATGCACATTGGCCGGTACAAGTTTTTCTCTCTTTTGGTAATAAACAAGAAAATATTTCTGCTCTTTGTTTTCATGGTGTCTGGTAAAGCATACAACCGACAACTACTGGGCACATCTCAAGCTTTTTGCACAAGAAAAAATTTTCAAAAAACAAAAGACGGTTTTCGGATTTTTTTTCGTGTAAACGTATGGAACTGCCGACCGTGTTTACTCGTGTTTCTCAGGATTGCGCCACGGGGTCATGCGCATATATTTAATACCTATTGAGCGTTTCAGAAATCGCGATTTATCCACTTAAAACGGACAATTTGAAATAAACAGTGATATAAGTCGGCTGGAGGGATGTGTGGACTATCGAGAAAGGTGCAAATGCTGGATTTTTCTCGTCAAGAGGGATACTAGTTCTTTAAATATACGTCTAGTCTAATTTTCCATTCTGAAAATTAGACGTATATGTACAAATTGCAGTGCGAAATGAATCCCACACCACGTTAGCATAATGACTATAAAGTCTACAGTTATTAAGTAAGACTTTGAATTTGGACGTTAACAAATTGTAACAAGTTCGTGCTTAATCTTTACATGTGGAAACATTACGCCAAGCATCCTCTGGCTCTGGTGGAGCTTATTCCAACCTTATTTGCGAACGGTGGGAAAAAAACGGCGTGTCTGTTCAAATTTATGCTATTTACGTTATTTAGGCATATAATTTAAGGTCAGTTGGCAAAATTTAACACTGTGACTAGCACCCACTTGTTCTGGTGAGGGTAGTATTCAACCGTAACTGCAAACTGGTTATACACAGCGAATTGATGGCAAGCGTGCCAAGGATCTGGGCCTAGTAATGCCAAGCATCGCAAGGAATGGCAATCGTCCCAAGTGATGCCAAGCGTGGCAAGGATTTGGGGCAAGCGTCCCCCTTTTTTTCTGGCAAAAGTATCAGTGTTGAATTTGGCGTGCCATACGCGTGACGTCAACAACTATCATATCCGCCATTATATACTGTGTCCATACTATGGCACGCCAAAGCAGAAGTAATTCAACACTGATAATTCTGCCATACACCCTGAAAAAGAAGTCTCAACTTTTTTTTAAACTTGCCAACAAAAGCACGGTATGCCAGTTTCAAACAGTCTATTAACATTTAAAAGTTATGCCAACTTTTTTTCTTGCGCAACATTTGCGAAAATCTGCGTCAAAATTAAATTATCAGTGTTGAATTATTTTTCGCTTTGGCGTGCCATAGTATGGACACAGTAATGGCGGATAGCAACCGTTGTCAAGCCAGGTGAAACCCAAGAATATCATCATCTGTACCCTTTTTGTTACCGCTCATATGGCGTTGATCACACATTTCTATAAAACCTTTTTCTCCTCTCTATTCTACACTGCACAGCAGAAACCCATCTGTTTGTATGTCTTGGACCTTTTGATAAGGAGTGTTTCTCGCACAGTAAGCAGTCTGTTTTAACCCAATGCTATGTGCGTATTTCATTCACAAAAAGAATCCTAGGAATCCTAAAAATTTACGTCATTCGGTTTCTAAGACTCGTGTGCGTCATGTAGCAACGCTAAAACATCCGGTTCTAATTCAAATAGTTGTAAAATCCACATTATGGTGCCAAAGTGTTTGACCGAGAGCAAACAGAAATGGGAGTTCTCTTTGTTGAACTGTTGGTGATTCGAGTGCCCCACGACCATTTGGCAACCCGGCACTATTTGCACAATTTGTTGATTTACAAACATGTTTGATTTGAGGCACTGCCCGTCGTTCCCAGCGAAAATACCGTTCAGAATTTAATCATTACAGTACGGGGGCGGTGGGTTGATTTTTGATGTAGCGGCTTCGAAAATCTAGTCCGACGTGGCAATTTCGCGCCCTCACACAGCGCGCGAGCTCACTCAATACATTGCATCTTTTTACTCGCAAAAGGCGTTCAAAGCGAAACCGATGTTGTTTACAATTTTGCACACCGCGGGAACCATTAGCTCACTGAAAAGAGTTCTAAGATGAACCGTGTGTCTGTGGCGAATAATGCATTTTAACTTAGTTCGTTATTGCGTGTGCTGCACCTTCCCGCCACAAAAACCGGCATTTCTCATTATTAACTGATCGATAAAAGATAAACATGTAAAGAGGATCTGCACACACGAATGCAGACGTGTGTGTCACCAATATGCCATTATCTCTATAGTAATATAAAGTTGATGATGCTTGACATTTCCATCACACAGTGGAAAATATGCAGTTTATGGGATATACCGGCGGTAATTAGGACGATTGTTGCAAGTTTCGTAAAGGATAAGGAAGGTCCGGGTTTTAATGTTGCAATAAAATGTCTGAGTAACTTCGTATTGTTGCAATATTTCCAATGCGACCAACATTTACCTTACAACATATCAAATCAGCGAGACAATCAACTTATTGCTTGAACAACAAACCTTTAAAACCCAGCGGTTTTCCGGGGCGGTTGGCTAAGACCACACTGTAAACAATTGTGTTGAGTTACAGGTGTTTTTCTGTTGAAAAAGTCAAAATCGAACAGTAACTTTTACTGTTTTTTGAATTTGTTGTTATTGCACAAACGTTCTTACGTATGTGTACATTTTAAAAATATTGTTCTGTATGATTACAGACGGTTTGCCGTGAAATTACAGGTTTGTTCAGGAACAAGAAACTTTTAATCTTCATCTGTTAAAATACAGCCATGTTACTGTTTAGTAACAGAGAACCTTCTGTTATCCCATCGATGTTCCCTGGTATGCGGCAGAAATTACGCGGCGTTGATAGCGAGTACCAGTAGGTTGCATGCTGGGAAATCACTGCAGTAAATTCAAACTGCGCAGTGCGCTTTTTGTAGTTGTGCCGTTCGTATATGAAATGACAGATTTTGGCGGGCGTTATGTGGAAATATATACTGGAGACTGTTCAGTTTATAATGCCGACTTGAACGAGAAGTACAGCTGCTCTACATGTCGTGAAAGGCAAGTCGGTATTTTCGCGGTACATTTTTTTGTTTTTATTTGCGTTTTATTTGCCGTGTAATACTGCCTGCAGTGGAGATACACGGGAGCATGTAACCTGCCTCAAAGTGCGGGAATACAGTAGACTCAGGCGGAAATTCCCCCTGAATTTATCATATTCCTGTATTTCAGTGAGTCGGGTTACATTTTTGGTAAATTGTACACCCTGTTGAAACTCCACTGCACCCCGGCATGCAAATAAAAACTAGGAAATTGAGAGAAACATGCCGACTTATTTTACATGAAGTGTGGTGCATCTACAACACAAAAAGTGAACTGTAAAGGTCAACAAGAAACAGTCGTCAATAACCTGGACTGCTTCGTTCAGTTACATAGAATTGTTTCTGTACAGAAGGCTTTGTTAGAGAACAAAACCATGCACAAAACGAACACTTAGTCGTCTCTTGAAAAACAGAAGAATCTTCTGTAAATTTACAATTCCAAATAACAGTAGCATCTACTGTATGCAAACAGATAAAACAAAAAAGTAGAATGTACTGTTTAAAAACAGTACGCTATGTAATGCCAATTGACATATGAATGTACTGTAAATGAACATAATTTTTTTAAACAGTGCAACTATAATCCACGTTCATTCCCATTCAAAAATACCCTAGTTTGTCCGAAAATTACAAAAATACGAAATCCAGAAGTTACCGCGTTGATATTTCTATAATTTCTCTAAATTTCTAATTTTTGTAATAATGTGTGATATTTTTTACAAATAATTACAGAACAAAATACAATTTACCAAAAAAAAATATGAGAAGAGATAACCAAAACGCTAAACAAATTAACTTTCATGTGGTTTCTCAAGGGTTTGTGGATTATTTTCGAATCTCGGGTACTCAGTGTGACTTTGACCAAATGGGAAGGGGGATATATATATCCCCCCCCCCCCCCCCCCCCCCGTGCACATGCGGTCAAAGTCACACTGAGAACCCGAGATTCGAAAATAATACTGTCTCAAAAAAAAAGAAATGAGCTTTTCTCAAAATATGAATTATTGATCAGAGCAGAAGTTTGTTGAATAGAAGAATTATAAATTGTCATCAAAACGAGGGTATCGGTACTTTCATTTGTGATAAAAATTGCAAATAAAAAGTGCGTGACGTAATACAACGGCTCAACATCTTGAACGAGGCTGCCAGTGCTGATTTAAAGTTTGTCAATACAGTGAACTTGTGGATAAGGCACTGATTGGCCAACTACTTTGGAATTACATTCAAAACTGTTCCGCTTCAGTGTTTTTGTCCACGTCCAAGAAGAGATGTTTGAACAAATTCCGCAGTAATGAATTTGACATTTACTGTTTCTGGGAGATTCCTACTTTGCTGGGTTTTCAACCTGGATAAACCTGCACTATCAACAAATTTTACATATATATTTTGACTGTTTTCAAAGGTTAATGATTTTTGTTGGTAAAAATACATGTACATTTTGCTGTAATTCGTATCTATTCAAAACAAAGACACTGCAATAAAACACAAAATGTATTTTAACGAAAATTTTAAATTACAAGAATGCGGGCAGTTTTATGTTTTATTTAAGTCAACAATTGCAAAGTCGGCATGCCGTTTGTAAAAATACAGCACACTGTAAATAACTGCTGTATTTTTACATAATTATTGATTGTTTTTAAAAGTTAATTATTTGTTGGGCGTAAAAAGGATTTGTAAAAGCGAATCATATTCGTGTGAATCATTAATGACCAGTTCAAACTTACAAGAGCTCGTGTGGTCTAGTGGGTATGAAGCGGTATTCCCAATCGGAGGTTGTGGGTTTAAGCCCCACTATGACAAACGTGTCTGTGTCCCTGGGCAAGGCACGCAATCCCAGTTGCCTCGTCAACCCAAGCGACATTTGGGGAGCTCTTACGGAGAATGCCAGTAACCGCTAATAGGGCTGTGGGCCTCGGCCAGGTATAGCCACCAAGTTGATTTCAAGTTTTATTTAATTAAATTAATTATATTAAATTAACAATTACAGTTTGTTGTCTAAAATTAGCAAGTTGGTTTTTTAAAATTACAGTTTGCCTGTAACTTTAAAGAACATGACTAGGCCTATACTGTGATTTCAATTTAGAGTTCACCAATAAATTATGTTTACAGGTTATTTTGAATAATAAAGTCGACATGTTATTTTGTAATACAGAAAAGGTGAGGGCGACTGAGTTGCCCTCCCTTTTTTGTATTTTTACAGAGAAATGTTTTACAGTGTGAATAGAATGAGCTGACCCCAGGAGCCGCGCGTCTCAAAAACAGCCCTGCAAGTATATGGAACTCAGGTAGAGTGGCACTGCCTGCCTCAGCGGTGCAGTCAGCCTTGCCACGGAAGGTATTTTGTATCTATTGCCAGCAATGACTGGTTGACCATTATTATAGAAACATTTATTAATTTTTCAAATAATGCCTCAAATTTAGGATGATCCGATCCGACAATCACTAATTTTTTAAAAATAAAATTTCACATCAAGGAGGACCAGAAACCCATACCCAAAAATTGTTTTCCTTGCCATTTTCAGCATTCTTAAAATGTCCATTCTGAACCCTATCATATGACTAAAGTCTATAGTGCAAAGTTGCCAAATGGGCGTAGGGCGCTCAAATCGGCAAAAGTTCAACCAGAATATCAATTTGTATTATAGTCTAAACACTTTGGCACCATGCATAATGTGGATTGTACAACTATTTGAGTTAGAACCGGATGTTTGGCGTTGCTACATGACACACACACGACTTGGAAACCAAATGACGTCTGTAAATCTCGCAGATGAAAACGGTGTGTGTGCTTTTATGACTGAGGCTTAGTTCCCTAAATTAACTGTCAATCCAATGACAAACGCACGTTGGCACGGCCAGGGTGGTGCGGGAACCAGTACATTGTACTCCTAACACGTGTCCAGATTAACGCGACGATATGTAGCGATACTGCATTTTTGCAATGGCAATTGAGAAAAACCGTGCAAGAAAGCGACACAAATCATTGATTTTTCTGACCTTTCTTTTTTCTAAGTTACGTGCAAATGTGAATAAGTGAAATATTTATTAGTATGTCCCATACTACTTATATCCGAAAAATAAAGTTGCCCCTAAAAAGTTAAGACGAAACTGCAAGATACGGGCCTTTGGCTCATGGCCTAGTTTGGCCCATGGCCTAGTTCGGGTGTGTTATAAATATATTACATGTTATAACATTGAGTGATCTTGTCCATCATTGGTTAAATTTCGCTGACCATTGATTGGCCAGTTAAATGTTTGCACTCATGGATACCACTTTTTGTCCAGAATTGTCAATGGAGTTTACTGTACAACTTACATCTCAACACAAGGAAAGTATTATACTGGGTGGGCACATACGATAGTGTGCCATATTCAGGGATTGTCGGGACATTAATCCTATCAAATCTACTCTTCTCGTTTACCTAGCTAGGCCGGATGGGTGGCCTATAGAAATCGGGGTTTTGTCACAGTGCTAAACAATTTGGCAGGCAAGAGATCGAGAAGCCGCTGAGTTGTCACTTTTGTCTCAGCCATTAAAGGAGTAACACACAAGTTATTTCACAATTTTCAAATGTTACCCACCACATCCCCTTCGCCTCCGTTTGAATTGGGAATATATTGAAATGGTTGCGGAATGTCTTCTTCTGGAGGCATATTTTGTTGCGGAATAAAACACCCTTGACTTTTCCTGGATTTCTATTTTGAAATTATTCTGTAAATGACATGTAGGTTAGGCGGTGGACCTTAGTGAACATTAATATAACTAGTTAAATGATAATTTAGTGTTTAGACTGTGACATATATTATATCTTCTGCTGAGTCAGTGCAACAGGAGGGGATAAACTGTTCTTTATTCTGTAAGTGCAAACCAAGGAAGAACAGCGCCTTTGTTTTTTAAATGGTACTTATATGCTACAGAATTAAACTTACAGCGCCTTGTTTTATGCATTTAATTTTGATCTGATTTTTGTGATTTATTGGCTTGACAATTTTTCAATTCGGCCTAGGCTGGTTAGGCCAATATCTTTAGGCCAATATCTTTTGTGGCATTGAGCTGTGGCTCTCCAAGCCAATTGGTGCTTGGAGCTATTGGTCGCTCTTTGGGCCTTTGGGTGCCTAAACAATAATGCCGTTGATGATTTGGGCCAAATGGTGCCCATAAAATATTGGTGCTCTTGGGCCTTTGGGGCCAATTTGATGAATTTGAACAATGTGGTACATCATACCAGAATTTGGTATCGGACATGTTTAATAAAACCTTTTGGCTGAAGAAAACAATTCTGATTTTTTAACTGCTTTTTGTAAGCGGGACCTTGTAAAGAGTCGCTTATTCTACACATTTACAAGTAATATCAGTATATACTGCCCACGTTACCAGACATGTATGGAATGCGTATAACATGTGTACACACTTGTATAGCGCCATGCCTACCAAACACTGAACATCTAGGTTACGTGTCAGTGTCAAAATCAACGATGTCGAAGTATGTATTTGCTATTTCTCCAGACAGATAATTCACTCTAGGGGGTTTGCCAACCCACTCGAGAATCACCATAGTGCACAAAGACTGTTATCACGCCCGCCCATCAAAAAATGGAACTGTACTTTGTTTCCTAGCCGATCTGTGGTTACTTTTGAAATTTACATGCACGAGGAGGTATTTTGACGAACTTAAGGCTCTCTCACACACGGAAAAATCTCGGGCGCAAGCTTCAAGAGTTGGCAATTTCGTGAAACTCTTGGTAAAACCCTTGGTGTCACAGTGTCTGTGAGCTTACAACGGGTTAGTTACGAGTCAGTTACGAATTTATTACGATCCTGGTACGAGTTGTCCCGAGTGTTTTACGAGTTAACTACGAGTTATTACGAATTTCCCAAGTAAGTCACGAGTTCACTATACGAGCTTTCCGAATTTACTGGGAGTCAGTTGCGAGTATGGCACGAGTTTGGTATACGAGTTACCCGTGGCCGAAATTTTGAACATGTTCGAAATTTTCGCCACGAGTTGCGCGCTGTTACGAGTTGGTACGAGCTTCTACGAGTTGTTGCGAATTGTGCCCGAGTTACACAAATCATTCCGAGTTGTCCCTAGAGTTTTCCCAGAGTTTCCCGAATTCACCAACTCGTGAAGCTCCTTCTACTCGTGCCCGAGATTTGTCCGTGTGTGAGAGAGAGAGCCTTTACGTATTAGTGACACAAAACCTCAATAATTTGAACAAATATTATATTTCCCCGAAGTTCTCAAGTGAAGAACCGCGAATTTAAAGACAGATTACATGATTGGAAAACGTTTAAAAACACGAACAACAGCATCACATAACTAAATAATAATGTTGATAAACTGCCTTGTATAGAAATTTCAGCCACATAGATGCAGTAATACTTTAAAAATCCGAAAAAAAATCCATACATGGTTTTTGTGTTGAGTGAATGGAAAAAATCGTTTGCAGACATTTTTTTAAAAGCACCTTCAGTTGGCAATTTCTCCCACAAAGGTACCATTTCACACGAAAACGAAATCATATGGTGTTTGTTACCATTGCTATCAACACCTTTTTAACCAAGGAGGTAAACTTGATGAAATGGATAAAATGTCCTAAGGTATTATGCGCCTCGATGTCATTTGTTTCTTGGTAAATTTGCCCCAGTAAACTCATGCCCTTGCGTATACGTCAACTGCGCGTTCAATTAGTTACGCGTGTGACGTAAGTCATACCAAACATTTAAATGTACCCAAACATTCCGTAATACTGGCGCTATCCATGCATGACCTTTGCACTACAACGCTCAAAATATGCAACATAAAAAACACAAAAATAGCTTTGTGGCATAATTAATTAATATAAATTGTACTAAGTCGAGGTTTTACGTCAGATATCCAGACATTGGAGAGTCTTTTTACTACATTTCAAACATAATGCAATAACGACATTATACTGTAGTTAACTATTAACTATAACCGCTGTTCCGCAATCGGTGATGAATACGGATGCTGGATGAAATCCTTCCATTATTGCGTATGGTGTGGGCCTCTCCCGGATATGTGTATTTCTGTGAATACGAAATGTGATAAAGTCTTTCACATCCTGTAGATGGTTTCAGCATTTACTCGGATTAAGTCTTAGAGGAAAAGAGTATCCAAATCTCGGAGGGAATATTTTAATAGCACCAGCTATTCGGAATGCATCGGATCATATTTATTGCTATAATGATGTGGACTGCGTCTGACGTTGCGGTCGCCGAAGGTGGGTATACATATTTTATTTTTTTATTTTCAATGTTTGTTGTCAAGTGAATTACGCAATACACATCTGCATGCGTACAAATATTTTCTGTATAATATAAAAAAAGAATAAAACATTTGTGACCCGCTATGCAAAAAGGTAGAATAGGTCGCGCAGGCTATCAGTTGAGTTTTCGCGACCATATAATGAAATCGGCGGAATTAAAATACAAAAACACATGGGAATTCCTGGAGGAGCACAGATATTCTAGGCGGTATTTGGGCACTGCCAGGAATTTCCAGTGATTTTTGTTCTTTAATGAGCATGGATCTGCCGTAGATTTCTTCTGCTGGGACATTATTCATAAAGCCCCGTAGCGGCACCGTACCCGTAAACCACCCCGTAGATGACTCGAGCGCCCGCAGTTGATATCCATATTCGACCCGTGGATCTTCGAACCCCGCAATCTTCCCTGGACTCTTTAACGGGAGTTCTGCAGGCACCAATTTTACGTTTCCCGGATCTGTTTTTTAGCTAAGGAGCCGTTTTCATACGATTCTATGCCTTGTAGCTTCTTATGCCAAACGGCAAATTCAATAATATCTCCACATGCTACGCGGCTTCTTCATTGCCAAGCGGCTATTCAGATTCATGTATACTGTAGCATACACATTGCATCATGATTTACTTTGACTCCTCATTATACTCGGATACATTTTAGTTTCTGCAGGAACGTTACAATGCAACAAGGGAATAAAGGTTATTCTGCTCTGCTGAGGAGTATATTTAGAGGATTATACGGGTTCCTCCGGCTCATGTTTGCCATGTAGGGCCTATAAGCCAAACGTTCTTATACTATGGAAGATACGTTGTGATTCCAATATGGATGGACTAACTCTTCATAGTGCTATAAAACTCATCGCAAATAGACCTACGCCAATTTGTTAACAAGGGAGACCGAAAGAACAGTATTCCATTTCTCTCTTAAAGAAGAATACTTGCCGAGTTACAAATGTATTAATGTTTTGGTCTGCGGTATTTGATTACCAATTTGGAGATTTTTTTTTTTTAAACCAAAGGAAATTGAATTTTTTCAGGATAATTTCCGTTCATCCAAATCCGTCTGCACGAAAATTTGATCGTCGAACTGAATGAAAGTTCTTTTCACATGCAAATGCACTCCAACCTGTACCTTTCAGTTCCTCTAACTGCCGAATACCACTCTGTTTGCGGATATCTCCACTACTTTACCACTCAATCTGGGTGCAAATGCTTGCAAGGTAAAAACAATTTAACGTTTACCTTTCGAATTCTTCTTGGTTTCTCGTATTCCAGTTTCTCTGTGCAACTCACCTACGGAGTTTAAGTGCGGAGAATTGGGTCGTTATCATCTGCATTCCCAATGACCTGTGAAGTGAATAATTATTCAGAATATGTCAGGTTCAAATACTGGTTACATTTAAATGTTATGACATCGCTGTCACCGAACAATTTCTATGGGTAATTGCGATATACGTATACTTGGTTCAGTGAAAAATTTAAATTCCTGTACATTTTAGCCAAGGGATGTTGCCGACAATTAGGTCTGCCGAATGATTTTCTGTACAACTTTCGTCTAACTATTTATGTAACGATATTTAAATTCTGCCCTGCAATTCATGTATTTAGACTAACGTTTAAATTCCGAACTTTTCACAGCCAACCCCACGGGTGTGCTTCGAAATATCAGCATCAGTGCCTATGTGCCGTATAGTCACGTGGTGATCCTGTGTCAAGATATTGGAAACCGGGTATAACTATAACAGTTGACTTCCCGGTGTTGGGCACCAGGTCCGCCCAACTGGGCTCTCACTGCACAGTCTTATATAGCACAATATAATATATCTTGCCATGCTGCTCTGATCAAACGGTCAGTAAAAAGGTTCAATATATAGCCAAAATCCACGAACAAGCGGTGAAAATCTTTCAAAAATGCACTTTACTGCAACAACCCAAACGGTATAGGCCTATTGTAGATTAGTAATACTAGATACATGTAGATCCCTCCTAGGACCATTGCAATTTTAGTGGTTGGGGAAAAACTTTATTATAGTACCACCCCGAAATAAGAAACGGAAAACAAAATTATCCCTGCACCAGAGAGATTGGTATATACATGTACTTGTATTGATAGAAACAAACCAAGCTGTATTACTGATGATTTTTAGAGTAATACGTACACGTACTGAATAGATGTAGATCCATTCTGGGACCTGTAAAAAAAGCTGACGAGATTTAATAGTTGGGTAAAAGTTAATACAGTGTCACCCCGACATAACGAAAAGAAAACAATTATATCTTTGCAACTGAGAGATTGGCATATACTCCAGTCGTCTAATTATATTTTGGCTTGGAAAACTTACTGTATCTTCAATTGTTATATATAATTGCAATATGGAAGGGGATTCACGCGAATAGATCAACATTGTCTCGAAAGATGCCAGTTGCCGATTTTGTTTAGGACTCTAAAACCTACATGGCATCATAAGAATAAAATCCTGTCAAAATGTTGGAGGCATTCCTTGAGGTCTAGCCGATAGGCTCACCAATGCTTTATTTATATTGTAAATATTTTCATGAAAAACGACATTAATAATCAATGTTTTGCTCTGTATAAAGCCTTGGTGATCCTGCCCTTTAATGCTCTTCCTGGTAAAATTACTGCGCCATTGTCTTGACTATGCAGTCCAAGATATTCGCTTAGGGCGTCGACCCTCGACAAAAAAAATGTATCAAAAAATGTATCATAAGAATCAATTCCTACCCAAATTTTGGAGGCATTCCTTGAGTTCTAGCCGATAGGCTCACCAATGCTGTATTTATATTTGTAAATATTTTCATAAAAAACGACATTAATAATCAACCTCTTGTTTTTCTCTGTATAAAGCCTTGGTGGTCATGCCCTTTAATGCTCTTGCAAATTAATGCGCCAATGTCTTGACTATGCAGTCCAAGATATTCGCTTAGGGTGTCGACCCTCGACGCGCATAATATCGCTGCTATAAGGCCGAAGTCATATAAAAGGACACATGGTGTCGACGTATTGTACAATCCTTTGTACTTCAGCGATTTCGCATGCCACTAGTGTTTACGCCTGATTGATTGTGCATACATTTTATACAAGTCCGTTGTGGAGGTAACTGAATACGACAGTTATAGGTCAATGACTGGAATGTATAAATGAACAGTATCGACAGAAAGGACATTATGAAGACGAATGTCTTATGAACGCATGGGGAAAACTTTAAAAATGGACGAAGTAACTTACCCACACCGTATTATCATGCAAACGCTATATACGTTGTACGCAATATATACTGACATCGTTACTCTTTGACGTTGTTGTACCATGAAGAATGGTTGTACTGTACATAATTTACCCGTATCTGCATTATCGGGAATATTTCGTTGGGTTATAGTTCTCCAATCCTTGATTGATTCAAAATCATTTGGTAATTAATTTTCTAACACAACTTAGTCTCAATTAAGACTGTGGTATGTTACCTTTAAAAATGAAGAGCCGTTCTAAGTCCCTCTGCAGTGCATGATTGTACCTGCTCAATTGTATAACGGCGATTTATGCGAGTTTCCTGCTGAAATGTACCTTTACTCATCAAGAAAACTGATAATAAATAATCTTCAGAATCTAGCAACCACTTAGGAAGTAAAATGTTATGGAAAACTTTCAAAAGCCGGTTTTCTAGCTCAAAGATTGGAAACCATAGGCAGTATAGAAATTCAAGATAAGGCCGAGAGAAAAATCAAGCTGTCCGTCTTGCTTGCGACGAATACGGTCAGTGATCCGCTTGAACAAGCCTGTTCAACACCTCACTTCGTGTGCCCTACGCACAATACTTATGCAAATTACTCACTCGTGCTTGACCAACGAAAATTCATATAGCAGCATTCGCAAAGAGTAAACGGAAGAGTAAATTCGACAGAATTTGACACCACCCTTCATGTCTTTCCACTTTTTATTTCATTTGCAATAATATTATACTCTTCCTTTCTAAATACGTCCCATGCTACAGCCGTATTCTTATTTGTTGTAACAATATCGCTGAATTTACCGCTAACTGCAGTTAAAGGTACAGGCTCATCAGCAATGCGCGCGCGCCAAATTTCGTGGCACGAATTTGACGCGCGCATTGTTGACGAGCCTGTACCTTTAAACCTCGTTATTAAAATAACTGCCAACAGAAATCTTCTATTATCAGGATTGAAAACATTGAACCAAGAACCGAAGACCTTAAATTTTCCTTGTTATAAGCAAGGGAAATTTAACAGCGCTTTTCAAGGTTCAACTTTATGTGGTAAAATTTTTGTTTTACTTTTGTCAAGCAAAACTCTTCTTTCGCTTGTGCATTGAACTTAGAGGCCTATATACGGCGTTCATAATTATCGTGGTCTTGCGCGCATCTGTGCCATTGGTTTTCACATGAACTGATTTTCTGCTTGTGCGCGGCTTAGTATCACAACGTGCAACACTCAAGGTGGATTCACACTAATCATGTTTACACGGATACTACCTTCGAACTTCAAGGTAAATTTAAACACGACAGAACGAATGTATCCCACACTACCAACGACGCGCGTCCATATGGCACTTTACCATCAACGCGCAAACAGTTACAACGAGCTCACTGCTTGTATAGCGCGCTACCAATAAGATTTTCTGTGGGTAAATCGTCGTTGGTAACTTCACGAGCGCCGACTAACGACTTACAAGTTAACAACGATCATCTGAACGCACTTCCCGAGTCTTTTTGTGCGTACATTTGGCGCGCATCGATTTGAGAAAAAGCAGTGTGAAGGGAATTTGAAGTGAAATGACCCACTGGAAATCACAGAATCAGGAAAGTACAAATCCACCCAAGTTGATTGTGTGGCTTTCAATTAATTGTTTCACTGCAAAATCCCTCCACGTCGCTAATTGTCAAAACGACGCGCGTTGCAATTAGGCGCAAAAAAGCTCAGACACTGTGTGAATCCACCCTAAGGTACACGCGTTTAACGTGCATCTCGGCCATCCTCATACTCGTCCTCAATGTTGACGCAATGCTGGTCTATGATTGTACATTAAACAACAACATGCAGAACCACCGAGGCACGGGGCAAAACAAATTTCCGCCTTTATATCACCGGGCCCGGTAATCTAGATTTTGTCTGCGGGTGCGTTTATGAATACCACTTTCGGTAATTGTCGGGTCCCCGGAAAACCTTCCTACGGTCTCCCGTAAACCCCACCGGACCCGTAAATTTCCGGATTGTTGTGAATAAGGTCCCTGGTCGCAAAAACTCAACCTAGCTTGCGCGAGCCCAGGTCAGACGAGAAGCCGTTCCGCTCAAGTTCTGAAAATTGCTGGGAAATGATACATACAATGTTATTCGTGTTCAAGTTTGGCTACATTCCGATCGTATTAAAACGTGATGGTCACGTTCACTTCAGTGTTGCCTCAAGTTTTCCGCCGGAAAATTCAAGTTCCTTTGCTCCGTCTCAGCCGTTTTCTCATCGAGCCCTGCTGCACTGTGCAGCAAGTTTAGTCACGTTCTCATCACAGTCGAGCTGAGCCAAACTCCAAAGCTGTTTTCTTAGTTTTGTTTAAATCAACACCGACTTACACAGACTGTGAGGAATTCAGTTGTGTATAGAATATGCGCTGTGGGAACGTGAAGGAACGAGGTTAACGAGGTTTTGTCACAATTGCTCACGAGTAGCCTCACGTTCTTCTCGTTCGGAACGTCTCTGATTCACGTTTTCGGCCATCCTCCTGAGTGTTTTGAACTGTTCAAAACACTCGGCTCGCTAGCCGTCCTCTCCAGAACACGGCAGGGTTGCCCGGGAGCTGCCCCAGAGTTGCCCAGAGTGGCGATTTCGGGAAGCCCCTTGGCGTCACAATTTTTTAGAATATACGAGCGTACTTCGAGTTAGTTACGATGTTTTTTTCGATTTTGGTACGAGTCGGTTACAAATTAGATACGAGATTGGTACGCGCTGTCCCAAGTGTACTTCGAGTTTTACGAGTTTACTGCGAGTCAGTTACGAGTGTGGTACGAGTTTGGTACGAATTACCCGACTTCGGCATTTTGCGTTGGATTTCTCTCCAAACCGTCTGGAATTTCACTGACTCTTGCAACTCGTGCTTGAAGTTTTATAACTTGTAGACCACTCGTACAACTCGTATCAAACTCTATTGGTCGGACATTAGACTTGGTCGTCAATTATTATAAAAACGTCAATCGTCGGTCTTATTACTTTAAAATGTTACCATAAAGTGCCACTTTTGCAACAGTGAACATTCACTTTTTGGTTAACAAGAATATTTGCTACATACTTATCTGCCTATTATGACCTTCCTTTTAGTAGACCACGAACGAAGACAATAATTGAACTCTGCCCATGGTCTATTATTATCCAATCAAAAAGTGGACAAATGTGACCGCTTTGAAAAGGTAGAATAAGGTCCCTCTCACATGTCACACGGGAAAATTTCTGGCACAAGCGCATGAGTTTCAGTAGTTGGTAAATTCGGAAAACTCGGAAAATCTCTAGGTCAACTCGGAATGATTCGTGTAACTCGGGCACAACTCGGGCACAACTCGTAGCAGCGCGCGAAACATTTAAACATGTTTAAAATTTCGGGCACGAGTTGCAAACTCGCGAGCAACTCGCAACAAATGTAAACTCGCGCAACTTTTAGCAAACTCATGTAACTCGTGTATAACTCGTAGGCCACTATTACAACTCGTAGCAAACTCGTACAGCACTGTGTCACACAAGTTTGAATCAAAGTTTATCTCAAATGGAGAGCTTTGTCGGGACCCAATCGGCGCGCTCGTTATACGCACAGCTGACACACGATCATTAACATTAAACGTAGCGGCTCCGAACGCGACGACGTTCTCGAAAAGTTGCCTCTGTATGCCTATACCTGCATTTTGCACTGTGATCGGAGAGCGAAAGGCAGCGTTTTACCATTTTCCGTACAAAGCTGGTCTCGCATCCTTTTTGCTATCAAGTGGAAGAATCTGAAGAGAAGACAGGCAGATATAGCGACATACTTTCTGGCCAAACATGACGATTGTGTTCCAACTAAACCAACTGGACGATTTGACATTTCAAATCTTACTACGTAAAACAGGGACGACAATTTTATATTTCTTTAACCTCATTTGGAAGCTTTCTATACTATACCTTAAAATACTCAAAAAGTAGTGGAGTGAATCTCTGAACATCATTAGCATAATGCAACATTTATGAATGGTGGAAAACATTTACTCGGAAGGTTGTAAAACAAACATTCCTTTCTCATTTGATTTTGAATAGGGTTGTAGCACATGTGCTGTGGAAAATATGTTGTACAGCTGTTGCTAAATGCTAATAGCAACATATGAGTGGCAGGATTTCATAAAAATAACTACAGCCAAGGAAGAAAATATCAATGTTTTAACATACGCCATGTTCCAACTAACACGACGCTCCCCTAATTTCATATTTATTAAAGGCCCTGTCACACCTTGACGTTTGAGCCAGCGTATGCTGACGTATGAAAAATTTGGCGAATACGCTGGCGTACGTCGAATAAGTTATGGGTAAGTTTTGTATAAGTTAAGAGCACGCTGAAACACGCTAGTATACTTTGTAGTAAGGCGAGGTCGTCGAAAAATGTTGTGCATGCAAACCAATTTTCGGCGTATGCCAGCGTGTGGCTCATAAGTCCCGCATAAGTTGTAGGTAAGTAATACGATCGTTGACACACGTTCACACACGTTACTTGTAAGTTACTCATCAGTCGAAATACGTCGAGATAATGTCTAGCGTACCCAAAACTTATTCCTAACCTATGAGTAACGTGCTTTTAACCTATGTCGAACTTATCTCCAACGCATATTGAGGTATGTATACGTATTTGACGTGTTCCGTACGACCACAGAACTTACTGAACGTGTTTCTAACTTACAGCTACCGTATAATGGCGTATTGGCAGCGTTTAGGGGAATTGGTATATACAAATGGGGTTCACAGGAGGAACCCGTCAGTACTCCTCAAGACTCTATGGTCTAGTGCGGTTATGATTTGAATCGTCGAGCGGCAGCCTTTTTATAGGCTACGACACGTGATCGTCGGCTATACGCTGCCGCGCGCTATGCATAAGTTAGACTATCGTTGGGCATAAGTTGTGAACGCCGGCAACACGCTAAGCATTCGTTGGTGTTCGTTGGTATAAGTTATCTAAACGTTATGGAAACGTTCTATGTAAAGTTACTACTACGGTATGTATACGTCCAACTCTTTATGAATACGCTTTGTATACGCTCAAAATTGAAAACAAACATCGATAATTCAGCGTATGCCAGCGTTTTAGAGAAATTTCCATACGTCAGCATACGCTGGCTAAAACGTCAAGGTGTGACAGGGTCTTAACAGACAACACCAATGGCTCGGTCACACATACGCGACGCACGGCCCGCGCATTGAAAATTAATTTTAAAATGGAAAATAAAATCAGTGCGTCGTTCTAGACACGATCAGCAGGAACCTCTGTCATCACCCATGAGGGTCGGAGAAGTGATGAGGAGGTGAGGGCGGGACCCATTTATATACCCTATGTCTACACGCTGCGTACGCGCTAGGTACACGCTAGGTACACGCTAGGAACACGTTAGAAGAACGCTGGGCGCGCTAGAGACTCGTTCAGCACTCGTTTAGCACGCCCATATTCGGTGCATGTTCGCTGGACATGCGTTAGAAGCACGCTAGGTGTGCGCCAGGTGTGCGCTAGGTTTTTTGTGGTATCTATGTCTTGTGGCTGTCGTGAGTCTGTCCTAGGACAGTCTTGCGACTGTCTTGCGTTATATAGTCGGGAGACGGACGCGCGAGCGTCCTACGAGTGACCCACGACTGTTGTGCGACAATCTTGCGACAATCTCGCACGACTGTCGCACGCGCATCCTACGAGTGAACCACGACCTGATCACGTGAAAAACAACCCCCTGACAATGCCCGACAACTCACGATGGTCCGACGACTGTCGCACGACTGACTTGCGACACACCCACGATATAACCAGGACATATCTTTTTTTCTGTCGCGTCCCTATCGCCAAACCATCTTTAATGTGTCGTAGCCCTTGTGACCACTTGAAATAGATATCGGGCATGCATATTGCAAGATCTGGCCACGACAAATATTTTATGGGTCTACCATGACAACATTTCGTACGATCCGTTGTGCCCGGGGCTTAAAACGAGTATTCAGTTTCGTCATTGTGCGGTCGATTGTATTTGTTGGGCAAGCATTTCTTTGAAAGGATCATTTACAATCGTTTCAGGTCGCTAAATTTACAAGTTTGATGCATATATTTTAAACAGAGAGCAACCGATTTCGGCGGATTTGCGCGCCTTTAGCGACACACAGTTGCACCATTCGAATTCGTTCATAGCCATCCCATTGTAAACTACAAGAGATGAATTCAATCATAAGAATAAGGCAATAGATAAAAGGAATTTCAATGATTTTTTTGTTTTTTTTTATCTTTGTTTATTTCTTATTCTTTCTTATTTCTTATTTCTTATTCTTTTCAAAGAATCGATGCCACGAAAACCTCTAATTTTTTTTTTTGGGGGGGTGGGGGAAATTTTCTTTAAGCATTATTTTGTGTGAGCTTTTACGAATTAGTATGTTTCTTTTCCCAAATTAAAGGACATTGCTGCAAATTGAATGAGTGTTCCATCAAATAGAATGAAAACTATTTGAAATTGAAACTCGCTTATGGTGGTGCACTCAACTTCGTGTGAAACTGAATACTTCCAGTATTAAAGGAGTGTGACCAGATCACTTTTTTTTACCCATAACTCCCCGGGACTTACCTTATGGGTCATGATATTTTTATATCATAACATCCGTTATATTTTTCTGATTACGAAACTGAAACTCCCGCGCTTCTAGGCAGCATATTGCCGAGGATATCGTCGAAAATCCACCGATTATTTGTAAACTAATTTTCCAGTATCAACGTTTTTCCGCTGAAAGCATACTCGATAGTTTTGTTCAATTTTTCACTGGAAATTGCGAATGTTCTCGGGTTTTTGGGACATGGGAGGTGTGTATGGGAGTTACTCGATAATATTGGTAAGTTACATCGAAAACTATTTTCCAGAAACTCTGGTCACGCTCCTTTAAATGTAGTGTAAAAAGTTGGAAATCGGCCAGGAAAACGTATAGAAAGCTTAAACTATTTTTAATGACAATGTGAAATTATATCCAATAACCAAACGGTCCGCTTACAATTAGTGCTACTAAGTCATCTTTTTACACATGTATCACTTCGTCTGTTACAATTAAAAAGGTCTTTGTCCCTCAACAAAACAGTTTTCTCCTAACAAAATCAGTTGTAAATATTGCAGATCCGACGGAATACACTAAAGTGTGACGTCATTTGCCAGGGTAATTGGGTCTATACATTCGCTAGTAATCTGCAGCGCGTCCATTGCTAAAGGGCAGAGAAACAGTTCACTCGTTTTAGTGTAGATCCACTAACGTTGCCAACACACAAATTGTGACGTTTTCACTGTATTACTATGGGATCAGTTTCTCTATCAAAGTGTGTCCATCAGAAGAAAAGACATTAACAAACTACACAAGAATGTGTAATCGAATTTAACAAAGCAAAAATCTACTTCAAAGATGAAAAACCAAATTTGTCGATTTAAATTACTAACACAGGATCAACCACAGCAGTGACCACAGAGACACCAACCACATTGGTCACCACCGAGGCACCAACCACACTGGCAACCATAGAGGCACCGACCATGCGGGCCACCACAGAGGCACCGACCACACTCGTCACCACAGAGCCACCGACCACACTGGCCACCACAGAGGCACCGACCACGCTGGCCACCACAGAGGCACCGACAACGCAGGCCACCACAGAGACACCGACCACACTGGCCACCACAGAGGCACCAACCACACTGGCAACCACTGAGGCACCGACCACGCGGGCCACCACAGACGCACCGACCACACTCGTCACCACAGAGCCACCGACCACACTGGCCACCACAGAGGCACCGGCCACGCTGGCCACCACAGAGGCACCGACAAGGCGGGCCTCCACAAAGACACCGACCACACTGGCCACAACAGAGGCACCAACCCCACTAGCCACCACAGAGGCTCCAACCACGCTGACCACCACAGAGGCACCGACCACGCGGGCCACCACAGAGGCACCGACCACACTGACCACCATAGAGGCACCAACCACAGAGACACCAACCACACTGGCCACAACAGAGGCACCAACCCCACTAGCCACCCCACTAGCCACAACACTAGCCACCACAGAGGCACCAACCACGTTGGCCACCACAGAGGCACCGACCACGTTGGCCACCACAGAGGCACCGACCACGTTGGCCACCACAGAGGCACCGACAACGCTGGCCACCACAGAGGCACCGACTACGTTGGCCACCACAGAGGCACCAACGACACTGGCCACCACAGAGGCACCTACCACGCTGGCCACCACAGAGGCACCAACGACACTGGCCACCACAGAGGCACCTACCACGCTCGTCACCACAAGGGCACCGACCACGCAGGCCACCACAGAGGCACCGACCACGCTAGTCACAACAGAGGCACCGACCACGCTGGTCACTACAGAGCCACCAACCACACTAGCCACCACAGAGCCACCAACCACTTTAGCCACCACAGAGGCACCGACCACGCTGGATACCACAGACGCACCAACCACGCTGGCAACCACAGAGGCACCAACCACACTGACAACCACAGTGGCACCAACCACGCTGGTCACAACAGAGGCACCGACCACGTTGGCTACCACAGAGGCACCGACCACGCTGGCCACCACAGAGGCACCAACGACACAGGCCACCACAGAGGCACCTACCACGCTGATCACCACAGGGGCAACAACAACACTAGCCACCACAGAGGCACCAACCACACTGGCCACTACAGAGGCACCAACTACGCTGGTCACCAAAGAGGCACCTAGAACGCTGGTCACCACAAGGGCACCGACCACGCGGGCCACCACAGAAACACCGACCACGCTGGTCACCACAGAGGCACCAACGACACTGGCCACCACAGAGGCACCAACCACGCTGGCCACCACAGAGGCACCAACGACACTGGCCACCACAGAGGCACCTACCACGCTGTACACCAAAGAGGCACCGACCACGCTGGCCACCACAGAGGCACCGACCACGCTGGCCACCACAGAGGCACCGACCACGCTGGTCACAACAGAGGCACCTACCACGCTGTCCACAAAAGAAGCACCGACCACGCTGGCCACCACAGAGGCACCAACCACGCTGGTTACCACAGAGGCACCTACCACGCTGGCCACCACAGGGGCACCAACCACGCTGGCAACCACAGAGGCACCTACCACGCTGTCCACCACAGAGGCACCGACCACGCTGGTCACCACAGAGGCACCTACCACGCTGGCCACCACAGAGCCGCCAACGACACTGGCCACCACAGAGGCACCAACCACACTGGCCACCACACAGGTACCGACCACGCTAGTCACCACAGAGCCACCAACCACACTGGCAACCACAGAGCCACCTACCACACTGGCTACCACAGAGACACCAACAACACTAGCCATCACAGAAGCACCAACCACGTTGGCCACCACAGAGCCACCGACCACGTTGGCTACCACAGAGGCAACGACCACACTGGCTACCACAGAGGCACCAACGACACTGGCCACCACAGAGGCACCTACCACGCTGTACACCAAAGAGGCACCGACCACGCTGGCCACCACAGAGGCACCGACCACGCTGGCCACCACAGAGGCACCAACCACGCTGGTTACCACAGAGGCACCTACCACGCTGGCCACCACAGGGGCACCAACCACGCTGGCAACCACAGAGGCACCAACCACACTGGCCTCCACAGAGGCACCTACCACGCTGTCCACCACAGAGGCACCGACCACGCTGGTCACCACAGAGGCACCTACCACGCTGGCCACCACAGAGCCACCAACGACACTGGCCACCACAGAGGCACCAACCACACTGGCCACCACACAGGTACCGACCACGCTAGTCACCACAGAGCCACCAACCACACTGGCAACCACAGAGCCACCTACCACACTGGCTACCACAGAGACACCAAAAACACTAGCCACCACAGAAGCACCAACCACGTTGGCCACCACAAAGGCTCCAACGACACTGGCCACCACAGAGGCACCGACCACATTGGCCACCACAGGGGCACCAACAACACTAGCCACCACAGAGGCACCAACCACGCTGGCCACCACAGAGGCACCAACCACGCTGGCAACCACAGAGGCACCAACCACACTGGCCACCACAAAGGCTCCAACGACACTGGCCACCACAGAGGCACCGACCACATTGGCCACCACAGGGGCACCAACAACACTAGCCACCACAGAGGCACCAACCACGCTGGCCACCACAGAGGCACCAACCACGCTGGCAACCACAGAGGCACCAACCACACTGGCCTCCACAGAGGCACCTACCACGCTGTCCACCACAGAGGTACCGACCACGCTGGTCACCACAGAGGCACCTACCACGCTGGCCACCACAGAGCCACCAACGACACTGGCCACCACAGATGCACCAACCACACTGGCCTCCACACAGGTACCGACCACGTTAGTCACCACAGAGCCACCAACCACACTGGCAACCACAGAGCCACCTACCACACTGGCTACAACAGAGACACCAACAACACTAGCCACCACAGAAGCACCAACCACGTTGGCCACCACAGAGCCACCGACCACGTTGGCTACCACAGAGGCACTGACCACGCTGGCCAACACAGAGGCACCGACCACGCTAGTCACCACAGAGCCACCGACCACACTGGCAACCACAGAGCCACTAACCACACTAGCTACAACACAGACACCAACAACACTAGCCACCACAGAGGTACCAGCCACAGAGACACCAACCACGCTGGCAACCACAGAGGCAAAAACCACTCTGGCCACCACAGAGGCACCAACAACAGAGGCACCAACCACACTGGCCACCACAGAGACATCAACCACGCTGGCCACCACAGAGCTACCAACGACACTGGCCACCACAAAGGCACCAGCCACACTGGTCACCACACAGGCACCGACCACGCGGGCCACCACAGAGGCACCGACCACGCTAGTCACCACAGAGCCACCAACCACACTGGCAACCACAGAGCCACCTACCACACTGGCTACTACAGAGACACCAACAACACTAGCCACCACAGAAGCACCAACCACGTTGGCAGCCACACAGGCACCGACCACGCTGGCCACCACAGAGGCACCAACGACACTAGCCACCACAGAGGCACCTACCACGCTGTCCACCAAAGAGGCACCGACTACGCTGGCCACCACAGGGGCACCAACCACGCTGGCAACCACAGAGGCACCAACCACACTGGCCTTCACAGAGGCACCTACCACGCTGTCCACCACAGAGGCACCGACCACGCTGGTCACCACAGAGGCACCTACCACGCTGGCCACCACAGAGGCATCGACCACACTGGTCACCACAGAGGCACCAACCACGCTGTCCACCACAGAGGCACCGACCACACTGACCACCATAGAGGCACCAACCACAGAGACACCAACCACACTGGCCACAACAGAGGCACCAACCCCACTAGCCACCACAAAGGCTCCAACCACGCTGACCACCACAGAGGCACCGACCACGCGGGCCACCACAGAGGCACCGACCACACTGACCACCATAGAGGCACCAACCACAGAGACACCAACCACACTGGCCACCACAGAGACACCAACGACACTGGCCACCACAGAGCCACCAACCACACTGGCCACCACAGAGGCACCGACCACGCTAGTCACCACAGAGCCACCAACTACACTGGCAACCACAGAGCCACCAACCACACTGGCTACCACAGAGACACCAACAACTCTAGCCACCACAGAGGCACCAACCACGTTGGCCACCACAGAGGCACCGACCACGCAGGCCACCACAGAGGCACCGACCACGCTAGTCACAACAGAGGCACCGACCACGCTGGTCACTACAGAGCCACCAACCACACTAGCCACCACAGAGCCACCAACCACTTTAGCCACCACAGAGGCACCGACCACGCTGGATACCACAGACGCACCAACCACGCTGGCAACCACAGAGGCACCAACCACACTGACAACCACAGTGGCACCAACCACGCTGGTCACAACAGAGGCACCAACGACACAGGCCACCACAGAGGCACCTACCACGCTGATCACCACAGGGGCACCAACAACACTAGCAACCACAGAGGCACCAACCACACTGGCCACTACAGAGGCACCAACCACGCTGGTCACCAAAGAGGCACCTACAACGCTGGTCACCACAAGGGCACCGACCACGCGGGCCACCACAGAGGCACCGACCACGCTGGTCACTACAGAGGCACCAACGACACTGGCCACCACAGAGGCACCAACCACGCTGGCCACCACAGAGGCACCAACGACACTGGCCACCACAGAGGCACCTACCACGCTGTACACCAAAGAGGCACCGACCACGCTGGCCACCACAGAGGCACCGACCACGCTGGCCACCACAGAGGCACCGACCACGCTGGTCACAACAGAGGCACCTACCACGCTGTCCACAAAAGAAGCACCGACCACGCTGGCCACCACAGAGGCACCAACCACGCTGGTTACCACAGAGGCACCTACCACACTGGCCACCACAGGGGCACCAACCACGCTGGCAACCACAGAGGCACCTACCACGCTGTCCACCACAGAGGCACCGACCACGCTGGTCACCACAGAGGCACCTACCACGCTGGCCACCACAGAGCCGCCAACGACACTGGCCACCACAGAGGCACCAACCACACTGGCCACCACACAGGTACCGACCACGCTAGTCACCACAGAGCCACCAACCACACTGGCAACCACAGAGCCACCTACCACACTGGCTACCACAGAGACACCAACAACACTAGCCACCACAGAAGCACCAACCATGTTGGCCACCACAGAGCCACCGACCACGTTGGCTACCACAGAGGCAACGACCACGCTGGCCAACACAGAGGCACCAACGACACTGGCCACCACAGAGGCACCTACCACGCTGGCCACCACAGAGGCACCGACCACGCGGGCCACCACAGAGGAACCGACCACGCTAGTCACCACAGAGCCACCAACTACACTGGCAACCACAGAGCCACCTACCACACTGGCTACCACAGAGACACCAACAACACTAGCCACCACAGAGGCACCAAACACGTTGGCCACCACAGAGGCACCGACCACGTTGGCCACCACAGAGGCACCGACCACGCTGGCCACCACAGAGGCACCAACGACACTGGCCACCACAGAGGCACCTACCACGCTGTACACCAAAGAGGCACCGACCACGCTGGCCACCACAGAGGCACCAACCACGCTGGTTACCACAGAGGCACCTACCACGCTGGCCACCACAGGGGCACCAACCACGCTGGCAACCACAGAGGCACTAACCACACTGGCCTCCACAGAGGCACCTACCACGCTGTCCACCACAGAGGCACCGACCACGCTGGTCACCACAGAGGCACCTACCACGCTGGCCACCACAGAGCCACCAACGACACTGGCCACCACAGAGGCACCAACCACACTGGCCACCACACAGGTACCGACCACGCTAGTCACCACAGAGCCACCAACCACACTGGCAACCACAGAGCCACCTACCACACTGGCTACCACAGAGACACCAAAAACACTAGCCACCACAGAAGCACCAACCACGTTGGCCACCACAAAGGCTACAACGACACTGGCCACCACAGAGGCACCGACCACATTGGCCACCACAGGGGCACCAACAACACTAGCCACCACAGAGGCACCAACCACGCTGGCCACCACAGAGGCACCAACCACGCTGGCAACCACAGAGGCACCAACCACACTGGCCACCACAAAGGCTCCAACGACAATGGCCACCACAGAGGCACCGACCACATTGGCCACCAAAGGGGCACCAACAACACTAGCCACCACAGAGGCACCAACCACGCTGGCCACCACAGAGGCACCAACCACGCTGGCAACCACAGAGGCACCAACCACACTGGCCTCCACAGAGGCACCTACCACGCTGTCCACCACAGAGGCACCAACCACGCTGGCAACCACAGAGGCACCAACCACACTGGCCTCCACAGAGGCACCTACCACGCTGTCCACCACAGAGGCACCGACCACGCTGGTCACCACAGAGGCACCTACCACGCTGTCCACCACAGAGGCACCGACCACGCTGGTCACCACAGAGGCACCTACCACGCTGGCCACCACAGAGGCATCGACCACACTGGTCACCACAGAGGCACCAACCACGCTGTCCACCACAGAGGCACCGACAACGCTGGTCACCACAGAGGCACCGACCACGCTGGTCACCACAGAGGCACCGACCACGCTGGTCAACACAGAGGCACCAACCACGCTGGCCACCACAGAGGCACCGACAACGCTGGTCACCACAGAGACACCAACCACGCTGGCCACCACAGAGCCACCAACCACACTGGCAACCACAGAGGCACCGACCACGCTGGTCACAACAGAGGCACCTACCACGCTGGTTACCACAGAGGCACCTACCACGCTGGCCACCACAGGGGCACCAACCACGCTGGCAACCACAGAGGCACCAACCACACTGGCCTCCACAGAGGCACCTACCACACTGGTCACCAGAGAGGCACCGACCACGCTGGTCACCACAGAGGCACCAACCCCGCTGGCCACCACAGAGGCACCAACGACACTGGCCACCACAGATGCACCTACCACGCGGTCCACCACAGAGGCACCGACCACGCTGGCCACCACAGAGCCACCAAACATACTGGCAACCACAGAGCCACCAACAACACTAGCTACCACAGAGACACCAACAACACTAGCTACCACAGAAGCACCAACCACGTTGGCCACCACAGAGGCACCGACCACGCTGGCCACCACAGAGGCACCGACCACGCTGGTCACAACAGAGGCACCTACCACGCTGTCCACCAAAGAAGCACCGACCACGCTGGCCACCACAGAGGCACCAACCACGCTGGTTACCACAGAGGCACCTACCACGCTGGCCACAACAGGGGCACCAACCACGCTGGCAACCACAGAGGCACCAACCACACTGGCCTCCACAGAGGCACCTACCACGCTGGCAACCACAGAGCCACCTACCACACTGGCTACCACAGAGACACCAACAACAATAGCCACCACAGAAGCACCAACCACGTTGGCAGCCACAGAGGCACCGACCACGCTGGCCACCACAGAGGCACCAACGACATTAGCCACCACAGAGGCACCTACCACGCTGTCCACCAAAGAGGCACCGACCACGCTGGCCACCACAGGGGCACCAACCACGCTGGCAACCACAAAGGCACCAACCACACTGGCCTCCACAGAGGCAACTACCACGCTGTCCACCACAGAGGCACCGACCACGCTGGTCACCACAGAGGCACCTACCACGCTGGCCACCACAGAGGCATCGACCACACTGGTCACCACAGAGGCACCAACCACGCTGTCCACCACAGAGGCACCGACAACGCTGGTCACCACAGAGGCACCGACCACGCTGGTCACCACAGAGGCACCTACCACACTGGTCACCAGAGAGGCACCGACAACGCTGGTCACCACAGAGGCACCGACCACGCTGGTCACCCCAGAGGCACCAACCACGCTGGCCACCACAGAGGCACCAACGACACTGGCCACCACAGAGGCACCTACCACGCGGTCCAACACAGAGGCACCGACCACGCTGGCCACCACAGATACACCAACCATGCTGGCCACCACAGAGCCACCAACGACACTGGCCACCACAGTGGCACCAACCACACTGGCCACCACAAAGGTACCGACAACGCTAGTCACCACAGAGCCACCAACCACACTGGCAACCACAGAGGCACCGACCACGGTGGTCACAACAGAGGCACCTACCACGCTGTCCACCAAAGAAGCTGCGACCACGCTGGCCACCACAGAGGCACCAACCACGCTGGTTACCACAGAGGCACCTACCACGCTTGCCACCACAGGGGCACCAACCACGCTGGCAACCACAGAGGCACCAACCACACTGGCCTCCACAGAGGCACCTACAACACTGGTCACCACAGAGGCACCGACCAAGCTGGTCACCACAGAGGCACCAACCACGCTGGCCACCACAGAGGCACCGACAACGCTGGTCACCACAGAGGCACCGACCACGCTGGTCACCCCAGAGGCACTAACCACGCTGGCCACCACAGAGGCACCAACGACACTGGCCACCACACAGGCACCTACCACGCGGTCCACCACAGAGGCACCGACCACGCTGGCCACCACAGAGGCATCGACCACACTGGTCACCACAGAGGCACCAACCACGCTGTCCACCACAGAGGCACCGACAACGCTGGTCACCACAGAGGCACCGACCACGCTGGTCACCACAGAGGCTCCTACCACACTGGTCACCACAGAGGCACCGACCACGCTGGTCACCACAGAGGCACCAACTACGCTGGCCACCACAGAGGCACCGACAACGTTGGTCACCACAGAGGCACCGACCACGCTGGTCACCCCAGGGGCACCAACCACGCTGGCCACCACAGAGGCACCAACGACACTGGCCACAACAGAGGCACCTACCACGCGGTCCAACACAGAGGCACCGACCACGCTGGCCACCACAGATACACCAACCACGCTGGCCACCACAGAGCCACCAACGACACTGGCCACCACAGAGGCACCGACAACGCTGGTCACCACAGAGGTACCGACCACGCTGGTCACCCCAGGGGCACCAACCACGCTGGCCACCACAGAGGCACCAACGACACTGGCCACCACAGAGGCACCTACCACGCGGTCCACCACAGAGGCACCGACCACGCTGGCCACCACAGAGACACCAACCACACTGGCAACCACAGAGCCACTAACCACAATGGCTACAACACAGACACCAACAACACTAGCCACCACAGAGGTACCAACCACAGAGACACCAACCACGCTGGCAACCACAGGGGCAAAAACCACTCTGGCCACCACAGAGGCACCAACAACAGAGGCACCAACCACACTGGCCACCACAGAGACATCAACCACGCTGGCCACCACAGAGCTACCAACGACACTGGCCACCACCGAGGCACCAACCACACTGGCCACAACACAGGCACCGACCACGCTGGCCACCATAGAGGCACCAACCACGCTGGTTACCACAGAGGCACCTACCACGCTGGCCACCACAGGGGCACCAACCACGCTGCCAACCACAGAGGCACCAACCACACTGGCCTCCACAGAGGCACCTACCACACTGGTCACCACAGAGGCACCGACCACGCTGGTCACCACAGAGGCACCAACCACGCTGGCCACCACAGAGGCACCGACAACGCTGGTCACCACAGAGGCACCGACCACGCTGGTCACTCCAGAGGCAACAACCACGCTGGCCACCACAGAGGCACCAACGACACTGGCCACCACAGAGGCACCTACCACGCGGTCCACCACAGAGGCACCAACCACGCTGGCCACCACAGAGACACCAACCACACTGGCAACCACAGAGCCACTAACCACACTGGCTACCACACAGACACCAACAACACTAGCCACCACAGAGGCACCAACCACGCTGGCCACCACAGAGGCACCGACAACGCTGGTCACCACAGAGGCACTGACCACGCTGGTCACCCCAGAGGCAACAACCACGCTGGCCACCACAGAGGCACCAACGACACTGGCCTCCACAGAGGCACCTACCACACTGGTCACCACAGAGGCACCGACCACGCTGGTCACCACAGAGGCACCAACCACGCTGGCCACCACAGAGGCACCGACAACGCTGGTCACCACAGAGGCACCGACCACGCTGGTCACCCCAGAGGCAACAACCACGCTGGCCACCACAGAGGCACCAACGACACTGGCCACCACAGAGGCACCTACCACGCGGTCCACCACAGAGGCACCGACCACGCTGGCCACCACAGAGACACCAACCACACTGGCAACCACAGAGCCACTAACCACACTGGCTACCACACAGACACCAACAACACTAGCCACCACAGAGGTACCAAACACAGAGACACCAACCACGCTGGCAACCACAGGGGCAAAAACCACTCTGGCCACCACAGAGGCACAAACAACAGAGGCACCAACCACACTGGCCTCCACAGAGGCACCTACCACGCTGGTCACCACAGAGGCACCAACCACGCTGGCCACCACAGAGGCACCGACAACGCTGGTCACCACAGAGGCACCGACCACGCTGGTCATCCCAGAGGCAACAACCACGCTGGCCACCACAGAGGCACCAACGACACTGGCCACCACAGAGGCACCTACCACGCGGTCCACCACAGAGGCACCGACCACGCTGGCCACCACAGAGCTACCAACGACACTGGCCACCACAGAGGCACCAACCACACTGGCCACCACACAGGCACCGACCACGCTGGCCACCACAGAGGCACCAACCACGCTGGTTACCACAGAGGCACCTACCACGCTGGCCACCACAGGGGCACCAACCACGCTGGCAACCACAGAGGCACCAACCACACTGGCCTCCACAGAGGCACCTACCACACTGGTCACCACAGAGGCACCAACCACGCTGGTCACTACAGAGGCACCTTCCACGCTGGGCACCACAGGGGCACCAACCATGCTGGTAACCACAGAGGCACCAGCCACGCTGGCTACCAGAGGGGCACCAACCACGCTGGCCACCACAGAGGCACCAACCACGCTGGCCACCACAGAGGCACCGACCACACTGCAAACCACAGAGCCATCAACAACACTAGCCACCACAGAGGCACTAATCACGCTGGCCACCACAGGGGCACCAACCACGCTGGCCACCACAGGGGCACCAACCACGCTGGACACCACAGAGGGACCGACCACATTGGCCACCACAGGGGCACCAACAACACTAGCCACCACAGAGGCACCAACCACACTGGCCACTACAGAGGCACTAACCACGCTGGCCACCACAAGGGCACCAATCACGCTGGCAACCACAGAGGCACCAACCACACTGGCCACCACAAAGGCTCCAACGACACTGGCCACCACAGAGGCACCAACCACATTGGCAACCACAGAGGCACCGACCACGCTGGTCACCACAGAGGCACCAACCACGCGGGCCACCACAGAGGCACCGACCAGGCTAGTCACCACAGAGCCACCAACCACACTGGCAACCACAGAGCCACCAACAACACTAGCCACCACAGAGGTACCAACCACGCTGGCCACCACAGAGGCACTAACCACGGTAATCACCACAGAGGCACCAACCACGTTGGCCACCACAGAGGCACCAACCACGTTGGCCACCACAGAGGCACCGACCACACTGGCCACCACACAGGCACCGACCACCCTGGCCACCACAGAGGCACCGACCACGCTGGCCACCACAGAGGCACCGACCACGCTGGTCACCACAGAGCCACCAACCACTCTGGCCACCACAGAGACACCAACCACGCTGGCCACCACAGAGGGACCGACAATACTGGTCACCTCAGGGGCACCAACCACGCTGGCAACCACAGAGGCACCAACCACACTGGCCACCACAAAGGCTCCAACGACACTGGCCACCACAGATGAACCAACCACACTGGCCACCACAGAGGGACCGACAACACTGGTCACCTCAGGGGCACCAACAACACTAGCCACCACAGAGGCACCAACCACACTGGCCACTACAGAGGCACCAACCACGCTGGTCACCACAGAGGCACCAATCACGCTGGTCACCACAGAGGTACCTACCACGCTGGTCACCACAGAGGCACCGACCACGCGGGCCACCACAGAGGCACCGACTACGCTGGTCACCACAAAGGCTCCAACGACACTGGCCACCACAGAGGCACCAACCACATTGGCCACCACAGAGGCACCGACCACGCTGGTCACCAGAGAGGAAGCAACGACACTGGCCACCACAAAGGCACTTACCACGCTGGTCACCACAGAGGCACCAACCACACTGGCAACCACAGAGCCACCAACCTCTCTGGCCACCACAGAGGGACCGACCACACTGGCCACTACAGAGGCACCAACAACACTAGCCACCACCGAGGCACCAACCACGCTGGTCACTACAGAGGCACCTACCACGCTGGGCACCACAGAGGCACCAACCACGCTGGTAACCACAGAGGCACCAACCACGCTGGCCACCACAGAGGCATCGACCACACTGCAAACCACAGAGGCACCAACAACACTAGCCACCACAGAGGCACTAACCACGCTGGCCACCACCGTGGCACCGACCACGCTGGCCACCACAGAGGGACCGACCACATTGGCCACCACAGGGGGACCGACCACATTGGCCACCACAGGGGCACCAACAACACTAGCCACTACAGAGGCACCAACGACACTGGCCACCATAGAGACACCTACCACGCTTTCCACCAAAGAGCCACCAACCACGCTGGTCACTAGAGAGCCACCAACCATGCTGGCAACCACAGAGGCACCAACTACAGAGGCACCAATTACGCTGGCCACCACAGGGGCACCAACCACGCTGGCCACCACAGAGACACGAACCACGCTGGCAACCACAGGGGCACCAACCACGCTGGCCAACACAGAGGCACCAACCACACTGGCCACCACAGAGACACCAACCACGCTTGTCACCACAGAGGCACCAATCACGCTGGTCACCACAGAGGCACCAACCACGCTGGCCACCACACAGGCACGAACCACGCTGGCCACCACAGGGGCACCAACCACGCTGGACACCACAGAGGGACCGACCACATTGGCCACCACAGGGGCACCAACAACACTAGCCACCACAGAGGCACCAACCACACTGGCCACTACAGAGGCACTAACCACGCTGGTCACCACAGAGGCACCAATCACGCTGGTCACCACAGAGGTACCTACCACGCTGGCCACCACAAGGGCACCAATCACGCTGGCAACCACAGAGGCACCAACCACACTGGCCACCACAAAGGCTCCAACGACACTGGCCACCACAGAGGCACCAACCACATTGGCAACCACAGAGGCACCGACCACGCTGGTCACCACAGAGACACCGATCACGCGGGCCACCACAGAGGCACCGACCACACTGGCAACCACAGAGTCACCAACCACACTGGCCACCACAAAGGCTCCAACGACACTAGCCACCACAGAGGCACCAACCACATTGGCAACCACAGAGGCACCGACCACGCGGGCCACCACAGAGCCACCAACCACACTGGCAACCACAGAGCCACAAACGACGTTGGCCACCACAGAGACACCAACCACGCTGGCCACCACAGAGGGACCGACCACGCTGGTCACTAGAGAGCCACCAACCATGCTGGCAACCACAGAGGCACCAACTACAGAGGCACCAATTACGCTGGCCACCACAGGGGCACCAACCACGCTGGCCACCACAGAGACACGAACCACGCTGGCAACCACAGGGGCACCAACCACGCTGGCCAACACAGAGGCACCAACCACACTGGCCACCACAGAGACACCAACCACGCTTGTCACCACAGAGGCACCAATCACGCTGGTCACCACAGAGGCACCAACCACGCTGGCCACCACACAGGCACGAACCACGCTGGCCACCACAGGGGCACCAACCACGCTGGACACCACAGAGGGACCGACCACATTGGCCACCACAGGGGCACCAACAACACTAGCCACCACAGAGGCACCAACCACACTGGCCACTACAGAGGCACTAACCACGCTGGTCACCACAGAGGCACCAATCACGCTGGTCACCACAGAGGTACCTACCACGCTGGCCACCACAAGGGCACCAATCACGCTGGCAACCACAGAGGCACAAACCACACTGGCCACCACAAAGGCTCCAACGACACTGGCCACCACAGAGGCACCAACCACACTGGCAACCACAGAGGCACCGACCACGCTGGTCACCACAGAGACACCGATGACGCGGGCCACCACAGAGGCACCGACCACACTGGCAACCACAGAGTCACCAACCACACTGGCCACCACAAAGGCTGCAACGACACTAGCCACCACAGAGGCACCAACCACATTGGCAACCACAGAGGCACCGACCACGCGGGCCACCACAGAGCCACCAACCACACTGGCAACCACAGAGCCACAAACGACGTTGGCCACCACAGAGACACCAACCACGCTGGCCACCACAGAGGGACCGACCACATTGGCCACCACAGGGGCACCAACAACAATAGCCACTACAGAATCACCAACCACGCTGGTCACCACAGAGGCACCAACCACGCTGGTCACCACAAAGGTACCTACCACGCTGGCCACTACAGGGCCACCAACCACGCTGGCCACCACACAGGCACCAACCACGTTGGCCACCACAGAGCCACCAACAACACTAGCCACCACAGAGGTACCAACCACGCTGGCCACCACAGAGCCACCAACGACACTGGCCACCACAGAGGCACCAACCACACTGGCCACCACAGAGACACCATTCACGCTGGCCACCACAGAGCCACCAACGACATTGGCCACCACAGAGGCACCAACCACGCGGGCCACCACAGAGGCACCGACCAGGCTAGTCACCACAGAGCCACCAACCACACTGGCAACCACAGAGCCACCAACAACACTAGCCGCCACAGAGGTACCAACCACGCTGGCCACCACAGAGGCACTAACCACGGTAATCACCACAGAGGCACCAACCACGTTGGCCACCACAGAGGCACCAACCACGTTGGCCACCACAGAGGCACCGACCACACTGGCCACCACACAGGCACCGACCACGCTGGCCACCACAGAGGCACCGACCACGCTGGCCACCACAGAGGCACCGACCACGCTGGTCACCACAGAGCCACCAACCACTCTGGCAACCACAGAGCCACCAACCACGCTGGCCACCACAGGGGCACCAACAACACTAGCCACCACAGAGGCACCAACCACATTGGCCACTACAGAGGCACCGACCTTGCTGGTCACCACAGAGGCACCAACGACACTGGCCAGCACAGAGGCCCCGACCACGATGGCCACCACAAAGGCACCGACCACGCAGGCCACTACAGAGTCACCGACCACAATGGAAGCAACAACTATAGGTTTGTATCTTATTGAAACGTTTTATTGTTGGGCAGTGTTAACGGGTGTGTTTAAGCCATTGTAAATGACCGCTAACAAATTTACATTTTGACTTTTTAACTCAACTCCTCGCATTTACAACGAGTGATTCCAAATTATGTATATAACAAATTATTTAAACCAGTGCTGGTTTACAAATAATTTGTAAACACTGTTTCCAAGCTACACCAAAATCACCGATTGTCTCCAATTTCGCACATAACTCAATTAAGAAAAACATTTAAAGTCTAAATGTAAATTGAAGTATTTAGAAACAGAGGTTTTGTATATATTCAAGTTGTTTCTTTTTTAGGTTGCAAGTTCAATCCTAACAACTGTGAAAATGACGGTGTTTTCGATCAGGAATTTTGCGAGTGCATATGTCCGCCTGGGTTCTTGGGCGAACGTTGTGAAGGTAGGAAATTAACAAAAACAACTTGCTGATTATTCTATTTTTTGAATATTAAGGCTCGTTCATCACAGTCAAGCAGTTAGAGAATCTATTATCTCTTGGTCGTGGCCATTAGGTTGGCGTTTTAACAAAAATTTACACCGGGCATTTGTTTGTAATCGTGTCACTGCGTAGAAGGTTAATTCCCAAAATTAGGGGTCCAAAACTGTTGGTATCCCAGTTATGTATGACACCCAGTTCTTCAACAATCGCCACTCATGTTCACAAATACTCAGCAATAGACTGTGGCCTGTGATTACAGGGGACAGCACACATTTGTTTAAATAATTTGTTCTGTGAATACCGACAAATACTTGAAACAAAATACCATAAAGGCTTATAATTTGTTCCATTATATTAAATAGGAATTTGGTGTCCCAGGTTACCTACGCCAATGAAAATTAACTGTAGGATGAGTTTGCATTAACCTCGGTGCCTTATCCACACACAAAAGTATGGAAATAACAATAATTATTTTCTACTGGGAAAACCACTTTTAATAACTAAACACACTTGAAAATTTGAGCTCCCTACTATGTACCGCTTCGACTACCTAACATAAAGCAGCTGTTATGGAAATCGGAAAACTTATAATTCAGCCAGTCGATCAATGAAACACTTTACTGGATTGGTTTGATATATAAACCACCTGCTTGGCATATATGAAATGTTTTGTTTTTTGTTTTTTTATTCTAAATTGTTTTTAAGATTGTTTTTGCTATTTAAATCGATATTTCATTTGTTAATTTCTCTGTAACGTGTATTTTAAAATAATTTTGAGGGAACTGCTAATACGGGCTAACGGAATCTAAAAAAAATTAAAGAGAGAAATTGTGTTTCTAACAAGCAAATATCACTCGTACACTGTTTTTACGGAAAGTCCTGGCTGCAGATAGAATTACCATAACTGTTTTTGTTTTTATCCGTAATTTTACGGAATTAGTCCGTTTATCCATCACGTTTGTACTACAATACTACGTTTCTAGTCCGTAAAATTACGATCCGAACTCGCCCTTGAATAACCCAGGCAAATTCCATAAACATTTATCGTAAAAATACGAAATTTTCAAGTGTAAAGACGTAATGCAGTGAATTGAATGTTTGAAAGGTTTCTTCTATTTTTACGTTTTCTATACACAGTACCTCCAAATAAAAATCCATGCCTAGAAGACACGACACTTTGCCCTGCCGAAGGCGAATATTGCGAGGCCAACCCGAAAACAGAGGGAGACTACACTTGTAAATGTCGAACGTCAGACGGATTCGTACGCGAAAAAGATGTTTGCGTCAGTAAGTTCTGAAAAAGCCATCACTAACATGTTTAGGCCATGACGGGGCCAGTCACATTGTCGCCGTGCGTCTTGCACAAGTAGGCACTTTGTGGATCTATTTTCACATTATTTTAATATGAAACCTGCCCCTATTATGGCCGCCGGTGCAAACGGTCTATAACTTTTATGTATGACAGCTTTAGCCCAGCTGGCGCTGCCCTGAGCAACAATCTTGATGCATCGTTGCATCAAGATACTGTTTTTTAAAATGTACATAGGGATTAGGCGTAACAATCATGTTTACTGAGCACAATCCTTTACCCCAGGAATGATTGGTATTTGCACTTACATATAGGGACTTGCGGTTTGTTTTGTACACAAACATAATGGGGCCTGCCAGACAATCTGGGTTTACCCAGGAAAAGGTTGGTTTGCCCCGGAAATATGGGTTAAAATTTCACTGGGGGTTAAAGGTACTTATGAGGAACTTATGAAGGTGCACTCAATGTGTTTAAAGGTGCACTCGCCAGTCTCACAGAATGCGCAAGTAGCTGTTGATGGGACTAGAAATATTTTATTCTAGTTTGTTTTCATTTTTCTTCTTCCCGCAGAGAAAAAGTCCTACACGACCACACTTCGAGTGACAAGCATTAACGGCGCGCTGGCGGAATACAAAGAGGCTTACAGCGACTTCAACTCGGCAGCTTCGAAAGAAATCTTTGCTCTCGTGACGCTTGCTGTAATTAAAAATTCATGCATGTAATTTTTGGTTATTTTTAATTTTTTTAGTTTTTTAGTATCTTTATTTTATCTGTTTAATTTTTTAATTTTAATTTTAATTTTATTTATTTATTTAAAAATTTGTTTGGCAACTTTATTATAATTCTAAATTGAAGTTTATGTATTTAGTTTATCGTCAATATACATTTTTCTGTTTATCTTTTGAGTAGAGTAATCTTATACAGGGCCCCAAAGGATAGCAGTTTTATAACTAAAGGGGCTACCCTATCAAAATATACCAAAAATAATAGCCTAATAATAATAGCCTCTCTGACCGCGTGGGTTTCCCCCGGGGATTTCTCAGGGAATTTTCCTCCCACTTCTAAAACTGCATCTCCTTCTTCGTCATCTCAAGTTGATAATAACAATAACAACAACATTTGCACTACTACTACAATATGAATCAAAGGTCGAAATACAAGACATAAATCAACGGTCGCCATTTTGATACTCAAAATGCATGGCGGATTCCAACCTCAATGCAAATGCTATACGAAATGTCGAAGACGTAAGCCATAATTTTGACCATTTGTATATCGTTTTGCTCACATTCGTCAGATTTTGCTATCCCTTCGAAGTCAGCCAGCTACAAGCAACGTTGTAGTAGTTATTGGGGTTGGTTTGGACAAGGGAAGCGTGATTGTTCGAACGGCCGCCATTTTCCCGCCAAATGACACCGTTTCGGAAGCAAGCGTGTCGTCTGCGCTAAAAACGGACACAATCAGCAGCGGGAACACATCATTCAGTCTCGATCCCAAAGCACTCAAAGTGGAGGGTAAGCTTGTAGAAAATGCATTTCTTTAGAAAACACTAATTTACTTCATTACATCACTTTTTGCAGTCAGATCATCCGAGATCTTAGCAATTTGTATAGCACAAGTGAAGTTTGAAACATTGTACAATAATTGTCCAACCCATTTTAAAGCCCCAATACATAATTTGCAGTGAGTGTGACCGAAATTGTACTCCACGAGTTGACAAGACAAACCGGAGTAAATGTGTCGATAGCAATGGTAACAAACACCACATGGATTTTTCCCATCTAAAATGTACATTTGTTGGACAAATTGCCAACCGGTGCTTTTTAAAAAAAGTTGTCTGCGAAAATTGTTTTACCATTAATCCAAAACAAAAACCATGCATGGATTTTCATGTTTTCTTAAGCATAACTACATCTATGTGGCTGAAATTTCTACAGGGCAGTTTTGAACATTATTTCGTAGTTATGTAATGCTGTTGTAACTGGTTTTCCAATCATTCAATGTGTCTTTAATGAATTTCATTGACATATGTAGTTAATACCTGGAATTTTAAAGATTCCTTAATATTTTGTAGATAGATAATGCATTTAAATACGTACTGGAATCCGTTCACTTAAAATCAGCACAAAATGTACAATAACGTAAACCAATTGGTATTATACACCATATACTGTCACAACATTCACCGGAAAAATATAACCGGTGTAAATGTTGGGTAAGTGGTATTTTAGTGATCTTATTCAAATATATATACACTATTTTTCGAATATTCGATATTTTGTTTTTGACTGCAGTATCGTCGACAGCGTGTCCAGATAATTTCTGCTCTAACGGCGGGAGTTGTGAAGCAACAGGACCCTATCACAGCCAAGTTTACAGTTGCAAGTGAGTTTAAGAAATACCTACAATTCGGGGTTGTAGTCGAATTCATCAAAAGTCTGTCAAAAGTCCAGAGCCGATAAAATCACAAGTCTGTGACAAGTCCCGCACAAGTCCAGTAAACAAGAACCAATATATAAATACGCACAAAAGAATGCCTTTGTTGGAGTTCATTTGAATAGCTTGTGACTTGAATTAAGACCCAAAGACTTGTGGTGGACTTGTAAAGGCTTGTGAGGACTTGTGATGGCCCTGCTACTAATATCTTTTTGTGTAATGAATTCCGGTCATCCTGGTGGGGAAATAAACATGACTGATTTTAAGTTGCACCTAGCTTTCAATATTTACTAGTTATATTTAACTAACCTATAGGTTTATGTTATCAGAAAAGGTCGGGACGATAATTTTCCTCGTTTTTTCTTCGATGCAGTTGTCCAGCAAGTTTCACCGGGCCTAAATGTGAATCTATAGACAGGAACGGTACGTAAATGCATCATACGTCTCCAATTTAAAAGTTCAAATCCGCAACACACTTACATAAAAATGTGCCATAAACAAAATCTGCAAAACATGTTCCAAAATCTACGGGAGTTATACCCAAATATACAAGATCTAAAAATGTGTTTGTATACTGCTATACAAAAATCAGCAGCACACAATCTATATACTATCTGCAACTTTATACAAACTTCTGCACCACAACATCTACAGCAGTTATACCCAAATCTACAACAAGATTCTAAATTTCCTTCTACACTAAAAACTGCTACTGTAGAAAAAAATTGCAAAACATAATCCACGATTTGCAACCATAAAAAAAATGCGCTTCACATATCTAAACAGCTTACGGCGCTGACATTATTACTCCTGGTCACTGTGCTTAATGTTATCACTTCGTGAAACTTTTTAATTTCATGGGGATTGTGCAACCCCAGCCCAGCTGCCTGTTGGGCACCCATGAGCTAATCAAACACAACACCTTCACTACTATAACCTCACGGGTACCCATTTGATCCTGGATAGAAAGGCAATTTATGGTAAAATACCTTGCCTATGCCTAACGACATACGCAGCATAAACACGAGCTACATGTACATTCCAACACCTGCAACCTATAGAATAAAACAAACCTTAAATCCGACGCATCATACCGATTGCATGTACATGTGTACACATAACCAAAGTCATATTCAACGTTTTGTTCTTAAAAAGTAAAACGTATTATAGCCATTGATTGTTAAATGCATTGTATCAAACGCAGGTCTATCAGCAATTGTCATCGTTTCTATTGCGTTTGGTGGATTAGCTTTGGTTCTAGCTGCTACGTTCACATTTTGCATCTGGATCAAAACCAGACGCAGGAAGGGAAGTGGGGACGAGGTTGAGAGCCAGGTTACAAGTTCACATAATCCCCAACATCAGACGACCTTGTTTTCAAATGGAAGTTCAAACGACGCCTTTCATGAAGAGGAACGAATGGGCTTTCCCTCCCCCGAGGACGAGGACGAGGACAGGATGATGCAAATAGCCGAAGTTATGAGCCAATCACCTTTCAGATTGCAGGTGCGTGCAAGTAACGTCATTGAATATTACAATATATTATGATCGAAGAAGCCATTTTAAATCGTACACAAGAAACAAAATGTAAACTGCATTTTGGGGAAAAGTGCGCATGACCGAAGCGCATATGCGCAGGCGCAAGGTTTTTGGCATTGCATGGCTCCCAGTTCCGTCCACTTCAAAGAAAATATGCCATGAATCTGGAGCACAGACTAATAACAAATACCAACTGCTGAAACAAAAACACCAAATTGGAAAAACAAATGTTTTACTGAATGTCATAGGACAACCATATTACATACAGTGTACATGTATTTCACGCAGTTCAAAGTACACGAGAATTGCAAATCAGTTTTCGATTTGTCATGTTTGTATTTTTGGTGCCGTTTATAGAGAGACGAAAGAAGTCGATATCACAACCAAAGTCCACGGCTATGGCGGGACGCGTTCTTCCCAAGAGCTAGTGTGGAAAACCGATCTGCCCAATCATCCACTAATGTAAGTATGGAATGACTATTACGCCTCTTGGTGGCAGCAGACTGCTTATCATTATATAAGTGAATACGTCACCCTATTGTTAGTTGCCTAGGCAATGGCTCTGAACTAAAAATCACTCCACCGTTTCCCTGTGCTTTTGCAAAATTATGGTGTTTTATCTGGCAGCCATGATCCACATTACTGCTCTATTACCCCCTGATCATAGGGCTCCATTACATCACTCCATATACCATCTCAACTCCCTGGGTAGTACACAGCCCTGGCTGTCCATCAGGCACTCGGTAGCTATTCAAACACATCAACATTCGCTACCCTCTCAGGTACCCATTTACTCATGGGTGGAGAGAGGCGATGTGTGGCAAAGTGCCTTGCTCATGAACACACGTATCATGGACGGATCGGACCGGGATCCGAACTCACAACCTTTAGAACTAATCAGTTTGTTTATTATTTATTTATTATTAATACTTTTATGAGGGAGCTGCGAACATTCATACTGGAACGTGGAAAATAATATATTAAAAATTAACTAACCACAATTTCCTACAAACACATCAAACGCGAACAAGATATAATTCCCACATCAAAGGACTACAATATTTGCTGGTAGACTAAACACACGTAATTTTGACAATATTTCAAGTATCAAGAAAACACAGCACAAAAAGAAATACTACATGTGATACTGACATTTATGCTAATTACGGGCGAAAACTCTATCAAAAATTAAAAAAGTTATCTTCTGGCTCTTAGATGAAACTTTCATTTAATGGCAACCAAATCACACGACTCCGTAAATTACCTTCCTTAAAATTACATTATTTGCATTATGTTTCCTTTGTGGTTTAAAACAAAAGGTTATCACGCTTTTAATTCCATTTTTTGTAATATATATTGTCCAGACCAGTGCTTATTTGTAATTAATAGTTTAGTGCATTCCCCTGACACGACACCACCTTAGGAAGGCGACATTTCCACTTGTTTCCCATTTCAAAAAGTAAATTAAAAACATGCATGCTTCAAAACTGTTATAGGACCATTGCGTGTGAGGTCAACATACATGTTTACCCAGCAAGATATGTGGAAAAGGGACTCCCCCTCAACACACTCTTCCCTTTTGTTAACACACCGACCGCCCCCACTCTCCCCCACCCCCCTTAAAAACTGATAGGAATTCCTTTGAAATTCCTTGGATGTTTGAGACACAATAAGGGAACAATGGTAGGGGAGACATATCTTGCTGCATATGGCTCAAAAATTTTATTGAAGAGACAATACAAAAGTGACACTGTAGTAAAACAAAAAAGTTCACAGATGATTATTTATAAAGATCAAGTACCGTGTGGCATTTAAATGGTATGATTATTATCTCATAAAATAGTCGTTAAGATATTGTCACTGTTTGTTCAAACATTTACACGTGGGATTGTTCCGTTTTCGTTCCGTTTCAGATTGAACTGAGGCGGACAGAGGAAGGACGTAGAGGGCGCTACTTCTCAAACATATGAAGATTAGTTTTGCTTGAAAAGCACCTTTTTCGTATATTAATTTAGCTTTTATATTATTTTAAAGTCAAACTAAAAAAACCTGTTTACAATATACCATTTGCACCGACGCCATGACAGGTGGCAGGTTTTCATATTTAAATGATGTGACAATAGATTCACGAGTAGATCTATAAGTGCATATTTACAGTACTTGTGTGTAACGCACGGTGACAATGTGACCGTTCCCGTGTCACATTCATGACCGTTCCCGTGTCACATTCATGACCAAGGTCACGATGTCACAAGAGGCAAACACAAGAAAATAACATTCAACTGTGCACAAAAGATTCCACTTTTTTCTAAATTTTCCTAAAACGTTTGTAATCCATGGCTGTTTGAGTTTGTTTTACATGTTGCCTGCTGTAAGCCATGACAAAACTGGGGGTAGAAACTGCAGCAATTTGCCACAAGTCCAACTTGAAGTCTTATGTTTTTTCTTAACTTTTCCCTTCTGTGATGCACTCAAAACAGCGCCCTCTGTCTGTGATTTATTGCAATGAAATCTTCAAAGTTGAAAAAGGCCACCTTTTATTGAATTTACATCCAAACGAACAATAGTATGTCTTGCTGAACAAGTAATCCGTCATTATGAAGCAAAGCTTAGGCACAAAGTTGTTTAGCATGTCACAGGCCCTTTAATACTCCATTGCACTATAGTGCAAAACATATCATTATCGTATTCCATGACACGGTACTTTCCTGTAAAAACATCTGTAATGCACGCAGGACGGGGTGGTAAAGTATATGAACGGATTTATTATGGACAATAATTTTTGTGCAAAACAAAACCCCAAATTAATCGGTTTTAATTGCTTTCAAGCTTTTAAATGCTACATCGATTTTAGTTTACTATAAACAAGTTACAAAACCGTTCAATGTCATTATTTAACAAAAGATGAAATGCCTAACTGAAAAAAAACGACTGATACTAATGGAAATTGGGCACAAACCATTGTTAGTTGCCCATAGTGTGACTATTTATACATTTGAAATACATGTATAGAAATTGTACACCTAAATTGAAACCTAAAGTCAAACCTAAATTACAGTTTCCAAATCCAAAGTGAAATTCCATACAGCACAACCTTCACCACATATACGTATTGCAATTGAATAACACAGAAACTATGAACGCAACATCTGGTATGGTGCCTAATCACCATTGAAATGAAACAACCAAACTTGGAAGGAAAATCGTAAGGGCCTTATCGGGATTCGAACCTGAGACCTCTGACTCAACGGGCAGACGCTCTACCAGCTGATATATAAGGCACAGTAGGTATACTTCCTCGGATTTTCCCTGTGGACCCAATTGTTATCTCGGTGTTGCATAGGCAAAGTAACGAACGCAACATCTGGTATGGAGCCTAAAAAATGTGTTTCAATTTTAATTAACTGTATGTCTATAAGGCAAAGGCAAGTTAAAATGTATTGAAATTAAATAGCGCCTCTCCTTTCGTGTCCGTCAAACATCAACAATTCTAATTCGTTAAAAACACTGAAAATTACGTGAATGTCCACTTTTGGTTGGGAAGCATGTTGCGACACATTCTGACTTCAACCTTGGTCCCTTTCTGGCTTTTGGGCACGTGCAAGCACAACCTCGAGGCGACGTGTTTTATTCTTTGTCCCTGGGAACGAGAACAAAACCGGATTTTTAACACCGACGTTAAATAAATGTTGTGTTAGTAAAAAAACTGTTAAGTGTCGCTACTCTTAATGTTTTAACATGTTCAAAAGATTAACGTGTTTTACTAAACGCCTTTTGAATTATTTTAAATTGGTTTTTAAAGATTAATTTTTAAAGATTAAGTAGATGTTCAACCTTTTTAATTGTTAGGGACAACTAAGTGGTTTTACATTGTACCGAGTGCTGAGACGCATGTGTAGCGCTCGTAAAATTAATTATGTTTACAACTAGGTTATTAGGGAGACACCTTAGAAGTAATAATGGGGTATTAGGGGGACATTTGGAATTAGGGAGACATTTTCGGTGTCTCCCTAATTTTCAAAAAATTCATTTAAAAAGTTAGGGCGCAAACCTGACTTATTAGGACACAAACCTGACTTATTAGGACACAAACCATTAATGTTTCAAATTCCAGTTCGTTAGCTTTAGGTAAAAAAAGATGTGACATTAAAGTTTTGTGCACGTTTCTATGGAAATGTCTCCTATACGTACCGATTATTATTATTTTTAATAATTTTGTACAATTCGTTGAGAACGACATATTCTTAATAAATAACTGGATCCGTTTTTCTACTTCTCTAAAATGTGTGTTAAAATATATTTCGTAAATGTTTCTGTAAACTTAAAATCCACAAAGTGCCTAAAGATATTCTGTAATTTGTAAGATACTTTGTGCCACTAAGTCTTTCACCACTCGTAAAATTTCTAACTTTTATAACTATGAAACATTTGCAATTCAATTTATAGCTGCATTACTAAGCAGGAAGTAATTTAACAAATTTACAAAAACGTTTCTTACAGCCAGAAGTGTGCTTTCCAAGTTTGAAACTCCCAAATGTAAGCAAAGGTATTTTCTCGCAAGAATGTGAATATTATTTATTAACATAAGATTAGAAAGTTCACATTTTAAACGTCTTCCTTAAGAAATTAAAATCTTTGAATACAAGCTGTGTTTTGTAATCATTTCGGTTCCTGTTTGTGAAGGGCTAACGTAATAAACAAATGTTAATTTGTTGTTATAAACATAGACTTCTCGATAGAATCTGAATTTAATTGTCCTTAATGTTTCCATTAAGTTCAGTCAAATTACTTTTTTAACCCACCACTAATTGCAAGTTTTTTTTCCCCACTGAAGTGCAATTTGGGGAAGTATACACAACACCACACTAATAAACGTCCCCCAAAATCCACGTAGGGGAAATAGGTCTAATTTGCATAATACGCAAATTACCTGCCACCATTAGGACAATTTATAATTTTTCACTGTAATTCTATATTTATATTGATGGTTGTGCAATATTTAAAGGTAGAACACGTCATCGCATCATTTGCAAGTGACCCCAATTTTGTTCACGAGTTGACAAGAAAATCCTTACTAAAACGTGTTAATAACAATGGTACCAAACGCCACATGATTTTATTTCAGTCCAAAGTAGTATTTTGTGGTTTTCTTAAAAAAAGTCTTTTGCAAATGAAATAACGCCACTTTTAACAGTTTACCAATAATGTGTTCTACCTTTAAACACTTAATTGGTTTAGATTGGTAACTCGGATGATTTTTTTTTTCCGAATGGCGGCAGCTAATTTGCATATCTGTCTGAACACTTTTAATTAAACATATGTTAAACATAATATATAGGCCTAATTCGCTTTGATCAGAATTCTACATACAGAGTAATATAGTGTAAAATGGTTTTCCTAACGTCAGCGAGAAACATGTTTATCGTGTACTTTGATTGTAATAACATAAGTCTAGATATAACTTATGTGCTTCGACTAGAGACCTAAATTCAAAATTACAGTGAATTATGGAATGTTTTTAATGGCGGCAGGTAATTCGCATATATGCAAATGTCGCTTCGCTTTAAAGAGCCCCTGAAATGGTGTTTTTATCAATGAAATCTGTGCTATGGAACTAGTCCATTAAATTACAATCATAAAAACCCTACTTGGAAGTTGTTTGGGGGGTTAAAATCAAGGTTTTTGATTGTTATGCCAATGAAAATTTACATATGCATGAGCAAAGTGGTGATGTCACTTTAGGTAAACACAGGAAATTCTCATTCAACTGTGCACATAGGTTTACACACTTTTCACCAACTTGCTTAAACTTTTGTAACCCGTGACGGTTTATTATGTTTGTTTTACATGAAAAAAACTGAGGCTGGAAACTGCAGCATTTTTCCACAATTCCAGTTTGAAGTCTTATGTTTTTTCTTTGTTTTTCTGCTGTATGTTCCAAACAGCGCCCTCTTTCTGTGAGTTTATGTGAAGAAATTTTCGCAGTGGAAAAATGCCACTTTTTATTTACGGGGAATCAAAATTAACAGTAGTATTGTCTTTCTACACAAGTAATCCTTCATATGCAGCAAAAACTGTGCATAAAGTTATTGAGCATTTTAGGGGGCCTTAAGTGATTTGGAGGGAATATGGAGTGAAACAATGCACTGAAAACCACAAAATCAACTTGGGTGACAGGCGTTTTTCCGATTTTCAGTTCGTCGTTTTTGCTTCAAATTCCCTCCACCGCACCACTTTTTCTCAAAGCGACGCGCGTAAAATGTACGCGCAAAAAGCTCATCAAATTCACATTCGCATTCATTTCGCACGTGGATCATAATCCAAGCTCTACATGTATACATTGTATGGCGTACCAGCCTTTTGGAAGTATGGCAGAACAAAAAAAGAGGGTGAGATTTTATTTGGGTATCATTTGTTTTAACACTTGCATTTCTTTCCCCCCAAAAAATGATTTACATATTCTAAATATAATACACAGACAGATTTTTTTTTTGTATAAATAAAATGAGTGCAAAGTTGAAATTGCAGTTATTTTGCATTTGATTGTAATTCATACCAAAATCAAAGTGCGACCTCCTATTGTCTCTGTCATACTTCAGAAAGCCTAATGCAATAGGCGTTTTGAAATGAATATTAGTCAGGGTTTGTTTTTCCCTACCCAACGTAACTTCATTAGCGCTGTATACTCAGTGCTTCCCCGAGACACTATGAGAAAAAAATCACAGCGTGCTCGGGTGGGACTCGAGCCCACGACCTCCTGCATACTAGGCAAAGTTTTGAAATGAAATTCCTACCTGGTATTCCCACGTTTGGCGCGTTAACCCCCGTCCAATCATGGCGCATTTCTCTAAGAGAACAATTCGATTATTGGCGTCTGGTTCCAGGCAAAGTTCATCGTTCCTAAACTGGCCTTTATCTGTCAGTTCGAAATACTATAAGACATAAAACACCAAAGGGGGTGACGTCAAAATGTGATATTTATCTGTAAATAATTGTTTCTGTGTTGGAGACCATAAAAGATTATTATATAATTTGCAAATTTCAGGAACAGCATTACATAACTGAAAAATAATTTGGATAAACTAGTTGCCTTGTAGAAATTCCAGCCACAAAGATGCAGCAATGCTTTAACAAAAAATGTCTGCAGGCAATGTTTAAAAACAACACCTTCAGTCGACTTCTTTTTTAAATTTTCTGTTACCTGATTGCCGCCAAGTCCGTGACATCTCCATATAATCAGTGCTTTTCCCGTCTGACCGTTTTGGTCGTTGGAGTCCAAGCAAACTCCCAACCCATTCTTAATCTAAAAACAAAACAAATCCACATCTTAAAACGCGATATGCACGGCACCCTTCAACTGCAGTTCGACTAATGCTACGTTTACACCATGTCCCCGGCAGTCCCGGCGCCCCGGTTTGGCCAAAACGTAGCAGGCCGTGGAACTTTTGTCGTCTTTTTATTACTTTGGCTCGACTCGGCCCTAGTTGGGCCGGTGTGTTGCGTTCTACCACGGTGCGTTACGTCCCGGTACGTAAAGCGTGGCGCGCCGTGCCGGTTCCGGGCCGCGAGGCGGACGGCGCGCTACGTTTTAAGCGCCGTTTCACTACGGAAGGGTCCACGTCCCAGGCCGGCCTGCTAAGTTCTAATGCGGTGCCTCACGTCCGTCCCGTTCGTGTCACGTTTGTTGTCCCGGCCCAATACGTTCCCGACGGTGTGCAAGGGTCTGCTGCGGCGCCCTGCGACTGAACGTGGCAGCTGTCACGTTTCACGCCCCGGTGGTCACCCGGTGGTCTCCCGGTGAGCCCCGGTTGGTATAAACAGTGCGCTCCACACCTTCATTTTCACTTCGTCCTGGAGCACAACGCAGTGAGGCGTAACTGGCCGTGAGCAACAACCGTCACACACCTTGGCGCACCGCAGTTTACCAGGCCGCATTCACACCATGCTGTGGCCGCTACCGTGTCGGGCCCTGGCAGACCGTGGGGTGCCGGGCTTCCAAACGTGGCGGAGCGCGAAGCACCGGCCGCGATCAGAGTTCCCCGGCACCCCAAGGTGCCACACCCCGGTGAGTCAAGGCACACTGCGGTCCGTCACGCCCTGTGACGGAAGCCCCGTCCCACTGCGGCCCAGGACGATTCTCATTAGTGCCGGGGCAAATTTTTTGACAGAGCTGCTCACTGGCCGGTTGCAAGGGTGAGCTACGGTCATTCACGTTTCGCCACCCCGGTCCCCTACGTCCATCCCGGTGCCTCCCCGGTGCTCCTCTACCGGGGCGCCGGGACTGCCGGGGACATGGTGTAAACGTAGCATCATGTCCGTCGAACGATGGGTTACATCCGTTCTTCGAGGGATTGTATAATTAGTAAGTATAATTATGTAATATAATTATTTGATCCGTTCTGGCGAAATAAGTTATAGATGTCACAACAGTCTGGGCAAAGATTTCGCAACTATAACCAGGGCCTTTTTTCCAAATCTCGACTTGGACTCGGGCTCAGGCTCCGGCTCTGGCTCCATGTGGCCACACACCTTTATGCAAATACTCCTGCACAAAAGACAGAACTGCAATGTAGAAAGTGTAGCGATCCAAACAACCTTCCCACATCGCATCTCTGTCTTTTGTCCAAGTTCACTCAAGCAGTATTTCCGAAAGGTCTAAGTTGAAGCCGAAGCCTGAGCCTATAGTATAAGCCCAAGTCGAGATTTGGAAAAAGGCCCAGAAATCAGCGGTGCATCCGGCCAGGCTGGCCCCATTATTACATTACAATGGATATAGGCTATCTGCTATGTGTGAAGTATGCGCAATCTCAGACTTGAAATAATCTGTACAATCTGCCCCCGTACCTGATATCAATAAAAACAAATTTCAGCTGCCCCCTGAATCAGCCGCTAATTTCTATAACTGGTCGCTTAAACTAGCGCCATACTGCGCGACATCAGACTTATTTCGTCATAACGGGTACGGTCACTTATGGTGAATTATTAAAACATATGACCTTCTGCCTTTTTGCGCATGCTTTTAAAGTTATACAGTCCGTGGTTCTCAGCAAATTCGATTTTGTTTTTTTTTCTCTGAACGAATTTTCAAAGCATTTACTTTATTTTAACGAGAAAACATCAAACTTTGAACTTCAGACATCGGCAACCCTGTGAAAAACGCTGTTTTGTACGCCTTGTCTGTAGACTTGCCCAAGCCTCACTTGGTATTTGGTCTGTGACCCGCGGCGTGTAGCGAGACATCTGGTATAGTGCCTGTCAAATATCTGATCGTCTGTCTCGAAAGACTTTCCGAGACAGAAGAAACAAGACTGGACAGGCCACCGGTACGGATGGCGTGCTGTGCGCGGCCCGCTGCAGACCAGACACGGGAAATCAGACTTGGACAAATATATATGCCTTGAATTATTGGCGGTCCGAAATAATTTCAAATAATGACAGTTGATGTTCGATAACTAAACGTTGGTCGATTTTTTTGTTAATGTCTCATTTGTAAGCGAATAACTTTCATGTTTTTCAAGTTTTTCGAGGTGCCACACCCAAAACGCACAGACAATAGGCCCTACATCTTTAATTCGATGGAAACTAATGTCTGTTGGTTCTCTTTTTCAACATTTACTTAATTCGATATTAGTCTTTATTATAGGCCTATTATTGTTTTTATTAATCTACGCAACCTAAATTCAATTAAACTGAGTACATTCTTAAATTTTTAGCACAATGATTGTCCACAACTTTACCCAACCTACCTCGGCAGAATACCTCTGCATGGCGCCCATATTCGGCACATAGAGTTCCTTATATACATTCTTTAGGTACCATTCGAAACTCTTGCAGCCGAGCCTCTTTCTTATTTCCCGGCGCTCTGAGACGTCACCGAAGTCCTTCGTGCGCAGGTGCGGTAGTCGATTGTAAAAATTTTCCTTGTAATCGTCTGTCCATACCTTCGATAAAAGTTAACACACAATTGAAGTAATAAACCATAGGAAACAGGTCGACAGGTACATTGCTAAACGTGATAAAGCATAAAGTAGTTTAATATTCTACTAAAAGAAAAGGCCAGATTGAAATTTCTCTGCAAAAACACTCGTTTGTTTCCAATAACGGAACCAATAGGCTTCTTAAATATATTTCTTTGAAAAAACATATTACCATACTCACAAGTTAGTGGGACACTTTATATCGTGTCCCTAAATCAGTTTAATGAAATGCAAACTACTGATTTAGAAAGGTGCCAGACTACTTTGGAACTTATTTTTTTCTTTCCAAAATAAAATAAAATATCAATAAAATATAAAAAATGACAATAAAACAAACGAAAAGATGTAATTTATCCATCAGAGCGGGTTGATATCAGTCAATTGATTGAAGTTCCAACAATTTTAGTTAGATTTCAATCCAATATTGCCGATGACTAAATAAAATGTTGTCCTAATTTCAGTTTATATCTACATTGCACGCCACAAAGTGTGATGTTGAACAAACCTATTAAGTACTTATGACGTCACCTATAACGCCACTTCCTTCACGTGCACGCTTTTCTAGGAACCTATCCGAGACTTCTGAATGCATAGTTCCGACCTGTCAATCAAGCCGAACCCGCCGACCAATCACAACATCGCTAGCAGACATCGCCCACATAGGTCAAAGTGCATTGCCTAGCTCACAACAACACAACAACATACATTTTGTACAATGTTGTATGCGGTGATCCGGGGGAATTTTTGGTTTCAAGGCCGGACGATTCGCTGTTTAAAGGTAAGAAAGCATGTCTTTCATGATGACATGACATCCCTGTATTACTGGTCCTTTACTAGTCAGTGTGTTCTAAGATAACTGTTGACCCTGAAACATGAATACCTTTGAGTTTTCTCCAATGAATCTGTGTTTTCCATTGAAAGTCCCATGGGTTTGTGCAGTGTGTGTGGACATTTTGAGGGATAGCGTGTGAGACATAGCAACAATATCCAAGGGGGCGGAGTTAACTGGGCAAACTCGGAACTATGCATTCCTGAGCTCTCTTAGAAAAGTCATGTGTAAAGAACGAGCGACGTCATTTGTCATACCTCTACAACCCTAATGGCATTTCTCTCGACCACGTCCATGGGGTTCTTGCCAAGGAAAGAATACGGGGAGCGGTTGCGGTAGATGTGACCGACACGCGAGCAGGGGACAATCTCAATGCTTCCACCGCACATCCAAATCTGCAATGCACGAAGACAAAACCGTTAGTCAACAGTCCATTTTTCTTTGGCCAACATTTCTCAAACTTCACATTCCACAAGTTCCCCTTTCAGACAGCCCCAAAACATGGTGAGGGCACCTTTAAGCCCTGGTAAAAGCTTGGCCCAGATTTTCCACGGCAAATTCATACTGTCTGGCTGACCCCTATATATTTCTACACAAAACAAACGCCACTCATTCCAGGGGCTTCTATAACACACAAAAAATCAATCATCCTGTCATTGTTTTAAAATATAGCCTCTGGTAGACACACTGATAAAGGATTTTGCTAACCCACCATGATTATTAGGCCCAATCCCCATGTTGAAAACAGTACCTGGTGCAACAATGCATGGACGTTTGCCTAGTGCAGAGCATAACCTAAGCAAAAAAAGAGAGGTAAATTTCACAACTAACTTTGAGTGACTCTTCCAGATTCTCGCCGCCCCATATTTCCATCCCCGGGTCGTATCCTCCGAGTTTGTTGAAGAAAGCTCTGTCCATAGTGAGCAGACCGCCTGGCATGGCTGGGGACCTATCGGACAAAAAAAGTAGATTCTTTTGTGCACTGTTGAATGTGATTTTCCTGTGTTTGCCTTTTGTGATATCACACAACCTTGGTCATGAATATGCATATTACATTAGCATGCAAGCTAAAGACCTTTAGTTTTAACCCCCAAAACAAGCTCCAAATATGATTTTTATGACTGTAACTGAGTACAGTAGTTTTATAACATATATTTCATTGATAACAATCCCTCATCATGGGCCCTTTAAAGGCACAGGCTCGTCAGCAATGGGCGCCCGCCAAATGTGTGCCACGCAATACGCAGCTAGCTCCATAGCAAAGGCATGGAGCTGCGTGTTTCGAGCACAACCTCAGTAATCAGAGATTGTAAAATGAGCTTGAGAAATTACTTATCTAGACGTAACTGAATTTGTTTCCTTTTTTGTTATTGATAAAAACCATCAGTTTGTGTAAGTTTGACCTAAAGGGCCGTCCAAGGTTGTCAACATTTTCACGGTTCTACAAAAGGTAGGAAGGTAGGAAGGGGTAGGAAGGGGGAGGGAGTCAAAGGCCACGTACATGTAGGACTTTACATGCACTGTGAAATGTTATTTCATGGTACTGACAGAAAAAAAGTGTTAGTAGGCCTATTTAGTATTTTGGAGGAGGGAGGAACAGGGTTCTTTTTTTAAAAAAATTCTTTAAAAAAAAAAAAATTCGTATACATTGAACAAAGATTTAAAGGAAATTTCCTCCTGGAATCAACAGATCATCAAATTCTAAGATATACTTCCCACTTGCACTTCTGTCGCAAATGTTGCATTTCTGAGATAAATAAATGATAAAATTACTGCATAAAGTAATTGCACAAAATGACGCAGCGAGCGGTCTGTGCGTAAGCGCGACAACAGAGGGCGCTGCGCGCGCGTGAATAGTTATCTTGTGCACTAACTAAAGGCAATTTTTGAAGGAGAAAATGTGATTTTTCTACAGAAAAGCAACATTTGCGACAAAAGTGCAAGTGAGAAGTATATCTTAAAATTACATTATCTGTTGATTCCAGGAGGTAATTTCCTTAAAATCTTTGTTCAATGTATACGAACAAAATACGAAAATGGTTCACAACTTTGAATTGCCTTTAAGCCGTAAGCAAGAACTAAAACAACGAAAAATTAAACTGCAAAACTTTATTCCATTAAAAATCATCGACCATACTGTAAACCTATGCTAGTCGATTCCGATTCCTCTTGGAAATCTCGATTCCATTCGTATTCGATTCCATTTTAAAAAAACAAAACTCGAAAACACGGCAAAAACACTGTCAAATTCCTGGAATTTTGTAATTTCTGCATCAAATAACATTCAGAATTGCTGGGAATCGATTCCTCCAAAAGACAGGACCGCAATACCGATTTCCAACCTGGAATCGATTCTTGGAACTTGGAATCGATTATCTCCAAACTTACCGTATTGGTTCGGCCTTAGATAACCGACGGCCGGCTCTTGGATTCGCCACCCATCGATACTGGAATCGCCAATTGAAACCTCCCCTCTGGAGCGGTTCCGGGACCACTCCGTATTTGAGGTTCTCTTGGCTTATCTCGTCCACCACTGGCATAACGACCCGGGTAGAATCTTCCCCTATCCGGGCCAGTAACGGTTCTAACCAACCTGTCATAACCTGCAGAACAAAAATAAGAGTCGGGCTTGATGGTGTATTTTCAGGCCCGTATAGACGATGTGCCCTTTGTTTATATCTAAAGCGCCCTCTGTTGAAAATTGGTCATCGTTATGCGCGCGCATCCTGTTTTAGATAAATTTGGTTTCGTAATCATGCCAAAGATCACAAAATTCAAAAACGATTGGAATGCGACCACATTCCTAAACCAATTTTATGTAAAACATGATGCGCGCGCGTATGCATAATATTACGCCGGGCATGTTTTGGTTTGTTGTGACGCTAGGGAGCACATCGTCTATAGACCCTTTACAAATGCAGCCATGTCAGGGGGTAGTAACATTAGGGACCATTAGAAATGGTACGCGTACGGGAAACGTATGCGGCTGGGAAAAACTGGATGGTTGAACCATGTACACATCCGCACATTTCTTGAACAGCCACGCAAAATTGTGATATAACAACCCAGATTTTGCAAGCCGCACACGTTTCCCGTACGCGTACCATTTCTAATGGTCCCTAATGTCACCATGCGTCATGCACGAGTAGGCACTTTGTGGATCTATTGTCACTTCATTTAAAGACATTACATGATTGGAAAACTTTTTAAGAACAGGAACAAACAGCATCACATAACTAAAGAATAATGTTGATAAACTGCCTTGTACAAATTTCAGCCACATAGATGCATCAACACCATAATAATCTATTTATTGTTTTTGTGTTGAAAGAATGGTAAAATTGTCTGCAGTCATTTTTTTAGTAATTTCTCCCACAAAGGCATAATTTTACACGAGAAAAATCAAGTGGTGTTTGTTACCATTGTTATCAACGCTTTTAATCGGGTTTTTTTAAAGCCATGACGTACATTTTTGGGTCACTGCAAATGATGTTTTATGGCTTAATTGATTGAAAACCTTCCCCCATATACTCACCTCAACGTGTGAATCGAGGAACGTTATTGTTTCTCCTGTCATGGCTTCCACACCGAGCATGCGCGCTCGGATCAATCCCACCCTATGTTGGGATCGTATAATCCTGATCCGAACATCATGGATCAGAGCAATGTAATCATCCAATGGTTCTTTGAGATGGTCTGAAACCAACAAATGAGAGCATCCGTTATGAATGTATCTTTCTAACGACGCAGCCGGTTAGTGGTTGGAAAATGATTCTCTTTAAATGACTGGCGCACATTGTCTGTAGTTTTGCCTTAAGTTGGCCATGTTCAAGTTAACAAAATATCTAAAGATTACAGAAGTTTAGAAAGACAGTCCATTCAAATAGCGTGTCCACATCACATTTTAGGCCCCTTTGATATATACATTATTATGTGTCACATTTTTCTCATCACCATTCTGAATTTTCGCGCTCTCAATCCCTATATTTTCGAGGATATCGTAAAAAACAACGGATGTTTAGTAAGCACATCTATCCGGTTACATAAAGCAGTGCAGTGATTACACCAATATGTTTATTATTATCTATTTCTGGTATTCATACCAAGGATTCCTCAATAGTGCTCATTGCACTGTCACTCGCAAGCGTGAGGAAACCCATGAAGAATTAGAATTAGAATTAGAAATGGCCAGAGACACCGGGGATGATCCCCCTTGCTCTTTACGAAAGAATGCTCTGGGATCTTTAGAGTGCTTTTCCATTACCTAACACACTAGACCAACGGCTTTACATCCCTTCCGAAGGAAGGAGCAAGTGTGGTTGAGTGCCTTGCCCAAGGGCACAGGTACCATAGCCATGGGGAGGTTCGAACCTGCAACCCCAAGTTTTCACCTATGATTGCGAGTCAATGACCTAAACCGCTCGGCCACGGTACCCCACCTACATCCAAAATGATTGTATTTTTTTCCGGTGGATAGTATTTTCGGGAGGTATTTTATATCATGTTAGGTTAGCAAGACATTTATTTTCTGGAATAATCTGCACAAGCATGAATCCTTGAAATTTGAAGGTGGTCGGGAATTTTCTTAGCTTCCAAAATAGCGAGTATACCGAAAGGATAAAAACGCGTGGAGGTTTTACTGTATACGTATACGTTTCAGTTTTAAAAAATATTAAATCCGAAAGCCACATATTTACCTAGCGTGCTAGCGTCGTCAACTAAGACAATCTCCTTAATAAGGCGGTGCGGAGACCTATCCAGTATACTATGAATGGTTCTCATGAGCGTTGACCATGCTTCGTTATGGAAGCAAATGACAATGCTAGTTTTCGGTAGTTTGAACGGATACTTTAAAACCTTGCATCTGAAAAAGGAGACAAGTAAACACGTGGTTTAGTACATTAGCAATATTAAAGGCAGTATATACATGATTGGTATCTAGGGTGACCGTAGAAAACTACCCCTGAAATGGTTTTGTCTGAAGTGATATAGTCTTTGAGAAATGAGTAAAACAATGATTTTTCGTCTCACGAGACGAAAATTCAATTCGCCCCAAAACCATTTCGCCCGAGTGCCATTTCGCCCCAAATCACTTCGTCCAAACACTACCTCACCCAAATGCCACTTCGCCCAAAAACCACCTCGTGCACAGGCCGTGGTTCAGGTCGAAATGGTTTAGGGCGAAGTGGTTTTGGGGCGAAATTACTGCAAACCCTTTTTTGACTGTTTTCTCAAAGTTAGACGAAGTACGGAGCTGGTTTTTGCTCAGGTTGGTTTTAATTATGCATATCTCAATCACACAGGGGGATAAAACTATTTAGCTAAAACAGTTTACCAATCATGTATAGGACTACTACATGCATCTTTAAAGGAGTGTCCAGATCACATTTTTCAGCGCCGCCCCCATATTTCCCATGGTGTTTAGAATTTATTATATACCTCATGCGTAAATTCATGTCATCTGATTGGTTAAAAGTGGGGGCATTGAATTAGCTAGACCCCGCGCGTGGGCATAGGCTGATAGTTTACTGTAATGGCGGAATCTCAAAAGTCGTTTTGTCGTCTGTCGTAGATGAAGAAGTCCTTAAGAAAATAAGAGAAGTGGCTTACAGTGAAAACAGTGTCAGGTGAAATGTGCTACTGAAGTGTCAGGTGAAATGTGCTACTGAAGTGTCAGGTGAAATGTGCTACTGAAGTGTCAGGTGAAATGTGCTACTGAAGTGTCAGGTGAAATGTGCTACTGAAGTGTCAGGTGAAATGTGCTACTAAAGTGTCAGGTGAAATGTGCTACTGAAGTGTCAGGTGAAATGTGCTACTGAAGTGTAAGGTTATTGTGCTACCATTTGTTTTGCCTGTAAATATACAACTTTTCCGCCATAGACCAGCTTCCGAAATCGAAACTCAGTGGGCCATCACTGCTATGACTGCATGTGTATCGTTACTTTTAACCAACCAGATGACAACAATTTACACATTCGGTATATAAAACAAATATTGACAGCTGTTTATTCGGGTCATGGTTTCCGCCTCGGGGCACAATCATGGCTTCGAGATCACCGAGTGCCTATAATATTAACCATGCTGCACCTCATTGCAGTCAATATTTGTATAAAATGCCATTTGTCATATTTTTCTCACTTTTGAATTGTCCCGCTCTGATTTTCAAGGATATCGTAAACTAATTTATCCGCTAATAAAGTAGTTCAGTGATTACACCGTACCTTTTCCTTGAAATCCAAACTGTAGATGGCGAATTTACGGTTTTCTTTCCATGGATAGCATCTTGGGGAGTAGTCCTGGAGCGGGGGGAGCTTTGTATGCAAAAAAGGGCCTTAAAATCACCCTGCAGTTTTGGTGAAAGGACCACTTGGGCCATCATATTAGCGAGGGTAGACATTCTGAAACCCGGCAATAAGTGAGAAAATCATGATTTGTATGAAAAGTTCAGTTGTTGAAAATTCGCCAAAAGTTAGGGGTATAGGGAGAATTAAATGTGTAGCAGTTAATAATTGACTTTTCTTAACGTGTGACCACTCAAAATGAAGGTAATTATGTCCTCTACAAGATTGGTTGATCAATTGGGCCGCTGTAAGTCAAAATATGACGTCATAAATGGACATGCTTACATTCCTTGACCTTTAGAAAAAATGCAAGTCCAAAAGTTGCAAAACATACCTAGAATGGTTTCTGCATTATTTTTGGTAGATGACATGTCAGGGAAGTTTTTAAAACAAACCCCGTGTAAATGCCTTTAATATTAACCACTTACCGAAAATTTGAAAATTGACCAGAAATTCAACATTGAGCAAAATAAGCAATTTAGTACATTAACACAGTATACTGTGGCTGACCGGTTTTGTGCGTCATGTACTCGGGACCCGTTTGATTTTACAGGTCGTGGGTTCGAATCAAGACAGCGCCACAGTTTATGTCTTTGGGCAAGGCACTCCGCTATAATTTGCTTCTTTTTACCCAGAGGTAATAAATAAAAATAAATAAATAAATAAATATAACTCATTCTTGTTTCAATTATATAATTTTACTGCACCGTTCAGACGATCAAACTGTATAGATGCATTAATATGTACGTTTTTTATATACCCATCAACATTTGCATTGACGTACCTGAGCTGTGGATTCCTTCGTGTAACGGTTTGATAAAGCCACATTCTTCCAAATGCACGCACTTTTTTTCAAAGTGGGTATAAATGTTGGACACAATGTAAATGTACAGGACCAATAGATCCGTTTGAATCAATGCGTTTGTATATGGTTTTTATTTCAATTTACACAATTAATGGTGTTATAGTTTTTGGAAACAATGGTGTATACATAATTGTAATGATACAAAGGGACACAATAGTACGGATGTGATAGGACACAACAGTGCAAGCATAATGGGGTGTTATAAATGGCCGAGCGGTCTAGTGCGTCGACGTTCCTGTGCCAGTACTACAATGCTGATCTACTTTTGCCAACACCTGCTGTAAAATGCGTTGCAAATCCTGCAGAGAAGTGTTTCTTTTCTTGTTGGCCTTCCGCTTGATGGCATCCCACAGGTTTTTCTATAGGATTGCAGTCGGGAATCCTGCTGGCCATCCCATGCGCTCAATCCCGTTGTCTTCCAAATACCGGTTATGGGACATGCTGTGTGGACATTATTGTGTCCGCAGGTGGTTTTGCCTCATTGTGTCTGCACCATTGTGTCTGCCTGTACCATACACTGTAAAAAGTGACTCTACATCATGCACGTGATTCTACCAAGCTCATGCACCTGAAGTGTTGCGTGAGCAATGCATACGCCTCATGGTGAGGCGAGTTTCACCTCATGTTGAGGTGACTGTCACTTCATGTTGAGGCGACTGTCACTTCATGTTGAGGCGAGTGTCACCTCAAGTGTTTCATGTGCCTGGTGTGATAGTCAAAGCTTAAATGGAAACACTTCATGTGCGAGAGATGAAATTATTTTCAGTAAAAACTTTTTGATTGTCAATCATCTTACACCTCAGGTGCAACACATGCTGCTCAGCACGCTCTGACCACCACTTCACACACCTGAATTGCCATTCGATTTTACTTGTTAAATGTTCCGGCCCCACACGTGCATGAGACGCGAGTTAACAAATTAAATCATCACTTGATGTACATGAGGAACAGTGGTTTGATCTACTTGAGCTACTTGGGGTGCTAGTCACTAACACATCAGGTACCTCATCCATAAGCAGTTACCTGCCTCATGTGTTCATGATTTTGGGACAAAAATGTGCTAGTGAAATTGTTACAGTGTATATATACCATTGTATATAAAACAAAATACCATATGCTTGCAAAACCATTCTATCCGTACCATTATTGTGTCCCTTTGTATCTGCACCATTGTTTCCGAGAACTATTGTCTACACCGTTAATGCATAGTTCCGACTTTGCCTAGTTAGCCCCGCCCCCGTGGATATTGTTGCTATGGCTCACACGCTATCGTCAAAAATGGCGACACACTACGCACAAAGCAATGGGACTTTCAACGGAAAGCACAGATTCATTGGAGAAAACTCAAAGGCATTGATGTTTCAGGGTCGACAGTTATCTTAGAACACACTGAGTAAAGGCCAGTAATACAGGGATGTCATATCATGACATACGTGCTTTCGTACCTTTGAACAACGAAACGAACGGCCTTGAAACAAAAAATTCACCCGGATCATCGCATACAACACTGTACAAATTGTATGGGGCCGGCAGAACATATCGCGTGATCATGTTGTTGTGAGACCGTGCACTTTGACCTATGTCAGTGATATCTGCTAGCTCTGTTGTGATTGGTCGGTGGGTTCGATTGATTGACAGGTCGGAACTATGCATTGTGTCCACTGAAATAAAAACCCATCTGCGTACGCATTGATTCAAACGGATCTATTGCAGGCGCGGATTTTTTTTCATTTAATGCATTTTGTGCGTCCGCCTGTCCGCGATAAGCCGATATAAAAATCCTGGAACCGCCCCTGTTTTGGTACATATGCAACACGATATGTGGCAGAGGGTATTATTGTTCCCCCATTGTGACTAAAACATTCAAGGAATTTCCAAGGAATTCCTTTCAGTTTTTTAGGGGGATTGGTGCAAAAGGGAAGAGTGCGTTGAGGTAGAGGGGCGTTAGGGGGGAGGAGTCCCTTTGCCGATATATACTTTGGGTATATATTGGTCCTGTACATGTACATTGTGTCCAACTTTGAAAAAGAAATTCGTACAGGAAGAATGTGGCTTTATCAAACCGTTACACGAAGGAATCCACAGCTTTATGTACGTCAATGCAAATGTTGATGGATATATAATAATTTTAAAAACGTACATATTAATGCAGATATTTACGGTTTGACCGTCTGAACCGTGTAGTAAAATTATAGAATTGAAACAAGAATGAGTTATATTTATTTATTTATTTATTTTTATTTATTACCTCTGGGTCAAAAGAAGCAAATCATAGCAGAGTGCCTTGCCCAAGGACATAAACTGTGTCGCTGTCTTGATTCAAACCCACGACCTGTAAAATCAAACGGGTCCCGAGTACATGACGCACAAAACCGGCCAGCCACGGTATAATGTACTAATTGCTTAGTTTGCTCAATGTTGAATTTCTGGTCAACTTTCAAATTATCGGTAAGGGGTTAATATTAAAGGTATTTACATGGGGTTTGTTTTAAAAACTCCCCTGACATGTCATCTACCAACAACAATCAAGAAACCATTCTAGGTATGTTTTGCAACTTTTAGACTTGCCATTTGTTTCTAAAGGTCAAGGAATTTAAGCATATCCCCTTATGACGTCATATTTTGACCTACAGCGGCCCACATGATCAGCCAATCAAATTCAGTTAATTTGTACCTTGTAGGGGACATATATAATTACCTTCATTTTGAGTGGTCACACGTTAAGAAACGTCAATTATTAACCGGTGCACATAAAATTTCATTTCCCCATACCCCTACTTTCTGGCGAATTTTCAACAACTGAACTTTCCATAAAAATCACGATTTTCTCACTTATTGCCGGGTTTCAGAATGTCTACCCTCGCTAATATGATGGCCCAAGTGCTCCTTTCACCAAAACTGCAGGGTGATTTTGGGGCCCTTTTTTGCACACAAAACTCCCCCCGCTCCAGGACTAGAAGTTATATGACTGTTATATTGTTGGAACAAAATCCAGTTTCAGGAAGAAGAAAAAAACAAGCGCCTTTAAGTCAGTTTTTTCCTTCTCCAAGCACTGTTTGGATAGAATTAGTCTGAAAAAATAACAACTTACTCTGGGTATCTAGCATCTGGAAGCGTCCGATGTAGCGACATCCTGGCGCTCGCAAACTCATTGAAAGCATGGTTCTGTTTGCCCGATTGCATGCGGCCCAAGTCTCGATCAGACAGATCCACCAGCCGGACCTCCCGCCCCATCAATCCGGGGCCGTGGAGATCTGCATCTCTGGTGTTGTTAAAATACGGTGCCGGTTTCTTGGCGAACCTTACACCGGACTCCTGACCCAAATTCTTGACCCGTACACCGGATTCTTGGTCAAAATTCTTGGCCATGTTTGCAACCTGACGATCACCTATGAAGTTCTTCATCATTTGGTCGTTCTGTTCCGCAGGGCGTGGGACGTTTTCTTTTTTGTTAAATTTTCTTCTTTTATCTTTACCCTTCTTGTTAGACAGTAAACTGATGTGCTTACTATTTCCCGGCCTGTTGTAGTTCAAAGCTTCCACTTTTCCTTTTTGATGGAAAGCTTCCTCGGCTTTAGCTCTCATTAACCTCTCGTTATTTTCTTGGAACCTTTCACCGAGAGAGTCGCTTTTACCAAATCCCTTGACATTAACCTGCCGGTCGTCGGCGTGTATTTGCCGGTCGTTAGATGGCTGGCTATCGGCCAATCTGGACCGGTCTCGGGACAGGTCCTTGACCTCGTGTCCCGCCAGCAAGTGATGGAGGACAAAGATGATATTGACGGCGAGGCAGATGAAAGCTAGGAGGTAGAGCTTCCGGAGCCAGCCTCGTCCTTTAGCCATGCCTAATGGGCTTGACCTAGGAAAATCATAAACAAAACCTTCAGTGGATGTTCCGCGTTGTAAAGAGATACATGTATAACCATAAATGATCTTAGGGAATTTTAAAGAAGGTTAAGGGATTTTAAGGGATGTAATCAAAGGATGTTAGCGCTCTTGTATGGGTTACCTTTAATAAAGTACTTAAAAACATGCACTGGAACAAGTTCTAAAAAAAGCATAACAAGAGTGTTAGAGTCGAGAGGCTTAAATTTCAAAAACATCGAACAACGGCTGTTTACGAGTTTAAACTTACTACTCAAAATTGGCTATAAATCAAGTTCTGGTTTCAATATATTTGTTCTGAATGCTAGAAATTATACAAGATGTAGATATTTTGTTAAAATGGATCAATAAACATATACTTGCCTAACAAATTCTAAATTATTACTTTTAATAAAATCATACATGATTAGTATAACCCTTATCGCCAATTTTGATTAGTATAAGAGAATTTGGATTATAACAGCTAAACTTGGTTTGAAGATGTTAATTTTATTTTGACTTTTAAGAACAAATAGACCCGTCAGAAAGCGAAACTCAGTCGTCGAGTACTTTTTGTTTATAATTGCTGGTGCTCTAGACCCTAAACAGGGATTATCCCGACAAACTAAAAAAAACTATGAATGCTAGGATAGGGCGACATTTTGTGTGTAAAAAAGCTATATTAGGGCGACACGCTCAATAGGGCGACATTTTGGTGTCGCCCTAATATTTTGTTTTTTTTAAATTCATTTGTTAAGGTCAAAAACCATTTGTTTAGGTCAAAAACCATTTTTTTTAGGTCAAAAACTTTTTTTTTAGGTCAAAAACTTTTTTTTTTAGGTCAAAAACCAATTTTATTAGGACTATAGAGCTGTTTCTCTTTGGTCTGGAAGCATTTTTGGAAGCTTTGGGTAAAAAAAATAAGGTGTCATTTTGAGTGGTTCTTGCCGAAATTTCGGTGGTCCCCGGGGAGAGTCTTCCCGAAATGTCGCCCTATTGCGGCATTCAGCGTTGTTTAAATTACTATCATTATATTAGTTATTATTTAATAACGTTTACATCATTGAATCAATTGTCAAAGTGGTTAAAAGTTTAAATTGCACTATAGAGAACATAATAGTACAAGCATGCATGGACTTGCTAAGTCATTCTACACAACAAATTATCATATACATGTACTGCAGGGGTTGTATACTCGACTGCAACACTGCTGTGAAGAAAGGAAAATCTATGGAAATAGTGCATAAATTACAAAATAAGTAGTTCAAAACTAGTCATCTACTAAGGCCTCCATACTAATGTTCATAAAACAAAATCAGCAACTTACAGTTCCGCCAGCACAAAAACAAATTTTACCGAATTTCGCGTTACTATATCACTCCCCTACAAATCTCAGTTTCACACTCGTAAAATTGTATTCGTAATATTGTAAATACTAACGTACTCATCGATTGCATATATCGATTACTTACAAACTATGCCCACACAATATAACATTAGGATTCTTTAATTTCGTATGTACGGATGGGTATAGGAAACACTAAGCCTAGTTTATTTTTGAAAATCGAGAGTTAAGTCGCGATTGCAAAGTGCATGGTACAATAATTGATTAAATTAAATTATTTTAAAATAGTAATTCCAGATAAAAGCTTACCCGAGAGAGGACGAATCCATTGGTGTGGTATATACTTCAACTGCCAACCCGTTGATGAGGTCATCAAAACAACAGCTGCGGGCCACGTGTTACGTGCCGCTGCACATGGCACTGTTCATAGCACCACATCGATCGGTATTTGTGTTGTGTTGTTTTAATCCAAGCTTTTATGTACATGCAACATTCAATTCTGCCATTTTCTGACCTTCATGGTCCTACTATAACACATCACCAAAATCAATGATTTTCATAGGTTTATATAATTATATAATTATGCACATTTAACGGCAATTAATTATGCACATTTAACGGCAGTTCCAGATATAATTTCGGTGAATAGTTTGTAAACTTTACTTCCTAATGTGCCGCCATCGTCGTTTGTTTGTAAACAAGAGCGGCTGACAGTGGCGGATCCAGCCTCTTTAAAATACAGGAGTACAATGGATTTCAGGGCGCTGTAGACAATACTCATGTCCATTTTGATGCCCCATTAATAAGAGGTGTCATTTTCAACAGAAAGAGGGCGCTGTTTGAGGCATATCACTTTAGGAACACAAAGCAGAAAAACGAACAAAAAACATAAGAGTTTAAACTGGAATTGTGGAAAATTTCTGCAGTTTCCAGCCTTATAGTTTTCACAGGCTTACGACAGGGAACATGTAAAACAAACCCAAACGATCATGGGTTACAAAAGTTTAAGCAAGTTAGAACAAATATTGATATATTTTGTGCACAGTAATGAGATGTTCCTGTTTGCCTAATGTGACATCACAACTTTGCTCATGAATATGTAAATTTCATTAGCATAAAAATTTTAAAAAAACCTTGATTTTAATCCCCAAACTACTTCAAAGTGGGGTTTTATGACTGTAACTGAACGGAGTAGTTTCATAGCACATACTACATTGATAAAATGGGCCCTTTAAAATTAAAACTACATGCTATAGGGTTGTAGTTGAGTCCACCACAAGTCCACCAAAAGTCCACCACAAGTGGGTCTTAATTCAAGCCAGAAGCAAAGGAATTATTTTGTGCGTGTTCGTCCTTTGCTTCTTCTTACTGGACGTGTGATGGACTTGTGCGGGACTTGTCACATAATTGTTATTTTATCGGCTCTGGACTTGTGATAAACTTGTGATGGACTCGACTACAACCCTGCTACATGTACCACGACGGAAGTACAACAAGTGTAGGACTTACTGTTTGGACGCCAACGAGAACGGACGTGCTAATCGGATGCTCGTGAACGCGCCAAAACTTCAATCCATTTTACTGTCGTTTTGTGACAGTGTTTTCTTTCAACCTGCCTACTCAAGAAATCATATCTACAAACAATCCTGGTAAGCAATATCACAAAATCAGGAGGCAATATTGTTATAATATTATTTACCTATAATTAGGCCTAGGCCTTTTTGGCCTGTCTATAGAAGGCATGAATGATGACGAAATGGAATCTGACACACCATGGGACCAGCTCTCTCAACAAACTCCGTCAAATCCCCAATGTTACGGCTATGATGATCAACCAAGATCAACACTTGACAAACTAATAAGCCAAGTACAAGACAAATCCCAACCCCAAACTAGTAGGAGTCGTAAACGATCAAAATCTGACCTAATCTATAATGATGTATATAATTTAGACACCGATAGTGCTCACACATCACGTAATACTAAACGTCGATTCATCCAAAACGAGACCCAAAACAACCAAAGCCAACACACACTGGTAATCATTAACTCCCCAGATGTCAAACTATCAAAAATAAATCCAACAAAAATCGCTAAAGCCCTAAATAACATAGGCGGTGAATTTGTGAAAACGGTCGCTAAAAACTGTATTACAGTTAGATGCCATACCCCAGCCCAGGCCAAAAAACTACAAAAGATCACCCAGCTTGATCAATGGGCCGTAATGCAGTTCGCCAAATCAAAACCCAGAGCAAGGGAGTGGTTACCGGGATCCCGACTGACATTACTGATGACGAAATACTACAAGCATGCAAGAAGTACGGAGTCCTAGAAGTGAAACGACTGATGCGAAAAAGAGACAGTATACTTGACAAAAGCCGCTCAGTCAGCCTGACCTTGAACACACCCACACTTTCCGAAAAACTCCAACTAGGATATGAGAACTTCCAAGTCAAATCCTACATCCCCCGAGTTATCAGATGTGTTAACTGCCAACGACTTGGACACGTTGCGAATAATTGCCGTAGCTCAACAAGATGTGTCAGATGTAGTGGGCCACATTCATTCGAACAGTGCCAACGAAAGGAACAAGTAAAATGCTGCAGATGTGGGGAACAACACTCATAAGCATACGGAGGGTGTCCAACAATCAGAAAAGAAAGACGAATTCAGGGTATCCGGGTCTCATATAATAGGGAGCTTTCGATACGGGACGGTAGAGCCTACAGGACGGAGAGTTAACCCATTGTGACGGTCCTCAAACACAATGAAGAGTTAACCGACCGTGAAGTTCCTCCACGCAAGCTCTGGTACTGACTTGTAAGCTGTCTCAGTTTGTGTGGAACGCAACGCGTGACAGTGCAGATGTATATGGCTTCGTCCTGTTTACAAACCGGACGATATTTCAGCAAAGAACCGTTCAAAAAATAAACAAGACGGAGAGATGTTCGGTTTTGCGCATACGCAGATCTTTATTCGTCTTGAAATCGAAAGCTCGCTATTGTGTTCGAGGACCGTCACAATGGGTTAACTCTCCGTCCTGTAGGCTCTACCGTCCCGTATCGAAAGCTCCCTAATATATCATATGCGGACGCAGCAAAGGCCATCAAAGCCGACATTGATATTCGTCAGGTCCCTCTAACCCAGCTGACGCTTGAGCCACAACGAATGACCCCGGAAATAAAACCACATCCAGTCATCAACAATAGACCCACCAACAATAGACCTACACAACCTCCAGTCCTCATTGCGACAAAGCAGACAAAAGTGGGAAAAGATGCCACAACCCAAACAGAAGAAACAACCGCTACGCAGACTGACGCCATGCATCACTGCTTCTGCAGCGAACAAAACATGGCAGAACTTCTCGTCGGGACACTTCGGATCTGAGACTCTATCAAAAAAAAGACGAGAGGATAGAAGCAATCAAGACACTAATAGGTCATCTGGTTAACTCTGAAGAAACCCCCAAACACAAAGAAAAACCAAGCAAAAGAAGAATGGCGTCACAATCACCAGTTGGCACAAAGAAAAATTATCCGCCTGGGCAGAAATCTTCACAAACCAAAATGGGTCCACCATCAACCCCTAAACGAAATACAAACCAAAACTCTTTAGGTCTAAATCAACAAAAACACCATGAATTTGTTTATTATGGTAGGCTTCCTCCTTTTACAATGGATCGCACAATCCCTCGTAGCGCACAATAAAGAATTTAAAGAAGCAATAAACTCATGGAATCCCAAACCAGACATTGTCTGCATATACAAGAAACTCGGTTTAAAAAAGATAAAACCTACAAATTACCTGGTTATGATACCTATCGTTTTGACAGAAACGATACAAGTAATAAAAAAAAGTGGAGGCGGATGTGCATTCCTTGTTAAATATGGTCTTGCATTTAAATATACTCAAATTCCCCTATAGAGTATCAAGTAGGAGAAATTTATGATTCTCGTAAGAATAAACTTAATATAATAAATATGTATAATCCTTGTACCTCTCTCAACCTTGATTCACTTAATGATGATAATGTATCTAATTTGGACAAGCCTTATATTATCTGTGGTGACCTTAATGGACGCAACCCTCTTTGGGGTAGTTCCAGACTTGACCACAATGGACAAGTGACTGAACATTTCATTTTTTATAACAATATGATATGTATATAAATTATGGAGAGGCTGCAAGGATCCCAGGGATCACTATATTGTATTGATGTAACTCTAGTTTCTCCTGGCATAAGGGCTAAATCCAATTGGACTGTGCTCAACGATACTTGGGGAAGCGATCACTGCACAATTGTTGTTTAAATTAATCATCCTGTTTTTAGAAACGCCTTTAACCAAACCTTAAAATGGTCTCTTAAAAACGCTGACTCAGTTATACACTTATAACTGAGCCAGAACTAACAAAAGACATCAACGATACATATGACCTTTTTATCAACCAGCTAAATGAGGTAATGACTTGCTCAATTCCTAAAACTAATCCCAATCATGCTAAAGTCCCCAATTCCTGGTGGAATGAGTACTGTAAGAAGGCTATAGAAGATAAAAAGAATGCTCTGAACAAAATGTTACTGGAAAATTGCTCTCCATCTAATATTATACATGTACCTTGGGGCACCCCGTTCTCCTGGATATTTTCTTTAGATAAAACGTTATTAATTTTAACTTGAAATTGTCTATCACTTAGAAAATTATTAATCCAGTTAGTAATTCGACCATAGATTCCCATAGCTTGTAATTTAATTATTACTCCCTTTTGCCAGACCATATTATAAGCTTTTTCAATATCTAGGAAAACGGTTAGGGCGCTTTCTTTGTTGGCCCAGAGAGTAGACGAAAGTGCTATGGGACGGTGACGAAGGATTAGTAAGATCTTTTCCTGGTTTTGGGATTGGGATAAGAATTGCTTCTTTCCACTGTTTAGGTAGTTGAGAGGTATGCCAAATCAGGTTAAATATAACAAGTAAATACTGACGAATTTTTATTGGGAGATGTTTTATAATAGCGTTGCTGATGCCATCTTTTCCCGGTGTAGTAACTTTGGAGGAGTCGATGGCATAGTTTAATTCTTCGAGGTTAAAATGGTCATTAATGACACTGTCATTGTTATCGTTTAAAGCATATGTCTTGATCGTAGTAAAGGCTGGACTGTAGTTATCGGTACTACTTATGTTGGCGAAGTTATTTGCTAAAACCTCAGTTTTATCTTCGTCAGTAATAGCATCTCTGTCATTATTTCGAATGACTGGGATGCTGATTTATCAATACTTTTTACTTTATTCCAGATTAACTTAGTATTACTCTTACGGTTAAGTTCATTACAGAACTTCTCCCAATATTTTCTTTTAGCTGTTTTAATAGTTCTCCTGGCAAAAGCGTTAGTTATTTTATATTGTATAGTGTCATCAGCCCCGTTCTTTTCAATATTGCTGTCAACGACTTTTCCCAACATTTGCCCGATTTGCATTTTTCTCAATACGTTGATGATATTGCAATTTGGATATCCAATAGAAATACATCCTTCATCCAGACTAAAATTCAAAAAGGCCACAAAAACATTACTTTTGGTGTCAAAAATAGGGTTTCAAACTGTCCCCCGCCAAAACAATTGCAGTCCTTTTCTTTAACAAAAGGTCACCTAAAATTTCCCTCAAACTTTAAAATAACCCCATCCAGATTGCCAAATCAGCCAAATTCTTGGGTATAACTTTTGACAGCGGTTTGACAAGGAAACAACATATTGATGACGTTCTTCTTAAATGCAAAAAGAGAATTAATCTTCTCCACTGCATGAGTGGAACATCCTGGGGCGCAGACTGTAAAACCCTATATACCAATTATATACTGCTTTAATTAAGCCTATTTTAGAATATGGTTGTGAGGCATTTAATTCAGCATCTGATGACACAATGAAACAAAAATTAGACAGTATTCAATTCCAAGTTCTTAACAATTTGTACTGGTGCTATCCAGGGAACAGCACTATTCCAACTTCAACTAGAATGCGGCGACCCGCCTCTTGCCGTACGTCATCAGCCTTTGTGCAATCTATACAATATTCAAAGTTAAGGCTCATAAATGTCACCCTAACCAAAATCTTGGAGAAGACAATTGGCAAAAACAATACTTTGCTGAAAAATGGAAAGAAAACTCTCAAAAGACGCCTTTTGAGGCCAGGACCACCCAAACAACCATAGACGTATTCCCCATAACCAACCCATTTCCGTTTTGGCATTATTAAAAACCTCTTGTTTCAACTGAAATCCTGCAGAGTATCCCATCTAAACGATAACAATGATAAGTGCAGTATTAGTAAAGAAATAATAAATACTGTCTGGAGTAACTCACTTCATATTTACAATGATGGGTCATATGACCCTATGTTCAACACCGTTGGTTGTGGCATTTATATTCCAGAATTTAAATACTCTAAAAGTATCAGACTTAACGATGGTATCTGTATGTTTAATGCTGAATTATGTGCCATTTTACTTGCTCTCGAACGGGTAGAGGACATAAAACCTATCCATATACCTGTATCTTTAGTGACTGTAAGAGTGCCATTCAAGCCATTACTGAACCTTTCCCTCAGAATAAAATCATATGTGATATCCACTTTACATTAATAAACATTAAACATAAATGTTGTACTGTATTTTGTTTGAGTGGATACCCAGTCACTGTGGCATCCCCGGTAACGAAAAGGTGGACCGCAGTGCTAAAGCTGGAACACAAAAATCAGACATCGACCATTGCATCCACTTTTCGAATACAGAAATCGAACGGTTGGGGACGGCTGGCCCTGCGGGACCCTAGTGACACTGTGTCTGGAAGATTGCTAGCGCACCTCCCACCCTTAACCCCATGTTTTTACCTCCCCCTTTTTGTTTTGTTTTTCGTGCATGGGCATAACTCTAACTTGCATCCTTTACACGGTCTGTTTATCAAAGTTTTGTGATGTCATGACCTCGCTAATGTGAAATCAAATGCTTTAGTTCATGGCACACAGGGCACAACGATTGCCGAACGTGCCATTATCCTACAACAACAACAACAAGTGTACAACCATCGTTTTTACAACCATAGTTTTATCTGGAGCATTTTCTGGGAAGATAACAAGGTTACTATTGCTAAAGGCCGAACAAAATGAAACGTTCAGAACAAAACTTGTGTGGAGGTCTTCGATAAGAGTTACTTCAGGGAGATTTAAACTTTGATGATGAAAATCTCTTAGAATTACTAAAATATATGATTTTCCGCACCACAGGAAGTTACCGCTGCACGTAAAATGACAAAATATATAAACTGTCAACAATAAAAATCAAATGAAATTAAATCTGAATGTAGTCAAACAAATCAAACAAAAGAAGGCAAAGAAGGAGAGTAGCTAAAACGTTCTTTCTCATTTGTTGCCACAATCGTTTACTTCTTTTTGTAAATTAATAGGCACCTGCATCAATATACAACGTGTTTGTTAAATCAGCATTGAAAATCGGTATTCATTTGTCAGAAACAAATTTAATTTAATAATTTTAATCAATTTAATCAAAGCTCGGGGTCTTTTTTAACGTTTTACTGCACCCCTCTAATAAAATGGAGTAGGCCATGAGTTTCTTCCAAGGGTACTATAGGTAAATGGGTCACCCTTGCACCCAAGCCCACCTTGACCCATTATTTCCATGGTGCCACCTGACAATAGCTCTTTGTTATTTGGGGAGTTTTCACCATCTGTACCTTCTTATATGTAAATCAGGTCGAGAGAACAATTAACCAGTATAATGGGTGAAAGTGCGTGCATTAGTCTTGTTTTTGTTTTTAAGTGATTATGCAAATTTGAGTTGTTGAGGGAAGTAGGCCTATACAAGTGTGTGTTTTAGTAGAATGTTGAGAGATTTCGTCAGAAGAGGTTGAGTGAGATTGTTCATAAAATTTCTTGTTGGCCTGTTACAAACCAAAAGGCGATTTGCCAGTTGCCACAGTTAGTTTGGCACAAACCAGGTGTCGATTTCTGCATAAGTTCCAGCCTTGGCAAAAGGACGCCTACAGGGTTTGCTGTTGCTATCAGGCCAGGCCAGCGCAAAACTCAACCAAAACTCAACCAGCAGAGTTGCAGTAATATTACTTATTATTAAGCATGGTTAAAACAAATTAACTACAGATTTTGCGTTATTGATAATTACTTTGTCGTCCGACGTAAACAATGATTATATCGTAACTGTAACAGATTTTGATAGACACAAATTTGGAAGTAATTATTTAAATCTGGTGCACTATGGAAATAGTTGTATATACGGTCAAACACATTTATACCAAGTTCTCAAAATTTATACCAAGTTCTTAAAGTTTTGCTATGAGTCGATTGTTTAATTATTAAGGATGATGAAACCGTCATCAACTTAAAGAAACCAAATTGGTTTTGTATATGTTTGTTAATTCACTTTTAAATATCAGATGGCCGTCCCATCCGGTATTTTATATCCATTAGCAAGAGTAAACTTAACATTGTACATAAAGTCTTGCATATAATTATTTAACTATGGGTAAAAATATGCCCAACAAAATTGTGGAGAACCTTTTGTAAATAATAAATTTGTGAAAACACGGATTACTTTTTCTGATTGCTTCCTTTAACCGAGTCGTACTACTCCGACATCATTACATGTTAAGAAAGCAAAATATGGCCGCGACGTAAATTCAGTTTTTGACGATCTTTTTAAGTCATTTTGTCCCTCGACTTTCCAATATCTTTTCATAATTTTCAAGACTTCGTTTAAACCCGTCATTCGGACGGACTGCCGGTCGAAGTCCTTTCAACTCGTGAAAGATGCTTTCAAAGGAAGCGCCCTCTCGAAACATGAGATACGCGATGACAATAGAGGGCGCACGGGAGACGCCAGCATTGCAATGAACAAGCACGTTGCCACCAGTCTTGCCTCTAGCAGTGTCAATGAACAAAAAACACTCGGCGAAATACCTGGAAAATATGCCGAAAGGCCAAACAGTCCAGACACATTAACTGCAGCAAACCTTAAGATTTAAACATTTACTGTCTTTATAAAACACACGCTACCAATCGGCTGAACAAGCTAGTACAGTCTATCTACCGTATTTGTTCAATCAGTAGGCTACATTTAGCACAAAAATGCAATTCTTTTACAATTATAATTAAATGTTAAAAAAGGTTACTCTTTTCCAAGATATTTCCCCCAAAGTTATATAAAATCTCGCCAACACTAACTTTCAAGCAATATAAATACATGTACATGTAGTTCACACTCACTGTTGAGTTCACACACGCCGGTTCTTTTCAGAACCACACATATACAAATAAGATTCACATGGTGCTACTGCAAACCCATACACATGTTGATTTCCACCAGGTCGGCTTAACATTTCTTATTTCTACCAGAGATGTAGGCTTTTTGTTTTAATATAAATGCTTTCTGGAAACTTACCCAGTTATGTCTAGACAGAATGATTCTGTCCCTACGGGTTCCCGTAGGGACAGAAGGTACCACTTTCATACAGTGGATTGTTGTCATTTTGCCTCGAAATTAGAATCACACCCAACTATTTCCAGCTAGTTGTTTCCTGTAGTGGTTTTATATATATTCTTGATTAGAAGACAAATAAAAAGCACTACTTACATTGCCGTTATTGAATCAAAAACGTCTATTTCCGACAATCTTCGACGAAGAAATCTGTTGTCAACTCCTTATCAAGATATCATTTTTACTAACGTGTAGTTGTGCATTGACGGACGCCCAAAGAGAACGTCTAACGAAACTAAACGGTTACGTGCCGCGCTGTATAAATGCGCGTGACATGAGAGCGCCACCATGGGCCTCCCGGACGTTCTCCTTGGGCCTCCGTAGAATCACACCAACTGTACGTTCAAAAGAAAAACCACGTTGAGCTTTGGGCTCCAATCTACGCTAGCTTGGGCGACTCCACACTGGAATCGATTAGAATGGGTTGTCCTTGACACAATAAGAAATCGCAATGTACACGTATGTTTTCATACGAAAAATGGAATCGATTTCGAATGGAATTGGGATTCTTTTTTGGAATCGGATACGCGGAGTCGACTCCGAAAATGCTAGAGCGCGCCCAAGCCAACCTCATAGCAGCATGGCAACATCGTAAGGAGATATTTATTCGTGAAAGAGTGTCGGAAATATACGTTTTTGATTGAAAAACGGCAATGTAAGTTGGGCTTTTTATTTGTTTTCTAATCGAGAATATCTAAAACCACTACAGGACACAACCAGCTTGAAATTTGTGGGTGTGATTCTAATTTGGAGGCAAAATGACAACAATCCACTGTATGAAAGGAAAGCTGACTGACTAAGTTATGTCCATCTCTGGCAAGTCCAAAATCTCCACTGTTTTGTACACAAACTTTCCTGGAAATAAATTCCTGACCCCGGTTGCTACATTCAGAATGTGGGTCACTTTGTGGCGTTCAAGCAACTCCAAGTCAGCTGCTGCATCCTGTGAACCTAGAAGAACAATTGAAATGTTTTATAAAACTACCTTTTACCAATACAAAAATAGGTTCATAAAAAGGCTCATGTATTCACTTGGAACCTTTAGTTGGAGGAGTACGTGCGGATTACATTTTTGAACCCCCCATTTTTCCCATGGGTGTTGAGATTTTGATGTCATTTGTCATATTTTCTCATTACCATTCTAAAGTTTTGCGTTTTCAGTCCGTATATTTTCAAGGAGATTGCAAATTTCCTGTTTTCTTCTCATGGAAAGTATTTTGGGGAGGCATTTTATGATTAGTGGGGTACCGTGGCCGAGTGGTTTGGGTCATTGACTCGCAATCATGGGTAAAAACTTGGGGTTGCGGGTTCGAATCCGGCTGCGGTACTAGTGCCCTTGGGCAAGGCACTCAACCACACTTGCTCCATCCTTTGAAAGGGATGTAAAGCCGTTGGTCAAGTGTGTTAGGTAATGGTAACGCACTCTAAAGATCCCAGAGCATTCTTTCGTGAAGAGCAAAGGGGTTCCCCGGTGTCTCTGGCCATTTCTACACAATGTAATTATAATTCTTCATGGGTTTCCTCACGCTTGCGAGTACGTGACAGTGCAACGAGCATAATTGAGGAATCATTGGTATGAATACCAGAAAGAAATAATAATAATAATTGTTGGGTTGGAACAAAATTCATTTTCTGGAAGAATCTGCACACGCTCCTTTAATCGGTTCCAACATTTTTTGTGTTACAATTTACAGTAGTACCCCAAGTTCTTTTCCATTTATTTTGAATAGAAAGTATGAACTAGATTTTATTTACTTTTACATTTAAAAAAAGAACTTAGGTGTGTCAATGCTTTCAAGATATTCTACAAAGCCACCATGTTATTTAGGCTGGTTCGCTGGTATACCGCACAGAGGGGCCTAGTTTTTAAGTTTTATTAAAGTGTAAAATAATATTTTAGTTTTACAAAAAGAGGAATCCCAAGATTCATATCATGTTATGTAATTTATCAGTACATACTTAGTAAGAGTCCTGGCCTCATCTGTACGACTTGCAAGTCTGGTTTCACATCTCCAACAAACCCTAACCCTGCACATCCGGGTGCGGGTCTCTGTGAAAAGTTCCCACTGTTTCTATGTTCTATAAGAATCCTTCCATCCGGTGTTGTAATTTGAGTTTCAACTTGCTTGAGATTTGTTTGAGAGAATGCTGATATTTCTTCTAGGAAGCTCATCATTCTGACAAAATATTTTCCCTCAGTCGTGCATCGACCTTGGCCGAAAGAGTTAAAACATCGCAGTCGGCTGCAAATGACCTCACTGAAACTACTGGTGGGCTACACTGTTTTAAGTTACGTGTGGGCGGCCGGCGGGAAAACGATGTGTTCAAAAATTCAGTCTGCGTCCGCGCGGAGCAACTAAATATAATTAAAACACATTTCATATCACGAAGTTTAAGCCGCCCCATTGGTCAATTATTGAGATTCTGTACAAGTGTTAGATGATCATGATGATGATTTGATGATGCACCACCATCGTTTGGTTCTTTAGCTTTCCGCCTTAGTGAGCATGCATCATATCACCAGTCACTGGTTGTCAAAATTGCGCATGCATCAGCCCTTGGGCGCCGCCATCTTTAGGCTCTACCAAAGTTTTTAATAATACGCTAACATGCAAGGCCATATTTCAACGTTCCTTTAAAACTTAATTTTGTACCATAATAATTAAATATTGTTTAACTTAGATATTTATAAAATGGTATGCTTTTGATAAATAACAGATAGCTTAAATTATTCTCTCTTTTTTCGTTTTTTTTCGATTTCCAGTGAAGTTGAGCGAGTGAGGGCGCACTACATTTTCAAGATGTCTGCGCCCAGTCCAAAACCCACTCGTCCCCGAAGTACAAGAATTAAAAGATCTGTCAGTCCCGCAGCTGCAGTGGTAGCAAGTAAAAAGAGGAAGAGTGTAGGTTTTTAATTTGACATTTTTTTTGCACAAAACCGTCAAATTTTCACTGCAATTGCAGGCGCGGATCCAGAGGGGGGGTTTTGGGGGTCAAAACCCCCCCCCCCCCCTGCTCCGACACCAAAAAATATAATGTAATGCATTTTTTGCGTGTCCGCCTGTCCGAAACAAGCAGACATAAAAATCTGATGGGCAAAACCGCTCCCTGGTGGCAAAACCCCCTCCTGGAAAAATTCCTGGATCCGCCCCTGAATTGGGCGGGTTGCAGTGACCATGAGACTGAGTGTCAATTTTTTCCCACCTGGCACCTCGACTCAAGTTCAGCACGTTTTTTTATATGGGAACTGCTGTCTTGTTCTGATATTTGCTCAATAGTTCTATAGAAGAGTACGCATCGATCTGATGTCTAGTTTTGGTGAAATCGTGGGGTGAAATTTAGACCCTCCGTGAGATAAAACTGTTTATAAGCCATTTGCCCCAAAATCAAATATGCGCATGCGCGAGAGCAGAGAGGTCAACACGAGCTAGACTAGTTCCCTGTCCTCATATTTACTTTACCTTCCTTCGTCGTACTACAACGAAGGGGAATTAAATATGAGGACAGGGAACCAGTCTAGCTCGTGTTGATCTCAACGCTTTCGTGTGTGCATGTGCATAATGATTTTGGGGCAAACAGCCTGTATTTTATCTCACGGAGGGTCTAAATTTTGCCCGGACCGGTGCGTACTCTTAGGAATATTTGAACATTGGGGCGAGTGCACCTATTGAGAAAATATCACAGCCAATTTTCTCCTTCAAAAATTGCATTCAGTTAGTGCACAAGATAACCATATCCGCGCGTGCGCAGCACCCCCTGTTGTCGCCCTTACGCACGGACCGCTCGCGCCGTAATTTTGTGCATTACTTTTATATGCAGTAATTTTATCATTTATTTATCTCAGAAATGCAACATTTGTGACAAAAGTGCAAGTGGGAAGTAGGCCTATATCTTAGAATATCTGTTGGTTCCAGGAGGAAATTTCATTCAAATCTTTGTTCAATGTACATGTATAAGGAAAAAATACCTTTCATTTGCGTGAGTTTGCCACAGATTTTGGGTTGGAAACGGCTCCAGGGCGGAGGTACGACGCCCTGTTTACAGGTCTAGGAACGTAACGTACATCCCTATAAAACAATTCTCAGAAGCCACAAGGCCTACTGTGCTCTAAGTTATTATTTATTTAGCCATTCCTGCAATACACAAAATTACTGTGATCCAAGGACCTCCTGCCCCAAAAAAGTTTGATATGTAAATCACCAGATCATATGTGTGATGCAAATACAGGGATGTGTAAGCATGCAAATCATTTCTATGGCAAAGGTTAAAGGGCCAATTATTTAAAGGGCTTATATATTTAATATTTAAGCCTCCAGCAGATGTCAAAGTCGAAGTAGCATCGTCAGAAACTGCAGCAACCAAGCTTGACAGCCCTGTAACAACAGCAGCAGTAGAGGTGCCGCCACCACCAACAGCAGCATCGACAAACCAGATTGTTGTTGATATCCCTAGCCTTCCACAGAGACCTGTGATACCCTTCAAAGACCCTAACTTTACGGTTAGTAAGTTCTCTTTTGGGGTATTTTTTTCTTTCAGACCGAACACGGATTTTGGTAAATTTATATATTGGAATTAATAGCTTATTCAATTCTAAGATATATACTTCCCACTTGCACTTTTGTCGCAAATGTTGCTTTTCTGTAAAAAAATATAATTTTCTCCTTCAAAAATTGCATTCAGTTAGTGCACAAGATAACCATTCACGCGTGCGCGCAGTGCCCTCTGTTGTCGCGCTTATGCAATACGCACGGACCGCTCGTGCCTTAATTTTGTGCATTACTTTATGCAGTAATGATGCAGTAATTTTATCATTTATTTATCTCGGAAACGCTACATTTCCGACAGAAGTGCAAATGGGAAGTATATCTTAGAATTGAATAAGCTATCGATTCCAATGTATACATTTACCAAAATCCGTGTTCAATCTAACTGAAAAAAAATACCTCTTTTTGTGACAGTCACTCACCCACTACAAAGTCACAAACATTTTCATCAGTTGATAAGATGATTTGTTCGGTATCATCAAAACACTGCACGGTAAACATGAATTTTTATCTTTATCTTAAAGGCCCACTATATCATTTGCAATGACCCCAAAAGTTAATTAACGAGTCGACAGGGAAAACCTTACTCAAAGTAAAGATTGAACTGG